>CM037881.1:16970078-17584065 GCA_021292165.1 Shinisaurus crocodilurus
GTCCCCCAGAAGAAGCAGGGACCTTTCCCACAAGGCATCCGCTGAAAGTGTGTCATGAACTGTGCAAAAGGTCCCAAGTTCCATCCTTGGTGTCTTCAGGCAGCAGGGCTGGGAAAGGCTCCTGCCTGAAATCCTGGACAGAAGTTAGGCTCTCTCTCTTTCTCATATCTGGGCAATTTGATGCACCATGTTCAGTCCCGCAAACAAGCAATGTCCATGTGTGCCTTTACTCTTTTGCATGTGCCTATGCACACACGTGTACATGCACGCACACACATGCACGCACACCTACCTACCTAAAGTCTTTTTCAAACTTCACACCAGCTGATTCACTCTGCATTTTCGGTCTTTTGCTCTCCTCATACTGGCATAGGAATGGGGATGTTCTGAAATGGCATCATGTCCACCCATATTGCCAGAACACAGGACCCTCTACGCATCAGCTCCTACTGCACTCCCACATATCCCCTCCCTCCGCATGACATACACCAGATCTCATAGATCGAGTCCAACCCCCTGCTCAATGCAGGAATCTAGAGGAGGGGGGTCTCCCATCCAAGTAATAACCAGGCCTGACCCTGCTTAGCTTTCTACGCTCAGGCAAGCTGAGCCAGCGTGAGCCACAGGCCTGTTATATAATTATCAGAGCAAAGAGCTGCAGAAGTGGCCTGGGTGGGATGCTAGAGAGACAAGGCAGCCCCCCGACCCCCCGGCACTTCCCAGTCTGACTTGGGATAAAGAGATACATTCCTTCCCAATATGCTGATCAAGCATCCCCTGTTTCTATTAACCGAGTCTCCCAAAAATGACATTTGATGGGCATGCAAGTTTACCCTGCCCAACACCTTTTAGAATTTCCTTGTCTCTCATGAAGAAGCATACCTTCTAGCAGCGGGGAGTCCAAGGTAGCCCTCTACAGCAGGGGTGCACAAGCTGTACTCCATGGGGTTGCATGCAGCCCGCCAGGCCTGCGGTTGCCACACCAATATTCCGATGCCGCCCAGGTGATCAGCTGGGTAGTGGGGAAAATACTGCTTTCCAGTGGTGTCATTAGCAGCACCAGAACAGTGATCGCAAACAGTGACCCCCAAAGCAGCCCACCCCCTACGTATGTGCGTGTGCACGCAGATGCTCATGTGTATGTATCTATGCATGTGCGTCTGTTCATGCGCACACATTTGTGCCCCCCCCCAATGACACCAGATGCGGCCACTGGGGCCAAAAAGCTTGTGGACCCTTGCTCTACAGCAGTGTTCTCCAACCTTGGGTCCCCAGATGTTTTTGGCCTACAACTCACAGCATGCCCCAGCCAGCTATGCTGGCTGGGGCATGCTGGAAGATGTAGGCCAAAAACATCTGGGGACCCAAGGTTGGAGAACACTGCTCTACAGGGACAGTTTCCTTTGGAGAACAGACATATGATGTCTTTGTAAGAAGCTCTTCATTTACAAATGTGTATCTTGGAAACAGATACTATAGGGGTGCAGAAGCAAGCTCACAGGCAATACCAGATTTACAGCAAGGTCAGACTAGTCCGTCCCCCCAAAATCCTACATCTGTGGTTTCCCAGTCTCTTCTCTAACTGTGGCAGAATATGAAAGAAAAGACAAGAATCACCGGTTTCATCCTGGGAGTTGGGTGTGGCTTTAGAACAGTGTTCTCCAACCTTGGGTCCCCAGGTGTTTTTGGCCTACAACTCCCAGCATGTATGTATCTATGCATGTGCGTCTGTTCATGAGCACACATTTGGGGACCCAAGGTTGGAGAACACTGCTTTAGAAGAAGAACAGCCCAACAGAACATTAGACAAGCACCCATTTGCCATCAGCAGCCAGGCTATATGAAAACTAGAGAGAGCTGGTTGGAGAGCCAGTGTGGCGTAGTGGTTAGAGTGACGTGCTGGTACTCAGGAGATCTGGGTTCTACTAGTCCCCGCTCGGCCATGAAGCTCACTGGGTGACTTTGGGCCAGTCACTGACTCTCAGCCTAACCTACCTCACAGGGTTGTTGTGAGGGTAAAATGGAGAGGAGGAGAAGCTGACTTGGGTTCCTTGGGGGGGGGGAAGTGGGATATAAATGTGATGATGATGATGATGATGATGATGATGATGATGATGATGATGATGATGATGATGATTCTCTATTTCTTCACTTTGCACCTTACACACCAGTCTATACATTTTGCCACATGAGTTGCCTGCAGCTGTCTTGCTTCCACAAGCAGATTCTCTCACCCATGTGTGTTATTGTATACCTGCTGCCTTGCACAGTGACTGCGTTCACGCTCTCTCTCTCGCTTTGAATTCTCTCACACTCTCTCGGTTGCACACCAGTGCAGTCCTCTCACACAGTGGATGCCACACGCGGATGTCTGGCCACCTTGCCCCGCGCTCACACTCATTTACGCTGCAAACTGGCACCTGGTTGTCTCACATCTATGTGTTCTGCACCAACTTAACGCCCAAGTTTTACGTTGCAAACTCCCGTTTCCCATCTCGGACGTGTTCATTTTGCAAACGGGTGCTCCGGCTGTGCTTCTGTTTTGTTCTGTTCAATTGGGCACGCGTGTAATGCATGTTTATATTTCCATGCTGTGCGGGGGTTTGGTGGAATGGTCACTAACAAACACTTATCTCTCTCTCCTCCTCTTCCTCCTCCTCCTCCTCCTCCTCTTCCTCCTCCTCCTCCTTCTATTGCTTCTTTGCTGGAGCAGTTGACCAGACAAACTGTGAGTCCTCCATGAAATGGGTGCTTGCGGTGGGGCTGGGGCTGGCGGGAGGCAAGGTGGGGTGGGGTGGGGTGGGGTGGCGGGAGAAGAAATCCAGAGCTGGTTGGTGACTGCCTTGTCAGGGAGCGGGCTCCGTCAGTGTTCGGAATCTGAATGGCACAGGCCTTGTCCTATCCTTTGGTCAGGTGGAGCTATTGCAGCCTGTTCAGGATAGGAATATAAGTTTTATATTAGTATTTTTACCAGCATTTTATAGCTTGATTATGTGGGTATCCTTAGCAAAATCAGGCCTAGTATGAAAGGGAATGTTTTTAAGGTGTATTTTAATTGTATTGTTTAAACACCATGTATGTTTTCTTTATCATTATATTTTTCTTATTTCTCCTGTTGGATGTTGTTTTGCTTGCACTTGCGATGGCCTATGGCTAAAGCAATAAACATATGATGATGATGATGATGATGATGATGATGATGATAGGAAGAGGGCTTCAAGGTGTGGGTCCCCTGAACTTAGGGCTTCCGCTTGTTGACTCTCCTCCCCATCTCTCCGTTCCCCAGTGCAACAGCCACCTGAATTCAAAGAGCAGCCGGAGAAGAAGATTGTTGTGTTCCCCAATGATGAGGTCACGCTGAAATGTGAGGCCACCGGGAATCCCCCAGTGATGTGAGTATGGGGTGGTGGTGGGATTCTGTTGCTTCCCCGCTGAAGGGAATACTTTTGGGCCTCTTCTGTAGTGTCTTTATGATAGTGTTCTCCAAAAGATATTATAGCTAGGGACCAAACTGGATGGGAGATAGGAGGTCCGCAACTGGATTACCGGTATGTCTTTTTCCTTGTTGAAAAGTAGATGCAGGGAGAGAGAGCAGAGGGGGGAATTAAATGGGGGGGGGGGAGCAGGGATGATGATGATTGTTTAACCTTTATTTATGATGCTGATTGATAAATAAATTCCCCTTTCCATCCAGGCAGTTTTCTCCATTCAAAATTCCTCCCCACTCTCCAAGCTTCTATCTGCCGTAGATGGAGAAAAGTATGGGTCCCTGTTGTGTTATAACAGCCCTTTCAGGGTTGGGGATCTCCACTGGGGACATAGCATGGAGAGAAAAGATCACACACACACACACACACACACACACACACACACACACACGCTTCCCCTAGCACTGCAGCTTTAGTCCAATTTCACCTCCACTGCCTCCACCCCTGAGCTGCTTTCAAACAAAGACAAAGGTGTCAGGAGGAGATCTGATCAGGGATCTCCAAGCTCAGGTCTAGTTTGGCCCCGGGGCACTTCCCCCCCCCCTCCTCTGACTTAAACTGGAGTCCATCTGCATTTTTTTTTAATACTGGAAAAATTACTGTTGAAGCACATTAGAATAAGCATTACCCACCTGCAGAAGAGCTGACCCCACGTGCTTCTGTGTGAAGGCACCTTTGTGGGTATTCTCTGCATCCATTCAGAGAACTGCCAGCGACACCAGTGATGGCTGACTCAGAGGAAACAGGGGTGCAGCAGGGGATTACATATGGAAAACCTGCACACCTGGATCAGCTGCTTGGACTGCTTTGCACATTTTCAATGTGTACATGCAAAATATTTTGCATAGCGGCCTAGAGTTCGGGTTGTGAACCAGGGGAAGCCCTTGGTTCGAATTTCACTTCTGCCATGAACTCATTGGCTTTTCCCAACTTCAGGTGTGTTGTACCACACCTGCCATCATCCCCATTCTCTCTCTGCTTCAGCCACCTGCTTTCAATAAGGAGCTAATAACACCGACCTACCCTGCCAGGTTCATGTAATAACTGCCGTTACTCCATAAGAGTATTACACGCTGTCCACATCGTACCCAATTTATGCAAGTGTATCTTCCTCCCATAATAACTGGTCTGTTCTTTCTGTTGTTGACGGGAGTGGGGGATTACAGACTTAAAAAAAAAAAATATCACCCAGTTTATACCGAGCCAGGCCTGCATCCCTGCTGAATTTGTAGGGGTGTGCAAAATCTGAAAGAAAGAGAGGGGAAAGTTGACAAGCGCCATCTCGGAAGGAGGTTGCGAAATAGTTCTGATAAGGGTCGGAGACAAGGTCTAGGAAGGATTTGCACAATGTTTCCTCAAATGAACATCAGTAGCACCAAGGGACATGCAACAAAACTGGTACAGATTTGGGGAGCTACCAATTTTTGCAGTAATCCTGCTCTCCTCCCGCACTCCCTGAAATAGGGTACAATTTATTTATTTATTTAGAAAAAACCGTCTATGCCACCCTTTAGCATAATTTCTAGGGTGATTTATAAAAACAAAACAAAATACAAATAAAACAAACAACATGTCAATTAAAAAATACGTACAATTAATACATTAATTTGAATAAATTTACATGAATATATCAATACATTAAAATATATTTAAAAGCCTGGGTGAACAAAAATGTCTTTGCTTGGTGCTGAACAGATAATGGGGTTGGAATTCCACAAATGGGGTGCCACCACTAAGAAGGCTCTCTGAGGTTACCACCTGCCTTATCTAGTGGGGGTGCCTTGAGGAGAACCTCCAAAGATGACCTCAGTACACAGACAGCTTGGTATGCCAGCAGGAGGACCTTGAGGTACCCATGTCCTAAGCCATGTAGGGCTTTAAATGTAAGCAAGCACCAGCACTTTGAATTGTGCTCAGAAACTGACCGGAAGCCAGTGAAGTTCTTTTGATGCTGGCAAGATATGTTCCCACTGTCCAGTCCCAATCAACACAGCCTAGCGTAGGAGTGGGGGGACCATTTTTTGCTCTGAGGGCCACATTCCCTTGAGGGGAAAGTGTTTTTTTGGGGGGTCACATACCAGTGGTGGGTGGGACCAGTGCCCAAAGTGGTCAAAGCACACACAACCTTTTCACTGTATGTGCGCACCACCAAAACACCACTCACACACATTCAGTTTGCTACGTTTCCATACTGCATGGTGCGAAAGGGGATCCCTCTGTCACCACACAGCACAGAAGGAAAGCAAACTGCTCAGGGGTGAAAGAGAGCAACCTTTTTCTTCATGGGCAGTTCTACAGTGGGACTCATTCATCCTCCCTTTCCCCTGCTGCTGAGCTGAGGTCTTCAGTCATCTGAGCAGTGTGGCATAGATTGTGGGGAGATGAGTTAAGAACATAAAAACATAGGAAGAACCATGCTGGATCAGATACAAGTGTCCCTCTAGTCCAGCAATTTTGTTCACACAGTGGCCAACCAGCTGCCTATGGGAAATAGGATATGAGTGCAATAGCACCCTCCTGGTCATGTTCCCCAGCAAATAGCACACAGGGGCATATTGCCTCTGATACTGGAAGTAGCATATCGCTATCAGGAGGACTAGCAGCCGTTGAGCCTTCTCCTCCATGTATTTGTCCAATCCCCTTTTAAAGCCATCCAAATTGTTGGCCATCACTGCATCCTGTGGAAGTGAATTGAATTCCATAGTTTTACACCCCCTCCCTGCAATCTCCCCCCCCCTACACACACATACACTGCCGCTGCTAAGATGATCAGAGATTACAGCTCAGCAGTGGGGGAAGGGAGACGAGGACAGTGAGCAGGGCCAAGGAAGAGAGCTGTTGAGTTGGACTGAGTTGCCTGGTGAGCTGTATCCAGCTCATGGCCTGGAGTTTCCCCACCACTGACGTAGTGCTTGCCGTTTAATCTGATTGAAGTTTCCAAAGAGTCTTCAAAGGCAGCCCCATCTGCAGTGCATTGCAGTAGTCAATCCTAGAACATAGATAAATGTGGCCAGGCTATCTCTCTCCAGGAAAGCCACAGCTGGTGCACCAGCTTAAACTGATGAGAGGGCCTCCTTGCCACAGAGCCTATCTGAGCATTCAGTGACAAAGTTGGATCCTGAAGAACCCCTGGACTGCAAACTTGATCCTTTAGGGTGGGCATGAGGAATGTGTGGCCCTCCAGATGCTATTGGACTGCAACTCCCATCATCCCTCATTATTGGCTATGCTGGCTCAGGCTGATGGGAGCTGCAGTCCAACAACATCTAGAAGGCTATGCATCCCCCACCCATGGAAACGCAACTCCATTCAGAACAAACTGAGCACCATCTCTCTGAACAGATGAACCACAGAAGCTCCATCATGTCAGGAGTGGATTTCAGTTTATTGGCCCTCATCCAGCCCATTACTGATTCCAGACACCAGTTCAGCACTTCTACAACAAAAAAAGAATACTTACGGTAGCAACTTAGCAACATAATAATCCTCAGCGTGCATCCAGTGCTTTAGAATGTACAACACAATGCCCATCATAAATTTTATCCCAGTAAGTAACCCTTACGACGATGATGATATACAGGCCTGTGGCTTACGCTGGCTCAGGATGTCTGAGCGTGGAAAGCTAAGCAGGGTCAGGCCTGGTTATTACTTGGATGGGAGACCCCTCCTCTAGTTTCCTGCATTGAGCAGGGGGTTGGACTCGATGGCCTTGTAGGCTCCTCCCAACTCTACGATCTCGGTATGATCATCCCTTAATTATTGCAGGAGGTGGGCTAAGGTACTGAACCTCTTTCTGCCCAGGGGCCAAATTCAATTTCTGAGAAGTTCTCCGTGGGCACATTCCAGTGGTGGGGGGGCTGAAGGCAAAAGGTCAGGACCAAGATACAAAAAAGTATCAGCATATTTTAGCTTAAAGCTCCTACTGCCAACAACTAAGCCTTAGGAGGGGCATTTCAACGTTTTTGACTGGGGGAAAACTGCACAAAAGCCAGGAAAGTACCAAACAATCAGTGGTTGGGGGAAATGGGTGGAGCCATGGAAAGGAGGCGGGGACATATGGGGAACCTCAGAGGGCCAGTTTGGGACCTCTGGAGGGCTGGATTTAACCCCTGGGCCTGAGGTTCTCCATCCCTAACCGAAGGCCACCTAGTGAATACATGGCAGAAGCAAGCCTTTAACCAGTTCACAACTCACATCCCTTAAACACTACTCTTTACTAGCACTAGAAATGGCGGAATTGTTTTGTTTATTTGTTTTGAAATAAATGAAAGTGGTAAGCAATATCCTTTTTCATCAAATATAAAATGCAACAGCAAAAGAAAACCCAGCAGCAGGTTCCTAAGACAGTGTCAAATTGCTAAAACCGGCAAAATGTTAGCATCCACAGACAATAAATGGCAGATAAAAGCAATCAATGAGGTCTCTTAAAGTGACACCTTAAACTCAGCCACTGACGGAATTGAAGCAGACCTTTTGCGGGAGGGCGGTCCACAAATGGGTGCCACCACTGAGAAGGCTCTGGTTGCTCCTCACGGCAACCCTGAAGCGCAGTGTTTGAATTATAGGTGATCCAAGATGGTTTGGCCTTTGGTCATGACCGTTTGAGCTAGTGGGCTAAAATTGAGAGGCACATCCAGATAAAGTCTTCTGTCAGCGATTTTGAAACTCAGGCAGGTTCATACAGAAATCGGTGGCCTTTTGGGTACTCAGTTTCCAAGGTGTAAAGGGCTCTAAACGTTTAAAACAGCACTTAGAATTGTGCCTGGATAGGAACCGGCAGGGATGGGGACTCGGACTTGAGGACTCGACTCGTGAGTCGGACTGAGTCCCCCCTCTGACTCGACTCGGACTCGAGTCCCAATATTTTTAATGGGACTCGAGACTCGACTCGGGACTCGAGACCAAGGACTTGTCAACATCCCTGGCGCTGTTGACGAGTCTTCTGGCTGTGCCAGGAGTGCGATCACCAGTGAAGAGTGCATGGAAGCGAGGAGCGCCGCTGCTCGGCCACTATGGACAGCTACCAGGTCCTGTAGCTACCATCAAAATAAATCTCAACACATCGTTGGGGCTGCGCTCCTGGTAACCAGGAGCGCAGCCCCAACGATGTGTTGAGATTTATTTTGATGTGTTGTTGTGGGGGGTTAGGGTTAGGGTCAGACATTTTGGGTTTGGCTGCCTCTGCCTGCCTGTTTGGGGTTTCCTGCCTCCTCTGCCTGCTTGGTCTCTTCTTAACCACTTCCACAGTTTGAATTGTCCAAGACAAAGGCCTCTGCCTGCCTGCTTTGGGGTTCCCTGCCTCCTCTGCCTGCCTGGTTATTTTGGGTTTGTCTGCCTAGTCTGTTCTTGCCAAAATCAGTTGCAGAGTTCTGAAATAAAAAGGCACACTTGTGCCTAGAATTCATTTAAGCCACACATCTGAAGTAGCCTTATTTTGTTGGGGGGAAACCCCATTGATTTTAATAGGGACTCGTGGAGTCAGTTTTGGGAGTGACTCAGGACTCGGGACTCGTGAGTCACCATTTTGGACCAAGGACTCGGACTCGGACTCGAGACTCGGGTCCAAAGACTCGTGACTCGACTCGAGACTCGAGACCAAGGACTCTTCAACATCCCTGGGAACCGGAAGCCAATGTAGCTGTCCTAAGTTCTAGCAAGATGTGGGCCCATCAGCACTTTGCAGCACATCTAAAGCCCTATTTAGAAGAATGTGTCACCTATTCTGTCCAGGGAGTTGGTCCATGCTGACTAGCTCTGCCCCCTGGCATGTGCGCATACACAGTGGTGTAGTGGAACCAGGGCTCGCAGGAAGGCAAACAGGACTAGCAGAAACACTGATGTCCCTCTGCCAAACTCCCACCCCCCCTCAGAATCCCCTGTTCTCCCTGAGCTTAGCTGTGATCCTCACAGTAGCTCGGGGTGGGGTGGGAATGAATTTTCTCAGCAACAATATATAATTGTGAGCTCTCCCTGTTTTAATGCAAAGTATTTTGGGGTGACTTATTTATTATTTATTATTACATTTCTATCCTGCCTTTTCCCCCTCTTGCAAGGAAACCAAGGCGGCTTACGTAGTCCTCCTCCTCTCCATTTTATCCTCTTAACAACCCTGTGAGGTAGGTTAGGCTGAGAGTCCGTGACTGGCCCAAAGTCACCCAGTGAGCTTCATGGCCAAGTGGGGACTAGAACCCGGATCTCCCGAAGTCCCAGTCCACCACTCTAACCACTACGCCACGCCACACTGGCTTGGTCTTCAATGGGCAATGAAGACCCAATAACTTTACAAAAGACCTGCTCCTGATAGAGATGAAAACTGCTAGAACTGGCTTGTTGATATGGATCCACACAGCTGCCCTCATTTTTGGCCTCTCCTTGGGGACGTGGTGATGGAGACTGTCATGATGAGTGCCTGCACTTCAAAATGTACCACTGCGCCACTGTGCATACAGGGAGGAACCTTCACACATGCAGCTGTCTGCACAAAGGCTTCAACACAATCTTGAACCCTGCACAACTGGAGTTTCAGATTGCATTGAAGTCCTTGTGCATACAGTTGTACATGTGAAAGGCCCGTCTTCTAGCAGCAGAGGCACCCAGAAGCAATCATGCCACATTTGGCTGGTTGTGACCTACCCTTACAGATATCATCTCTTCCAGCTACAATACTGTTCAACATCAAACAAAATTCCAGATTTTGCAAAGACTCAAATGCCAGGCTCGGAATAAAGCCAAGTGGGGACTAGAAATAGAAAGGTGTTGTTGTTGTTGTTTTTGTCTGTTTGCTTTTTGCAGAACAATGTACATTTGCTAATTTGCACCACATTTTTGAACACTGTACTTAGTTTTTTCTAAGCCGGAACAGGATCAGCCCTTGGGACTGCTTGTTTCAGGTACTGATTTCCAGAGCTTATGAGAGTGGATAGTTCACAGTGGGCAGTATTCTAAGCTCTGTTCCATTCTGTTCTTCATATCTCCATTATTCCTTCATGTGCTGCTCCGGTAATGTCCCTGACCTTACTCTGACCTCAGCTCATCACCTAATCTACTTCCTCTGTCTTCACCCCAGCTCTTCTGAATGTGAGATAAATTATTGTTCACCTGCCTTCATTCCCATAACCTTCACGTTCCCACAGTCACCTCCCTGATCCAACCCCCCCGCCCCCATCTGTGCCTAGCAGAAACCCCTGCTTTTTTTGACACCCTCCTGCCACATACACAGTGTCCTAAGACCACTCTCGGCCAGCCCCACCCTTATCATCCCCCTTTGCATGGAACTGGTTCCAGCTCCACCCAAATCTCCCAAATTCCAGCCCGAAAGATGCCTGCCTGCATCTGTACGTCCACACAGCAGCCCCTCCTCAGCCAGGGCTTGACGGAAGGTAGATTTCCTTCCCGGCTTCTTCTCCTCCGGCGGCGTGTGTTCCCTTAACTCTTGTCGCGCCTTCTCCCCTTGGCAGGTTCCGCTGGACCAAGGATGGGAAAGAGTTCGACCCACACCAAATGCCAGGGATGACGCAGCGGAAAGGCTCCGGGACCCTGGTCATCACCTACCAACGGGAATGTGGACACCACGTTCAAAGGGATGTATCGGTGTTATGCCAGCAACATTCTGGGCACTGCCATGAGCTCTGAAAGTGAAATCATTGCTGAGAGTGAGTTACACACCCCTTCCAGGATCCCTCAGTTTGTATTGCCCTGATTCAACGCCCCCCCCCTTTTATGGGGATGCCCATCAATCCTCTCCCCACATCACACACACACACACACACACACACACACCATAATATTTCTTGCCCAAGGTTTGCTGATGCAGCTTGTTCCTAGCCCCACAATGACTGCAGTTTAGTGTGTACACACACACCACACACCAGTTCTTTGGGCAATAAATTTCTCCCCCCCCCTCCTCCTCCTCCTCACAATAAATGTGTCATATTCTTGGCTCTTTTCCCCTTTTACCTGCCTGGGCTCCCCGGAGTGCAGCCGGTTGCTCCTGTTTCCACGGAAACGGTTGCCATGGTTTTGTGGTGTCGGGGTGATGTAATTGCCAGCCCTCTCCATCAGCACCTCCGTGGGCCCCTCCCCCCACTCTTTCTCTCTGGCTTGGCCTCCCCCTCCCCATGCCTGCCAAAGAAGGAGTAAAAAAAAAAAAGGGCGTGGGGGGAGAGGGGAGGGGGAGGGAAGAGGAGACACATTATTGATCCTAACTGTAACCACCAAAGAGAACTGATACCAGAAAGGATTTTTTTTTTTTTTTAAGGGTGTGTGTGGTATTTTACAATCTGTTCACAACACCCCCTTTGTATGCCAGAAGTGGAGCTCCCTTTTAATTTTCCTTTCAGCCAAAGGTTCTAAAAGAAATCCTTCTGTCTTTTACCAGACATGATTAGTGGTGGTGGTGGTGGTGGTGTCGATGACGTGGCATAGCAGCATCGAAAGTGAGCTGTGAGCCAGGATGTTCTGGGTTCAAATCACACCTCAGCCACACAAACTCACTACTGGCTTTGTACAAGCCGCTACTGGTTCCCGCAGACAGCCGATGAGGTGGCAAAACTGCTCTGCTGCATTTCGCACGGTGCTTCCACCACGCCACTTCATTGGCTGCCACGTGTGAGGAGGGTGGGGCAGTGCTGAGCCCGGGGATGTCATGCACCTGCTTCAGCAAAACACATGTTGGGGACCACAAGGGATTTGGTCTCGGGTGGTGGTGGGGTGGTGGTGTCGGAATATACCGCCCTCCCATAACGCTATTTATTCACTTATAGCATTTGTATACCGCTCCATATCTAGACATATTCTGGAGTGCGCGAACAATGAAAAGATAAAACAGATAAAAGAATAAAAACAATCCATTAAAAACAGGATAACGTTACAGCCGTGGCTGGTCAGCAAGGAAGGCTTCCTGAAACAAAGACGTCTTCAGCAGGTGCCGAAAACAACACAGTGTCAGAGCCTGCCTGACCTCCCGAGGCAGGGAGTTCCATAGATGGAGCTGCCACACTTGACGCTCTTCTCCTGGTGGACTCCAGTGGGGCCATAGGACCATGTGGAACCACCAGGAGAAGCAGTCTCACGCTACAGTGTGAGACTACAGACCTCCAGGACTAGGTGAGCAGGTTTTTGTTCACCTGACCCCGAACCTCAGCAGACAGTGGTATAATAATCGAGTAATGGTTGCTCATCTGCTCACCTGAGCAGCAGGCAGCTATTCATCTAGCCCTGAACCTGAGCAGTACAATGGGGGGAGGGGAGTATTTTAATCCTCCCCCCTCCTGCTTCCTGTGCTGTATGGAAGAAGGTGGTGGCATTGCAACTCCAGATACAACTGGATGATACCAATTATTCGGACCCATTCCAATTGGGCTTTCAGACGGGTTATGGGACTGAGACGGCTTTGGTGGATGGGAGGGAAGGAATACGCCACACCTCCCTATGTGCTCCCCCACCCCTCCTCCGCACCCATATCTACCTAAAGAAAACCGAAAGTCAAAGCTGCACACGATGCATTGAGTGTAGCATGTAGCTTGGCCTGTAGTGTTGTGGGATGTGCACCTCAGAGCATGGATTCCCTGACCCTGATCCCCCACTCTAGGAGACTGTAAGCCACTACGGGCTCTGGCAGATTAATTTGCCTCCACCTTGTTTTCCTCCTCTTCCTCCCTTCTTTTCGACTGATGGTCCTCGACAATGCATGCTTCCTAGCAGGCAATGAGCATCCTCCATTTTTATTGGGTAATTCTTTTTTATTTTAATCTTACAGACTAATAATCTCCCCCCATACCTGCGAGTCCTCAAACGATGCAAGAACCCCTAACTTGTCCGTTGCGGACCCATCTTTCTGCCTTGCTGATGAACACTAAGGTCACTATTAGATACAAGGCCAAAGCAGATGTGACAGCACAGTTGTGCGCTTGCCTGCCCCACAGCCCCGGCGCAAGGTCTCTTGCTGCCTGAGGTGGAAGAGAACATGCACCAACACATTGCGCTCCCCCACCCCGTCCCTGTTTCCTTTGCCACTGTGTTACTGCTATGGAGAACCATGTGGCTGGAAGAAGCTCTCATGGACCTCTCGTGAGAGCTTGGCTAGGTCCCACAAGATTTGGGGACCTCTCACAAGCGCTCCACAGCCACTTCTTCTGGCCTGCACACGATGAGGGAAAGAGAGGGTGAGAGGCTGCTTCAGAGAACTCCGCCAGTCACTCTCTCTCTCTCTCTCTCTGCAGCAAATGCCACAGCGTGAGAGCAGCTGGCAGGGCACTCCAGAGCACCCACTGGAGGAGGAGGCAGCAGTGGGTCCTCCTGGAAGGGATGGGACAGCAGCTCAATTCGCCACTCCTCCCATTCTGCCGCCTGATGCGGCCACCTCACCCTGCTTCATGGGTGGGCCGGCCCTTCTGTCCCATTCACATATAAAGCAGTGCGTGTGCGTGCGTGCACGCGCATGTATGCATGCGTGCACGCGCATGTATGCATGCATGCACGCGCATGTGCGTGCGTCTCCTACTCTTTACACTACAGAAGCATGTGGGGGAGGGGAGCAAAACCCATCCCTCTCCCTTGCCTTGCTGTGCTCCACTGCTTTTAGCGGTTCCCCCCAACCTGGCTCCTGCACTGGAAATAAAATATGCATAGCTGCTGCCCCATCATACCAAATTTAGCCCCCCAACGATTGGGAGACATGGTTTTGGTGGTGGCCATGCATTCTAGGTCACACATAGTTTGACCATTTCTGGCACTCCCATTGAATCATATTTGTGAAAGTGTCTTCGCATGGTTTTTTCCCCCTTTTTACTTTGATTTTCTGAGCGTGTCAAATAGGAATTTGAACCCAGATCCCCACTTTCTAGGCCAGGGATGGGGAACCTCTGGTCCACAGGCCTAATCCTTCCCAGGGAGGCTCCCATTCTGGCCCACAGAGGCTTGGAACTCCCCCCCCCCGTGGGTTCCTCCTCTCCACAGACCCCGCCCCTTAGAGGCTACCGGCAGGAGGGTCGCAGAGAGGGCCAAGTGCGGGGGAGTTCGGGGCCACCACCCCATTCTTGTTCTAAACCCCGCGCCACTGCAAGGTATTTCCAGTCACTGAGTAATAATCAGAAGATGTACATTCTTGCCAAGGGACCTGGAGGACCTGGATGTGTGAAGAACCTAACCCAGAGGACTGTGCAAACAATGGCAAACAATGCCAGTGTGGTGTAGTGGTGAGAGTGTTGGACTGGCACTCCAGAGATCTGGGTTCTAGTCCCCGCTCGGCCATGAAACTCACTGGGTGACTTTGGGCCAGTCACTGACTCTCAGCCTAACCTACCTCACAGGGTTGTTGTGAGGATAAAATGGAGAGGAGGAGGAGGAGGAGGATGATTATGTAAGCCGCCTTGGGTTCCTTGCAGGAAAAAAGGCGGGGTATAAATATAATAAAATAAATAAATAAATAAATAAATAAAATGCCTCTTGTTCTCCAGTAGCCTTACCCCTTCCTCGGTGCTGCCTCCTGCTTACCATCGTCTTCCTCTGCTTTCTGCCGTTCTTGCCGTCCAGGTGCCCCACAGTGGCCGAAGGAGAAGGTGGCACCCATTACAACAGAAGAAGGAACCCATACGTTCTTACCCTGCAACCCACCCACCAGTGCTGTCCCCCCAAAAATCTACTGGCTTAACAGCAGTGAGTATTACTGGTGGCCCTTCCAGAGGTCTGTGGATGGGATTGTGGCAGACCTAACTGAGGCAGGACCGCTGTTGCACTAAACCAGAAGAGCTGGTGGTAAGCGCAGCACATCGGATCAGTGGTTAGGGAGTTCCCATTGGAGGTCAAGGGACCTGGGTTCTAGGCTTATTGCTGCCTGGTTGGATTAGGGGTGTGTGGGGCGGGAATTGCTTAATGATAGCACACATGCCTTGCATGTATAGAGACCCAGCTTCCATTTCTGGTGAAATCTATCAGAACTCTGAATGGTTTGGGACCACATTCTTTGAAGGACTGCCTACATCTGTATGAGAGCCTGCCCAAACATTAAGATCAGTGTCAGAGGCCCTACTCTGGCCCACCAGCAAGAGCCATTGGGCTGGCAGGCACTAGGGATAGGGCTTTCTCTGTGGTGGCCCCACACCTTTGGAATTTCCTCCCCAAGGAGATACATATGGCCTCATCATTGCTGGCTTTAAAACAATGACAACAGTTGAAGTCTTCCAGTCTGCATTTGATGCTTAAAAAACATTTTCTGCTGCTGCTGCTGCTGCTGCTGCTGCTGCTGCTGCTACTCCTCTGGGTGTGTGTAATTGTCATTTGTATGTTTATGTTTTAATAATATTTTAAGCCACCTTGTGAGGGTAGTGCACCCTGAAAGGCGGGTTAAAAATCTTTTAAATAAATACATAAATAAATATAAATATAACTAAATAGACACAGCACTGTGATAGATGGTCTGATTCAATATAAGGCAACTCCATGGATTTTAGGAACCAAGTGAACTTTTGCCCAGGAAACAGGGCCCAGCTTTACCACTAGGCAGAGCGAGGCAATGGCCTCAGGTGGCAGATGCTGGAGGACAGCATCAGAAGTCCACAGGCTGTTCCTCCTGAGCACCCCCGCTGTTCCTCACTTTTGGAGGGTAGAACTCTATGTGTGGGTCACACGGCCTGTCCTGATTCCCTGGCCTGCAGCTCTTAGGTGTGTGCGCCTCCCGCCGCTTGCTGGCGCCGCCGCCGCCGCCGTACCTCCCCCCGCGCGCGCGCGCCCGCGCGCCCGCCCACCAACCACCTACCTACCTTCCCGTCGTAAAGCGCAGGGGTCCCATCGCGTCGGAGGAGGAGGCGGCGGCAGCAGCAGCAGCAGCAGCAGCCAGCAGCCAGCAGCCAGCAGCGGGGGCGGGGGGAAGGTAGGTGGTGGTGGCGGCGGCGGCGGCGCGGGGTGGGGGTTTGCAGAGCAGGGCTGCTTTGCTCCGGAGCCCCCCCCCCCACGGCACGAGGCGCTAAATATAATTTGGCCTAGGGCGCCAAACAGCCCTGCACCGTTCCTGGGTGGAGGATGCAATCCTATCAGCAGGACTGAAGCAAGATTAAATGGGCAGCCGAATCAGTTTCTGTATGTGGAATGGGAGAGGGGGTGCCATCTTGCCCTTCGCCTCAGGCAGCAAAATGTCTTGGGGCCAGCCCTGCCTGAGCTCAATGCATTAAACTTGGGTGTTTTTGCTCAGAACTTTCCATTGTGGGTTCAGAGCCCAGGCTCTGCTAGCCAAGGAGCTCTCTCACTCAGGGAAGGGCTGTCTCACACTCAGGCCCTGTTTCTAACCTTCCCAGAGGCCACTGTTGAATGCGAAGGCTTGACTAGAGAGGACTGTGATCTGATCCACCACTCTCAGGGGTTAATTTGTGTCAGGGTTGGCCCAGGACTCTTCTCTGGAGCTTGTTTAATACCATAAGTTCAGTTTTGAAGGAAGTCTCAATAAATAAGCGAGCGCTTCTGACCAGCTTGTTTTGAATACCATAAGTTCAGTTGTGAAGTAAAGGAAGTCACAATAAATACCGTAGTGAACGCTCTTCTGTCGTGCATTTGCTTCCTTTGAATCCTGCATGTTGAATTGACCAAGTGCAGGAGTGGGCAGAAAGGAGATCTCCAGATGTTCTAGGCTACAACTCCCAGCATTCCTAACCATTGGCCATGGTGACAGGGGCTTCTGGGAGTTGAAGTCCAAAGCATCTGGAATTCCACCTTCGGCCGCCCAGCCCTGATCTCAATGACTCTGAGGGAACGGGGCCAGATTGCTTTCTTTCTTGCAGCGCTGGCTGGGTCAACAGCTGAGGGGGTGTGTGGAAGATGTGGCTGGCTGTCCTGTGGTATCTCACCTCTCTTTTCTGTGCCCCACTCTTATCCTCCTGCCCCCCCCCCCCCCGCACCTCCAGAGATTGAACACATCACACAGGACGAACGAGTCACCATGGGCCAGGACGGGAATCTTTATTTCGCCAATGTGCAGATGAAGGACAGCCAACCTGACTACATCTGCAATGCCCATTTCCAAGGTCCCCGAATCATCATCCAGAAGGAGCCCATTGAACTAAAAGTCATCACCAGTAAGTCTTCAGGATACCCTGAACTCCTGAGGGGCAGCCATTGTGTAGGGTGAGGCATTGCTGGCTATTGCAGAGAGATACATCAGCCTCATTTCTACCCTGGCTTTTTCTCCACCCAGCCTGATTTACGGCCTGGACATATACTGAGGGGGTGTGAGTTTCTTGGGATTGTATTTGGGGCTGAGGAAGGGAGTCGTATTGTGGGATGGGTTGGAAGGTCTCTTTCAGCCTGAGGGCCAAATCCAGTTTCAGCTCTTGGGAGTTGCATTCCAGAATGCAAGGGGGTGAGGCCAAAGGAAAAAGGAGCGTGGCAACCCACCCACCCCAAATACCAGCATATTGTAGCTTAAAGCGCTTACTGCCAGTAACTGAGCTTTAGGAAAGGCATTTCAACCTTTCAGAATGGAAAAAAAAAAAGCCGCACTAAAGCCAGGAAACCACGAAATGATCAGTGGTTGGGGGGAAAGGAGGGGGGGGTCAGTAGAGGGGGAGGGGCCATCTGGGGAGCCCCCCGAGAGCTGGATTGGGACCCCAGGTGGGGCAGATTTCACTTGCAGGCCTGAAGTTACCCAACCCTGGGCTATAGAATTACAGGATAATGCTAAAATTAATCCTTACCTTCCGTATTTGCCAGAATCCATTGATGTCAATTTTCTGGCAAAGGTTGCCTGTCAATTGCCCCATTTGATCCCCAGTATTGCCAGTTGATAGTCCCACACCTGATTTCCAATGTTCAGCATTTACGAATTCAGAAAATGTGCACCTCATGAGCCAATACGCGAACCAAGACAGAGTTGTGTCCTGAAATCTTCACTTTTCCAAGTTTGGTGATGCAGCTCATCAAAGAGAAAAAAGCATACGGTATTAGGGAAAAGCACTCACAAAATGCGTATGTTTGAGACAAAACTGCCATTCATCAATGAAAGATGACGGGGGGGGGGGAATGCATACATTGGGGAAATGTGCACAAAAGAAGTACCGGTACACATTTTCATGTAGACTTAAAAAACAGAACAAAAACCCCTTGCAAACTTATATGGAAATGGGACGGAACAAGCTTAATCCTGAAAATCCAACAGCCTCTGCAAGACTGAGATTGTCAGATCCGTCTATCCCTAGTAAGTGACAGGTGTATTAATAAAAAGGCAGAGGTCGTGGAGAATGGATTTGCAGCAAGGGATTACTGAGGGAAATGATTCGATGGCCAGTAAAAGGGTGACTGTTCCAGACATAGCAAGAAAAATGGCAAAAGTTGGAGACACAAAGAAGAAATATCAAGTCATACATTACCAGCAGTGATATGGAAGCTGCTTCCCTATGGCTTTTTTGGAGTAAAATTTGGATCTAGGAACCAAGTGAACAATAAAGAGGACAATCTTTGCCAACCAATTTTGCACACACCTGAGATGGAAGGCAACGTTCAGGTGGCAGGGAATCAGGTCGTTGGCCCTGGCCATGTGTTTTCCTGTAGTATGAAAATGTCATGAAGAAGTAATTTCCCCACCAATGCTGCTAACATAGGAGTTGGTCCATAGTCAGGGCTGGAGAGATGTAACTTTTAAGGACCAGGAGTGTCCTTATAAATCAAAGGGACCACCGACACATTCCCTACCTGCGGTTTGAAGTTGTACAGGCAGAAGCACAGTTTTACTGCCTTTGGCAGTTTGTATAGACCAGTGTTCTCCAACCTTGGGTCCCCAGATGTTTTTTGCCTACAACTCCCAGCATGCCCCAGCCAGCTACGCTGGCTGGGACATGCTGGGAGTTGTAGGCCAAAAACATCTGGGGACCCAAGGTTGGAGAACACTGGTATAGACTAAGGCTGCAGGGAACTGCCGCCGCCACTGCCTTGTGGTGGCAGACAGCAGGCTGTAGGGTAGCCACTTATGAATTGCCAAAAAGGAGGAAATGCGTCACCAAAAAAAGAGGACAGAAGAGGATGATGGTTTGCATAAAATTTGCATATGCTAATTTCATATATAGATGCAAATTTAGAAATAATGATCATGATTTAAATAGAAATACAGTACATCTCACCATAATTTGGTATCCAATGTTAGTCCTACTTAGAGTAGAGCCATTGACATTAGTACAACTTAAATTAGTCATGACTAACTTAAGTTCCATTTGTTTCAAAGGGTCTACTCTAAGTAGGACTAACATTGAATATAGCCCATGGTGTGGGAGACTGGGGCCAGGTGAGTTGTGTGCCTTCTTCAGTCTGCTGTCTATGTGCCAACTGTTGATGGGCAACTCCGAGGCCCAACTCTTCCTTCTGATGGTTCTTTAACTTTATTAAGCCAGTGTGGCATAGTGGTGAGAGTGTTGGCCTGGGACTTGGGAGATCCGGGTTCTAGTCCCCGCTCGGCCATGAAACGCACTGGGTAACTTTGGGCCAGTCACTGACTCTCAGCCTGACCTACCTCACAGGGTTGTTGTGAGGATAAAATGGAGAGGAGGAGGAGGATCATGTAAGCCGCCTTGGGTTCCTTGCAGGAAAAAAGGCGGGGTATAAATATAATAAATAAAATAAATAAATTTATACTGGAATTGGACTGGACATCCCTTCAAATAGAGCACACCTTCAAAGAGGGGATAGTCCTCTGCCTGCCCTTCAAACAGAAGGCTGTCCTCTGTAAAAGAGCACACATGGCTACCTTGGCAGGTATTTCCCAACTGGTATTTCTTCAGGCTGAGCTGGGCTCAGCCCACTGTGTCGTCCCCTTGCTGGCCAATAGCTCTCCCTTCTTTCTCTTCTACAGCCAACACTTTCTCGCACCAGAAGCCGATTCTAATTGTGCCAGATAAGAAGCACAGCACGTATGTGGCGCTGCTGGGAAAGCCCTTGGTCCTGGAATGCATCGTGGCAGGACTGTAAGTACTTTGGAATAACTGTTGTCAAAGGAACAAATATGCCGCTGGAAAGGGTTCCGGCCGGGCAATCCCATATATGCTTGTTTGGAAGTAAATCCTATTGAGTTCAGTGCGGCTTACTCCCAGGTAGCGGGGAGAGGTTTTTAGCCTAAGACACTGTATGGCAACCTTCCCAATCCTGGTGTCCTCCAGCTGTGTTGGACTACAACTCCCAACTGGCTGGGGGATTATGGGGGAGAGATGGGAAGGGTGCCTCTGTTTGAAGAAGAAGGTTATGATGGAATTGATGGAGAAGACCTCTGTCAATGGCCGCTAGCCAGTGGACCAGCTAATGCAGTGTTCTCCAACCTTGGGTCCCCAGATGTTTTTGGCCTACAACTCCCAGCTACACTGGCTGGGGCATGCTGGGAGTTGTAGGCCAAAAACATCTGGGGGCCCCAAGGTTGGAGAACACTGAGCTAATGCACGATTCTGCAGGCTCTGGCTACCTTGGCTAAAACCCATGAAGGTATCTAGTATATACATCATGAATTTTTCTCAATAAGTGTGGATTCATTCAACTTGTAATTGCCTCCCTTCACAGCCTTCCTGCACCAGTGGCTTCCATAGGGCAATTGTGGGATCCCATGAAAGTGTAGCTTCTTCTTGGTTGCCTTAAATCCACTACTTGCCTTAAATCCACTACTTACGAATTTCAGCAGGTGTTCCCAGTGCTCCCCAATGCCTCTGCTAATTTAGGGCAGTGTTCTCCAACCTTGGGTCCCCAGATGTTTTTGGCCTACAACTCCCAGCATGCCCCAGCCAGCATAGCTGGCTGGGGCATGTTGGGAGTTGTAGACCAAAAACATCTGGGGACCCAAGGTTGGAGAACACCGATTTAGGGGGACTGGCTTTCTTCCAACATGCACTCTCTTTTGGTTTCCTGGAGCTGACTCGGCAGGCGACTGGGTTGAGTGGTTGTTTGCAAGCCTGCCGGTGTCCACTTAACCATATGGTCTGGCCACGCATCATGATAAGCCAGCCTGAAAATAAGCCATGATGGGCTGGTTGTTCACTTGCTAACCCACGTTACTCCTGACAGATGATGATCAGGCGCGCTGTGGCTAGCCATGGCTTGTTTCCCCCTTAGTCCTCCCACCTGCTCCCAGCACATATCCCACGGGCTTTTGTGGCACAACCTCAACAGCCTACTCCATGACTTTATTTTGGAGAATTCCCACCCACCCACCTTTGGGGAGATCTGTGCATATTTAACGCTATTGTTGTTGGGTTTTTTTCCACCTTGGGGGGAGATTTGCGCAGATGTAACAACTTCTTTTTTTTAAACTTTCATGGAGATTTATACAAATTTGCTAAAGGGCAGTAGCTACTGTGCATTATCAATGCATGTGAGTCTCCCCAAAAATAAATAAATAAAGTTAAATTTACGCAGATCTCCCTGAAGGTGAAAAGAGATTATGTTAAATATGTACAAATCTCCTAGAAGGTGTGTGTGTGGGGGGGGGGGGGATGGAAGTAAAATATGCGCAAATCTCCGCAGGGAGGTGGAGGGAAAAAGCAGTGTCGCTGTCTAGGACGGCAATGAAGTGGAGGAGGAGTAAATTGACTAGTGTCATTTCAAGATGTAATAGAGAGGGGATATTGTTAGCGAGATTACGAGGCGCGACCGGGTTTTTCGCTGCTCTTGCCAGGCAGCTCTGTAGCCCTTTCCCACAAGTCGTGCACAAGCCCATGTCAGGACAAGCCACTCTGAAAACGAGACACCGTGAACAACCGAAAAACAAGCCATGGATTCTCAGGGTGGCTTGGGATTTAAACTTTTGCCCCCTCCTGTTTTCAAGCTGAAATCCCCCCATGGGGGGGGAGGGTAAACAAGAAATAAGGTAACCCCTCCCCCCCTTGTCCACTCTGAAGATATGGTGTGTGTGTGTGTGTGTGTGTGTGTGTGTGTGTGTGTATATATTCAACACACGTGCTTTGCAAAGCAAGAAAGAGGGGAGAGAATCTCATCATAGCAAAGATAAAGAAGAGTTGTGCCGCAAAGGCCCCTGGGATATGTGCTGGGATCAGGTGGGAGGACCAAGGGGGAAACCAACTATGGCGAGCCAGTGAGTGCCTGGTCGTCTGTTGGCAGCAGCGTGGCTCAGCGAGCGATTAACCAACCCACCATGGCTTGTTTTTGGTGTGGCTTATCGTGACCTGCGAACCGACCCTCTGTCTCTTATTCATCCTTGCCAGAAAATCTCTGACTCATCTGTAGGATGAGCTATTACATTTAACAGAAGTGCCTTTGCTTTTTGTTCTTTCCAAGGCCTTCTGACCAACGCAGCAGGCATAAGTGGTGTGTGTGTGTGTGTGTGTGTGTGAGAGAGAGAGAGAGAGAGAGAGAGATGGATCCTAGGATGTAGTTTTCACTCCTCAGTGGTTTGTCAAGGAAATGGACATATTCAGAACAGTCCTAGGAAAGGCAGTTAAAGGCAGGGCTGAAAACCAAAATGTGTACTTAGGGAAACATCATGCTCATGGCTTTCTCTGGCGGGACCCAGTTCATCCTGCCTTTCAGTCTCAGGTTTGCTGCCAAAGGTGAGGAGAAAGTGCCAGTGAAGGAGAACAAAGATCCCCTTTGGCTACATGTTTATTAATGGTTTTATTGAAAATGTGCTATTAGGGGCAATGTCTGAACGATGACAAAAACACCATAAGGAGCGGCTCAAAGAGGAGGGAAAAACCACTGTATTTGGTGTCTCATTGGACCTGGGGCCTCGCCTACCGCACACAGTTCTGTAGAAGAGCCAGCATGGCGTAGCGGTAGCATGTTGGACTGCAACCATCCTCCCCCAACCTAGCGGGCTCCAGATGTGTTGAACTGCAGCTCCCATAGTCCCCAGCCAGCACGGGAGTGATGGGAGTTTTAGTCCAACACATCTGGAGGGCAGCAGCTATGATCAAGGAGATCCAGATTCAAATCCTTGTTCCGCCATGAAGCTTACTGCATGACCTTGGGCCAATCACAGTTTCCCCGGCCTAACCTACCTCACGGGGTCGTTGTCAGGATAAAATGGGGAATGGAGCAGGGAAGAGAATCCCTGCTATCACAGGCCTGTGTACCATCAAGGGAAGGATTTTTGTTGCCGCTCAGGACACTCGGCTTCTTCAGATGCACCTTTATGCAGTTTGCTTTGACTCAGGAATCAATCAAGGACGCAGGCCAATGGGTTGAGCCCTCGATGCCTGTAAGCCTTCGGACTCGGAGGCTTACGATACGAGCATCCTCTGCAGAGCAGGGGAAGTGGCGGAGGCAGTCTCTGCCTTCCCGCTCTGCAAGTCAGCTAGTCGGCCAATTTTGGCCATCTAGCTGCGGTGCTTCAGACAGGGAGGGAAGGAGGCAAGGAGGCCGGAGTGCCAGTGTGGCGTAGTGGTTAGAGTGTTGGACTGGGACTCGGGAGATCCGGGTTCTAGTCCCTGCTCGGCCATGAAACTCACTGGGTGACTTTTGGGCCAGTCACTGCCTCTCAGCCTAACCTACCTCACAGGGTTGTTGTGAGGATAAAATGGAGAGGAGGAGGAGGACTATGTAAGCCGCCTTGGGTTCCTTGCAGGAAAAAAGGTAGGGGTATAAATATAATAAATAAATAAATAAATCAGGATACATAGTATCCTGGTGGCCCTGGTCTCCTCCCCTCCCTGCCCCCCCCTCAGAGAAGCGGCCGGCACAGTTCTTTCCACAGCAGCTGCGTGTGGGGGGGCGGGGGGGGGGAGTTTCCAAGCGTGGATCCCCGGCTCCGAGGTCAGAGCTCTGTTTCCGACCTCTGATCTGGGAATCGGAAAAATCCTACGGCCCCCTAGACAGACGCTGTCTAGGTTCCATAGGATCACTCCCCCCCCCCAACTTGTACAATAATTAAGATTTGTTTAGTCATGTGAGGCACGGCTCTGTCGTGAGGCAAGGTGAGGCAGTTGCCTCAGGCGGTGGATTTGGGATGAGGGCAGTTGAGGGCATGAAGGGCAGCTGGGTGGGGGAGAGACTGATCCAGTAATAGGGCTTCATACGCAGGTTCCATTCAAATGGATGGGAGCAAGGTTGCAGAGGAGAGCTTCCCAGTGGATTGTGTCCCATGTTAAATAGTGTGTGCGTGTGTGTGTTGTCAATTGGATTTTCCACCACATGTCTTGGGCCAGTCTCGCCTGATGCTGGCAGGAGGAGGGCTTAGAGTGCATTGCAGGGTGGAGGCAAAGCTTTTGTAACCCAGGGGAATGGAAAGGGGCTTACATGGAGCTGGGCAAAAAGATCTGGAAACTTAAGAGCTGGGCTAGCCATTATAGCTTGCCCTGAGCACTGGCATCCTTGTGTCTGTCTACCACACTAACCATGTTTTTTAGTAGCTCTCATCATGCAAATCGTAGTCATCTTGTAGTAAGTTTGCTTGGCAGCTGCCAATTAACCCTGTCACCCAGTTAAAGATAACTTAGCTGATGAATCGGTATGAGTTTTAATAGATTAAATCCATTAATAAGCACTTGATTAAATCTGCATATTTGCATACGAGAATAACACAATGGGTTGGATCCGTACAGTGCAATCTCTTACACGTGTCTACTAATATGTAAGTGCTATTGAGTTCAATGGGACTTACTCTTGGTTAAGTATGTATAGGTTCTCACCCTGTTAGTTGAACTTAGGTGCCATTGAAAGCAATGGGCCAAGCGAATCATAATGTAAGTCTCATTGATTTCAATAGGAACTAAGAGCAACTACCTTAGTCTGGATGCAACCCAAGAACTCTAAATAAAAAAGTGTACTTTCTGATCTTGTTTTGTTAAATGACGGACATATATTTTACAGCAGGCATGATCACAGAAGAGACATTCCCCCCCCCCTCACTTATACAGGAGGGAATACCTCTTCTAAGATGGGGCATGCCACCTGCAGTTATTATAGGTTCGTGTTTTAAAATAATCTTAAAAGATTTAAAATCTTCTAAATTTTAGCCAATCAAATTGTTTTTAATCAGTTGATGCGAACCAATTCATCAACTACTAGACTGTGCCGCTTTACTGGCCAATGACTGGCAGGGTTGGGAGGAGGGGTCGGGGACAAGAAGACCTCTCGCATGGCTCTCAGCCATCAAGTTAATCGGCCCAGAATGGAGCTAGAAGCCAGTTTTACCAGTACTCTTACTCTTCCCTCCCCCTACAGCCCTACACCGTCTGTGGAATGGGCCCACATGAACCGGCTGAAGCTTTCGCCTCAGGTGGTCTTTGAGAACTCCAACAAAACCCTCCGCATCCTAAACGTGACCGACGATGACGACGGAGAATATCAGTGCATCGCTCACAACGAGCACGGCACTGTCCGCCACACCTATTCGGTTACTGTCGAGGGTATGCCCAGTTGTAGCGCACGGGTGCTGGTGGGATAAGAATGAAGAGCATCAGCTAAAGTGAGGGGGGGGGAGGATTCGGGGAGGGGGGAGGATTCGGGGAGGGGGGATGGACATGTGAGAGGAGGCTCTCTCCTAGAAATAGCCGAATGCTATTAATTTTGGATTTTAGTAGCCAAAGCAGAGGCATTCAGCAAAGTTCCAGCGCTTGCTCTCCAAGGTTGAATTGATGATTATGATAATGTTACGGTTGTTTGTTGTTTTTTTTAAATCTCATTGATTTGGGGGCCAAGCTAGATGTGATTCTAAACTTATTTTCAACAATTGCTCTTCAATTAAAATTCTCTCAGTTGAGCAGCAATTTCAGTAGCAGAGTGACAGCATGGGTGACGGGGACCCCACCCCATAATCTTTGGCAGTTCGGTATTCTATGAATGTGTATGGCAGTGAGATACCAGGGGTGCCTTCCAGACGAGGCTTTTATCATGCCATCCCCCTGCCTCATTGATAGTATTTTATGGGGGTGCTCCAGCTGAGGGCCTATAGCTCAGTGGTGGGGCACCTATATTGCATGCCGAAGGTCCCCAGTTCAATCCCCGGCATCTCATAGAATCATAGAATCATAGAATCATAGAAAAGTAGAGTTGGAAGGGGCCTACAAGGCCATCGAGTCCAACCCCCTGCTCAATGCAGGAATCTAGGTCAAAGCATCTCTGACAGATGTCTGTCCAGCTGCACCTTGAATGCCTCCAGAGTGGGAGAGCCCACGACCTCCCTAGGTAGTTGATTCCATTGTCTTATTGCTCTGACAGTCAGGAAAAATTCCTGCCTGAAACCCTGGAGAGCTGCTGCCCAGTCAGTGTCTGTTGACAATACTGGGTGTAGATCAGTGTTCTCCAACCTTGCCCCCCCCCCAGATGTTTTTGGCCTACAACTCCCAGCATGCCCCAGCCAGCATAGCTGGCTGGGGCATGCTGGGAGTTGTAGGCCAAAAACATCTGGGGGGGGCAAGGTTGGAGAACGCTGGCGTAGATGGACCAAGCGTCTGACTCGGTCTAAGGCAGCTTCCTCTGTGCCCGTGTTGTCGTCTTCCGCTTGTAACCCTCCTGTGTTTTCCCAGCGCTGCTTCTGTCTCTTCACTTACCATGGAAAATCCATTCAAGAGGGGGAAAAAAATGGAATAGCTGGCACAATGCCTTCTGATTGGCAGTGCCGGGAGCGCTCTGTGCGGAGGCACCCCAAGTATAGCTGAAATTCTGACCCTCTGTAAGAGGGTAGAAGTTCAGTTGGACCAGACAGGCTAGACCAGCCTTCCCCAACCTGGTGTCCTCCAGATGTGTTGGATTACAACTCTTATCATCTCCAGACAAGCATGGCCATTGGCTGAGGATAATGAGAGTTGCAGTCCAACACATCTGGAGGACACCATGCTGGAGAAGGCACAATCCAGGCCCAGAGTTGGAACTCTTAAGCCCCACTGATTTCAGAGGGGGAAATTTAAGCATATGCTTCATTCCCCCTGCTCCCCCCCCCTTGATGGATCCCTGCCCCAAGGAGCCTACAATGTAAAGTTGGGCAATGGAGAGTCAGCTGTGGGCAGAATGGATAGGGATGGAATGACAGAGGCAAAGGTACGAAACGATGAACATGAGCACTGCTACATGTGAGTCCTAACCATTGCAAACCTGCATGGAAGCGAGAACTATGTTAAACCTCGTAAGTTTAAGAAAGGAAAAGAAAAAGTGGATTTTGAGCTGGGATGTTAAGGCAGATAGGAAAGTGGTATCGTGCAGGAATTGTGGAGGGTGTTGCAGGCATAAGGAGAGACAAGGGAGAATGGGCAGAGGTGTTTAGGAGAGCAAGAGAGAGACCTTCGAGCAGTTGAGTTGGAGGAGTGAAGCTCAAGCATAAAAATATCTGTGGGCAGCTTAGCTCTCCTCTAGAAAACAGTGGAACTTCAAAGTCCTGAACTCTTAGACGTGGTTCACATCTAATATTATTCATTGTTTATACAGGCAGGTCTTTCCCCCGCCTTTAGGAGCTTCCAATCTAAGATTTTGATTGTGGGGAGAAAACACAGAGGAACGTCAAGAGCCAGTGTGGCGTAGTGGTGAGAGTGTTGGACTGGGACTCGGGAGATCCGGGTTCTAGTCCCCACTCAGCCATGAAACTCACTGGGTGACTTTGGGCCAGTCACTGAATCTCAGCCTAACCTACCTCACAGGGTTGTTGTGAGGATAAAATGGAGAGGAGGAGGAGGAGGAGGATTATGTAAGCCGCCTTAGGTTCCTTGCAGGAAAAAAGCCGGGGTATAAATATAATAAATAAATAAATTATGGGTTAATTAATGGAGGTGGGGAAAGGAGAGCTTCAAGATCAGGAGGAGGGGGGTGCTGAATCTCTCTTATTTTTAAGGGTGCAATCCTATACCTGTTAAGACAGAAGCGTGCTGAGAGTTGTAGGGCATTTTTCTGTCTAAATAGGCATAGGATTACTCCCTCAAAATTGGCGGGTGCAACTAACTGTAAGGGTGGAACTGAGAAACGTGATCAGAGTCTGCGCGGTTAGCAGTGAGGCTGCGGATCAAACTTAAAGGGCAGCCCCTTCACCCCGTCTTCTTTTCTTAGCTGCTCCATATTGGGTAAAAAGCCCAGTAAGCCGGATCAATGCACCAGGGGAGAACGTGCGCCTGGATTGCAAGGTTGATGGGAAGCCGAAACCAAAGCTGTCATGGAGAATCAATGGGACTCCGCTAGAAGGTGAGTCCCGTCTTCTGCAGAGGTGGGAGCGGAGGTGCCATGGCATCAAACTTCCCCAGCTGCACCTGAACTCTGCTGTGTTTCAGAAATCATGCTGGACCCAAGAAGGAAGGTGGACGCAGAAGCTTTGTTCCTCAGCAATGTGCAGCCAAATGATACAGCCGTGATCCAGTGCGAGGCCCATAACCGTCATGGCAGCCTCCTGGCCAACGCGTACATCCTTATTGTCCGTAAGTTTATCTGTTCACCTTGGATTGCCTGAGTGTGGAAAGCTGAGCAGGGTCAGGCCTGGTTGTTACTTGGATGGGAGACCCCTCCTCTAGTTTCCTGCATTGAGCAGGGGGTCGGACTTGATGGCCTTGTAGGCCCCTTCCAACTCTATGAGATCCTATGATCCTATCTTATGATCAGAGCGGCACCAGGCTGGGTCCAGAGGGTGGCAAGGAGGGGCATTTTTCAGGGCCTCAAAACCAGTGAAGGGTTCACTGCCCCAGCAGTACCACGTTCTCACGTTGTGTGGATCAACCATAGGATAGTCACTCTCCTCTGAATTTTCAGCTTTCATTTTGTTAAAAAGAAGAAGAAGAAGAAGAAGAAGAAGAAGAAGAAGAAGAAGAAGAAGAAGAAGAAGAAGAAGAAGAATTAGAAGAAGGAGAAGGAGAAGGAGAAGGAGAAGAAGGAGAAGGAGAAGAAGGAGAAGAAGTCTCTAATAACTACTTTCCCATGGAGGGCCATTTAGGGGTGGGAGTGAGGTACTCACTCTCATGCTTAAGTATGGTAGCAAGGCCGGCGTCAAAGGCAGGCATAGTAGGGCACCTGCCCAGAGCCCACAACCAGGCAGAGAGGCCCACTGACAAGAGCCCCCTGGAGCTGCTCCTCCTTTGCACCATTGCAACCTGCTTGTTTGTCTGCCTCTCACTCTGGGCCAGACAATGGTGGTGGTGGTGAGGAGGAGGAGCAGTAGATGCCACTGCCTGCTTGTTTACTGGCTCTCTGCCTGTCAATCAAGCAGCAAGCAGAAGTACCAATGATGAGGAAGAGGAAGAGGATGAGGAGCAACAGCAACAGCAAGAGCAACTGGTGATGATGGCAATGAGATGGCAGACTCCCTGAAGATGGGGGCCCATGAGGGCCCTCGAAAACCTGGAGCCGGCACTGTACAGCAGATGGCTATTCGAGAGCAGGTCGTTTCAGTAGTACACCCCCCCCAGCCCCCAGCCCATTATGGAATACCCTCCCTAGAGAGGTCTTCCTGGCACCTACTTTGTTTGTTGCCCTTCCAGTGGCAAGCAAATACCTTACTTATTATGATTATTCCCTCAGGCCTTTTAATCCACTGCTTCTGCTGCTATACTCCTTTTTAAAGCAGTTTTATCGTGGATATTTCTAGCAGTTTTTGTGATGCTTGGTTTTTGTTTCTGTTTTGCCTCTGCTGCTTTGAATGATTGATTGATTGATTGATTGATTGATTGTATCACATTTCTATACTACCCACCAGCTGAAACTCTCTTCGGCTATTGGGCAATATTGTTTTATATGCTGTTTCTGTTCTATTTGTGTTTTCTTGTACATCACTCTGAGAGCTATCCACTATAGGGCAACTAATAAATCTTAGAAATAAATAAATACACTATTTAGTTAGAATGTATTTATTTATTTATAATGCTTTTATACTGCTTAGTATACCACTTAATATGCTTCCCCCCCCCTTTTGCTGTTTCACACTGACTGGCAGTGCCCCGCTCCCCCAAAATTCTGACTATACGGCTGGTCCAGTGGGCCTGTAAGACCCCTCTAAAGCTGGATGGGGTTCGTTGAGGAGATGGGGTGAGTTGCTTGTTTTGCATGTGCCCTGCCCCACACACATATCAATCTCCTTGATTTATTCCAGGTCTGCCAGCAGAGATCCTGACCCCAGATGGGCTAGTGCACAGTGTGGTGGAGAACCAGACAGCCATCCTGGATTGCATGAGTTTTGGGGCACCGAGGCCCACTGTGAAGTGGTGAGTTCTCTTCTTCTGGGTCTGGACCATTCTCCTCAAAGCTGTGATTTGCTTTGTCCTTAGGTGCCCTGGCACTATTTGTATTATTAATTAATTAATTATATCTATATCCCACCTTTCCTTCAAGGAGCCCAAGGTGGCATACGTGATCCTTCTCCTCCTCCTTTTTACTCTGACAACAACCCTGTGAGGTAGGTTAGGCTGAGAGTCAGTGGCTAGCCCAAAGTCACCCAGTGAGCTTCATGGCTGAGTGGGGACTAGAACCCGGATCTCCTGAGTCCCAATCCAACACTCTAACCCAGGGTTCTCCAACCTTGTGTCCCCAGATGTTGCTGGCCTACAGCTCCCAGCATACCCAGCCAGAATGGCTAATGGCAAGGGATTCTAGGAGCTATAGTCCAGCAACATCTGGGGACCCAAGGTTGGAGAGCCCTGCTCTAACCACTATGCCTGCACTGGCTCTCTTTGTATATCTACTTTTGTATACCAAAGCACTTGGGGCTGAGTGCCACTGAGTATCTGCACTACCTTTCCTTTGTGAATGGTAAATGCTTCCTTCTGTCAGGGTACGCTGTGGAACCTTACTATTATCATTACTCCCCCTAATAGCAAAGGTGTTGGTATTCGTATACAAAGCCCTATACAACTCAGGAGGACCAGGTTACCTCAAGGAACGTCTCCCCCAGTACCAGCCTCCCAGGCCACTACGATTTTCAGGGGAAGTCCTGCTGTCCTTGTCTCAGCCTAGGGATTTCCGTTTGGCAACAATATGGAGACGGGCCTTCTCTGCAGTGGCACCTGCCCTATGCAGTGATCTCCCCTCTGAGGTACTTCAGGCCTCAATGCTGGCATGCTGGAGGCATTTATTGAAAACGTACCTGTTTACTTTTGCTTTTCCCTGCCCGTTAGCTATCTCTGTACCAGCCTCATGATATTATTGTGTGTGTGTGTTTCTGTGTGTGCCTGGCTTTTCTTTGCTTGTTATTCTCTTGTAAACCACTTTGGGATGTGTTTCAAATGAGAAGCAGTATATAAAAATTGCTAATAAAGAAATAATAAATATTTTTTTGTGCTGAGAGCTGAAGGCTATGTAATAAAAACTGGGGCCACCGCAAACAAAGAGAATAGTATTAGCATCCTCAGGGGAACTTCCAGAAGTACAAAAAAACTTTTTTTTAAAGGCAAAAGTACTCAAAAACAGTCCAATAAGGACTAATTATGCTTAGTGGCCCTGGTATCTGAATATATGTTGAAAGGAATCTGGGTGGCGGAGGAGGCGTGTGTGTGCATATATGTGTAATAGAAGAGTATCCTGGAATAGGACACGTGTGTCTTTTTTTTTTTTTAATGTATTCGTTTTTAAAATGTGAATTACACCAAAAAACCCAACAAAAATCATTAAAAAATGAAGAAAAAAATGAACAACAAAACATACAATTTTCTTACAGTATTTTAAATGGATCACTTACAGTAAATATCTATGAAATATGTATATATCCATAAATATCAAAAAGTATGTAGTAATACAATTGTGAAAGACCATCCACTGGGTCTTTGGCGTGAGTTCGGCGCTTAACGGGTTAACCGCTGCTGAGATATAGCCCATTATACAGCAAGTGAAATTGACTAGAACTCGTCCGCGGCATAAAGGAAGCACAGGAGGCTGTCTGTACCAAGAATAGGCTTTTTATTTACTATAGGTTAAATGGAGTGGAACTACAGTCATGCCTTGGATTGAGAGCATAATTCGTTCCGGAAAGGTGCTTGTAATCCAAAACACTCTTATATCAAAATGAAATCCCCCCAAAAAAATTTGTACAGAGATTTTTAATTTAAGCCGTACTACAGTACTTGTATTGCAAGACGACTCTTGTATATCAAGTAAAAAAAAATTAAATAAATATTAAAAATTTTGCTTGTCTTGCAAAACGCTCTCAAACCAAGTTACTTGTAATCCAAGGTATTACTGTAATAGGTTTCTAGGAATACTATACGTCAACAAGACCTGAGCGTGACCTCAGACTTTATGAATGAACGGCTTCCCAGGCTAGCATATTGCGGCAATAAGTTACCTCAGTCCCGAGACTCTGCGCTGGTTGGTTTCCCGCCTGGCTCTGAGCCCGCCTGGCCTGGGGAAGAGAACTGCTTGACCCAGCCCAAGCTGGACGAAGTTATGGTCAGTGCACCCGTGTTCCCAACAACCTGGGTCGGGTTGGTAGAAGGGTTTTCTACTCCTTCCTCCCTCCTTCCCGCCCCTTGCTGATCAGGTGGGCTTATCCCTGCCCCCTTATGATCAGGTGGGCTTATGCCTGCCCAGGAAAAGGTGGCGCCTTGCGTTACAGTGAATACTTAGCAGCTCTTTGAGACTGCCCTGCACTTCTTGATGGTCCATACTTCTCGTTGTGGATGCCGGCCGATGTCCCCTATTGGAGATATGCGTGATACCCGTCTGGCTGATCCTGCATCTCCTGCACCTCCCCCCCCCCCCCCCCGGGGAGAGATTATGCAAGCAGGGGTTGTCAGGGAAAGTTCCGTGTGGGGAAGCTGTGTGTGGTTGTGTATGCGTGTTCAGGCTTTCTCCACAACAATTATCCATAAAAAATAGTTATGCATAAACTTCCGAAAAAGCAGACCAAATATCCATGTATTTATCCGTCTGCAGGTGGCGTCTAAATACCATCCGCTCAAATGTTGAAAGCATTATTAGGTCCTCAATCCATTGAGTTATAGGAGGTGAGCGTTTATCTTTCCAGTGTTGTAATATCAGTCTTTTGGCTGTCAAGAGGGCGCGGAAAATCCACCTGCGTTTCCCTTGTGATAAATTCCATACAACAGGTATATAATTTAAAAGAATGTGCGCATCGGTAAATATTAAAGAGTATTCTAATACTAGATTTACCGGTATTTGTACTATGACCTCTACCCAAAAAGAAGCAACCACTGGGCTTTGGTTGCCCAGTATTCACAGTATTCAGTATTCACAGAAGCATTCACAGTATTACACCTCTAGCAGTTAGCTGACTTAGGCAAACTCTTATTAAAAAGATGTTGTGGTGCCCAATAAACATGAAACAAAAGTTTTTGCTGAATAAGTCCTATGATTCCCAACATCATGCCCCAGCCAGATGGCTGGCTGGAGGGATGCTGGGAGTTGTAGGACTTTTTTCTGTCTAAATATGCATAGGATTGTGCCCTAAGAGGGTAAAATCCTGATTGGGCCTGTTCTGAAGGGGGGGGGGGCTGTCAGGCAATCAGGAACGAGGAAGTAATGAAACATATTGGGAAAGGAAGGGCTGCTTATTCCAAGAAGGGAATGAGGGAGAAACACTCTGAAGCATGATAAACAAGGAAGGGTGCTTGTTTCAAAATGGAGTGTGAATCCTATTTAGATTTCCTGCCTTTCTTTTTTTTTTCTGGCTAGGCTTCTGGGTCTTTAACAGCTACATGGCATGCAGAATTTCACAAGAAACAACTTTACCTGGCAAAGAGTTGCTGTGATGGGGTGGAAAAGAGCCAGTGTGGCTTAGTGGTTAGAGTGTCAGACTAGGACTCGGGAGACCTGGGTTCTAGTCCCCACTCGACCATGAAGCTCACTGGGTGACTTTGGGCCAGGCACTGACTCTCAGCCTAACCTACCTCACAGGGTTCTTGTGAGGATAAAATGGAGAAGAGGAGGAGGACGACCATGTAAGCTGCCTTTGGTTCCTTGCGAGAAGAAAAAGGCAGGATATAAATGTAATAATAAATAAAGGAAGTTTCACTTGTTTGAGTTTATGCCTGTCATATAGATCTAAAAGTCACAGGAAAAACTCAATAGGATTTTTAAAAACAGGTGGCAGCTATCCTAAGCACTTGAGAGCAGAAGGTTTTCTCTTTCATGAACTACACTCCTCCCCTCTCACCCCTCCTCCCCCAGGTTTATGGAAGACATGTACCCTGCTCTAGATGATGAGCGGAGCTTTGTATTCACAAATGGGACCCTGATGCTACATCAAGTCCAGCGCGAGGATGCAGGGAACTTCACGTGCATGGCTGCGAACGACCAGAACAACGTCTCCATCACGGCCCGCCTGATCGTCAAAGGTGGGAACAGGATTCCCAGCATGCACCTGACATTTTTTTTAATTTCATTTTTTTCATTTTTTATTAGTAGTTTTTAAAAATGTGAATTACACCAAAACAAAACAAAAACCATTAAAAAATGAAGGGGAAAAATGAACCCAAAAAAAATATATACAATTTTCTTACAGTATTTTAAATGGATCACTTACAGTAAATATCTATGAAATATATATTCATAAGTATCAAAAATAATACAGTGTTATCCATAAAAATAGTTACGCATAAACTTCAGAAAAAGCAGACCAAATTTCCATGTATTTATCTGCAGGTGGCGTCTAAATACCACCCGCTCAAATGTTGAAAGTGTTATTAGGTCCTCAATCCATTGTGTTATAGGAGGTGAGCATTTATCTTTCCACTGTTGTAATATCGGTCTTTTGGCTGTCAAGAGGGTGCGGAAAATCCACCTGCGTTTTCCTTGTGATAAATTCCATACAGCAAGTATATAATTTAAAAGAACGTGTGCATTGGTAAATATTAAGGAGCATTCTAATACTAGATTTATCCATACTATGACCTCTGCCCAAAAAAGAAGCAACCACTGGGCTTTGGTTGCCCAGTATTCACAGTATTCACAGAAGCATTCACAGTATTACACCTCCAACAGTTAGCTGACTTGGACAAGCCCTTATTAAAAATACATTGTGGTGTCCAATAAACACAAAACAAAAGTTTTTGCTGAATAAGACATAACCTAAGATCCATAGACCCTTCTGACACAGACACAAAAACAATGTTCCATTGATTAGGCAACATAAGACCATCTAGTTCCCTATTCCATTCATCTTTAAGACTCTGTGTATCATACTTCTTTGCCAATAATAATAACTTGTTGCAATCTATCAGCCAAAATTGTTGTTAATATTTTAATGTCAACATTAATTAATAAAATAGGTCAATAGTTATTGCAATATGCATGGTCTTTTCAAGGCTTTGGAATCACAGTGATATAAGCGTCATTTAATGATGCCGAAAGAGAACCAGATTCAAAAATATAATTATAAAGACAATGAAGCTTTGGGACGAAAAGGCTAGGAAATGTTTTGTACCATTCAATTGGAAACCCATCTGGATTAGGTGCTTTCCCAACATTCATATTCAAAATTATTTTCATTATTTCCTCAATACGCAGGGGAGCCATGAGGAACTGTTGTGAGGAATCTAACCTTGGAAGTTTAAGCTGAGAAAAGAAAATGTCCATATCTTGCTCTGCTATTTCTTTACCTGTACTATACAAATCGGAATAAAAAATTTAAAATTGTGAATGTATATCTTTAGGGGAAGTGTATATCATATCGCTCTCATCTTTAATAGCAGAAATAACACCTTGATGCTTTTTCTGTTTAAGACAATGTGCCAAAAGCTTACTAGGATATTAATGCTCTTCAGCTCTTGTTAAAATTGTGCAGTTGGAGAAGTAGCAAACTGAGTTATAAGGGATTTCAACTTCTCACTCAAAACTACTCGCTGCATTTTTTAAATTTTGTTTTTATAGGAAGCATAAGCAATAATTCAGCCCCATATAAAAGCTTTACTGGCCTCCCACTCAATAACACAAGAATCAACTGTACTCTCATTAATTTCAAAGTACTCAGTTAATTCTGCCAAAATCTATTTCTTAAACATCTGATCATTAAGAAGGGAAACATTTAAACTCCAAAGGGGGGGGGCGGCTAAGTGAATCTGAAAATTGCAACTCCAGACAAACTGGGGCATGATCGGAAACTACCAGCATTTCAATCTTACAGACATCTATATAACATAACAATGTAGAAACCAAAAAAATAATCTAATCGAAAACAATTATGATGAACAGATGAAATAAATGTGTAGTCCCTTTCAAGAGGCTGCAAAGCTCTCCAAACATCAATCAAACCAAATTCAGCCATATATGTCTGAAGTGTAAATCTCACCATCGTTTGCTTCTTAGGGGCAGGTGTATTTCTATCCAACAGCGGGTTTAAAACTTCATTAAAATCCCCACCCACAATCAAATAACCATATGCAACATCAACCATTTTACTGAAATACTCATGAAACATAACCGGAGAATCATTATTAGGCCCATATACATTAATCATAGCAATTACTTTGTCATTATATTTTCCCACCTAAAATTATTGTGGTGTATGCAGATTCTCAGCAGATTGTACCCTATGTTAAATCATTGGGGTGGGTGTGCAGCTGCCATTTTGGATTTTCCACCTCAGGCATCAGAATATCTTGGGCTGGCCCTGGCTGTAATGGGAAGAGCTCAAATCACACTGAAGATTGGTGGGTAAAGAGAGGCCATGCAAGCTACATTTATGAGAGGCCTACTAGGCAGTTGTCTCTTGCCTCAAGTCCCAGCAAGGCATGATGGGAAGGGAGGACACAATTCCTCATTCTGTCCCTATTTCAGGAGCTACACAGTTTGAAGTGGAGCCTACAGACAGAGAGGAGAAGAAAGGCGAGAGTGTGACATTCCATTGTAAGGTGTTGTTCGACGAGACTATTCCAGAGCATGGGATCCAGTGGCGCCTATACGAGCGCGACATTGAGGAATCAGATGATGATAACAAGTGAGTGAAGTGAGCAGGGCACTGTTGCATGAAGGCTTGCAGTCTGAGAGAAACCCTGTGTCACACGGACTGTGTCCATCTAGTCTTTCCCTAGATATTTCATCAATGACACATCTCTGACAATCACCAATCTGGACTACCCTGACCAAGGAATATACAGCTGCCTGGCTTGGACAGTTCTCGACTCTGTGGAAAAAAGTGCCAAACTTTTGGTGTATGGTAAGTACCAAAAAAAAGAGAAATCAAATATTGGTCCTTACCCTCTTGTGCTCATACTCCAGACCAGTGAATGATCAAAGTGATGGAGTGAAGTAGCTGCCACAGGTGGCAGATTTGGGGGCACCATTAAAGGATGGCCAGTTAAGATGTTTTTAGGATGTTTTAAGATGTTTTAATAGTATGTATTGTGTTGTTTAGTTTATGTATTTTACATTTTCTGTTGTTCCCCGCCTCGATCTAGATGGAGAGGCGGGTAATAAATAAAATTATTATCATCATCATCATCATCATCATCATCATCATGTTATTAGGACTGCTAGCTTGACTTGATAGATGCATCAACCTGAGTTGGTTATTGGTGGGTGCAGTTAACCCCCCCCCCGCTAAAATTAGCGTTAGCAGTTAGTTGAAGGGGGCAATTCTTATCAGTGAGAGCAAATTTTAATTGGTGGAGCTACAAGTTGAGGGCATACTTGGCTGTTTTTTGCTGAGGCAAATTTGTTTCTGGTGTGTTACAATAATAAGGAAATATTTAAAAAATATTAATGATGATGATTTATTTCATTTCTATACCGCCCAATAGCTGAAGCTCTCTGGGTGGTTAAAAACAATTCATACAAGACAAGACAATACAATACAGAATACAAATACAATAAAAACAGCATAACATTTCAATACAAAATTTAAAACAGAATTTAAAATAATTTGAACAGCTAAAACAAGTCTGATACAACTAGACCTGTTAAAAGAAAAAGCAGCTGGAATAACCACCACCACCCATGACATTATAAGCCATTAAAAACCATTAAGTGCGTCGGCATAGGGGGCAGTCTTAACCTGGCGCCGAAAGTATAGCAGAGCTGGCGCCAGGCGGGCCTCAGTAAGGAAATGGTTCTACAATGGGGGGTGGGGTGCCACTGAGAAGGCCATCTTCCTTGCTGCCACCATCTGAGCCTCCCTCGGATGACTTCTTCTAAGGAGTTACGTCATTCTTCCTTCAATATCTAGGGGGGGGGGGGAAGTACTTCTTTTGATTAGCAAGTTTTATTTAAATGCAATGAATTAATTGTTTAAAAGGCAAATGATTAATGAATGACTTTAGGCTGTGGACAACACTATCTGGGGGAGAGGGGAGTGGTGGTGGTAGTAAGAGGGCTGCCACTTGAAATTCCCACCTCCGACTCAAACATGTTTTGGGTAAGCCCTGGGAAATCTGCTATAGGAGTTGGGGAGAAGATCTTAGCTTTTAGGGCAAGGGTGGGGCAAAAGGTAGGTCTCCAGATATTTTGACTTCAACTCCCAGAAGCCCCTGCCAGATTGGCCAATGGCCAGGAATGCTGGGAGTTGAAGTCCAAAACATCTGGAGATCTACCTTCTGCCACCTCGGCTCTGTGGCAGCTCCCATTTGGCTCACATTGTTGTCTCCCTGTCAGGCAAACCTGGCCCTGTGTCAAATCTGGAACTGTTGAGGCAGCCGGATCAGCAGGTGAAGCTGACATGGACACCAGGAGATGATCACAACAGGCCTATCGAGGGTAAGAAACAGTGCTGAGTGCCTCTTGGTTAGAGAAAACTGTTGTCGGTGTGGAACCCTCATCCAGAGGCACAGAATTCATGGTTTTTACCTCAGAACTCTCATGCAAGGGATGTGTTTGGGTGGGAGGGCGGGGCTCTTAACCATAGCCCCCCCCTACACCCCTTCCCCTTTCTCTCACAGCAGCACCTGAAACCACTTCACCTCAGGAATGTGCCTGGTAGCGCAACACAGCTGCCATATTCCTCAGCGGTGGTGCAGTGCAGCCTGGGCTCATGGGGACACAGTGCCACCACTTTTTGATTAGCAGGGACACTGACTGACGTCATCTGCCAGCCCCCTCAGAATTCCCTGTTCCCTCTGTGCAATCCTCACAGCAGCTGGGGGAAGTGAGTTTTCCGAGTGCAGTGTTCTCCAACCTTGGGTCCCCAGATGTTTTTGGCCTACAACTCCCAGCATGCCCCAGCCAGAGTTGTAGGCCAAAAACATCTGGGGACCCAAGGTTGGAGAACACTGTCCTGGTGACAGTATACTGTTCCTTGTAATGTAAAGTATTGTGGGGTGGCTTGGTCTTGAACGGGCAATTAAGATGGCAATTAAGATCCATTTGCTTTACGAAAGACCTGCTCCTAGCAGATTAAAAACCCCTTGAACTAGTTTGTTGATATGACTCAACACAGCTGCCTGCAGTTTTGGCCTCTCCTTGGGGACGCGGCTATGGGGACTGTGATGATGAGCACCTGCGCTTTAAAATTTACCACTACACCACTGTTCCTCACTGTCTTTCACACCTAGTTTAAAGCATAGATGGGGGGGGGGGAGAACTAGATTCACCTTTTGTTGCTGTGTGGTGTGTGAAATGGCCCAGTGCTTCATTTGAGATATATGTACCTGGAACGTGAAGCTATACTTAAATGACACATTCATGATGGCGGCATTTTCATTGACATGTCCACACAGGCCTGGAGAAGATCATGCTTGTGAGCATGTGCAGGGAATATGTTTCTTTCCCAACGATAGGTTAGGGCAGGGCTCCCCCACATTTTTAGACCCGTGGGCACATTTGGGAATTTGAGAAACTGCTGTGGGCACCACCACAACATGCCTGATCAGTGGATCGCCTCTCTGGCATCTGTCTGTCGCATCCATGCATCTTATGCTGCATCTTATTCAGCAAAAACTTTTGTTTCATCATGTCTATTGGACACTGCAAAGTCTCTTTAATAAGGGGTTGTCTAATTTGGCCGATTGCTGGCGGCGCAATACAGCTAATGCTTCTTTTATACATACGTTTCAGCAGTGTCCCGTATTTGCTTCTTTTTGGGAGGAGGTTATTACACAGATAAATTTTGTGCTGGAACAGTCTTTAGTATTCACTGCTGTTCACACTCTTTTAAAATTATTTACCTGCTTCTTGGAATATAATAAGTGGTCGGCGTAAATATATTCTCCACGCCCTTTTGACAGCTACAAGACTGATATTACAACATTAGAAGGATAAACATTCACCTCCTATAATGCAACAGATTGAGGACCTTACAACGTTTTCAATATTTGAATGGGTGGCATATAGACTCCACCTTCAAATGGATACTTACTTGGATATTTGGTCCACTTTTGTTGAAGCCTATGCATAATTGCTAGAAAATTGAATGCATTTCATATGTATGGATATATACAAATCCACATACGTATATTAAAAAAGCGGGGGGGAGTTTTGCAGGTGCCCGTGGGTGCCATGTTGGGGACCCTTGGGTTAGAGCTTCCTAATTAAAGGGTATAGAAATCTTGGTTACCTCTGGGTTTGTTTGTTTGTTTTTAAAACCAAACTCTCACAAGAACCCCTCCTCTTCCCACAGAGTACACTGTCTTTTATGAAGAAAGCAAATTTGGTCCAGGGGAAATGTTACCATTAACTAACGTGCCAGGAAATCAGCCGTGGGCCATGCTACCCCTCTCCCCATTCAAGAACTATACCTTCTACGTGCAGGCCAGCAACAATCAGGGAGAAAGTGAGCTAAGTAGGCCGTCTGCCAGTCACGTCACAGAGCCTGCAGGTAAGAAAGCCCAGAGTTCTGGGGAGAAGCATGTAGGGGTGGAAATGTCCTATAGCCAGCGTTCCTTCTAGGTGTCAACAACAGTAGTTGCGGCAGATATACAAGGGTGGGGGGGGCATGCTGGGAGTTGTAGGCCAGAAACATCTGGGGGCCCAAGGTTGGAGAACACCGTTGTAGAGGAATTGCGTGACGAAACCGAAGCCAGCCTAACTCTGCTCCTTTGCTTTTAGCTCCTCAGCAGAATCCAACTGACGTCAAAGGAGAGGGAAATGAAACCACTAATATGATCATCACCTGGACGGTAAAATATGAATATCTTGCATCACTGGGATGGGGCCCCCTCTACCTGCTCCTCTCCCGCAATGTCAGTGGCCCTGGCACGCTCTGTGAGGCAGTAAGGCCAAGCCACGGAGGAGCGTCAAGTGGTTGTTAGAGCTGCTGCTGGAGGTTGCCTGAAAAGGAATTCTGAGGTAGATTTGGACATTTCTGCTTGGGCAGAACACCCAAGCAAGGTGTTTTTAGAGGCCGGCTGTTCTCTATTTGATGGGATGTGTTGCTGTGATGCAGGGACTGCAGAACCTCTTTTACCTCAGGGCCGAATTTAATTTGGAAGAAGCTCTTGGCGGGGCGGGGCGGGGCGGGGCGGGGCGGGGGAGATTCCAGTGGTGGATGGGGCCAACGGCAAAGAAGTGAGGCCAAAACCACCCAAAATACCAGCATATTTTTAACTTAAAGCTCTTACTGTGAGTAACTAAGCCTTAGGAGAGGCATTTCAACCTTTGAGAATGAGGAAGAAATCATGCAAAAGCTTAGAAACCACCAACCAGTCAGCGGCTGGGTGAAAGGGGGTGGAGCCAGGGAGAGGGGGCGTGGCCATATGGGGAATCGCCGGATTTGGCCCATGGCCTGGACCTGGAGTGAGGCTGCACAGCTTGTGACTTGCCAAGCTAAGTGCAGTCCACCAGCTGTGTATTGTGGGCTACCTGGTGTTAGAACATCGCTCCCGGTGGCTTTGTGGTCCCAGGTACGCCACACACACAGGAGCTTTACTGAGCCCCTTTTGGACCACCGTACAGACTTTGTGAGCTGCATTTGGTTTGGCGGGTCACAAGTTGCGGAGGCCTGCTTTGCTGTGTTCTTTGGTCACGGATCTTACCCATTGTCAAAACTGCCTCTGCACTCTACAGGGCAGCCTTCCTCAGCCTGGTACCCTCCAGATATTTTTGGACTACAACTCCCACCATCCCTGACCATTGACCATGCTGGCTGGGTCTGATCTCTGATGGGAGTTGTAAAAATCCATGCATCCCTAGTTCTAGGTTACTTGTAGTGTTAGTCATAGTGTACTTTGTTCTTTGCTATAAGACTTCACGGTTGTTCAGCACAATCCGAGGCATGCTCAGAAATAAATCCCATGGTGTCGAATGGGTCTTGCTTCCTAGCTAAGTGGGTTTAGGAGTCGCAGCCTTGTAGTGCAATCCTGTGTGCATGTCTACTCAGAAGTCAGCCCCATTGAGTTCAATGGGAGCACTTTGTGAGTGTTTAGAGGGGTCGGGTTGGTCAGTTGTAGAGCCACTAAGGGCACAATCCTATACAAGTTTAGACAGAAAAAAAGGACTACAATTCCCAGCATGCCCCGGCCAGGGATTGCATAGGATTGTGCCTTAAGCAAACTTCAGTTACCAGGATAAAATCAAGTATGGGTGCCATCAGTTTCGTGCATAGATTTCAGTGTAAGCTGACTATATGGTTGTATTCATGCCCATAAGGTGTTGTCGTCTTGTATGCCTTGTGTTCAAAAACTGATCATACCATCAAGTCTTCAGTCCACTGGTGACTGGAAGGGGAGATCAGCCACCTGACCACCAGAAACACTCGAAATAGCCATTTCCTGGTGGCCCTCCAAAAGGCCCCCATATCATAGTTTAAGAGGATCTTCATGTCTCAACACGTCAGGGAGGCTTCTGGGATCAAATGTATATGTATACACACATCATTCCATAAAGGGGCTATTTTCGAGCCATGTATATTACCTTGAAGCTTTGTAAGATAGGTCATGATTATTACCCCCCATATTGACAATCTGGGACGGAGGCTAAAAGAGAGTCACTTGCATTAGCGTAAGGCCACTGAGCGAGTTTGTGGCAGAGGCAAGATTTGAACCGGGGCCTTCTTCATTCCTGGTCTCCCAGTTAATGGGTCTTATCCTGTGGCCGGTGCTTTTAGGAATCTGTTTGATTATTTTAAGACAACAAATTCACACGAGTTCATTAGCTCACCGAGCTGTGAATCAATTTCTTTCAACTTCTTGGTTTGTTTTTTTTAAAATAGGCCTACTGTGCACATAAATATTTTGGAGAGCAACTGGTGTGTGGAAGGCTTTTGCAAACAGCGGTGCTATTTGTTGAGGGACATGGCCAAGGCCAAGAGGCGTATGTCTCCCTGCAGCTTTCAGGTGCTAAGGCCTCCAGTGGAGGTAGCGCCTGTTCCTTTAAGACAGCCTTCCCCAACCTGGAGCCCGCCGGGTGTGTTGGTGGTGCAGTGTTCTCCAACCTTGGGTCCCCAGATGTTTTTGGCCTACAACTCCCAGCATGCCCCAGCCAGCTACGCTTTTCAATTTTGATTGCCTTGCTGCAGAATTGTTGTTGGGTGCTTGTTGCGTGTTTTTTAGCTCAGAGTAAACACATGCCTGACTGGCCTAAGGGACTTCAGCAAGACTCGGAACAGGGTTGCCAGCAGGCCAGAATGTCATCCTTCTGGCTAGCTTTACAAGTGGATGTAAAGCCAGAATAAACTTGTGTTTTTAATGTTTTTCTTCCTGTTCCCTTGCTTTCTACGGGAAGTATCCGATGCTACCGCTCCACATATACCATTGATGTAGCGTTAACATAAGCAACCTTTAGCGCAGGGCTCTCCAACCTTGGGTCCCCAGATATTTTTGGCCTACAACTCCCAGCATGCCCCAGCATAGCTGGCTGGGGCATGTTGGGAGTTGTAGGCCAAAAACATCTGGGGACCCAAGGTTGGAGAACACTGTGTTGGTGTACAACTCCAGTCACCCCCAGCCAGCATAGCATTGGCTAGATTGGCTGGGGGTGATGGGAGTTGTAATCCAACACATCTGGAGGACAGAGGTTAGGGAAGGCTGCTTTAAATGCTCTGTGGCTGGTAGATGTCCCCCAAGTGCTATCATGCATTTTCAGCCTTTAAAAAAAGCAAGCATTGTTTTCACATGTCCCTTTCAATGTTCTCAGTCAGTCATTAGTATCAGATTCCTTACTGAGCAAGAAACATCACTTGCTCTGTGTGTGTGTGTGTGTGTGTGTGTGTGCCGGAATCACCAACTCAGTACTTTGCAGTTTCACCTCCACCAAGATGTCGGGTCCACGTGCCTACTAAACGATTCCAAACACAAAGGGCCAGTCTCAGCATGGGGTGACCCTAACACAATGCATGACAGGTCCCCTGTGGATCCCTCCAGTGGAGCGAATCCAATCAGACGTCAAGGTCTGAATGGAAGTCACACTGGGATTTATTTATTTATTTATTTGCATACAGGATTTATGCCACTTTCCCAAAAGTTCAAAGTTGTCTGCAAACAAACAAGCAAAAAACACACAGATCATCATCAAATTCACATATCACAATGTCCAAAACCAGCAACAGCAATCTAATATCCAACAAATCGGCGACAGTTCATCCCACTGAAGTCGAACTCAACTCCAATAGAACAAAAAATGTTCTTTTGAATGTTCAGGGCGCTCCACATACATCTCAGTATAATCATTCCAACAACCCTGTAAGGTAGGCCAAATATTCTTATCCCCTTATTTCAGGGGTGGAGGAACATGCTGAGTTGGGGGTGAGATCTGAACTGGGGTCTTTCCAGTTCACACCCTTACCCATCCAGTTCGTTATCCAGGAATAATATGCCACCGCCCCCCACACCCGAGTCAGACAGCTCAATGACCAGCTTGGTTCTGGGGGACTTCCCCCTCCTTTTCCTCTGTAGCATGTAAATTGACTAATTTGCTGGGGCCACCCAATGCTAGCTGTTCTACAGACCTCTAGGATTACTTTTCTTACTCTAGATCACTTCCTGTGACACTCTGCGGTCCACATTACATGGTTAAATTCAGGAAGAAGCTGCGTTTGTTTGGTCGCGTCTTTTCGTGTTTGCTGTGCTGGACTTGACGTGTGCGCGTGAATGGCCTCTTGGCTGATGTGGCCTTAAGGGTTCGGAGATGTGTGTGCCGACACAGCGTGTCGGAAGTGGCATGCTTCTGTCGAGGCAGCGCATGGACACGCGCCACTCCTGTCTTTTTTTTAATCTTCTCTGTGTTTGGGTTTGCTGTGTTGTTTGCATTCCAACGCAGAGGGACGGCAGCGGCATGTTCATACTGCAGTGTGTTTGTCTTCCGGCATTGTCCCCCCAAATGCTTGCGCTTGCCGTAATAATGCGACATTTGGGCTGTGTTCCCAGGAGGGAGCTGGTGCCAGACATTTCTGTTCAGGGAGGCTTACACCAAGTTCAGCTAGACCAATCTTGCCAAAATAAAGGAGGTGAAGGGGACAGTCTGTCTCTGCTGCCCCAGCTGGCCTGGAGTCAGCCACCACTCACAGTTCATTCTTGACCCTAAGGGAAGTGGCCATGCGGTCTCACATTCCCTTTTAATGTGGCTGCGGTCAGAGGAAGCATCTCTCTCGTAACGACTTATGTTTGGGATGCTGGGGTAACCTCATGTTAGCCCCGTTCTGCCCATTACACAGAACAAGGTGATAGATGGTGTTGGCCAAACGATCACTTCCCCTCCTTGTGGAAAGAGGGTGGTGCAGGTTTTTATGCTCCCACAGGTTTAAAAAAAACAAAACAAGTCTGTGTCGTTCAGAATTGTACCTCCTAGCTCCAGTAAAAAAAATGGTACAGTCCAAAGTTCTAACACTTACCTGCACTCTGAAGTGGCACAGTCCAACATTCTCCTGCCTCGGTTGGACACATCATTCTGCATGATGTGCAGACTGGGTGGTTCTTAGTCCAGCAGCAAGAGAAACAGAATGAATGAAACAGTCAAAAGACATGCACCGGCTGAGTTCTCGCTGCTCCTGAGCTTTCTTACTTATTCCCATGGTGCTCTCCTGGGGTGGGCATGTCCAGGGGTGGGCAACATGTCGCCCGGAGTACGCATGCAGCTCTGTTTTTGAGGCCCCCGCCGAAATTGCCACCAAATTTCAGCAGTAATTCAGCGGCAAGAAAAAACCCCACACATTTTTGCTTTAAAATAAGGTGCGCAGGGAACATGTGCATTGTTTTAATGCAAATTTCCACTGTCCTGGAGGACTTTAAAACAAAAATGCATCCCCCCCCCCAGCACCGAATTGCTGCCGAAATTCAGCAGCAATTTGGCCATGGCAGGGTGTGTGGTGCCTGCTGGGTTCCAGGGTGTGGAAATTGGCCCCCAGACCATCCAGAGTTGCTCATTCCTGCTCCGGACAAAGCAAGGCAGCAGAGCAAACACCTAGTAAACACTGCAACTCTTTTGGGCAGGTCTACCTTGAAGAGATGCTTGGTAGTAGGCAAAATGTCTGCAGGAGAAGTGGTAATGGGAAAGCAGCACCTGTTGAATGTCTCTGCCAGTTACATGCTTCTTAAAGGTTTGCAAGCCCTGCCAGAAAAGAAAAGGCGGCTGCTCGACATCCAGCTGATTGGTGGGCATAATGTACCTGAAAGTCATGGCAACCATCTCTAGTCTGGTGCCGGAGGGCGGAATGACTCCCTTGTGGAGGGCTGAGTCCAGAAATGGTGACTAGATTTGGGTACCGGCCACCACTTGTAACAACAGAGATGGAGTGTGACAGTGGCCAGGCAGGAGAGAGATTCTCAGGTTCTGTGGGTTTGGTCTAAGAGGCTTGGCAGACCCATTTTAGCGTTTGGGCTACCTATGAAGCGACAGGATCACACTGCATATTCTGCATAGGGTTAGCGCCTTAAAAAAAATTAGTACTGGCCCTGCTTTAACAGCATCCTCAGTGCACAGCGGATGGAAATGGCGAACCTTGCAAGATACCGAAGGGGATAGTATGGTTTTCCTTCAAGAGCACTCAAATTTTCTGTTACACCCAATGCATTTCAAGTATAAGATCTCTTTGTCCGAAGTGACAGTCACTTTTTGTCTCCTGAATAAGGAATGTCCTTGTCTTGAATGGGGGTGGGGTGGATAGTGGTGGAAAGCCCTTCTTTGTTGCATTTTTTCAACCCAGAAGGATTCCCAGGAGCGGGGTCTTTTGACCCATGGTAAAATTGGGAAAGGAAAGCTAGGGGAGTAACCCAGAGACACTGGAGATTCCTTAGTCTCAAAAGGAGGAGGTTAAATGAACAGAAGCGTTTAACTGGAAATTCCTCATTTGGTGGAAGTGAGAGTACCAGTCTACTCACTGAGATCTAGTAACCTGAGATGCCAATGTCTCTGGAATTTCCCTCAGGGGGTGAAAGTAGATACATACACCCTTTTTATCACTCGAAAGGCAAGGGATTTTTTTATACAGAAGACAAAAAAGTAAATATTGTCTGTGACAAAGAGTTCCTTACACTTGGAGCAAGTAACAACAAAACATCGCTCATTTCCTTCTGTAGCCTGTGAGATTTTCCTCTCTGTCATTTTTTGTGTTTGCCTTGAAAAAGCTTCACCGGTTCAATTTTTTGCTTTAGGTGGTAGTTGAAGGCACAGAAGCAGGGCCAGCGGCAGGGCCAGTGATGCCAGGTTCCCCCGACCTTTTTCTTGTGCCTGTGCCCGGCGTTCAGAGCTAGGCCATGGCTCCCTTGTCTGTCTCCCACCCACTGCATCAGGGGATTATATAGAGGTAGGCATCCAGTGTCTGGATTCCTAGGTGGCAACCTCAGGCAAGCACTTTCTCAAGGCATGAGTGCTCCTGTAGCCCTTTAACAAGGGTGTGTGTGCAATGTTACCTGTCCCTCTCTAGGGTTACAACCCAGAAAGCATTTACCTTTAAATTTAGCAAGTGAGGTCAGTGGTACAGCTAGGGTTCCACCTCAGGGCAGAAGTCCAGGGCACCACAGCACAGCGCCCTCCCCCCAAATGGCCACCCAGGGGGCAGCGGGTGATGCAGCAGTGGCAAACTGGCCTGGTGTCAACACCTGGGCTGACGTGGGCTTGCCAGGGCCCACTGGGACTGTTGCTGGCCGACACAGCATCCTTTGTATTCTTCTGGTCATGATGGTGCTATGAACTTAAAAGGCAAAACTGCACATGCTCAGAGTCTTTCTTTCTTTTTATCAGGGGTGGCAAACTGTTTGTTGTTGTTTTTGCTGTAACATATCAGCAACATAGAAGCAGTCGTAAAGCATGAAATGGCAGTGGGTTGGGGCGGGGGGGGGGAGGAGAGAAGTGTTAGTTGTGTCCATCTCAACTGACATAGTACACAATACAATTTTAAGTGCTGTTTTTACTTTAAAGCCTCAAACGGTTTAGGCCCAAGTTACTTGAAGGACCGCATTCTCCCATACCAGCCTTCCCATGCTTTGAGATCATCAACAGAGGCCCTTCTCACTTGCTCGCTGCCAAGGGCGGTTAGGCCAATGAGTACAAAGGAGAGAGCCTTTTCCATGGTGGCTCCACACCTCATCTTCCATCAGGGGTTCGTCAGGCCCCTTCTTTGCAGGTCTTCAGGAAAGCCGCCTGTTTTTGCTGGCTTTCCCCTAATCAGTGGGCTGGGCTGGAGGTTGAAGTCCAAAACATCTGGAGATCTACTTTGTGCCCACCCCTGGACTAGATCACACATGGGCAACCTGCAGCCCTTCACTACTCTCTCTGTGGCCCGCAGAGCCCCGCCACCCAGCTGATGAGCCAGCAACTGGCAGGTGGGGAACAGACTGCTGTTTCCCTGCTGCTACAGCCATCTATATCAGGATAGCTGGGGGAAGGGCAAAGTTTGAGCCCCTCCAGCCCCCTTGTGATCCTCTCTGCTAATAGCAGTGAGCAAGCAGCATTCTGAATCCCACCCACCACTGCCCTACACACGCACGCACGCACGCACACGGACTGCCCCTCCCCTGATTTCAGTGGGCAGGGAGGGGAGATTTAAACTTCCCCATCCCTTTGCATTGAGATGTGTGTGCGCGCACACGTGCATGTGTGCGCATTAGGCATGGGTGACTCCATCAAGCTCATTTTTGCTCAGCCCTCCTTCTTCCACTGCTAAGTTCATTTTGTCCTATTTCTGCATCAGATTGCTGTTTTATTTTATTTGTTAGTCTGCATGAAAATTTGCATGCATTTTTGCGTGCACCTTTTCAGATGCACATGCGTTTTTGCAAGCGGTCCGGCAGGGCTGTTCTGGTGCCCCGCGTGACTGTTCCTCGTTCCTCTTCTCCTGCCTTCACCCGTGCCACATCCCTTTCAGCCCTTGCCTCCCAGCCAGTGGCACGCCCCAATGCTGAGATACCATGTGCAATGGCGGCTGGAGAACGAAGCCCAGTGGAATGAGACAGAAGTCGAAGCCCCCCCTGTCGTGGTGACGGACACCCCTGTCTTCTCGCCCTACGAGATCAAGGTGCAGGCGCGCAACAGCTTTGGCAAAGGACCTGAACCTCTCACCAGACGTGGCTACTCCGGGGAGGATGGTGAGTCATGAGGGTGAGGAATGCCCTCTGTAGAAATTTCTATAGGGCGGGCAGGGTGTGTGCATTGCGGCATGCAGTGGAGGCTGGGGGCTCCAATGTCAGTGGGGCGGTGTATCCACTCCAAGTTCCAGTCTGAGCTTTTAAGGAGCTATCCACGGTGCTGAAGCCTAACCCCAAAATAGGTTCAGCACCACAGATAGCTCCCTTAAAGTTCAGACTGAGATCCGGAGTGGATACACCGCCACACTGCTGGTGGCATGCAACATGTTGACCAAGGGTCAAGCTGCACACTGTGTTAAATGTGCAGCCCTGTGGATGATCATCACCTTTTCTTTTGCTTTCGTGTGAGCACATGTGGCCCCAATCCAGGTCTGGACCACTGCACGCAGGTAGCGGGGCTTAAACCAATGTTGCTTTTTCTTTCTTTCTAAATCTCGTGTGTGTGTGTGTGTGTGTGTGTGTGTGTGTGTGCGTTTGGGGGGGGAAGTTAAGGGGGGAAGTGGCTGGGTGGGATCACTCGCATGCGGAGGTCCCAATCTGGATCGCCCCTCCCCCCTCACACTTACACAAAAGACAAAGGAAAAGTTGTTATCATCTACACGCTGCACATTTAACATCACACGTAGGTTAGATTGTAACTCATCCTGGCCCACGCCAGGTGCTCTGGGTAGGTAAGAGCACTCTGAGAAACACCCAGATAAAAACAGTGGAACAAATGTAAAAATAAGGCACATTTCATCGCGGGTGCCTCACTATGATTGGGGAAAGTGTTTTTATTTTCGTCCTTAAAGAATACAGTCTTGGCACCCAGATACTTGCCTACGACAAGTGTGTAGGTGAGCAGAGGTAAAGTGGAGTTCTGCCTCCACCCCCCCGAGGAAGATTTTGGAGCATGGAACCTCTGACATTATGACCATAGGTTCAACATGGCCTATTTCAATGCCGACACATGGGTGGCCAAGAAGGGGTGCTGAGGCCCTCAGCTCCATTTTTGGAATTGGAACAATTGAAGTTATGATTCAGTAGAAGTCACAAATCTACCGCCCTCCCTGCCATCTTACCCCAACACCATTATGTCGGTAAGGTGCTGCCCATGAACTTGCAGGTGCTCTGGGATTAAGAACGTTTAATCTTGATTCAGACAAGCTTTCCCCACATTTCTGATAGCCAAAGCACCCTTCACTCTTACCGCTGAAAAAGGTTTACTGTTTGAATGCATAAGACTTACCTGTCCTCAGAGGAGTCCACCCCTGAGTCTCTGCATGAGCCGCTGTTCTGGTGGCAGTAAAATTTTTCCCTCATCCTCCCCCCCCCTCTCTGCCCCACTACCCACTTTGCTTGACATCCAGCCTTATGAAGAGTTCCGGAGAAGTCAAAAGCTTGGTCATTATTTTGTCATCGTTTTGCTTGGACCTAGGGCTGGCGTCATGGGTAGGCATGGTTGGGCACCTGCCGGGGGCCCACATACCAGCAGGGGCCCAGTGACAAGATCCCTCTGGACTTGCTCCTCCTCTTCACCCATGCAACCTGCTTGTTCACCTGCCTCTCCCTCTGGCCCAGACATTGGAGGTGGTGAGAAGGAGGGGTGGTAGATGCCACTGCCTACTTGCTCTCTAGCTTTCTGCCCGTGAAGCAAGCGAGTGGTAGCAACGATGAGAAAGAGGCTAAGAACAGGAGCAGCTGGTGACAATGGTGGTGACGAGAAGGTAGACTCACTGAAGGAGGGTGCCCATTGGTTGGTCCTAATAAAGGTATTGCCTGACAGTAGATTTTGGATTCCACCCCCCACCCCCCGCTTTACGGATCAGCACAGCTTCCATTTGTTTTTTGTGGTTTAGACTCTGGCACCTCTGGAGTCAGCATCACCTCCCATTCCAGAAGAGCTACACCCAAACCCTCACTCCCTCTCCCCTTCTCACCTCACCCCTTTCTGACTGCTAACACCGTGTGAACGCAATGAATTCCTCTCTTCCTCCCCAGTCCCTAAGGCCATCCCTGAGAATGTCGTGGTTGTGGTAATGAACAGCACCACCATCAAGCTTTCCTGGATCCTGCTGAACAAAGAGACGGTGTTGGGCCACCTCAAGGGATTCTGGGTAAGGCAGACTATATCCACTCAGGAGCCGGGAGGGCAGCATTGGCAGAGGTCTCTCTGTGTGTGGTTGTTTTTTTTAAAAAAAATGATTTAATGATTACAGAATAAATTTATATCCTGATCTTCGAGTAAGTTCCCAAGACACCCTACAATTCCAAGCAAAACTAGAATAAATTGTGCAAATAGTAAGCTGTCGCAGGATACGTTTGGCAAAATAAGAGAAACTGTGAAAAGTCCGCAGTTACCATAATGCATACAGGCTGCAGAATGTGGCTGGTGGTGGTGCAGAATTTCGATTGCCTTGCTGCAGAATTGTTGTTGGGTGCTTGTTGCGTGTGTGTGTGTGTGTGTGTGTGTTTTAGCTCAGAGTAAACACATGCCTGACTGGCCTAAGGGACTTCAGCAAGACTCGGAACAGGGTTGCCAGCAGGCCAGAATGTCATCCTTCTGGCTAGCATTACAAGTGGATGTAAAGCCAGAATAAACTTGTGTTTTTAATGTTTTTCTTCCTGTTCCCTTGCTTTCTACGGGAAGTATCCGATGCTACCGCTCCACATATACCATTGATGTAGCGTTAACATAAGCAACCTTTAGCGCAGGGCTCTCCAACCTTGGGTCCCCAGATATTTTTGGCCTACAACTCCCAGCATGCCCCAGCCAGCATAGCTGGCTGGGGCATGCTGGGAGTTGTAGGCCAAAAACATCTGGGGACCCAAGGTTGGAGAACACTGCTTTAGCACAACAGCAATAGCGTTGGCTGGCACAATGGGTATCTGTGGCATTTTTTAAAATGCTTACCGCTAGAAGGGGGAAATACTATCAGTGGTGTAGTGGTGCATTGTGAAGTGCAGTCGCTCTTCATTACAGTCCCATAGCCACGCCCCCCAAGGAGGGTCCAAAAATGCAGGCCGCTGTGTTGATCCATATATCAGCAAACCAGTTCTAACAGTTTTCATCTCTAGGGCAGGAGCAGGGTTTTTTTGTAAAGCTGATGGGTCTTAATTGGCCATATCCAGACCGAGCCACCCCAAAATACTTTGCGTTACAACAGGGAACCAGGGGAGGCAGCTTCTATTTGCAGCTTCATAGGAGCTATCCATGGTGCTGAACTGTTGGGGTTGGAGGAGTAATATGCTGGTCTGTGTGCTAGCCAGAACTAAATGAATCTTCGGCCTTCCACACATGGCAGCAGTTCCCCCCCCCCCCCACGCAGCGGGTCACTTCAGCCTTCCCAGCTGCATTTCATTTCAGGACTCAGGAATCACATTGTAGTCGAAACAGTTCTATTCTAACTGTTTTATTAACTTATAACAAAGTGTCACTACAGGTTATATCTACAGTCACGCCTTGGATTGAGAGCATAATTCGTTCCAGAAACGTGCTTGTAATCCAAAACACTCTTATATCAAAACGAAATCCCCCCCCAAAAAAAATTGTGCAGAGATTTTTAATTTATTTTAATACAGTACTTGTATTGCAAGACGTCGCTTGTATATCAAGTAAAAATAAAATAAAATAAAATAAATATTTAAAAATTTGCTTGTCTTTCAAAACGCTCTCAAACCAAGTTACTTGCAATCCAAGGTATGACTGTGCTTTACATTCCATATACAGAGTCCATGTGCAGAGTACAAATCCTTAAAGGTACATCCAGCTCAGCAAAAGCATGTGCAGCTCAAAACCATAAAAGCATGATACATATGGCCGAAGCCTGGCCGCTACACATCATTAGCTTATTTACATCACATGACAGACCTGTCCCACAGCAAACCATTCTCACGCCTAGCAAGGCCATAGGTAAGAATAGCTTCGTAAACACAGCCATGTCCTAGTTTCCCTGTCTGGGAACTTTCCAGATAAGCAGTAAAAAAAAAAACCCACTGCAACATAATAAAAAACAAGCATCACAGCAAGCTAATTTTGCTTCACACACAAACATGAATTCCCACGAGTTCATGAGCCAGCATGGTGTAGTGGTGAGAGTGTTGGACTGGGACTCGGGAGATCCGGGTTCTAGTCCCCACTTGGCCACGAAGCTCCCTGGGTGACTTTGGGCCAGTCACGGACTCTCAGCCTAACCTACCTCACAGGGTTGTTGTGAGGATAAGATGGAGAGGAGGAGGAGGATTATGTAAGCCACCTTGGGTTCCTTGCAGGAAGAAAGGCAGGGTATAAATGTCATAAATAAAATAAAATAAATAAAAATCCCCAAAATAGTTCACCACCCAGGAGCACCACGGATAGCTCCTATGAAGCTCCAAATAAAAGCTGCCAAACCTGTAATGGAAAAGGAGGCCCACCGAAACAGGAGTCACACCAGCTTCCCCTGCAGGGAACAGTATATTGTTGCTGGGGGGAATTCCTTCCCCCACCCCCAGCTACTGTGAGGATTGCAGCTGAGCTCAGAGGGAGCAGGGAAGCCTGAGCGGGGTGGCAGGCAGGCAACATCAGCGCCCCTGCTAATCAAAAAGACCCGGTGTTGCGTCCCTGTGAGTCCTGGCTCCACTACACCATGCGTTGTTACATGCTCTGAGCTACTTCTTGTTGGAGGGGAGGGGTAAGGCACTCCGCACATGGTCAGAGGAATCTTGCACAAAGGGTGCCGGAATTGAACAACTGTGAGTGTATGGGTGTGGAAGTAAGGGTTATGGAATTGTGGGTAAATAACTACCCCCCACTCTCTCTCTCTCTCTCTCTTCCCCCCCCCTCCCTTCCACCAGGTTTATTACATCCGGCTGGGAACCATGTCAGAGCGTAGCCGTCGGCAAACCCATCTTCACACCCACTCCCGCGGGCAGCTACTGATTGAGGGGAATGTGTCCGAAGTCACACTGGGGGGCTTCAGGCCCTGGAGCCGGTACCGGGTTGAGATGTCTGTGCTCAATGGGCGGGGGGAGGGGCCCCGCAGCGAGGCCATAGAATTTGACACACCTGAGGGAGGTAAGAACCTTGAGCCCGTTCCCCTCAGACCTTTCAGACCTTTATCTCTCCCCTCCCCGACCCTTGTACTTTGTTCACCTGCTGGGAGTTTTAGGCCAAAAACATCTGGGGACCCAAGGTTGGAGAACACTGCTCTAGGAGCTGGTCCCGCCCGCATCAGTCCCCTGAGGGCCCTGGCTTTGGTGGTGGTGCTTTGGTTGGCTGGCTGGCTGGCTTTTTAAAGCAAAAACCAATCCGATACATGTTAGCTTTATATGCACATTTGAGTGTTTCAAACACATATGATATGTTGGTGTATTCTAACCACCAAAGACTTGGAGTGCTCTTGGGAAAACAGGTGTGTCCTTAAGTGGCAGCCTACTCCCCTGCTGCAGGTGGTGACAACACCAACATGCTATTACTTCTTTTTCACTTTCATGCTTTTTTTAAAATAACGTAATTATCGTCAGGGTAAAATAAGTTAAGTAAAATTTACTCTTACTATTAAGAGGGGAGGTCAGGAGGAGGCTTCTGATGAAACAAAAATGCTGATGAAGGAATTGGGTCTCCTGGGTAATGTCCTTGGTGGCCAAGGAAGTCCACCGGTTTGGATTTCTTTGGGGCTCGGTAGGGCCGAGCATTCCACCCACATCGAGCGTACTAGAGCTGGTGTCAAGGAGTCACAGGGGAGTGTGAGCCAGCCTTCCCCAGCATGGTCCCCTCCAGATGTGTTGGACTATGATTCCCAGCAGTTTGACTCTTGAATGATATCCATTTAACGTCACAGCTACTGATGGAAGCTGAAACATTTAGCATTAAATATATTTTGAAATTGCTCTGTTGTTCATCTCTGTTGTTCATACACACACACACACACACACACACACACACACACACACACGAACCTGTGGGTGGGAAGGTGGGACATGGTGGTGGTTGTTTTAAATAAATAAAATGTATTTATAGTATGTCTTATGAAATTTGATTATGTCTCCAAGTAAGTTTATATATGAAAACTAAAACCATGTGAGAATGGAAGTTAAAACAGACTAAGGTCGCAATCCTATGGCTGCTAGACGCTGTCCTAGACGGCCATAGGGATAATTCAGAGTCCCAGCTCCGACCTCGGAACTTGCTCTGAGGTTGGAGCTGGGAGTCCGAATTCAGAGCGCCCTCCCCCTGCCCTCGCGGCTAGTGTGGTTCGTTCCACTGCCGGCTGTGGCTCCGAGGTCGGGAGACCGACCTCGGAGCCGACGTTGGGTGGGCGTTCTGGGGAGCAGGGAGGGGAGGACTGAGGCTCCGCCAGGATACAATATATCCTGGCTGTGCCTCAGCAAGCAGGCACAAAAGACTTAGATGGCCAAAATTGGCCATCTAAGTCTTTTGCAGGGTGGAAGAAACATGGAGGTGATCTTCACTTCTGCACTCCTTCCGTCTTCCATTGGATGCCCGCAATCCTCCGAGTTCAGAGGGTTATGGGCAGGCACATTGGATCGCGCTGTTACTGTTGTAAACCGCCCAGAGAGCTTTGGCTATTGGGTGGTATAGAGATGATGATGATGATGATGATGATGATGATGATGATGATGATTCTAGTAAAAACTCTGAATATGTCCATGCTTATATCCTTCCAAAAGCTTGGAAGAATAAAATCTTCACCCTATGCCTAAAGATAAGGAAAGAAGGCACTGGATGAATATTTTGGGGGAAGCATTTTAATATATGTTAATATAATATAATTTAAAATATAATATAATATAATTAATATAATATACTGTAATATAAAGTAATCTCATGTTATTTCACAACAACCCTGTGTGGTAGGTTATGCAGAGAGGTAATGACTTGCACAAGGTCATCCAACTGAACTTTGTGGCTGAGTTGAGAGTTGAACCTGGATTTCCCACATCCAATCTCAACACTGCAGCTACTCCTGCAGATGAGTCAATCTGGTCTCTTGGTAGCTTCATCTTCTTGATGTTCCCACAGTTACACAAGAAATAAATCCCTCTTTGAAGGCAAAAGTCTGTGGTTTGGGATGGGGGATTTGGAAGCGGAGGAGAGGGGGCCTCTTGGCGGGGGCGAGAAGAGGGGACAGTCTTCTCTTTCAAGGTCCAACGTTTCTGAAAGCCAGAGTGTGGAGCCAGAAACCCACCAGCCACCAACAAAGTCAGGCAGCTGCCTGGGGCTCACAGACCGTTGAAGGAATCCCCAGTCCAAACCCTGAACCCGATCCCTGCTTGATCCTCCCTCTGCCCTGCTCTCTCCTCCACTGGTGTTCAAGACCAGGGAATGGGTGGGCTCAGGACCCTGGAAGTGATGATCATAGAATGATAACGCCATTGGTCCACCTTTGAGTGGGAGAGGGGCTTGTTGCTGCCTGGATTCATAGATTCATAGATCATAGAGTTGGAAGGGGGCTACAGGGCCATCGAGTCCAACCCCCTGCTCAAGGCAGGAAACTAGAGGAGGGGTCTCCCATCCAAGTAATAACCAGGCCTGACCCTGCTTAGCTTTCCACACTCAGACAAGCTGAGCCAGCGTCAGCCACAGGCCTGTATGCTTTGCTCCATTGGTTCCAGGCAGCAGCCCATGCCCCTGGGGTGATTCCCTTTGACCTGGAGCTCTAATCAATCTCTCTTGCTGCTGTCCCAGCGCTAAGGAGACCAACAGGGAGAGTGGAAGAAGGGCTGGATGAGTGGCGCCCTCTCGCTGGGGGACAGGCTGATCTCTTGCCCTGGTGGGAGAGATGCCACCAAGGAGGGGCTCTTGCTACTAAGGGAACGCTCCCTACAACAGGGCTCTACATGGAGCACCAGGAACCTGGAGCCTCCCCTGCCCACCTTCAGCATTTAGCCCAAAGAAACCTCTGGGATGAGCGAGAGTTGCTCCCCACCACCATCACTTGTGGCCCACTTCTTCGTAAACAGGCACCTTGTTTCCTTCACTCTCCACCTCTCTCTCTCTCTCTCTGCCTCCTTCTGTAGTTCCCAGCATCCCGGAATCCTTTCACTTGGACTACCTCTCAGCGACGGAATTGTTCCTGGAGTGGTCGCCCCCCAAATTCCCCAATGGGAAATTACTGAAATACATGTTGACATACCAGCAAGGTGAGTCTGTAGCAGTTTTTTTTCATTTTTTGATATTAAAGTGGGGGACATGTTTGTGTGTTTATGTAAAAAATAATGGTGTCTTTAACGACAGGGCACAATAATGCTAGGATCCCAATTGCCATACAAACTAACAATTCAGAAAAGTCTACCCCAGGAAAAATGGCTTATCTGCTTTTGCAGATAAATGCCCCAATATGAAAGGTTGTGTTTGTTTCGATGTTGTAGGGGGAAGCCCAGAAGAGTGCAATTTGCCATTAAAACAAGGCACGTGTTCACCATGCGCCTTGTTTTAAAGAGGAAATGTGTCTTTTTGCTGCTGCTGCTGCTGCTGCTGCTGCTGCTGCACCACCAGCATCACTTGGGGACACTTTAGGGGGTGGCTCAAAAGAGGCCAGGGGGCACAATGTCCTGTGTGTTGCCCACCTCTGGACTGCATTATCTCCATGGTCCTTTCCAACTCTATGATTCTATGATATGCTGCTTCCAGCCCAACCCTATGCCTTTTTACTCAGAGTTCAACTGGACTTATTCCTAAGCAAGTGTGCACAGGAGAGTAGCTTGAGGCGGCAATCCTCTACCCATTCACCTGGGAGTAAGCCACATTGAACTCAATGGGTCTTACTTTTGAGTAGAACTGTATAGAATTGTGCTGTTAAGTGTGATCAAATCTGGCCTAATGATTCATCTCCATCTGTCTTCTTGCAGCTGAAAAACTGTGGGCACAATCCAAACAAAGTTAAACTTTGAAAAAGGCAGGCAGGAGACCACAGAATACATGTAAACGCATGCAACAGCTGCTTCTATTAGGGCAGGATGCACCATTGGAAGGGAGAAAAGCAACAGTGTGGTGTAGTGGTTAGAGTGTTGGACTAGGACTCAGGAGATCCGGGTTCTAGTCCCCAGCTCAGCCATGAAACTCATTGGGTGACTTTGGGCCAGTCACCAACTCTCAGCCGAACCTACCTCAATGGAGAGGAGGAGAACCATGTAAGCCACCTTGGGTTCCTTGCAAGAGGAAAAAGGGCGGGATATAAATAAACAAACAAACAAACAAACAAACAGGGAAGTGGGGGTGGTTATACCTGTTTACACAGAACACACATTTCCACCCTAACCTCCCTTGGTGTGAATATTTAAGCACATGCTCAACTCTTCCATTGAAAAACCAATGGCTTGCCTTCAGATCTCTTATGGATTAGCTGAATATTGCCCACCACAAGGCAATGGGATTTGCATTTTATTGCATTGTACTGAGGAGCCCAATCATGAGCACACCACCCCGTCTCTGCCCTCTTGTGCCTAGCCAACCAGACGGCCAACCAGACAGAAGTGGGCTTAATCAGCAATGACATTGTCATCCCATCTGACCAGCTCACCTTCAACATCAGCAACCTTGACCCCTATACCCCCTACAAGTTCTACTTGTGGGCAGAAACCAAAGAGGGGGCAGGGGAGCCCTTCATCCTGGAGGAGCATGCGATGCGCGAGTCAGGTAAGTGATGCCTTGCACAAATATGTCCTCCTGCAAGGAACGCTGGATAGGTAGGATGGTCTCTTTTAACTGGATGAACTTCTCTTTTTGTGGATCAGCAACAGCTAGCCATGGTGGTCCATTAGAAAGGGAAAAAAATCCAAGCAGGAGTACAACCCCCCCCCGCCCCCCAGCAACAAACAGTATGTGGGTCCAAGATGTGTAGTGTAAGCCTGCAAGATCCACATTCCTCTGAGGGGATGTTAAAGAGGGGGGGGGAGAATATATTTTAAAAGAAAAAGGTGTTTAAAAGGGCAAGGTGGTGACCCCTCTCTGCAGTTAAAGTCTTGATGGTGATGGGGGAAGCATTGAGATGTGTGCCTCCGAACACACAGAGGTGTGTTGAGGTAGGCATGTTGGTTTTTATTGATGTTTTAATTGAGTTCTGGTTTTTAACTGCTTTTAATATTTTACCAGTTTTATGGGTTTTATTTGTAAGATGCCTTGGGATGGCTTCTGCCCTGAAAGACAGCCAATAAATATTTTGGATGGATGGATGGATGGAGAATCAAGGGATTTCCTCCTATATTTCCTCTTTAAAATATATGTTTTTAAAACCCAGCAGTTATCAGACTCTTGTCTTGGGCATAGATAACTCTGGATGCTTCCAGATGAGGCTTTTATTTTCCAGTTGTGCTGCCTCTTTCATGGAGTTTTATGGGGGTATCCAGAAGATGCTGTCTTCCATTTGTAACCCTCCCGTGTTTTCCCACCGCTTCTTCCATCTTTGCTCTTACCACAGAAAATCCATTAAGGATGGAAGGATGGAATCACTGCACAATGACCTTTGACTGGTAGTGCTAGGAGGCTTTCCGTCTGGGAGCACCCTTGGTGATTTTCAAACCCTGAAAGCTAATATCAGGAATCCCTCAAGAAGAAGATCAGCAATAGTGGGCAAGCTTCGCTGAGAGGCAACTTGCCCACCATTACCAATCTTCCCCACCTGCCCTGTGCAAATGTGGGGAGGACTCGGTGTATTCCAAGCTGCATCCTCAGCTCGCACAGGTTGATAGATAGATGAGAGGCCAAGCAGGGCCAGCCAATGCCCCATGTGAAATAACTGTACACCCGCCTCGAATGTGTCCCAGAATCCTCAGTGTGGAAAATGTCCCCAGAACTCAGAAAGCTTGGGATAAAAAATCTGCTGGTCTGGAGCAGAAGTGGGCAAACCGCAGCTCCAGTGCCACATATGGCCCTCAGCCTAATTTCATGTGGCTCTCAGCCTAATTTCAAAAGCTCTCTGCGTGTGATCAGCTCAGACCTCTGGGAAGAGCGATCTGTCCCTTCCCTGGCAGTCTGCTGGGCAGGGAGGAAGAGGGAGAGAGAGAGAGAGAGAGAGAGAGAGAAAAGGGGCTGGCAGAAAGACAAAAAGGAGTGACTCACATTGAAACACTCCTACTAAGGCTTAGTGACTGGCAGTAAAAGCGTTAAGCTAAAATATACTGTTATGTTTGACTTTTTTGCCCTGGCCCTTTTGAATGCAGCCCACCCGAGAGCTTCTCAAAAATTCAATTTGGCTTTCAGGCTGAAAGAGGTTCAGCACCCCTATCATAAAGGCATTCATCCCTTTAATTTTATGGGAAGAGCTGTTTTGGTTTCTGAGTACTAATTGAAATGGACATGCTGGTGATCCTGAACCCTGAATAAGCCTTGATGTATTTGTTGTTTGGTTTTTGGTAATGGTGTGTCTGTTCCTGTTTTTAAAATTCTGCATGGATTCAGGAGTGTATCCCATGTGATATGACCATTTCTAAATGAGAGGTGATGGGCCTCAAATTTGGAAGTAACGCTCGTGCCCCCTCCTATGGAAGCTGTGCGCCGTATCCATCCCAGCTCTCAGCGGGTCCCCAGTTGGGGTCTTGGCCAGGAGTATCCACCACTCTTGGAAATGAAGAAGACAAAGCATCACTTGAGCTACCGTTTACCTCTTTTCTTTTAAGCCCTATGATTCTCAGAAATCCAAAGTCTATGTATGCCACATACCAGATTTATCTGTGGTTTCCCGCATGCAGAATTTCAGGAGTATGGGCAGAAGATCAATGCACAGGTGGGATCATAGGGTAACCTCTCCAAATACGTTGCGGTGCTTTTGGCGCTGCCTGGATTACGTCGCTCTTCCCGATGGAGCATTGGGTGGCACTTGGCTTTGTAGACTCTTGAGGGGCAGGCATTAAAATGTTAATGAATACCTTTCCCTCCCCACCACCCCACCCTCATTTCCCCCCTGCCTTTATGCCCAGTGTCCCTGTCCTTTGCGAACATCAGTTTGGGTGAAACGGGGAGGAACTTCACCACCATCATGTGGATCCCACTTCAGAACCAGCAAGATGTGGAGTTTACCATCAGTATTATGAGCAAGACCGGTAAGAGCAAGGAGGTGGGCTGCGGTGCTCTCCTTATGCGGGGTGTATGTGGGTACCACACACACACGGACCTGGTTCACACACCACGGCAACCCAGTGTGGGTAACTAGCCGCAGTGGGTTGTCGTGTCGTGCAAACTTGGGCCACTTCCCGCAGGGTGGCTTGTTTGTGGGCAACAGGACACCCTGATGACCCGTGGCTTGTTCTAGGGCAGTGTTCTCCAACCTTGGGTCCCCAGATGTTTTTGGCCTACAACTCCCAGCATGCCCCAGCCAGCTATGCTGGCTGGGGCATGCTGGAGTTGTAGGCCAAAACATCTGGGGACCCAAGGTTGGAGAACACTGTTCTAGGGGTTGTTGAACCCACGATGGGTTGTAGTGTCATCTGAACCCGGGTGGCGGACCCCATTGTGGGTACAGGGAAGCAGCGAGCGAGCAGCTTGGCAAGCATGGCAAACCTCCCTGAAATGGTGTCCAGTGACCATGTCTTAGAACAGGGGTGGGCAACTTGTAGCCCTCCAGATGTTTTGGCTTACAACTCCCATCAGCCCTACCTAACATAGCCAATGGTGAGGGAAGATGGGAATTGCAAGCCAAAACATCTGGAGGGCCACAAGTTGCCCACCCCAGCCTTAGAGCCACAATCAAGAGTGGAGTGGGGGGGGAGATATCTTATCCTTAAAAGTTCTGACTAGGTAACAAAGTTTGTATTATATAAACTTTTGAAAGAAAGTTGTGAGGATAAAATGGAGAGGAGGATTATGTAAGCCGCCTTGGGTTCCTTTCAGGAAAAAAGGCGGGGTATAAATATAATAAATAAATAAATAAATAAATAAAGGCAATATATAAGTCTCTTTGGACTCCTTTGTGTCTGGGCTACACCAGCAGGCCAAGTCTGAACCCAGCTCCCAGGTTGTGGCTGGCTGTGGAGGTAATTGAAGATACAGTGCGGCCTCCCCCCACCCTTCCTGTATTCCAAGCAGATAAAGACGAAGAGTGGCGTGACATCGGGAAGGCCAGTTCCAGTCAGGGTTCATACAGCATCCCAGATCTGCAGCCAGGCAAGGAGTATCGAGTTCGGCTAGTGAAAGTACACCGTACTGGGGGCAATCAAACCATCTGGGAGACGGAACTGGAAACCGCTGGCACAGTGGGTACGTGATATCGCAGATGAGGGATCACCCCTGAAACATCTGCTGCCTCTCGGAGCGCTCAGACTTTTTTCACACCCTCACCCTACTTGGTTTGCTGCTTACCTAACTTACTTATTTGGCCAGGATGGGACAAGATAGGATCCTGACTTATCCTGGAAAATCAACAGCTGTAATAATATGTTAATTAAGAATAGCAAAAGCAAAATACTACTGCTAATGCTGTGCATGTAAATATTCCCTACATCACTTGACCCTACTTAACCTCAGCCACCAAATGTCTAGCATGCCCAAGAGGCCGATGTCATCTGCATATGCACCCAGGAGGGGGGACCCACTTCCACAAGGTCGGATCCAGTGCATTGCGTCGCTCAGGGTGGGCAGACTTCAGACTTTCAGGATCTACTTTGTTTTTTACTAGAACGCTGAGATCCACTAACCAGAGCCCTGTGCACAAGACCTACAGTTAGGCAGAGATGGGCAACTTGTGGCCCTCCGGATATTTTAGCCTACAACTCCCGTCAGCCCTAGCCTGCATAGCCAATGATGAGGCATGATGGGAGTTGTAGGCCAAAACATCTGGAGGGCCACAGATTGCCCATCCCTGAATTAGAGTTAAAGAATTTGCCCAGGAATTTGTTTTGAGTACCAAAATGTACACAAAAAATCCACTCCTGGTTAGCCTAAACATTCTTTACATCAGCAGTTCAATTTGGGGGGGGGGGCATCATTTTGTTGCTGCTATTATTAAATAATTGGGAGACAAAAATCCTTAATGATCTACTGCAGACTACTGGGATCTACCAGTAGATGCAGAGCTATCTTCTGCCCACCCCTGGCGTAGCTCATATGAGTAATGCAATCCCATGAGCAGGGCCAATCAGGTGAAAAACACTCACGCAATCTATGATGTTATAGCCACACAATGGTTGCCACACTGGGCATAGAATTTTTTTTACTGTTTCCAAAATATGCTCAGGCTAGGGCTACAGTGCACAAAACCAAGAGAGAAGAATTTCTCAAAGCGTGGCTAATTTTATTTGAACCTGGCATATTTCAGAAAATATGGACAACAAATACCTGTTGAGGTGAGAGAGGTTCTGGATATTAAAGCTCAACAGTTTGGCTTCATCAGGTTTGAGTGAGGATCGGGATTATGAGCCATTACTATAAGTCTCCCCCCTCCTTAATTTTTATACAGTAAAAATCAGAAAATGCATATTTCTATCGCAGGGTGGAATTAAACGTTACATATTTGGCATTTATTTACTTTTCTATATACGTTAGCATAGTTAAAAACAGTACAGCTCATTTTCCTACAGTGGAGTAGGGTATCCTAGACTGGATTGCTTCTCCCACTCACTCCAGAAGGCAGGGCCAAAACACATCAACTTTGAGTGTCCTTCCTGTGGGAAAGCGCCCTCGTGTCTCCCAGTTCCAGCCCTGCCTAGGCTCCAGAAAGCAAGGCACCGAAGGGGGAGTTTACCTCGGGCACCATGCCTTCTTCACAGAGCTGCAGCTACCCGTCCTGGTTGCACTCCCTCCATGGCCACTGGAGAAGCATTAGAGTCCCAAGATGGTTGCCCTGAACCTCGAGGCACTCTGTATAGCGGGGAACAAATGTTGGGCAGGCCACTCCACAGTGGCTGGGCTAATCGCTGGGACCCCTCACAGAATTCCCGGAGTAAATCCAGACATGATTTCTCATGGCTAAATGAGGCTATCCCTGTTACCAGTTCCCCCTCTGTTTTGGTTTCTTCCATTCACACACCTGTGTTGCCTCAGTATATATAGAAGTAGCTTTCTGAATTGCCTCTTCATTCTGACTCAGGAAGACTGAGGGTGGTCCCGGAAAGAGGGCTCCTAGCACTTCCAGTGAAATACATTGGGTGGGTTCGCACAACACTTTAAGCCCAGGAAGAATATGTAGGCACCCTGAACTTAAAGTTTGCCTGCCCCCCCCCCACTGTGCCCAACAAACAATCAGGCACATCGGGGTCCTGAGGCACGTCCTCTTCCCCCCTCAGTCCTCCCGCCGGAATCCCAGGGGACACTGTGGGGAGCTCTCTCTCTCTCTCTCTCTCTCTCTCACACACACAGCAGAGCGCCGGATGACAGCTGCCCCAAAGTGCCCAAGTGGCACCTTTCGGCACCTGTCAGAGGCTCCCGCTGCTGATCCTGGCAGAGAGGGTTGCTCAGCAACTCCTCTCTGCTGTGACCGGCTGGCAGTGGCAGGGTCGAGCTGCATTGTGCAGGGTCTCCTCTCAAAGAAGCCGAGCACAACACGGTTCGGTTCCCCCTCCCCTTGTTGGGCACTGCTATCACTGAGCAGCTCCACCACTGAGCAACGGGGTGGGGGGACGGGACGAGCCACCTTGTGCTGGGCCTTCCTGTGGCTCGGTGGCACTGTCATTGGGCTTCCTCCTGAGGAGCCTTACGACAGCGCATCCCCCTCCCCCTGCCCAGAGGCGCTTGGCCAGAGGCGCAAAACTTTTTGCCGCTCTGGCCAAGGGGCTCTGTTGCCAAAATGGCTTGACCGTGGCTTATGTTGTCCGGGTTCGACACGCTAAGGGTTAAGCTAACCCTAAAACAAGCCATGGCTTCACAGGGTGGCTTCATAGCCACCCGGGGTGGGTGGTGGTTCAGACAACATGCTAAGCCACCGTGGCTTCGTAGTCACAGTAAGCTTAGCATGTCACAGGCTGCATTTGCCCATAATGCTGAGCCATGGTTTATGTTAAACATGGTTTATGTTAAACATGGTTTGTTGCTTTAGCCATGAATTGTCTTGCAGATGAGTAAAGGAGCCACGGCTTATTTTCCCTCTTTCTGGTTTGTTTCTCTCCCACCCATTTTGCCAGCCTTCAGAGTGCGTCCATTTTCTGGCTGCTCTTGCCGGGTGCCTCTGTTTCAAGGTGGACAGCAGTGCAAACAAGCCAGGGATACGGCATGGTTCTGGGTTCAGACATCACGACAGACAAGCCATGGTTTAAGCAAGCCAGACTTCTGTGATAATAAAAGAGTTGGAAGAAGCAGTGGGAAACATGGGTGGGTTACAAAGGGAAGATGACATGTTCTGGAACCCCCACAATATTCTGTGAATGAGGCAGGGCGATTACATAACAAAAGCCTCATCTAGAAGCACCTTCCAAGTTGACAAGCCAATATTTGGGCCTCTGCTGTTAAGATTTGTGAATATTCAATTTTTTCTTTTAAAGCTTGTGTCAACGTTGTTTACACTTGGGAGTCCTATAAGCATTTTGCTTCAGCATATTTTTTTGGTGGTAGAAATTCAGTAAGCTCTTAGTCTCCCATTTGCTATGCATAAGACACACACTTTAAGGCATTTTAAGCATTAAAAAAAAAAAAAAGTACTAATGTGTTTGAGTGTTTGTATTTTGTTTGTAGATTAGTCCCCGAGGAAGGAAAAATCTTTCCAAAATGTGTCAGGCTCAAATAAAACTAGGCACCCTTTGAGAACTTTTCCTCTCTTGTTTTTGTGTAGGATAATGTTCCTTTTCTCCCTAGGTGAACCACAAGGGAATAGGAGCTCTGTAAATGGTGAACCACAAGGGAATAGGAGCTCTGTAAATGAAGAGCAGCTACTAGTTGGATCAGCCTCTCTGCATGCTTGATATTCAAATTTGATACAGATGGTAGCTTTATGAAGGCATTCTTGGTATACAGCCCTTCTAGCAACAACTTATATATCCAGTGTTTTGGGCAACTTGTATATCCAGTGTTTTGTATGTCCCCTTCGTCCATCCAGAGTGGGGGCAATGTGATACAGGAAGCATTGCCCTCACTCCAAATGGGCTTTGTTTGCCCCCAACTTTGTCACAATGTCAAATCCAATGTGACTGTTTGCCATTGTGAGTTCATCACATTCTCAATGCAATCCCTGATTGTTTGGGATCACATTGGGATTGTCTGGGAAGAAGCTTGGTGAGAAAAACAAAACAAAACAAAAAAATAGTGATGAAGCAAAAGTCGCAAGGGGCAATATTAAAAACAAGGTAAATTTTAGGGATTCTGTAGGGAACATTTCTGCCCCACTCCAAACACCCTTTTGTACCAAAAACATTTGCCTGACGATATTCAGCAGAGCCCTGTTCCAGGATTCCATCAACACGTCTACCCCATCCTAACCCCCTGCAGACAGTGGATCTGAGAGTTAGCATTGCACTCTTGTTTTCCCGGTTTTATCTACTCGGTTTCTTTCCTTTAACAGTTGCTTTAAGATTTTATTTTATTTTATTCAGAATGTCTCATTGTCATCATTTTGTATCTTCTCACTTTTATTTGTAACCAAATCATCCTGTTACACCCCTCCCTCCCCCATGTGTACGCCCTTCCCAAATGTATATCTACCATGAATCCTGCCTAGTCCAGCCTGTTTGTCTGTTCATGTTCTCTCTGTTTTCCCTAGTCCTGATCCTGCCCAAACTTACTTCCTCAGCTTCTGATCAAGCCTCTGGTGCCAAAACAAAATTTGCTGTTGGTGCACAGCTGATAACAAGGCTAACCTTTTCCTTTTCACTGTCAGCATTTGTCAAAACCTACATGCATTTGTATGCTCACATTAGATTTGTTTGTTTATCGATCAGATTTACATATTACTTCCTTAGCAATGGATACAAAGCTTTGGGGGGTGGGGGGGATTAAAAACCAATAATGTAGCTACCAATTATAAAACAGTAAAATCAAAGCCAGCAATAAAAGCTGACGTTACCCTGTTAAAAACAGTAAGAGCAAATAGATGGATTTTTGCCTAAGAAAATGGCTTTTGGGAAAGACCAATTTTAACCTACTTTCTAAAACAAGGGTAGGCAACCTGGTGCCCTCCAGATGTTTTGGACTACAACTGCCATAAGCCCCAGACAACATGGCCCATGGTTAGATTATGGGAGATGTAGTCCAAAATCCCTGGAAGACACCAAGTTGACTATCACTTTTCTAAAAGGAGTAAGAAAAGGCACTTCCTCTACAGTTTATTTTTTCAAGGAAGAAAAAAGTAGGATTAGACCTGTTACATGAAGGCTCGGAACTGAGTATGTACCACACCGAAGGGCCTCTTCTCCAGTCTTTATTAAACTGTTCCTGAGGAAGATGTTACAAACGTGTATGAGAGAGAGCACGAGAGCATGTTAAGAGTCATTTCATAGCTGGTAGTTTACAATCTATCAGCTGTATTTTCAAAAAAAGTAGGTAGGTTTTTATCCCCTTCTCTTGTGTGTATTTTTTGAGCATTGCCTCCCTTCTGGTTTCTTGGGCATTTTAATAGGTTTTTGTGATGTATTATTTATGGCTGCTGTTATTTGATGTGACATCGTTAAGGGGAGGAGGGGCTCCCTGTGATCAGACAGACATGTCAGATTCAGATTGTCAGAAAGTGAGCCATGGGAAGAGGCACTAAACGAGCTGGTTACGTCTAGGCTTCGGGAAAGACGGGAAAGGCAGGGATTTGATGACTGTCTTGAAATATTTTAAAGGTCGTAGCAAAGAAGACAGCGAGCCATTGTTTCCTCTTGCCATAGACAAAGGAACAAGAAGCAGCTGCTGGTTTATATTGCAGGAGAGTGAATGTTAGGAAGATATCCTACATGTGAGAGCAATAGATACATATTGGGCTTGTGCTGGCTTAGAACATGAGTGCTTTTGGGGGGCAGGGAGATTTTCTACGGGAAATCTTCATTTGTTGTTGGCGTTATTACCTTGCTTTCCCTTCCTTCCATGCTGTGGGAAGGGGACGCACAGGCACATTAGCCTGGTGCCTACTTAATCATCTTTTAGGATTCAGGTGGAAACTATTCTATTCTTTCAAGCTTTTAGCTGCATTTTACTTTTGAATCACCAGGCTGATGCCATTGCGCTCTTTCTCTGACTGGTTGTTGGTTTCCAGCTGATTGTACGGGGTTTCAGACACAATTTTATTTGTTGTCTGGTTTTGTAATGTTTTGATTTTATTGTGAGTGGCCTTGGAGGCCCCTTACAGAAGGGTGGGACGTACATTTCTTACATAAATAGATAGAATAAAACTGCTGAAACATTCCTCCCAGCCTCAACCCCCTTTCACTACCTGTAAATAGAGTGTGCCTTGTGGTCTTTTGGGCGCCAGGTGACTGAAGACCTTTTTATTTTCCAAGGCATTTTAGAAAATTCTTCTAGTGCTTTTAGATCTTTACAATGTCGTTTATCCTCTGCTGTTAGCTTTGGTTTGGATTTAGCCTGTCCTGTTTTTAATGTTTTATATATACATAAGAGAATTTTGGCTGCCACTGCGTGGATCCAACCCAATATATTGTGAACACCCCAATTCTCCGAGCAGTGAGGTTTCAAGGGTCCCCCAGCACTTACCCTGTGTTGGTCTCCTTTCACTGAGGCCACTGGAGACTTGAAGCATTTTGTGGGGCTGGATCCTGGGATCTGCCTTCCATAAACAAAAGGTGCCCCCACCAGATCTTTAGGGCGCCCCCCTCCCCCTCGCATCACAGCTCATCCCATTCAGCAGGTCCCGCCTGTGTCATTTTTCAGGGAGCTAGAGGAGCTGCCATGGGGAGGAGGGAGCTGGGAAACCTCTTTCCGCCAGTGCAGTTGCATGCGCCTAAATCTGGACCCAACCCACATTATTTTCATTTATTTACAAATTTACAGCTTGAACATAGGTGGGCGGTGCACAGCATTAAGACCCTAAAATCTTCCAGAGAGCTCCATTTTCCTCCCTGACCTGCTAGCTGTGTCTTTCTCACTCATATCTCTTTCTGCCTTCAACACTACACGCTTAGCTCTCGCACATGCACACGCACACACACACACGCGCGCGCACACACACAGCCAGGTGGAGGACAAAAGGATGGGTCCTCTTCCTGCCTTCTTGATCCCTTCACAAAGCTAGCAGTTGATAACCGTTCCATTAATACCCAGAAGTATGTCTAGACAAGGCCTGGCCAGACCAGTTTTTCTCTTAAGTGATTCCATGTGAGTCTGCACAGTCAGAGTCGCTGGGTTAGAGGGACCCCAGAGAGGTCGTCATAATTTAATATTGTTGAAGGAAGCAATGGGCTTGGCCTCTACTGCTTCCAGCCTTCCTCTCTTAGGGTGCTTCCAGCAGAGGCTTTTATGGCACCACTGTCCTGCCTCATTCACGGAATTTTACAGGGGTCTGGATGTCCTCTTCCACTCGTAATCCTCCCATGTATTCCCACCGTGTTTTCCATTGCCTTTCTTACTGCAAGAAATTTGTTAAGGAAGAAGAGGCAGAATAGCTGCACAATGCCTTCTGAGTGGCAGTGCTAGGAGATCTCCATCTGGAAGCACCCATACCTCATTGCTTCCTTCATCCACCAATATGAACTATATACTATTGTTTCATTCAGTATTAACTGAGCCAAAATTTCTCAGAAGAGAATTTTCTGAGAAATTTTGAAAGTATTTTCTTTTCTGACTGCTCCCCTGAACTGTCTGAGAATTTCACCCCTCCGAGAATATCCTTTGAAATCCCTTCCCCGCCACCGCCAACGTTGCCACCCTCAACTAGGGTGGAGTATTTTGGTGGGGCCATCTTTGCTCCCTGGCTCCTTCCAAACGGCCATTGAATTTCCAAGTACAACCCAATGGCTGTTCAATATCACCCTTTTTAGTACACCCCAGGAGCCCCGTGAGAAGGTCGGTGGTCAACTGGTTCAGAAGCGGTGGTTAATTTCTCTCTCTCTCTCTCTCTCTCTCTCTCTCTCTCACACACACACACACACACACACACACACACACGGCATGCCACATCCGGCTTGCTTGCGTTTATATCAGTGGGGCTTTAATTGGGGGAAGGAGAGACAAGCAATTCACCTCCCGTCACTTCTTCCCTTCCTGGAATATTCCATCACTGCTCTTTGCAGGTGTGTAGTTTTTAGCTCTGGGGAGCAGAGACGAATTAACTGGTGTGGAATCCGACGATGCAGGGAAATGGGTGTAGCTCAATGTTAGAGCACCTTCTTTGCATGCAGAATGCCCCAAGTTCAATCCCCGGCATCTCCAAGTAGGGCTGGGAACGAGCCCTGTCTGAAACCCAGCGGAGCTGCTGCCAGTCAGTGCAGTAGCGGGGTACCCTTCCCACACCTGGAGGGCCACATTTCCTCAGTGGAAAGTGGGTTAGGGGCTGCATGCTGGCAGAACAGACACAGACACACCCCGTTCTTTCTCTCTCACACATTCTCGCACGCACAGATATAGTTTCATAATCTCCCGCACTGCTCAGCTGCTTCCCGCTGACCAGTTGAACAGTGCGAGGGAAGGTGAAATCTAAGCCTCCCCACCCTGTGATTTCCACACCCACCGCTGTTCAGGTGATAACTGGAAAGCAGCTGAGCAGTGGGAGAAAAGGGGTATGAAGCCTCCACAGCCTTCATACCCTCCCTGCTCAGCAGTTTCTCGCCTATTAGCTAAGCAGCATGGAGAAAGAAGGTTTTAAACCCATGCACCGATCAGCTGAGCAGTGGGGAAACAGCCGAGCAGTGGGCAGGGGAGGGGTATCATGGGGAGGGGGCTGTGGAGGAGGAGGAGGAGGAGGAGGGGCCTGGCAGAAGAGGCTGTTGGGCTGGAGGAGGAGGCCCTCTTTAAATAGAAACTAGTGATGGCCCAAGATCCGGTGCAAATGGCTCCTGTTTGTTCCCGGAAGTATTATCCCAGGGAAATTAGTCAGTGAACTCTTAATCACAGAGAAGTGGGATGGTGCTTATTCAGAGATGTGGTGGTGGGGATATGCTCTCCATGTTAAGCTTAACCCACTTCAAAAGCTCCCAGAGTACTTATTGCTCCATATATTTCAGATCTAAAGACAAGCTCTGCCATGTAAACATCGACATAATACACACAGGCCCCCAAGACAAGAGCTAGAATGCCATGCTTCATATATTGATGGAATAGTCTTCCCTAGGGGCTGCTGCAGGAAGATGGGTTTCATCCCAGGTCTGAAAGTATGGGGAGGAATATATATGGAAGGGGGTGGTCCCTAAGGTATTTTGAACCCAGGCTGTGTAGGTGAGAACCTTGAATTTGGGGCACAGAAGCTCTCTAGCTGCTGGCGTGGCTCTGCCAAGACAGCAGCAATGCGTTCTCTGCAGGCGTGCGTACCATGTGAGCCATCATTGGCCCATTGGGAGTCTCCACGTGCCTGCCACAAGTTTCTGACAGGAGCATCACTTGGCCATCAGAATGTAAAGCTAGACAGCCAGCAGGTGTGGCCCAGCCTGGCCATTCTTAACGTCCGGAATGCCCTTCCCTTCGCAGTTCCGGAGAGTCATAGCTTCGCTGGAGAAGGTTGGTTCATCGGCTTTGTCAGTGCCATCGTCCTCCTCATCCTGGTTCTGGTGCTCCTCTGCTTCATCAAGCGCAGCAAGGGCGGCAAGTACTCGGGTGAGGTGCCCCCAGCCCCACCCTAGCACCTCGCAGCAGACCCCCCCCGCGGGCTTCCCCCCAAGGCTATGATCACTTATCAGTTTTAATGGTGCTTTTAGTGTGCCTGGTGTCGTTGGTCCTCACAACAACCCTGTGAGGTAGGTTGTTATCGTTCCCATTTTACAGAAGGAGAAGAAGCGGCGCCTCAGAGATGGGGGAGTTGGTGGCGTTCACCTAGCAAAGACCACAGTTGAGCTAGGAGTCGGACCCACGTGTCCCAAGCTCAAGTCCAACAGCTGACACGCGGGGCCGGATAAGTCTAAATGCTGGGGGGGGAGGCGGGGGGCAGAGTGTAGGTCAGGGCATCACATACCTGTGGTGCCAGGTTAAACTGGTGTATTGGTCTGTTGCTTCCTACAAGGTAAACTGGGAAATATAGTTAGCGAGAACTCCTTTATATCAGATTCTCGGTGTGCTCCCAAAACTACAATTCCCAGGTTTCCTTGCAGAGAAGCCAAGACAGTTGCCCTGGGAGCTGGCTCACCTTTTTGCATTGTTGATCAGCCCTTACGACTACCCTACTGTCCCTAGAGCAATGTTCTCCAACCTTGGGTCCCCAGATGTTTTTGGCCTACAATTCCCAGCATGCCCCAGCCAGCGTAGCTGGCTGGGGCATGCTGGGAGTTGTAGGCCAAAAACATCTGGGGACCCGAGGTTGGAGAACACTGCCCTAGAGCATTGGGATCCCCAGATTTGAGAATTCTTTCCCCAAAGAACTGAAAGTAGTATGATGGAGCCATTGATGGTCCCGCTATTATCTCTGACCAAAAGGGGTGAGCGGCTTTTTGTCTTGCTTTAAAAAAAAAAAAACATTACCAAAAAGCCGTTTGTCTAAAGAAGCCAGTGGGACGAGAAGACATGAGAGTGTCGACCTGGGGTGAGGGCACCTGACGCCCTCCCGATGTTGTTGCATGAATAAATCCCACATTGTCCCTGATCGTTTGCCAGCCTGGCTGGGAATGATGGGGAGTTGTAGTTCAACAACATCTGGTGGGCCACATGTTCCCCACCCGTGGTGTAGACCAGTCATGTGCCTCTATCATGCCATCTTCAACTCTCTGGAAAAAAATGTTGTCCATCTCCAGCCCCCCCCCCTTCTGGTAAGCACCCAACCCCTTAGGCCCCCAAGAGCTGTGGGGCAGCTCCCTAAAAGTCTCTTCAACACCCCAGTTCTGCAGAGAAGATGTATAGCCTTTCGAAAGGAGAGACTCTACAGCTCTTCTCTGTTTTCACCCCTGCCCTGCCCTCCCTGGCTTGGCCATCTTCCGGAGGTGTCACCCGGTACACCCCACCCACCCACCCCAGTCCCAAACCCCTGCTTTGGCTGGTCCCTCCCTGCCCACCAACGCTTTCGCCTCGTCTAACATGCGCTCTCTTCTACTCTAGTGAAAGACAAAGAAGACACCCAGGTGGATTCAGAAGCCAGGCCCATGAAGGACGAGACCTTTGGGGAGTACAGGTAGGAGGCAGGGAAGTAGAGATGCCTCTCCAAATGCCTCAGGGTGAAGAGGCCTGGGCTGCGGCTGGGGTGTGTGCGTGGTGGGTGAGCTTCCCTTTCCGAAGGGAAAGATGGCGTGCTCCACTACTGCCACAAGGTGACATCTTTCCAAATGGTGCCGTGCTGCCTCCAGGCTTCTGAGGGCCCCGTGAGCAAGACACCCACCATGCCCCCCTCCCCCAGTGAGCCTACCTTCTCACCGCCATTGTCACCTCCTCCTCCTCCTCTTTCTCATCATTGCTACCAGTTGCTTGCTGTGGTCATGGCCACCACTTTGGACGGCTTTAAAAGGGGATTGGACAGTGGCTATCGGCAGCTACTAGCCCCGATGGCTATACGCTGCCTCCAGTATCAGAGACAGTGTGTGCCCATGTGCACCAGTTGCTGGGGAACATGGGCGGGAGGGTGCTGTTGCACTCCTGTCCTGCTTGTGGGTTTCCCGCGGGCAGCTGGCTGGCCGCCGTGCGGACAGAATGCTGGACTAGATGGGCCCTTGGTCTGACCCAGCTCCCTGCTTATCAAGATAAGAACATAAGGAGAGCCCTGCTTGGTCTGACCCAGCAGGGCTCTCCTTATGTTCTTATGTTGATAAGCAGGGAGCCGGTGAGCAAGTCGGCAGCGGCATCTCCTGCTCCTCCTCCTGCTCCTGCTCCTGCTCCTCCTCCTGCTCCTCCTCCTCCTCACCGCCACCGTTGTCTGGGCCAGAGAAAGAGGCAAGGAAACAAGCAGATTGCAATGGTGAAGAGGAGGAGCAACTCCAGGGGGCTCTGGTCGGTGGGCCCCTGCTGGGGTGTGGGCCCTCGGCTGGTGCCCAACCATACCTACCCTTGACGCCAGCCCCAAAGTGGTGTGTGTGTGTATGATATCCATGGGTAATTTTTAGACTCTGAACTTAATGGTCTTACAGGGGGGGCCCTTCAGAAGCATACAGCTAACCTTTCTATTCCATATTCTCTTCCCACCCCTGCACACACACACACACGCTGCTTTATGCTTTACAGCTGCTTCTAAGTTCCTGATAAGTCGGAGCAAAAAGCCAAACAACAAAACACCCTGTATGCCAACCCTAAATTGAAAAGGGGGGGGGAGAGAAATACTCTGGGCATGTGCAATTTTGAATTTTAAACTCACTTAAATTGTGGGCACCAGCATGGCTACAGGAATAAAATGGAGTTTGCTTCTGGTGCCCTGATTTTTGGGAATAAGCACCATTTTGTTGTAGCAAAGGAGAGTATATTTTCAAAGTAAAAATAATGGGATGAGCATCTGTAACCATGCCCATGCCCGGTTGGTTGTCCACCCCCTTTTTAAAAATACAGAGAAAGGTTGCTGCAGTGACCAGTGTCAGCCCTGGTGGGCCCTGGTATGCCCATGCTGGTCCAGATGCTGAATCCTGCCATATTCTGGGTGGTCATTTGGGGGGGGGCCCTGGGCTGTGGGGCCCTGGACTTTGGCCCGGAGGTCCAGCCCTGGCTGCACCACTGTGATAACAGTCCCTGTCCCGAAGCACTTAAAATACCTCGATGTTCCCGGATTCTGATCCCGGGTTTTGGAGGAGCTGCAAGGTGCCAGGGGCGGTGCAGACTTGTCAGAGTTACGCAGTCCCTACCCATAGGATTGGTACCTAATCTGGAACAGAAGGACAAGACAACGGAGGGGTCAAGGACTGACAGTGAGCAGAGGGGAGAGAGGGAGGAGAAGGACAGTGGAGGGACCCTCAAGGCGTTCTGGAGGCTAGGATGGTCCTTGAAAGGGTTGGCTAAAAAGGTTAAAGCAAGAGGGTGAGAGGCTGGTAGAAGTGAGTGACCATATGCAAAGATCCTAATGCCTAATCTCCTTTCACCCCGCTTAATTGCATACATTTCTGCACTTTGTCCCCAACTGGCAGCCCTAAAAGTCTGATGCTGGTTCTCTCTCTCTCTCTCTCTCTCTCTCTCTCTCTCTTCTCTCCCATATCTTGCTTCACTAATGCAGGTCCCTGGAGAGGTAAGAGGGGAAGGGGGATGTGCTGGGACTGCATGTTGCCTGAGGAAGGTGGGGTTGGGTCAGGCTATTCACACACCACCCCACATGCTTTCCTTTCTCTCTTTTTCACTGTCCTTATGTGAGCCTGAAATAACATCTTGCTTTCCTTGCCTTTGTAAACCGAATGAAAAAAGATGCATTAAGGGTGCAATCCTATGCATGTTTAGCCAGAAAGAAGTCCTACAATCCCCAGCATTCCCCAGCCAGCATGGGCTGGCTGGGGAATGCTAGGAGCTTGTCACTTGTAGGACCTTTTTCTGGCTAAACATGCTTAGGACTGCGTCCTAGAATAGGTTACTTTTGGAACAATTCAAGTTGTTTATTGCAAGTTCAGCCAATAATCTTGTTCATCTAGCAAGTGATGGAAGCGCTCAGATTTTTATACAATGGACACTGAAATAGATAACGAAGCAAATTCTGCAACTCCACGTGGCTCCACATAAACAGTGTCTCAAAGTATGCAGTATTTTTCTAAAATGGCCATGATAAGTATAGCTTTCATATGCATAAGAATATTTAATCACGTGATACTAGTGGGGCAGCCTTCGCACTATTCAAGATTGACATTTCAGATTGTATAAAAACATCCTTCATTGTGTATTTTATATTTGAGTTTTCATTACTACTGGACCCAATTGTACAAAAGTGCTCATAGGAGAATCTGTAGGAATTAACTATAGATCAAGCATCATCTTTGTTGTAAGGTCGCTTGTTGCTTGCTGTAAGGTCGCTTGTTGTAAAAGGCAACGTTTGGACAAGCTGTTATCATGTCCATAGCCAACATTTTCATCCAATAATTACAAATGCAAATGTGAACTCCCATTTCACAGTAGGTAGGTGATTTATTCTAGTGATTGTTTTATTGATTTCATGAATTTGGGGTATTGATTTTTAGAGTGTTGAAAAGTCTCTTCTCCCAAAAGCCACTTTTATGTACCGTACTTAAAAAGAAAATGGAAAGGAAAACAATGTTGGGATTTGGCTACATGTATTTGCATGTAACACAGGAGTGGGGATCATAAGGGCCCGGAGGACAAATCTGGCCCTTCGAGTTTCCCAGGATGACCCTCTTTCAGCCTGAGGGGCGAATCCCATTTTGGAGACACTCTCAGGGGGCACATGCCAGTGGTGGGCGGAGTAGTAAGGCAAAAGGGGCAGGGCCAAAATACAAAAATGGTAGCATATTGTAGCTTAAAGCTCTTACTGCCAGTAACCTTTTAGAATAAGGAAAATTGGCACAAAAGCCAAAAAACACCAGACGCCCCTGTTCTCCCAACCACTGATAGTTTGGTGGTTTCCGGCCTTTGTGCCATTTCCCCCTATTCTAAAAGGTTTAAAAGTCTCTCCTAAAGTTTAGTTACTGGCAGTAAATTGCTTTAAGCTACAATATGCTGCCGCTTGTTGGAGTATGCGATGAGAATGTCAACTCTGCAGGGAGGGTTTTTAAGTTGATTTCCCAGTAAAGGGTTAAGGCAGATTTGTTTGTGTAGTCTGGTTAAAGGGCAAATAGAGAAACCAAGCTTCTCTGTGAAGTCAGGGGACAGGATTCAGTGGACTGAACCATATGATTGTATCAGGGGAGGGAATTCTGGACGTTGCCTAGCAACAGGTTAGAATTCTTGTCTATCAGTCTCTTGACAGTTAGGACAATTTACAGTTAACGATTTCAACTGACACTTGCTTGGTTTAGTTGAGGAAACAATTAAGAAACTGTGCTTACTAAAAACACACACACCCTGTAACCATCAAGCTTATAGTACACAAGTAAACATATGTACACAAGTAAACTTACTTCTGTTTTCTTTAAAAGCATCTGCTTTACGAACAGGACCTGTGTGTGTGTTTCTTGAATATGCTCCACTGCTGCTACTGTGCTCTGCCATCACCACTTTTGTATTTGGGCCCCGCCCACCAGTGGACCGTGGCCCCCGAGAGCTTCTCTGAAGTGGAATTCGCCCCTCCGGCAGAAAGAGGTTCCCCACCCCTGATATAACGTGTAGGTTAGGTTAGGAACCTAAGGCTGTAGGTTCCAAGCTCCAGCCCAGCCCAGCCCTGAGGAGGAATGGGGACCACCAGTGGGTTCGACCAGAGGAGTGGTAGATATCAAGGCACCCCAAGCTGTAGTGTGAATGCACAAACGTGATGCTGTAGGCTGGAATTGATTGGGCCCTGATGCCTAAGAATCTAAGATGTGCTGGGTCAGAGGGACCAATTTTGTCTGGCCCTCTGGTGACCATACCAAATTTTAATTGAGTATGGTAAAGTAAGAAATAGTGAGATTTCACACTTTAACGTTGCATGCCTCTCTCTTTGTGTGAGTGTGTGTGTGTGTGGGATAATTTTGTAAGTCGTATGTTAATATATATTTTGTATGCAGTGCTGTGCCCGAGTGCATGTGCTCCACAACTGGGAAGCCCTTGCTGCTAGATGGTGTTTCAGTACTCCGAGGCCTTGGACCACTGTCTGGGTAACAGACTGGTCCTTGAGAATACCAGTGTTATATGTCTGTGTATATCTCTAAAACTAGTGCTCTTGCTTTCGTCCTCCGGAGAGCAGTTTACGTTAAGTTTGCCATTTTAGAGGGAGAAACTCCCAGTGCTTGTAAAATCTTCTACCAGGTTCATATTGACTGAAATTAAGAACGAAGCGCAACCTCACCACCAATCCTTGATGAGCAGCAGTGTCCTAATATGTGGAGGTGGAGCATTGCCCCGCTCAGAGTTAAAACTTTTGGGGCTTGGATTTTTATTCTCCATTATTATAATTGTGCCTGCCAAGTATTGTCTTCCTAGCTTGCCTGAAAGATCCTTAGGGCAGAATCCAGTTCCCTGTGGGCATAGTGCCCAGTAAGCAGAAGGATTGCCATTGGTCTCCAGAGGGCCCTGTTTCCCACACCCCCTTCTTGGCATGTACTCAAAGAAACGGAACACCAGGCCATTACAGGGACTGACTCCTCCCTGTCCGCTCTCTGCTCTGGAGCTCAGGGAACAAGTTCCAGGTGAGAAGGACGGCTGGGTGGAGAGACTGAGGCCTTTTCTACACGAGGCATTTATCACGCACTCATCATTCTCTACTCACGGTTGTCTACAGGTTCTTTAGATGACGTAGTGACCCTTCAGTTTCACTTGTGTGTCTATAAAGAGCACTTTCGACAAGTGTTTTCAGAGCAGGGAAAATGCGGCATTTCATTGTGAAAATGAAAGAGGCTGCTTTTTCCACTTGTGTACTTGTGCTGTTCTGTTATACCACAGCGCCACCTAGAGGTTATGCAACAGAAAAGCAGGAAAGGAAACGCTCCTCCTGTAGTGCTCGGATCTCGATTCTGTGACGAAACCAAAAGTAGATACAGTGGATTAACCACCTCGTGTCAAGGAGCTTCTGTCTCAGACCCTTGGTCCATCTAGCCCAGTACTGTCAACACTGACTGGCAGCGGCTCTCCAGGGTTTCAGGCAGAATTTCTTTCCTAGCCCTACCTAGAGATGCCAGGGATTGACCCTGGGTCCTTCTGCATGCAAAGCACGTGTTCTTGAGCTACAGCCCCTCTCCAGAGTGGAGATAAAGGAAGATGCGTATAGACTCCCTGATCCCTGTAGTAGCCCTGCTGTTAGATAACCTATGGCAATCCCACTGCACCTGGGCACTACACCCATGGAAGGACTAGATCAGTGTTCTCCAACCTTGGGTCCCCAGATGTTTTTGGCCTACAACTCCCAGCATGCCCCAGCCAGCTACGCTACGCTGGCTGGGGCATGCTGGGAGTTGTAGGCCAAAAACATCTGGGGACCCAAGGTTGGAGGACACTGGACTAGATTGTACCCTAAGAGTTTAGCTCTGTCTTCCTTTTCTTCCCTATGAAGCAGTTCCTTAGACATGATAAATGCCCTCCACCTCCCATTGAAACCAATGGCAAAACTTCCATTGGTTTCAATGAAGCTGAAATGCACCCAGTACATGGGGAGAGAGAGGGAGTGTGTGTGTGTGTGTGTGTGTGTGTGTGTGTGTGTGTGTGTACAGTACATAACAGTGCCATCAGGGTATAAGTGACAAGAGTGAAAATGGTGCATGATTTGACCTTCTTCTCTCTCGTTGTCTTCTTTCCTTCAAGTTCATCAATGCTTAGAATTAGGTAACAACCCCCCCCCCACCCTGCCCTGCTGCCCTCCATCCCTTGCTTTTGGGGGGGGTCTTGATCCGCCTTCCCTGAGCACCAAAGCTATGGCCTCACAGCTGCCTACCCCCATCTGGGTCCTGGGGAGGGTGAACTGGGGTTCCCTGTACCTCTCCCTCCCTCGGGGAGACGCAGAGCAGATGCTTCCCCTGAGTGCGGCAGTCTGCATGCTCCCCTCTTTCTGATGTGCAACGGGCATGGACCCCTATATGGTTTTCTCAGAATTTATAATACGGTGATCCACACTGCTCTCTGACATCCCCTGCCTCGTAAGTCCATAGGCATGTCTGTGCGCTACTTCTCCAGCCAGCCACCTTTACTCAACCCTCTAATGCGTACCTGACTGTGCACTGGAAGCGGCTCACTTCTACCAGATGACATCACTGTTGCACAGCTGGACTTTTAGTTGAAAGCGACTCCTTTGTGTGCATGCCCCCCTGCCCCGCCCCCTCTCTAGCCGGGTCTACCTGCATTCTGCAATCCTGCACTATTTATTTATTTAATTATTTATTATTTATAGTTATTTATCGTCCATCTGGCCGGCAACCGGCCACCCTGGGCTGATGTACACAGAATAAAAACAATAAAATACATTTAAAACAATATCAAAAATTTAAAATCTTAACCCACCCCATATTCCCTGCCTGAACAACCAGGTTTTTAATGAGCGACGGAAGCTCAGCAGAGAGGGGGCATGGCGGAGGTCACTCGGGAGAGAGTTCCACAGTACGGGGGCCACCACAGAAAAGGCCCTCTTCCTCGTCCCCACCAGTCTAGCTGGTCTGGCTGAAGGGACAAGGAGAAGGCCATCCGTGGCAGATCTTGTTGAGAGGCCCACTTGGTGTTGCTGGAGACGCTCCTTGAGATAGACTGGACTGGAGCCGTATAGGGTTTTAAAGGTCAAAACCAACACCTTGAACACAAGTTCAAGGAAACCACAAAACCTGGTACTGGTGGTGACATAACTGAGCAACCTTAGAATCACAGCTTTTATTTAGGAAGGGGGGACATGCTTCTTGCCCTCATGGCTGTGAAGATTGGCATTCTCCATCTGTGAGCAATATCCGGGGAAACAGCCAAAGGCGGCTCAGAAGGATTTCCAGCGCTCAGGAGGTTGGGCTTCAGCGGTCTGCATAACTCATTGCCCCTTCCTGTGGCAAATAGAAGCAGAGTAAAAGATACTAGCAGAGTAAAAGATACTAACTAAATAAACAGATGCAGATCTGCACAGTTTGCATGATCCATACAGATTGCAGAATCCAGCCTTTCTTGGCACAACATTTGGGCTTCCTTGGTGCATTATTATTTTTTTTAAAGCACACCTAGCCCTCTCTCTAGCACACTTCCAGGCCTGCTTCACGCTTGTGCCCGTCTCTGACTCATTTACAGCCCATGTTGCACAGCCATAAAATGAACTCACTTGCCCTTCATCTGCGTTTTTGCCCTTGGCAATTTCCACATCCTCTCCTCTGTTCAGATTTCAGTCGAGCATGTTTGCCTGGATAGTCGTTTCAGATGTCTGTTTCTGTTCTCATCCTTGCATGTTTACATGATGCTCTTTGGGATGTATCTTTGAATATCCCCCCCCCTTTTTAAATGTGTACTCATTGCCTAATGCATCTTGGGCACGCTTTAAAAAAAAATAAAAATCTACACACTGCCTTTTTGCATATTGGGGCCACTTCTCACACTGAGAAGAAGACACATTTGCGACATGTCCACTGTGCGCACTGTAACCTTCGAGTGGGAGGGATTATAGTGGCCACTTGGGAATTGCCCCCAAAAGAAGAAATGCATCACCAAAAAAGAGGATGAAAGAGGGCAGCAATTTGCATAATATTTGCATATGCTTATTTATATATATAGATGCAAATTTAGAAATATTATAATTTAAATAGAAATGTAGTACATCTCAGAAGACTGTGACCAGGTGACCTGTGTGTCTTGCTCAGTCTGTTGTGCTAACTGCTGATATACATCAGTTCTTACACAGTGTGGCATAGTGGTTAGTTAGAGTGTTGGACTGGGACTTGGGAGATCCGGGTTCTAGTCCCCGCTCGGCCATGAAACTCACTGGGTGACTTTGGGCCAGTCGCTGACTCTCAGCCTAACCTACCTAACAGGGTTGTTGTGAGGATAAAATGGAGAGGAGGAGGATTATGTAAGCCGCCTTGGGTTCCTTGCAGGAAAAAAGACGGGGTATAACTATAATAAATATATAAATAAATGTATCCTTAAACCGGACTTGGACTGGATGGCCCTTCAAATTGAGGACTGTCCTCTGTGAAAGAGGACACTTGGCCACCTTAGGAGGGATGCGTGTCTACAAACACACCCCTGGGATCTTGAGCCACTCAGGCACAAATGCACCACCTATGCATATGTGTCCCTCCAATGGGCCCATTGCAAGCATGTCTTTTCCGTGGTGAGCGGGTAATCTTCAATCTGCACTCTTGGAAGTGCAGGCTCCAGTACATCCTCTCCTCTCACAGGAGTACCCAAGTTTGGGTTCCCAATTTTGCCCTTTTTTTTTTTTCTTTTTACATTTCAGTCCCTTGTCATACACTCTTGACCCCCGGTGCACATGGTGCACTCACCATTTTGGACATGCACATCAGTAGTAGCCCCTTGGGAGTGCGTGTCTTTTGTGATAACCTTTCTGACTGACGATGAGGGCCCGCCTAGACATGCATGTGCATCTTAAGCATGTGTTTGTCCATTTGCTTTTGGAATCAGGCTGGGGGGGAACTGCTAAAGATCAGCAAATCACAGTGGGGTATGGTAGGGGAGAAGTAGGGTTTGTTCTCCTTCTCAGAATCTTCCTTTTTGGGTGAGAAGTGGACCTCCATCCCTGCTTTGTATGCAAATAGGGTGAGCCTCATTGGGCCCAAAGTGGCAAAAAGTTTGCCTTAAGTAAATTTCTAATGTAGTAGACTTGCCTATTTATTTATTTATTTATTTATTTAGGACATTTATATGACACCTTGAAAGGTTGTCACGCAGAGGAGGGCCAGGGTCTCTTCTCAACCATTCCAGAGTGCAGGACTCAGAATAATGGGCTCAAGTTACAGGAAGCCAGATTCCGCCTGGACATCAGGAAAAACTTCCTGACTGTTAGAGCAATAAGACAATGGAACCACCCAACTATCTAGGGAGGTTGTGGGCTCTCCCACACTGGAGGCATTCAAGATGCAGCTGGACGGCCATCTGTCAGGGATGCTTTAACTTGGATTCCTGCACTGAGCAGGGGGTTGGACTCGATGGCCTCATAGGCCCCTTCCAACTCTACTATTCTATGATTCTATGACCTTTCATAATATCCCAGGGAGCTAAACATATGGCTAAAAATATATATTGCAGGTTTTATGGACCAAGTTGATATGACCCTGCTGTGCTATAGACTATTTCATCTCGTTCTCTAAATTAATAACCTAGATTCCATGCAATCAGACTTTGTAACATTTATCTTGTATGCAGGTAGTGTACTAAATCTAGCAATACACATAAAAACCTCAGTGATCAACTTCTTAGGGTCAATCAATGGGATTACTATATATCATCCACATAAAAGGCTATTTTTAAACACATCATGGATCCCCAGTTTTTATCCCAGGACCTGATAGATAATAACAAGATGTTCAATAAATATCTGCATTTTTTTTTAGTTTTAATGAAAATATAATTTTGCTTTCTTTAAATTATTGAATAAATTAAGGGCACAGTCCTAAGCATGTTTCGACAGGAAAAAAAAAAAGTCCTACAACTCCCAGCATTCCCCAGCCAGCTGGCTGGGGAATGCTGGAATTTGTAGGACTTTTTTCTGTTGAAATATGCATAGGATTGCTCCATAAATAACTTTCAGAATATTACACAGGACCACTTTCAGTGACTGAAGCCCCATGGGCTCGATCTGTACATAACGATACCCAAAATCTGCTGCCTACAGGTGCTCCCAGATGAGGCTTTTATAGTGCCAGAATTAAAGGGGTGAGGGTACAGACAATGTCTTCCACTTGTAACCCTTCTGTGTTTTCCCACTGCTTTTTCCAACTTTTTTTTTTCTTACCACAGAAAACCCAGTAGGAAAATAAGACAGAATAGTTGCACAACTACCTGATTGGTAGTGCTCGGAGCCCAGGGCCAGCCCTGTCATTAGGCAGAGTGAGGCAGTCATCTCAAGCGGCAGATTTTGGGATGTGGCAGCAAAAGGTTGGAGGAGAGAACGGTGTGCCACACACCCTGCCCTGTGTGGCCCTTAAGCTAGCCTGCTGCCTTCAGCTGCAGTGGAGGATGCTGCCCCATTGCTAGAGTTGAAGAAAAGCTTCAACTGCCCACTCCAGTTGGCTTTTTCTACATTGAATGGGAAGGGTGCCATTTTGTTCTTTGGCTCAGGCAGCAAAATGCCACGGGGCAGTGCTGTAGGAGCCCTCTGTCTGGAAGCACCCTCAGTTGGCCATTTTGCCAACATTTTGCCGACATTTGGGTCATCACCACCTCTGTGTGCGACCCATACCCTTCCCTTGCAGTCATTCCCAGAGTGGGTGAAGCCCCTTTGTAATGTGTAGAGTAGCCCTCTGGGGCACACTTGTATCCGCGCAGTTCACCACCACCACTTGTATGCATGCAATGCAACACACGCACACCCTGATCCGGCCTTACGCAATCACTTACGGCTCATCGGGTGCTCCCTTGCATGCTGTGCCAGAATATTTACATGCGTCCCTTTGAGCGCACCCTTGCCTTGTCCTTCTTCACCACTCTCCTTTTTCCTCCCCGCAGTGATAATGAAGAGAAACCCTTCACAAGCAGCCAGCCTTCCCTGAATGGCGACATCAAGGCCCTGGGAAGTGATGACAGCTTGGCAGACTACGGCGGCAGTGTGGATGTCCAGTTCAACGAGGATGGCTCCTTCATCGGCCAGTACAGTGGTCAAAAGGGCAAAGAGGGAGGTGGCAACGACAGCTCAGGGGCTACCAGCCCCACCAATGTGGTCACTGCCCTGGAGTAAGAGGGGTGTTTCCCCAAAGGATACCCCCAGCCCTGGGGGAAGAGGATTTCCCTGTGGATTATTGGGGGAGAGCACAGAGAAAATCCTCTCCTCACCAAGGGAAAGAAACAAAGATATAATCTCCTTCAAATGGAAATGGTAATTGGGGGAATTCACCCCTCTGTTTACTACCTGACCCCCCGCCCGACCCCCAAAATCAGGGAGGGTTAGAAAATCAGGGGATTCCCAAAATTATCCACCCAACCCTGAGCAAAGATGGTCTCTCATTTCTGCACCCTCCTCCCAAAAAACCAGTTACCCTTCTGCCAAATTATGTCTGTGCGTGTGTGTGGCGGGGAGGGGGCGGGCAAGGACAAGATCGAAGGGGCGGGCTTATATAGATGCAGACGAGGCTTCGTATATGGGGCTCAGGGGTTCAAAATTGCCAAAAGAACGGATGACACCCCCCGGCCCCCACCTTCCCGAGCCCCAGAAATGTTTATTATTTGTACATGTTTAGGAAGGGGACGTTAGTTGGTGCTGCCAAGTCCCATCTCCACCCCAAATGGAGGAGGAGACTGAACAGCTGGTGGAACAGTACAGGCTGCTGGGAACCAAGAATCAAGGGGTGCCTCTGAGAGGAAAAGGGTGGCTACTGGGGCAAGCAAGAGGAGCGTGGGAGCCAGAATTTGCATGCTCAGTTCTCCGTGCTGAGAAAGGAATGAGTTTCAGTGGGCTGGAAAGTTAAAAGGATTCTGTCACTCAGCCACTCCTTCTCGTGGATTAAGCCAATGGCGGGGGGTGTCTCCTAACATATCTACTTAGCTGGGTGGGCAGAGGTGTGCTCCAGCTGAATCCCCTGAACCCCACTCCGTCAATCCTCCTTCCCTCTTTTGCTCAGTTTCCAAACCATGCCTTGTCCAAATGGCAGTCCCTTTAGGGCGGCGGCTTTCAGACTTTCTGCCTTGAGGAAACCCTTTCCTTAGCAGCTTTGCCACCAAGGCGCACTCTTGCATGTCTGCCGTGGAACTCTTGTGTTGCAGAGGATGCTGGGACATATTCTAGGGCCCGCGCTTAGTTCATGTGGGACATGGGCCAGTCCTGCCAGGCCTGGTTGTCGCCCCGTGTAAACTGAGTGTACACTAGAACACTCCCAGCAGTTATGTGTTGCAGAGGAAGATTGGTAATCGTAGGCTAGGGGATTCTTCAGGAAAGCTTGTCTGCCATTACTCACTGCAGAAACTCTGATAAGCTTCCAAGAGACCCCAGTGTACACTGGAACACAGTTTGAAAAACACTGTCAGAATTTTATCCCCTTCTGGTGCTGAATTTCCCCTCTTAGGATTCTCTCTCTCTCTCTTTCTCTTTCTCGGGTGCCACGTTAATCCATGACCTTCTTTCTTCTGATGACCAAAACCCAGGGTTCCTTCCCCTGGGCCAGATCCCCACCATTTCACAAACACCCTCCCTTTTCCCCACTCCCAACCTCCCCACAAACAACAGGACCCCCCCTCTGAAGGACCAACCTGCTTCTTGAATGCATCTCACGCAGCTGCCTTGCGACACGTTCTGTCTTTCAAAAGTGGCCTCTCGTTCACCGAATCAACCCCCACCCCCATCTCCACCTCTGTCTGATGTATTATTATTTTTCTCTTGCTTGTCAGGGATGAAATATATCCTTGCTTTTTTTGCATAAAATGTTTTTTAAAATAATAATAAAAAAAGAATAAAAGTACTCCGATGTTTTGAGCAACCCTACACAAAATAAACCCTGCCTTTTCCCTGGTCTGTAAATATTTCAAACCCTTGTGCTCGAGTTTGTTTTAGATGTCTTAGGACTGGTGTTTTGAAGTCGTCTAGTTGGTCTATTTAGGTGGCTTGGAATTAAAAAAAAAAAAAATAAGGAAAAAAAAACATTTTAAAAGGTCCTCTTTCTCCTGAAATGTGATGCCATTTCCCTAAACCGCTCCCCCAAGCCTTCCTGCCCTGTGTACTCTTCTCTTTTGTCAGGTCTGTTACTATCTACCTTTCTCTCTCGATGGCTTTTTTATATATATATATATGTATATATAAACAGAATTATAAAATGGTAAATAAATGCTGAAATTGGAGCTTGCTTGGAGTTATTATGGGGAAAATATGGTTGGGGAGGCTAATATAATGTATATTCTCATAGGGCCCACAAAGGTCCCTAAAGCAAAATCAGTTTCCGTTTTGTCAACCCTCTAACTACTGGACTTTAGAGATTGCATGTTACAGGGAGGGACCGAAGCTCAGTGGCAGTGTACGTACCCTGCATGCAGGAAGTCCCAAGTTCCATCCCTGGCATCTCCTGTTTGAAAAAGGAAAAAGGATCAGGTAGCAGGTACTGGGAGAGACCCCACTCTGCCTTTAACCCTGGAAAGCAGCTGCCAGTCAAAATAAACAACACTGTAATAGGCTGAGCTGATATAAGACAGCCTTCCACGTTGGCCTCTCTTGGCAGTTCTCACTAGGGGAAATGTGGCACCCTGTTGATCCTGTTAGGACTTTGGTGGCCTTTGGCTCCTTTGCACATGTCTGTGAGTACGCAAGAACCCTCAGCATCTCTTGGGACAGTGCTTTTGCTGATTCCTGGCAAGGGAGGTCCCAGTGATGGGCTGGTTGGTTTCTTTTTTTCTGGGGGGCATTCTCTGTGGAATCCCAGAAATGCCCACCCTATCCCCCTTCAACATTTATGAGATACTCTTGAACTGGATAAAGTGGCAGTTTGGTGCTTAATGCCATCAGCATGGTGGTTTGGAATGATGCCCAGCTATCCATTTCAGCTGGCCAGCCAGGCCCACTTCACACAGAGGTGTCCCAGCTGTACCACTTCAGACTACAGGTGGGGATCCTCATGACATAATTGCTTCTCCATTAGGGTGGCCACTTATGAGTTGCCAAAAAAGAGGAAATGCATCACCCAAAAAGAGGATAACGATTAACATGAAATTTGCATATGCTAATTTGTACATATAGACCTTTTCTATATGAGGTGGTTAATCACTGTATCTACTTTCAGTTTCGTCACAGAATTCAGATCCATTGATCCAAGTTCTACACAAAGAGCTTTTCCTTTCCTGCTTTTCTGCTGCATAACCTCTAGGTGGCACTGTGCTATAGCAGAATAGCGCATTGACACAAGTAAGAAAATACCTTTTCTTTCTCCATCAGAAATAATACCCCATTTTCCCCACTCTAAACCCCCCCCTGGGAAAATGCTCTTAAAAAAACAGAAGCGAAACTGGAGGATCACATTGTCTAAAGAACCTGTATACCATGAGTAAGTAATCACAAGCACACAATAAATGCCTCGTGTAGAAAAACTCATAGATGCAAATTTAGAAAGAAGTATTATAATGTAAATAGAAATACAGGTATGTATCACCATAACATTGCCAGTGTTGGTCCTACTTAGAGTAGACCCATTGAAATGAATGAGACTTAAGTTAGACATGACTAACTTAAGACCCATTCATTTCAATGGGTCTACTCTAAGTAGGACTAACACTGGATACAACCCATAGTGTGGAAGATTTGCCTGCTGTCCAGTTGCTAACTGTGGGTGGGCAACTCCAAGGACCTTGAGGGCTCTTTATCTTTAAACCAGATTTGGACTGGACAGCCCTTCAAATACAGGACAACTTCTATCATCATCATCATCATCATCATCATCATCATCATCATTCACATTTATATCCTGCCTTCTTTCCTCCTGCAAGGAACCCAAGGTGGCTTACATAATCCTCCTCCTCGTCTCTCATCTCTATTTTATCCTCACAACAACCCTGTGAGGTAGGTTAGGCTGAGGGTCAGCAACTGGCCCGAAGTCACCCAGTGAGCTTCATGGCCGAGTGGGGACTAGAACCCAGATCTCCCAAGCCCCAGTCCAACACTAATCACTACGCCACACTGGCTCTCAAATAGAGGGGTGCCCTTTGTAAAAGAGCACACATGGGAATATCTCCCTACAACAATAATCCATGTAGACAATTGTCCATGTAGACAATAAGCACATCAGGGAGAAGACTAGCCTTGAGTCTAGTCACACAGCCGCACATTTGCCATTTCATCTAGTTTGATCCTCAAGTCAGTCACTGCTGTGAAACACAGATTGGGCTGGACATACTGTCACTCTGCCTTCTGGTCCAACCAAAATGCAGCTAGAAGCCCACGGGTGGTGCTTATGCCTCTCCTAGCAACTGCTTATGTCTCCTTGGGAAAGGCCAGCCTCCCATGTTGATAACTGCTTTGTACATAGATTTCATAGATCATCGAGTTGGAAGGAGCCTACAAGGCCATCGAGTCCAACCCCCTGCTCAATGCAGGAAACTAGAGGAGGGGTCTCCCATCCAAGTAATAACCAGGCCTGACCCTGCTTAGCTTTCCACGCTCAGACAAGCTGGGCCAGCGTGAGCCACAGGCATTAAGGATGGGACTAGGGCGGCAAGCTTTAATCAATTTAATTGGCAGAGTAATCAAGTAAAGCTTTAATCACAGATTAAGGCTTGCCCTTCAGTAACTGGTGGGGCTGAGACTGAAGGGCACCTTGCAGCACTGGCTCCCTTTGCCTTGTGCCAGTCTTGACGAAAACAAAACTTAAAGGTGGCGTTTCATTCCTGCTGCTCTCCAGCACCAGCAGATAAATTTGCCTTTCAGGAGGAAATTCCTATAGCGAGAACAAGCACAGGCAACTGAAGCTGATCGCATTCAGCTAAAATCGGTGTCAACACATCTTTCAGAATCTTGATCTTCCAGAGTTCTGCTGGGATTTGGATGTGTTCATTTGGGGAAGCTCTTTCAGCTCTGGTGTGTGGTTGTAACAGAGGATATTCTGTATTCATGATTCCCAAATGGATGGGAAAAAAAGATGTTTACACTTTTCGTCTGACAGTGAGCAATAGCTTTTGATTGATGTTTCCATTTACCAGACACAATATTCTGCCTTCAGAATTAGGGGGAAAGCCCCTACACTGAAGGCTGGGAAGAAGCAAATTGATTTAAATATAAACCCTTCATTAGGTGAAAAGGAAACAGGGATAGGCAACCTGTGTTGATGTTGTCGAACTCCAACTCCCATCAGCCAGCATGGCGTGGCCAATGGTCAGGGGTAGTAATAGGAGTCAGAGTCCAGGGTCTACTCCTGAGCAGCCTGCTTGGCCTGTTAGCACAACACTTTTCAACCTTTCTGACTTTGGGGACGCTTTTCCACGCAGCCATGGAAGTTGGAACCCATTATGCATTGCACAATATTGTGGGAAGTGCTGTAATGTCTTGATGCAAGCCAGGTGGGTCTCACGCACCATTGATTGCCTCACATGAAGTGAGAGGGCAGCATTGGAAGAGAGGGCATCCATACCCTACTCTCCTGTGGCTGCGCATTGCAGGAGTAGTATGGGGAAGCTCTCTTTTGGGGAAGCTTCATTCCTGCCAGCCATTACTGGTCTCACTGAGGAATCTATCTGATAAGCTTCTGAGGAACCCCAAAGTTTCTTGGAATGCAGTTTGAAAACCATTGGTGTAGCACGAATCCAGCAGTAAAAGAAGGAGATTTCTAGATGAGACTTTTATTGTGCAGTCACCTTGCCTCATTCACAGAATTCTACCAGGGTCTCGATGTCCTCTGTTTGTAACCCTCCTGCTGTGTTTTCGCTCCCCACGGCTTCTTCCATCTTTTTTCCTTACCACAGAAAATTCATTAAGGAGGGAAAGACAGGATAGCTGCACAATGTCTTTTGACTGGTAGTGCTAGGGACCCTCCATCTGGAAGGACCATTTGTGTGTGCGAAATTCCTCACTAGCGACTTCGCCAACTGCACCAACCAAGCGGATTGGCACAATTGCAGTCTCATATGTGCTGAATCAGTGTATCCAGGCCCCGACACACACACACACACACACACCCTGGTGTGGACAATACATGCATGAATTGACCTTCATGTAGTCCACTTGCTGCTATTCCCAATAACCTCTCATTAGATCAGTAGACTGTGGACAACTTATCTGGAAGGGCTCTCCCACACACACCAACAACCGGGATGCCTCAACTCTTCTTGTTTTTGCCTGGCTTTGCATCTTCCAATTCTAACCATCAGCCAAGAGCATAACATTTGGGTCAGATTTGTAAAGTTCTGGTCAAGTGTGCCAAACATAAATGGATCAAGGGGGGGACGGACCCAAAGAGGAACTAAATTAAAGGAAAAGAAATAAGATAAGCAATGTTGGTGAAGAAAAAAAGCAAAAATAATATCACAGACCGAGGACCAGTCTAGTTACCTAGGCTGCAATCGCATGTTCTTTTTATACCAGGGGGTGGGGAAGGGGAACCTCAAGTCTAGGAGCCAAATCATCCCTTCTCCCCCCCCCCCGGACCGCCAATCATTTGGTGGTTTCCTGACTCTTCCCCCCCCCCAAATCTGTGTCATCCTTTGTCCTCTTTCTTTTCAAATTTTATTTAAATTTTAACATATATGCTACAGTACATAAACCTACAAATTATACAACAAACATATAACAACAAAAAGACCAAATAATAATAATAAGTGCATCCCCCCTCACCAGGACCAAATAACTACATAACTATTCAACCTTCCAAAATTGTAATGACTCTTGTGTGTACACCCTTTCCCCCTTAATAAAACAAAATCTACAAATGCTCTCCAGATATCTTTAAAATCATTTCGATTCCATAACCCCCCTTTAACTTTAATACTACACGTTAACTTATCATTAATAGCAATATCCCATACCTCTTTATACCATTCCTCTATTTGATCATCACATTGCATTTTGCATTTCCTAGGTATCATTAACCTTGCTGCTGTCAATAAGTTTGTAATTAGATCTTTAACATCTTGAGTACAATAAACCTTATCATAAATTGATAGTAATGGTATGCTTGGACATACCTCTAAGTTTACCCCGGTTATTTCCTTTATCTCTTTAAATACTATTTTGCCAAAACTTCTGTACATGTTTACAACTCCACCTCATATGAACATAGGTGCCAGTTTCCTGGCATCCTCTCCAACATAACGCAGAGTATTTCTTATCGATTTGATTTAATTTTACTGGCGTTAAATAGGTTTCCTGACTCTTGTGCAGTTCTCTCCCCCTCCCCCATTCTAAAAGGTTGAAATGCCCCTCCTAAGGCTTAGTTACCGGCAGCAAGAGCTTTAAGCTACAATAGGCTGGCATTTTGGTCTTGCCCACTTTTGCCTTTGGTCCCGCCCCCTTTGCCTTCAGCCCCGCCCACCACTGGAATCCAGCCACAGAGCTGTTTTGAAATGGGATTCAGCCCTTGGGCTGAAAGAGGTTCCCTACCCTGGCTTTATAAGTTTCTTAGCAGCAACTAAAAATCACAAAGCAGTGAGCTAAATTGCACAGAACACTTCCTGTCTGGTCAGGCTCAATGTTAAACAGAAATAAAAGGGGGGTGGGAATGGGAGGGGGAGAGAAAAATGTTGGCAGAAGCCCTGTCCCCAATATATTAGTCTTAACATGGTGATTCACCAAGCTGATTACAACGCAGCTCTCCCCAACTTGGGTCCCCCCAGTCATTCTGGACCAGGGCTCTCCAACCTTGGGTCCCCAGATGTTGCTGGACTACAGCTCCCAGAATCCCTTGCCATTAGCCATGCTGGCTGGGTATGCTGGGAGCTGTAGGCCAGCAACATCTGGGGACTCAAGGTTGGAGAGCCCTGTTCTGGACCATAACTACCATCAAACTTGCTAGGGCTGATGGGATTTGTAGGCCAACACCTCTGGAGGGATCCAGAAGGCTGCACAAAGGCAAAGGGCTACAGCCCTGTGCATAGTTATCTGGGAATAAGCCCCATTGAACACAGTGTCATGGAAGGCATAAGCATGGGTAAGTAACCTGGCTGGTCTGGAAACCAGACAAGAACTTTATTGCCTCTTTTAAACAAGAACAGAACAACAAACATGAAACGCCTGACTCCACCGGATACAACTAAGTCCAGTGCCACCTAGTGACTAGACCATATAATGGCGCTATCCACATACTCACTTCCAAGTAAACGTGTTTAGATTGTACAGCACATGTTTAGTACTGAATGCCAAAGATCCCAGATTGCATTGACTCGATCCCAGATTGCATTGATCCCAGAGGTGGCCCCATTAGTTGCAACAAAAGCAACATAGTCAGGTGCTACTTTAAAGACGTACAAATGTACTGCGGCGGCATAAGCTTTCAGGGGCTGGAGCCCACTTCATCAGATGCATTAAGTGTTCTCTTCAGTTGGCAGAAAGATTTACGCATGAGCATTGAGAGGGACAAAAGGCAAATGGTGGTGCCAAAAGATCATGAAACGTAAGCAGCAGCAGCAGCAGCAGCAGCGGGTCTTGCAGACGCCAAATGTGTATGAGATGAGAACAGGGACTAATTCCCAATGGCAGTCATTGGTGATAATACCATCTTTCTAGCTATGTTAATTTAACACCAGTAGGGTGAAAGAAAGCCATGGTCCCCCTTAAGCCCAAACTGAATAGATTGTAATTTGCTATCTAGTCCAGCAGTTCCATGCTGGCTCTTCCCTTTGCACCAAAGCATAGCAATGGCTACTCTCCTCTTGAGACAATAAAAGCCAGTGATTACTACTCAAAGCTATCTCTAACCCTGATCAGAACTCACGGGAGTCCTTTGCAAAGCAGTGGGCAAAAGTAAGGAAGAACATGGCAGTTCTTACTTTAGCGAAGCTGGAGATCCGTTTTAGATGACATACCAGATACTGGGGACTAAAACACGGTGGGACTTTCTTTGGGGTAATCATGTATAAGATCCAGCTTTAAGATTTCTAACCATCCCCCTTCTCTGTGAAGGTGCACAAGCAACCAAAGTAGTTACTTGGAGTGGCAATATTTTTCAGGGTGCCCCTGTAACAGGTCCTGGTAGGTTCTCTCTCCCACACTTTCTCCCCACTCCACCCCCGGATCTCTTGCAGTGTTACTGCTCCCCGCACTGACAGATATGTGCGTTGGCCATGACACTTGATGCTGAGGCTGATTGCGGCTTGGTAGCATTTCCCACCCCCACCCCCATAGAGACCCGGCCTTTGTAGCAGAGAGACAAAAGACGTTGGAGCAGGTAACAGAGTTAAGTAGTTCTAGGCATGGCCTGCAGGGGGCAGTCGGATACTGCACTGTTGTGCCCGCCTCCCAAGTGTCTCACTGAAATAGATGCTGCGCACCGCACCACGAACCACGACAAGGCACCGTGCAAAGTGACCTGATTGCTCCAGTATTTTAAGAAGCTCACAGAACGGGCAGTCCTGCCAGCCAGGTACAGGCCCCACCATAGAACAGTAGCACAGGGCTCCCTGACCCAGATCCCTCCAGATGCGTGGGACTACAGCTCCCATCATCCTCAGCCTGAATGGGCCCCAGGTTGGGGGAGGCTGCTTTAGCACTATGATAGGGAAAAGCCCAACGTCAAAACCTGCCTTGCTCCCACCCTACCTTTGCTCCTCAAACAGTACATGTACTTGCCTCCAAATCCAATGCTGATTTCCTCTTCATCCTCCAACCCACGACGTGATTCAAGAGTGGTCTTTCTGTTGCTAAGCTTTCATACATCTTGCAGTTTTGTTCAACATCTTATTTTTTTTAATGTGTTTTTTTTTTAATCCAGTCACTGCCGCAGGGGTGGGAGGGTGAGGAGAGTTGACATAGTGATGTCTCAAAGATCCGCCAATCAGCACTGTGCGCAGCCGTCCTCCTGATAACTAACAGAACCAGTTTCTCCTGATCTGTATGGTTGACCAAACTTGCGTGAAGACATTTCCACTGGAACTTGACTGCTCTGATTCAGTATTTCTGCACACCCCCTGCAAGAATCCCCCCCCCCATTTACATCACTGGAAAATCTGCACTTCTGCACAACTCTTAAAGGTACAGAAGCTCCCTTGGGGCCTAGACCAAGCAATCCTGCACACATCTCATAGGGTGATATACCTGAGCCAAAAATCCAAGCACACCAAAGAGCTGAACTCACGAGAATGTCTGGCACAGCCTTTCCCAACCTGGTACCCCCCCCCAACAGATGTTTTTGACTTCAACTCCCATGAGCCTCAGCCAGCACGGACAATGGTCAGGAAGGCTGGGAGTTGTAGTCCAAAACATCTGGAAGGCACCGGGATGGGGGAAGCTGGAGGAGAGGATCATTATCTGGGACTTCCCTCGACTCCAATCACCATCTTAGATGCATGGGACGAGATTGCACGGCCGACAGTTCAAATACACCAGTGGCCACTGTGTGTACATAGATGGCACTGCACCTGTGGCCCGCCTTAGCCATGAGGCAAGGCGAAACAGATGGCCCTGATGCCATCACTGGACAGAGCGTGCTGGCACGGTGCGTCCAGCCTCTGCCATCCTGGCACCCGAGGTGCTGCGTTTCACACTGACGTCTCCCTTCCCCCTGGTCCACGTGGTCGCAAAGGGCTGGCAAGAGACTAGCGCTGGCTGGCCAGTCCATCTGTCTGCCTTTCCGCAGTGAGCAGAGCACAGAGGGGGACGTCCATGTGTATCTCCAGGAAGAAGACGACGTCTCTCTTTCCCCAGCATGCTTCCCACTACAGCCAGGCTGGCCTGACTGCACTGGCAGTGACGATGGAAGCATTCACTCGGCAGCGTTTTTGAGGGCCCCAACGAAGCAGCAGTGTGTGTGTGTGCAATCCGAGAAGTGAACTCCCTGGCAACTTTTGCCACACCCAGAAGGATGCTGGCGTGTCAAACTGACTGAAGGTCCAGAGTCCTCAAACGGTGACACCCAGGGGACATGCCATAATAGGAACATGGGACGCTGCCTTATAGATTTCATAGATTTCATAGATCATAGAGTTGGAAGGAGCCTACAAGGCCATCGAGTCCAACCCCCTGCTCAATGCAGGAAACCAGAGGAGGGGTCTCCCATCCAAGTCATAACCAGGCCTGGCCCTGCTTAGCTTTCCACGCTCAGACAAGCCGAGCCAGCGTGAGCCACAGGAGTCAGACCCTTGGTCCCTCTAGCCCAGTACTGCCGACACGGAGTGGCAGACGCGGCTCTCCAGGGTTCCAGGCACGGATCTTTCCCAGCCCTACCTGGAGATTGTAGCTGGGACCTTTCTGCATGCAAAGCAAATGTTCTACTGCTGGGTTTTCACCAGATGCTTTCCACATGAAGTCCATAGTGAAGCCATTAATTCCACATCACTTACGCCAGCCTTCCCTAACCTGCTGTGTCAAACTACAACTCCAATCATCCCCCCGTCTGCATGGCCACAGGATGGGAAAGCCTGGAGGAGGAAGCAGGCATTTTCAATCCACGAGGGAATAAAAATTCATACAGCACCCGCTTATCCCACAGTGGTTATTAGAGAACAGGGGGGGGGGGAGAGCAGAGAACCCCGTGAGCACAGAAAAGAAAAGTCTGTCACCAGAATGATACCGTTGGCCAGCCGGGCTCCCGTTTTGCTCCGCTTACGGGTATCTGCTTTGTAGTCCTGAAGACGGTTGTCATTCATGCAGCGGGTGGCAGGATGGGATGCTGTGTGGGCTGGATTGACTGATGATTTATTTGCAGATTTCCACACTGCCTTTCAGGACTTCAAGTCCTCACAAGGGGATGTGCCAACCATCAATAGGACACAATAATATAGTAACACAACTATGAAATCACCGTACTTAAAATATATACACAAACTCCTCTAAACCCAACAGTACTAAAAAATCCTCAGGACAGCAATTAATCAAATGCAAATTCAAAAGGCTCCAGAGGTTTGTTGTTGTTGTTGTCGTTGTTGTCGTTGTCGTTGTTGTTTTTAAACCCTGATCATTTGCCTCGGAGGGGTGGGGAGTGGATTCCACAAATGTGGGGCCACCACTGAGAATCCCCTGCTTCTGGTACCCACCAATCCAACATCACTTCAGGATGGGCCTGAGGGCAGGGCCCCTGGCACTGATCTCGAGGACACGGGGGCAGGCTCGTACAGGTGCAGGCGGTCGCTTAGGGACCCCTAAAAGGCAATAGGGGATACTGTCTGTGGGCTGGAGCAGGGGACCCTCACAGTGATGGGGCCATGATGTCTGACACTCATGCACATCGTTGTGGATCTCAAATGGGACAGTCCCCCAGGCTTGGAGATAGCGGATAGACATGGGAGAGGCCAAGGCCTGCTTTGGGGCACGGGGCCGTCTACAGTCACGCCTTGGATCGAGAGCATAATTTGTTCCGGAAAGGTGCTTGTAATCCAAAACACTCTTATATCAAAACGAAATCCCCCCAAAAAAATCTGTACAGAGATTTTTAATTTAAGCCATACTACAGTACTTGTATTGCAAGACGACGCTTGTATATCAAGTAAAAAAATAATAATAATTAAATAAATATTTAAGAATTTTGCTTGTCTTGCAAAATGCTCTCAAACCAAGTTACTTGTAATCCAAGGTATTACTGTAAACGTTTGTTCTTTATTAAGTTTGCCGATAAAGCTGTGTTTTGAACTTCTGTGTGAGTAAGGGACTGGGAACTAGTGACCAGCTTCAGTCTTGCTCTTGGGCCAACCCTGTGCTATAATGCCAAACCAGCTATCAGCTGCCATCTGTAAGAGCCCAAACTCTCAACAGTTAGAACGGAAGAACTGGGTTGGTTTCCCTGGATATTCAGGAGCTGGGGGATGGGGGGGGGAGGAAGAGGAGGAGGAGGAGGGAGGACTCAATTCAACTTCAGTGCCATCTATGTACACACAGTGGCCACTGGTGTATTTGAACTGTCGGCCGTGCAATCTCCCATGCATCTAAGATGGTGATTGGAGTCGAGGGAAGTCCCAGATAATGATCCTCTCCTCCAGCTTCCCCCATCCCGGTGCCTTCCAGATGTTTTGGACTACAACTCCGAGCCTTCCTGACCATTGTCCGTGCTGGCTGAGGCTCATGGGAGTTGAAGTCAAAAACATCTGTTGGGGCGGGTACCAGGTTGGGAAAGGCTGTGCCAGACATTCTGAGGCTACCATAATTAGAGAGTCAACTAATGTAAGGATTATTTAAAAAAAAAAAAAAATCTCACCAAATGCAAAACAACACCATCTTCTCCCATAGATCAGAGCTCCCTGGGCTAAGCAGCAGCGCGGCAAACAGTTGACGCAGGAGAGATACCGAAACTGCTGTTTCAGCACTTACAGCATCATTATCCAGGATCCGCTTCCAACAGCATATTTCTTCCATTTCAAAACGTGTAAAAAACAAACAAAAACCAGACACTGTGATACAATATGAGCATTCAAACCCCCGCGGCGGGGCATTCACTCTGAGGACAGCTCTGATCTTGCGCAGCGTCTTCTGAGGCTGCCCGAGGAGGGCGCAGGCTTCAGCCACACGGGCTTCCCTGGCACTCTTAACTTCCAGTTGCCATGGGTAGGCTGGTTATGGGTGGTGACCCCCTAAAAAGGCTTTTGATCTGAGCTACTTGTGCGTGGCCTTGCCTCTTTACTGACTTTTGTCTGCAGTCTTTCCTGCTTGCCCTCCTGGACAGGTAATGGAACCAATTATCTAGAGGGGTGGGGAAGCTCTCTCTCTCTCTCTCTCTCTCTCTCTCTCTCTCTCTGGGGGTCCTGAAGCTGCTGGACTGACTGACTGCAGAGAAGGAGATGTGTCTGCAGCATCCAGCTGCCCCTGGGATTGGTTGCAATTTATTATATGCACACATACTAGGGAGTAAATTAATGGAACTTACTTCTCTGACTAGACATAGGATTACACTGCAAGGCTGCAATCCTATGCATTCTTGGGAGTAAGTCCCATTCAAATCAGTGGGACTTTGTTCCAAAGTAAACGTGCATAAGGTCACTGCAATTCTAGACCCACTTACTGGGATGTCCCATTGAACTCAATAGGGCTAACTTTTGAATAGACATGTCTAGAACTGCACTGTCTGTCTGCATTTTGCAATGTTTCCACTGAGTCACACGTGTGTCTTTTTGCCACATCTGGCTTGCAGATTATTGGCTTCCTAGTCCAATGAACAAGGACAAAGGCACTCACAGTGCCAAACATTACAAAATAACTCTTTTTCCCAACACTGAACTTAATTTTCACGTTGGAGATTAGAAATGCTCAATAAACATTGCAGCCAAAGGAATAATTTCTATAATCAATAAATAGTTCTGGCCTTAGAGGAACATAATATCATTAAAATAAATACAAATCATTGGGAACTGGACTTAGAAATTACTCTGACAGTGCAACCCTAGGTGTGTCTACTCAGAAGTAAATCCCATTGTGTTCAATGGGACTTTCTCCCAGGTAAGTATGTATAGGATTGCAGTGTTCAGAGATAAGCTTTGAAAGATACCTGAAAGAATGGTACTTGTAAAACTCTTAAGGAAAAACATTTTAAGTTAATTTATAAATAGTATCCAATGCCAGTAACATTCTCTAGAACAGCCTCCCCCAACCTGGTGCCTTCCGGATGGGCTGTACTACAACCCCCATCATCCCAAGCCAGATGGCCATGGACCATGTTGGTGGTGATGGGAGTTGTTGTCTAACCCATCTGGAGCGTGCCAGGTTGAGGGAGGCTGCTGTAGGATATAGCCTGGTTTGTATTCCAGTTCTTGAGGCCTGCGGCTAACGCTGACTCAGCTTGTCTGAGCATGGAAAGCTAAGCAGGGTCAGGTCTGGTTATTACTTGGATGGGAGACCCCCTCCTCTAGTTTCCTGCATTGAGCAGGGGGTTGGACTCGACGGCCTTGTAGGCCCCTCCCAACTCTATCTATGAATCTATGAATGGGTGGTACGCATCTTGTCGAGGGGAAACTTCCCACTGGTGTGGGAATTATATATCGAACAGATGGAAAGCTTTTTAATCTCAGCAGGCTGAAAGCAAAAAGTAAGGCAATTACAACCTCCGTTGTGGAACTTCAGTATGCAGTATAATGTGGTCTCCGCACATTCAGAGGATGATCTCCAAACTATCCTAAATGCTTTTGCAGAAGCATACGGAAAACTTGGTCTCTCACTTAACATCAAAAAAACCAAAGTGCTTCATCAGCAAGTGCAAGCTAACCCTTTGGTGATGCCATCTATCCAGCTTGGCGGGACAATACTGGAAAATGCCGATCATTTTCTCTATCTTGGCAGCTATCTTTCTGTTACAGCTAACATCGACAGTGAAATCCAGCATCATCTGAGCTCCGCAAGTGCCGCGTTTTCTCAAATGAAACGTAGAGTGTTCGAGGATCGGGATATTTGTAAGAAGACCAAAACACTGGTTTATGAAGCCATTGTATTACCAACTTTATTCTATGCCTGCGAAACATGGACTATCTATAAACGTCACCTCCAACTCCTTGAAAGATTTCATCAACGTTGCCTCCGGAAAATCCTGCGAATTACTTGGGAAGATAGGCGAACAAATGTCAGTGTACTGGAAGAAGCAAAGACTACTAGCGTTGAAAAAATGATCCTTCAACGCCAACTTCAGTGGACCGGTCATGTTGTTCGAATGCCTGACTGCCGTCTCCCAAAGCAGTTACTTTATTCCCAACTCAAGGATGGAAAGCGGAATATCGGTGGTCAATATAAGAGGTTTAAAGATGTTCTTAAGGCTAATCTAAAAAAATGCAATATAAACATCAAAAACTGAGAAGCTCTGGCCCATGAACGATCTAACTGGAGGTTGGCCTTTCACAAAGGTTCTAAGGACGTTTGAAGAAGCCCGAGTGCAAGGCGAAAGGGAGAAACGCGCTAAGCGAAAAGCACGTCAAATGAATCTTTTACAGGACCATCTTCCATCTGGTAACCTGTGTCCTCACTGTGGGAAGCTGTGTGGATCTAGAATTGGCCTCCACAGTCACTTACGGACCCATCGCTAGAGTCTACACAATTTTCTTTAGAATTTTTCCTCCTTTTAAAATCTCCTTTTTGTAATTTTTATCCTGGAAGACAATCTTACTCGTTCACGAGTGATCGCCTGACTGACTGACTTACCTCCGTATGTGGTGGGCATGTCCAAGTCAGAGTTATGGAACAAGTCCTATCTACGCAGATGTCATATGATCCTCGGGATCATGTACAATGCTTAAACACAGCAATCTCAACATTAATGAGCCTTTGGAGCTGCAAGAACATCAATGGCTTAAAATCGGCGAACTGTCACTAGCCACTGCAAAAGATGTGTGGGAATTATTAACTAAACATAGTACATCCGCACAAGACAGGGAAATCAATCGATACTTAATTTTTACCTGAATTTCGTCTGACATCACTCGTTCTTAATTGGGAATAATATGATAATAGAGAGGTGATCAGAGACATTTCCTCATTAGGTTGGATTCCGCTTCTTTCCCGCTGGCGGGAGCATTCCCTGAATGGGATTCTGCCCAGAATGCTGCCCCTGGCAGAAGGAGAAGGAGATTATCTTTGCTGATTCTGGCTTCCGCTGCAGCCCCCAGCACCATCTCCCCCATTGTTCCAGGGGGTCCCCTAACCCTATGGAGCAGATTTTCAGAGGAGAGGAATAGGGGACTGTAGGAAGAGGGGGAATCAATGGAGATCACCTCCTCCTTTGTTTTGCCATCAGAAATGCTCTGCTGGATTGGAGGCCTTCCGCAGTCGCTGGATCCAAGCCATTGATTTGAGCAAAACATGTATGAATACGATTAGTACACCCAATTTATGTACAATTTTTCTTCTGTCAACACAACCTGAAAATCAAACCGCGACTCAGGGCATAATAAAAGGAGAAAGTAATAACTAATACTGAACAAACATTATTTTTTAGCGAGGAAATTAGAAGGATATTATCTCCATTCATAAGAGTTGTATAATTCTAGGTTATTTGTTTTCTGTCTCCATAAAACAGATGTGTTTTGGCTTCGTGCCAGTGTAAAAATCTGTTTATTTGCAAACATGGAACGAACTTTTGAGGTAGGAGAGGCTGGGACTGGCTCAGCTTGTCTGAGCGTGGAAAGCTAAGCAGGGTCAGGCCTGGTTATGACTTGGATGGGAGACCCCTCCTCTAGTTTCCTGCATTGAGCAGGGGGTTGGACTCGATAGCCTTGTAGGCTCCTTCCGACCCTATGATCTATGAAATCTCTAGCCAGATATAAAGGTAAAGGAGTTTGGTACCCACCCTCACAACGAATGTGTCTTTTGCAGAGTAACTATCAACCCTATTGATTATAGATCGATGGCCTATTCAAACATGGTTGATTAGTTAATAATCAAGGGTTGGATCCAGAATTTGCTTCCATGAGAGGAAGGGCACCCCTCAAGGAAGGTCCTTCTGCCCAAATTTTAGGGATCCCCCTACACCACAGCTTACCCCACTGAGCAGGATCTCATGACTCTCTGTGTAGCATTTTCAGGGGGCTAGAGGGCTAGTGCCATGGGAAGGAGAGGGCAGGAACAACCGTCCACTCCTTCCAGCGCAGTTGATGCAGCATGAATTTGGATCCAACCCAAAATAATGAGTTTGACAGAGTAACAAATAACGACGGAGGCTGGAGCAGGCCGAGGGAACATCAGGGCCTGCTCCAGTTGGACTGCCCCCCCCCCACAGGGCTAACTGACATCTACGCCCTGTGGGGAAGAAGGAACGCGGAGGCTGGAGCAGGCCAGGGAACATCAGGGCCTGCTCCAGTTGGACTGCCCCCCCCCCACAGGGCTAACTGACATCTACAGCCCTGTGGGGAAGAGGAACGACGGAGGCTGGAGCAGGCCGAGGGAAACATCAGGGCCTGCTCCAGTTGGACTGCCCCCCCCCCACAGGGCTAACTGACATCTACCCCTGTGGGGAAGAAGGAACGACGGAGGCTGGAGCAGGCCGAGGGAACATCAGGGCCTGCTCCAGTTGGACTGCCCCCCCCCCCCCCCCCACAGGGCTAACTGACATCTACAGCCCTGTGGGGAAGAAGAAGGAGGCTGGAGCTCTTGAGACACAGAGAATTACAATAGTAATATTCCCCCTTCTTCCCTCCCCTTCCTTTTTCGTGTGTCCGTGGTCTTTTTAGATGTAAGCCTGCGGGCAGGGACCTGTATTGTTAATTGTTGTAAACCGCCCAGAGAGCTTCGGCTATTGGGCGGTATAAAAATTAAATAAATAAATAAATTGCCCTTAAAGCTTTCACCAGCGCAGTGTGCTGCAAGGTTGCCCTGAGGGACATTACAGATCTTGACAGGGGTAAAAACAACAACAACCCAAGGGCACTCATTTCATAGATTTCATAGATCATCGAGTTGGAAGGAGCCTACAAGGCTATCGAGTCCAACCCCCTGCTCCATGCAGGAAACTAGAGGAGGGGGTCTCCCATCCAAGTAATAACCAGGCCTGACCCTGCTTAGCTTTCCACACTCAGACAAGCTGAGCCAGCATAAGCCACATTGCCTCCCCCTAACTAACATGGGACACAACCCAGCAGAAAGTTCTCCTGGCCAAGCCTCATACAAAACGGGCTGCACAAGAGCACTGCGCCCATTCATCTGGATGGGACTTTGCAGGAGAATATCCCGACGGGGATTTAGGCTAAATGTTAGGGAGACTTTCTGAGGGGATGAGCTGTTTGACAGTGGAAGAGACAGCTTCAGAAGGTAGCGGATTCTCTGCATTAAGGGCGCAATCCTGCGCATGTTTAGACAGGAAAAAAAGGCCTACAACTCTCAGCATCCCCCAGCCAGCTATACTGGCTGGGGGATGCTGGGAGTTGTGGGCCTTTCCCCCCCCCCCCATCTAAACATGCACAGGGTTGTGCCCTACGAGGCTTTTAAACAGAGGCTGGACGGTCACCTTTCAGGGATGTTGTAGCAGTGGATTTCCAGTACTGGCAGCGGGTTGGACTAGATGACCTTCGAGGTCCCTTCCGGCTCTATGATTGTGCCTCCTAGATCAGATTTCTCTGTCTCCCACTCTACTGTCCTTTGTGGTGACCAAAACCTGTTGTCTGTAACAGGGACGCTTTGCCTCAGTGTAACGCTATAGCTCGAGGGGCAGGCAGGCAGTGAAGGCAAAAAGCATCACATCAGGACTGAGTTGAATTGGCATTTTTTTAACCAATGCAAAAAAAAAGGAGAAAAAGAAAAACACAAGGCCATCTAAAATCTGCAGCCAGTATAAGTAATGCATATTAGTTAAGCCATTTCTCGGCTTCTGCTAGCCATCGTTACAGGCAAAGAGCTGTGTATACTCAGGGAGCCCCATCACTGAGGTCCTTTGCTCATCAGGACCCTCTCTTAGTACTGGCCTCAGACTTTCCATGCAGGGCTCTCCAACCTCGGGTCCCCAAATGTTGCTGGCCTACAGCTCCCAGCATCCCCAGCCAGCATGGCTAATGGCAAGGGATTCTGGGAGCTGTAGTCCAGCAACATCTGGGGATGTTTTTCTCCTAGCCCAGCCTGGAGCCCTCCAGACGTTTCGGACTTCAACTCCTATCAGCTCCAGTCAGCATGGCCAATGGTCAGAAATACTGGGAACTGTAGTCCAAAACATCTGGTCTCACTTCTGCCTATCACAACCCGTGTGTGTGTGTGTGTGTGTGTGTGTGTGTGTAGGGGGGGAATTACCTCAGCGAACAGACTGCAGAGGGGGGAGAGACCAGGAGGTGCGGGCGCTGGACCCTGTCTTGCCCGTGTGCCCCTTGATGCTTCAGATCACACCAGGGCAAGGGCAAGACATTTTGTTGCCTGAATCATAGAATCATAGAAAAGTAGAGTTGGAAGGGGCCTACCAGGCCATCGAGTCCAACCCCCTGCTCAACGCAGGAATCCAGGTCAAAGCATCCCTGACAGGTGGCCGTCCAGCTGCACCTTGAATGCCTCCAGAGCGGGAGAAGAACAAGATGGCGAAGAACAAGATGGCGCCCCCTCCTATTCCGTGTAGAAAAAGCCAAGGGGACTGGCAGAGGATTCTCTCTTCGACACTGATGATGGGACAGCGTCTTCCACTGCACCCGTAGGCAGCAAGCTAACTTACGGGGTGCAGAGCAGGCCGCACGGTGCGCGGCTCTCTCCCCCACCGACACCTTGTTGCCGCCTCCTAGCGTCTGCCGCCTGAGGTGACTGCTTCCCTCTGCCTAACGGTAGGGCCGGCCCTGAAACGCAGCCGTCCCCACCCACTCTACACATCCTTATTGGGGCAGACCTACACGTCAAGGCACGGGTCTGCTGCCGTCATGTATGGTTTGGCTCCGTAATTTTCCGGTCCTAACCAAGCGAGCCCTGGCTGTCTTGTAAACACCGCAGGGACATGTATAGGGGAAGAACGGCAGGTGTGTGTCCAGAGCCCTGTTCATCTGAACGTGTGGAGGTCAGGAGCAGGGAGGTCAAGCACGGGCCTGGCCGTCTTTCCCCTCCCCTCCCCTTCCCTCGTCTCTCCTCTCCTCTGGCTCCACATAGGTCCCCGGGAGGCCCCGGGTTAAAGGCCGTGCCTGTTATTTCTCCAGCAGCTCCGAGTGAATTGCTGAGCAGTGCAGTGCAGAGTGGGAGGGAGACGGTGTGAGGCTGGCTGAGGCAGGCTTTGTTCTCCAGGCAGCAGAAATGCCTGCAGTATCAGCACGAGTCCCCTTTTCAATCTCTGACCCCAGTTTTTCACACACCCACAACTAGCATGTTCTCAAACAGGCTAGACAAGAACCATCCCGGCCAAGAGTGGCAAATGGAGAAGTCTTTCCTTCTCTGCCCACCCACACACCCCTCCATCTCACCAACGTACACACACACGCACACGCACACACACCACACACACACACACACACACACACACGGGGATGGGAGTTGTGGAGGCAAGTGCGGAGAAGAACGGGTAAAAGCAGCCTTCCCCCGACCCAGCGCCCTCCAGACGTGTTGGACTACAACTCCCATCATTCCCAGCCGGCATGGCCTGCCGGCTGGGGGGTGATGAAAAATTTAGCACAACGTATCAGGAGGGCACCGAGTTGGGAAAGGCTGTTGCAAAGGAATGAAGGAGCTGCCACACAACGAGAAAGGAGGTGACACCTTTGGTCAGACTGGGATAATGCTATGGAGAGTTTAAAATTACACAGAGCTCTTCTTCAGGCAGAATGGAAAGGCAGACACTTCGAGTGAGAGAGGAAAGTTAAGGCAAATCTCTTTTAGCTTTCAGACAGTAGGCCAGGCATAACCTACTTAGCATTTTGCAGGGATGTTGAAGAGTCCTTGGTCTCGAGTCACGAGTCGAGTCACGAGTCTTTGGACCCGAGTCTCGAGTCCGAGTCCTTGGTCCAAAATGGTGACTCACGAGTCACGAGTCACGAGTCACTCCCAAAACTGACTCCACGAGTCTCTATTAAAATCAATGGGGTTTCCCCCCAACAAAATAAGGCTACTTCAGATGTGTGGCTTAAATAAATTCTAGGCACAAGTGTGCCTTTTTATCTCAAAACGCTGCAACTGATTTTGGCAAGAACAGACCAGGCAGACAAACCCAAAATAACCAGGCAGGCAGAGGAGGCAGGGAACCCCAAAGCAGGCAGGCAGAGGCCTTTGTCTTGGAGAGTTCAAACTGTGGAACTGGTTAAGAAGAGACCAGGCAGGCAGAGGAGGCTGGGAACCCCAAACAGGCAGGCAGAGGCAGCCAAACCCAAAATGTCTGACCCTAACCCTAACCCTCCACAACAACACATCAATCAAAATAAATCTCAACACATCGTTGGGGCTGCGCTCCTGGTAGCTGTCCATAGTGGCCGAGCAGCGGTGCGCCTCGCTTCCATGCGCTCTTCACCGGTGATTGCGCTCCTCTCCACTCCTTCTGGCACAGCCCAGGGATGTTGATGAGTCCTTGGTCTCGAGTCCCGAGTCGAGTCTCGAGTCCCGTTAAAAATATTGGGACTCGAGTCAGACTCGAGTCAGAGGGGGGACTCAGTCCGACTCACGAGTCGAGTCCTCGAGCCCAAGTCCCCATCCCTGGCATTTTGAAGCATGCCAGTCAATTCATTAAAGACACTGTAGCTGATTAACTGTTTGGCCTTTAACCAATGAACTAAGTGGTTGCAGCTTATGTAATGTCCACATTGCAATATATCTACAGAGGCTCTTTTGAAGGCTCCTGAAAGGTGACAGTTTAACTTAATTATGAGCACTTACAGCTCTTTTTTTTTTCAAGTCACAGATAATTGTTTAGACTTGAGAAAGGAAAGCTACTACTATTATTATTATTATTATTATTATTATTATTATTATTATTATTATTATTATTATAATTGAGAAGAAGTCCGTGATCTGATCCTGTTTTAGGCTGCTTTACACATTATAAGAACACTGCCCACACACTGGTATATCTTATTTACTTGCAGTGTTCTCCATGACACATGGCTCAAGAGAGGTCTAGTATAGCAAAATCCTATTCCGAACATATCCAAATCTTGGGGAACCCAAATTCTGCATATATATATATATATATATATATATGCAATGTTGGGTTGCATAATCATGTTAAAAGTGCATAATTGCTTTGATGGTAATATGTGGATGATGATGATGATGATGATGATGATGATGATGATGATGATGATTTTACATTCATACTCTGCCTTTCCTCCAAGGAGCATCAGGTGGTGTACATGGTTCATTTGATCTCCCACATGCCGTGTAAATCCATCCTACCACTCAGAATCAGTCCTTCCACCTCAAGTCGGCTTCATCATGTGTGGATCTGGACCTGCTTCTAGTCTTGGAGTTGGATGAAATCCCATTGATTTCGAAGGGTCTACTCTAAGGATGACTAAATCTGGATCCAAGCCCAGACTGTTAGTGTTCGATCTCCCTACCTTGCTCATGGGATTTTAGGAGGGGTCCAGATGAATTTGTATTCAATTTGTAGCCCTCCCATGTTTTCCAACTGCTTCTTCTGTCTTTTTGGGTGCTTCCAGATTTGGGCTGGTGAGGTGTGCTTCTAGCACTACAAATTAGAAGGCATTGGGCATTTTGTGCTGTGCTGAAAGCCCACCTGCCCTTTCGCAACCTCTTTGTTTCCCAGCAAAAGAGGCAGTCATATTTCTGCCTCTTTCATGGACCCCTTCCCAGAATTTTCGGGTGCAATTTCTTTTCGCCCCTCTCCGCAACGAATGGTTGAAAATAAATAGATTGAAAAATTTGGCACAGTGCTAATTCTATCCTTTTCTCCTTAGCAGATTTTCCACAGTGAGAAAAAAAAGAAGAAGAAGCTGGTGGGGAAACACAGAAAGGTTACGAGTGGAAAATGACAATGGCTACACACACCTGTAAAATTCCATGAATGAAGTAGGGCGATGGCACCATTTATTTATTTATTTATTTGCATTTATTTATTTAAAATTATTTTAGGCTGTCTGCAAGGGCAGAATCCCCTCAAGGTGGAGTACAAGATTTTTTAAAAAAAACCTACAAAAATGTACAAATAGGCAATAAGTAAATATGCAATAAAATACTAGTAAACACTAGAAAAACAGATTACACCTGTAAAACCTGCAACCCACAGATTGGGGGAAGACCAGCGAAAACAGGTGGGTCTTCAGAGCCTTCCTGAAGACCTGCAAAGAAGGGGCCTGACAAACCCCTGATGGAAGTTGATTCCAGAGGTGCGGGGCCAGCGCTGAAAAGGCCCTCCCCCTTGTACTCACCAGCCCATCTTCCCTTGGTGGCAGGCAAGTGAGAAGAGTTTGGAAGCACCCTTTCTTATCAGAAAAACAAAAATCCACTAAGGAGGGAAAGACGAAATAGTTGCACAATGCCTTTTGATTGGTAGTGCTAGGAGCCCTCCGTCCGGAAGCACCAAATCGGTAGCCTTCCATTAGCTCAGTCCCCTCTGCCACCCCATTTTGCACATGAACAGTGTGTGTGTTACCAAAGGGCCATGGTTCTTTTCTCTTTCAGAGGATTCGGAGGCAATAAGCAAACCAGTTGAGTGAAGGCAAAAAGACTTTGTTAAACCATACGGCATGGAGCAAAAGAAGAACATCTCAGAGTACAATACAAGAAAGCAGTGTTTAACTCGACAGAGCAAGAGAGTTCAGCTATAAAGAACAAAGTATAAAGCAAGAGCAAGAAAGAGCACTGCGTGCGTCCCTACTGCTGTCGGGAACCCCTCAGAGAAACGACAACGGACAGACCCCTGGAACGGGGCTGGCACGTGGCATCTTCAAAGCTCAGGTCTATGCCGAGGTGCAATCTAACTGCGTTTTTTCTTGGACTTCTATACTAGTATAAAAAGCATCTATAAATCACCTGTCAATTGGTGTACGGTTAATTGCTTCTAGGCCAACTGCTTAGTCTTGCCAAGGCCAACAGGCCTGTGGCTCATGCTGGCTCAGCTTGTCTGAGTGTGGAAAGCTAAGCAGGGTCCGGCCTGGTTATTACTTGGATGGGAGACCCCCTCCTCCAGTTTCCTGCCTTGAGCAGGGTGTTGGACTCGATGACCTTGCAGGCCCCTTTCAACTCTACGATCCTAAGACAGATAACTGGTCCCGGTACTCCCTTACCAGGTGTCCACCTAGCCACTTGTCAGGAACTTACCTATCCTAAACATAAGGAATATACTTAACTATTAACCATTTAGTACCAAGGGCCCCAGGCCCAATAGAAGATGCAGGTACGAAAGGAGAAATGGCAGCACACCACCTGACTCCTCGAAATACAAATGTAATATACCAAACATGATAATTTTATGAGCAAACCAAGATATACATAACATATTTTACGTTCCTATTTAATGTCTGACCAGAGGGAACATCAGCAAGTAGTCCCTGAAACATCTGAAGCATCCTAGAGGCCAGAAGAAGCAGGAAGAACTGGAAGCAGAGGAAGACTGGCACTCAGCATCTGTTCCCATTTATATGAAAGTTTAGGGAAATTCTAAACTTGTTCCTGTTTGTGGGGTGGGGTGGAGCTTACTGAAATCTGATTTGAAGGAAAAACTGTCAAGATTTTATTTAGCTGGGAAAGGCTCAGTTTAGGAGTGGTAAGCAAACATTGAATTTAAGAAACTTTAAGCAATCTCAGCCTATTATTCGAGGAATTACATTTGATTCACTTTTGTAAATAATTTGTGTTAATGAACATCTTATTTTTTGTTCATTTTTCCGTCCCATCCCATCCCCCCCCCCCGTCCCCCTGGCATTCACATCTCTACTCTCAGCCTAACCTTAACCTCACAGGGTTGTCGTGAGGATAAAATGGAAAAGAGGAGGATCATGTAAACCTCCTTGAATTCCTTTGCAAGAGGAAAAAAGGTGGGATATAAATGTAATAAATAAACAAACACTTCTGGAGGGTACCAGGCTGGGGAAGGCTGGACTACTCTATGCAGGGCCAGCCCTACCATTGGGCAGAGTGAGGAAGGAAAGAGCAGCAAATAGTTATTTAATTATTAGTGCATTTTTTTACTGGTAGCGAGGGGTGCTTCCTAGGATTTTCTGCCTCAGGTGCCAAATAAGTTGGGCAGTCTTGGTTACTGTGAACCTTCAATGTCTTGGGCCCACCCTGACTCCATGCAGGAAGGATTCAGCTTCTGCCTGCTGCTGCAGAGACTCGAAAAGTGAGGTTTGGCAGTGAATGTGTCAGAAGCGGAATTCTGCACATAACGTTGGACGTACATGAGTGGCTGCTTGTGGGCTGAAAGCAAAGCGTGTGTGGGATATTCGAGCACGCACTGGCCCATGGCTCCAGTGCTTCCAAACTGCCGTCGCCATACAGATTTATTGACACCATTGCTGCCTATGGGTGAGCAGCACCACATTTTGGAATCTGTTGAGAGACGTTATCTCTGACTAGGGAATATTAGATACTAGCAAAATGCCTGTATGTATTGATGGGAAAGTTGGATGCAGATTGGACTGTGGAGTCATGACCTGCACAGCGAGGGACTCGGGGTTGGAGGGATGCAGTGCATTTTCCCAGGGTCCTGCGTCGCACAAATAAGGCTACTACACCCATACAAAAGGCTGCACCGATACAGAAGTTCACCTACAAAGTGTGGAGAGTGAGGAGGACCTAGTGTGCTCGTCCTCAGCGCTCTCCCCTTTGTGAGTTCACTGAACACATTCACCTGATTCATAGGGCTGTAGCCATTCACTTATATGGGATAAAGTAAACGTGCCATGTACCATTGGGGGTGGGGGCTAAATTTGCCCTCCAACCCGGATGACTCTAGTGCAGTGTTCTCCAACCTTGGGTCCCCAGATGTTTTTGGCCTACAACTCCCAGCATGCCCCAGCCAGCAAGGTTGGAGAACATTGCTCTAGTGTTTTGGGTGGAAGTCATCTTTTGTGTTCTCTCAACCGTGTCCTGGATTAGAGCCCATCGACTTTGGCCCATCGAACTCAATGGGACCCCCTGGGAATTGAGCAGCTAGCCCCTATCTGCATAGACACACCCCTTCATCTGCCCTATTCCCCTCCATGGGGTCTGTTTGATGTTCATGAAATGCTGACAATTGATATGGATTATTATTATTATTATTATTATTATTACACTGCTACTATAGGAGTGCATTCTTCTGAGGTCCAATGTTACATCTGTGAGGAAATTGTCATGCCCCAGTACAAGTTTAATCTATGCACAGTACGCCAGTATATTAGATTATCTTCATGATTCAGATATTGAACGATGTACGCGGACAGTGTGTAGTAATGTTTATGGTTTTATTTTTATTTTTTATTTTGTTACATTTATATCTGTCTTTTCCTCCAAGGAGCCCAAGGCAACATTCACAAATCCTCCTCCTTTCCATTTAATCCTCACAACAACCCTGTGAGGTAGGTTAGGCTGAGAGTCAGTGCCTGGCCCAAAGTCACCCAACGAGTGAGCTTCATGGCCGAGCGGGGACTAGAACCCAGGCCTCCCCAGTCCCAGTCTAACGCTTTAACCACTACATCACACTGGCTCTATTTATTTGTTGATTTTAAACTCTCTGTGATCAAGCACAGGTGAGCCTTTTCATGACATGTAGGGTTCTCTCCATAGGAATGGAACATAGGGCTATAGGAAACTGCCGTATACTGAGGTGGACCCTTGGTCCATTTGCCCAGTATTGTCAACACTGACTGGCAGCCATGGCTCTCCGGGGTTCCTTCCTATTCCTAACTGGAGATGCCAGAGATCGAACCTGGGACCTTCTGCATGCAAGAGCTCTTGTGAGTGTACCCTCAGTGTGGGGTGAAGGCTTCCTGTATCGACAAGCTCCACCCCAGAGGCAGCTGCACCTCAGCAATGGGTAGGGGTTTGGGGAAACAAAAATTCGCACAGAGGTGAAAGCACTGGGAGCGGGTCAGGGATTCCCAGATAAACAGCTGTGTATTCCATAGCACCGTTACTTCCTCACACTGACTGTGCTTTCTCCTGCTGTTCATCAACCCTGTCCTGTCACAATGAATCAAAGAATCAATTTACCTCCCGACTCACTCCATGCCTGGAATCATTTATGAGATGTCGCGGGGACCCCCGCGGCAAGCACTGCAATAACAAATGGACCCCCTTTCTCTCCACTTACGTCCTCTAATCCCTGCTTTGCTTCTGCCCCATTATTCCCAGAGCTGGGGTGGGGAGAAGGACCCTAGAGCCTGTCTTTCCCCCATTTAAGCACTGGGTCACACAAATAGAGAACCAGCGTGGCGTAGTGGTGAGAGTGTTGGACTGGGACTTGGGAGATCCGGGTTCTAGTCCCCGCTCGGCCATGAAACTCACTGGGTGACTTTGGGCCAGTCACTGACTCTCAGCCTCACCTACCTCACAGGGTTGTTGTGAGGATAAAATGGAGGAGGAGGAGGATTATGTAAGCCTCCTTGGGTTCCTTGCAGGAAAAAAGGTGGGGTATAAATATAATTAAATAAATAAATAAATAAATAACAGTCTATCTCACCTGACCCGGCACTCTGCCTCTGACAGTGGTCAGTCATATGTGAGACACCACCACCACCACCACCACCACCACCACCATCTTTGTTATTTGCATCATCTATTAATTGGACATAAGTTGCATCTGCAAGTAAAGAGTCCATCGCTAGCTATCAGAGTGAATGGTAGCCATTGGTAGGCCTATCCTCTATGAATTTGTCTATACTTAAAAAAAGCAACACACATTAGTGATCATCAAATTCTCACGAGGTATTTTTAAAGTAACTCAACTCTGTGGCATGTTCTGTAAGGAGATTAGGCTTTGGAAAATAGCCTGTTATCAATGTGATAACATTGATGGACACAGAGAGAGGGCAATGACAGAAGGTGGATAAAGTGAAGGGTGTTAGGTAGGCAGCTGGACCTCCCCTGACTGTTGGCTTTTACCCTGCTCTATTCCCACTAGTTGTCAATCTTTCAGCTCCATCCCTGAGTTCCACTGTTGTAGACTGTAACCTGTGGGTGAGAGGCATGCTACTATTCTGTGTACTATGTAGCACCTAGCATAGTACTGGGGCTAAATAAATGTTTACAACTAATATTACACACAACTACTACTACTACTACTACTACTACTACAGAATACTACTACTAGTAGTAGTAGTAGTAGTAAACATACTACAAGTAGTAGCAGTAGCAGTAGTAAAGATTTATTTATCCCCAGTAGTATGATGAGCCTACATTGAGCAGGGGGTTGGCCTCTAGCCCTAGATGATCTCCGAGGTCCCTTCCAACTCTATACAGATTCTGTAGTTGTTGTAGGAAATGTAATAGTAACATGGCTCCTATCCAGAGGGTAACAGTGGATGGGGATTGTTGGATGGCTTAATTAATGGGTGCAGACATAAAGTCCAGGTGACGGGGCTGCTCTACTGCCACCTAGCTTTGTTCTTCTTCCCCCTCCGTGCCTCAATGGAGGTCCCTGGCCTCGACTCCATTTCTGTCTGTTGAATGTCCATCAACTACTGTGTTCCATAATAAAAGCAATGTTGATAGTAGATATATGGGTGGGTGAATGAAAGAACGGATGGAGTACGTGGAGATGGATGGATATCGACTCCCCAAATAAGGGGATAACCATGTTCTGGAATGGATGCATTGAAATGAATGTCAATAGGGAGGCGGATTATAGGATGGAAGAAGAGGGACAGGCGGGGGATTGGAGGTCGATGGATGCCGCTAGGGACGGACGGACAGCGATTGAGGACCCGTGGTGTGTGTGGGGGGGGGGGTCCTAGGTGGACAGAGAGCTTCTATGGGGATGCCGGGGAGAGGAGGAGGCGTGGGTGGACGGAGCTGGCCGGCCGAGCATAGACTTAAGGCTGGCCAGGGCGTCGTGGTGATGGACGGAAAGAAAACTAGACAGTTGTGGCGGTCTGGATGGGCGGGGTGCCGTCGGGATTGGTCAAAGCAAGGTGCGAGATCGCCAGAGATTTAAGACCGTGAATGGAGGCGGCGGCGGCGGGACTGTGGTGGGATCATCGCGCCAACAACGACACGGGCTCGGAGCCCCCTCCCCGAAGTCATCCATATTTATAAAGCGCCGCGTCCCGTCCCCCGTCGCCCCCCCCCCCCGCCCGCCTCTTCTCTCCCGTCCCCGCCTCCCTCTGGCAAGCGGAGAGAAGGAGTGAGCCAGACCAGACGGCAGACGAGTGTGCATTTCTCCGCAGCAGCGACAGGCGGCCGCTCCGTCCCCTTCTCCTCCTCCTCCTCCTCCGGGGGGCCCGCGTTGACCACCGAGGGAGCGGGGAGGCGTATCTCCTGGCCTCCTGCTGTCGCGCCCCCTCCCTTCCTCCCCCGTTTCCTTCTTGCCCCGGCGCCATGCCCCCAGGGGGTTGAATGGGGGGCAGCGATCGGAGGGCACCTCCACCCTCCCTGCCCAGGGCTATGCAAGGGTGGGGGGGCCGGGAGGGTGAGCGACCCGCCCCCCCACCTGTAGTAGGAGCCCAATGAGTTGACCCCTCTCCCAAATTGCGCCCACCCCCCTCTGTCCCACCCCTCGAGCGGCGTCGCCATGGGATGTAACATGTGTGTGGTGGAGAAACCCGAAGAACAATATAGGGTCATGCTGCAGGTAAGGTGGGGCGGGGGGGGGAGATCGGTGTTGTGGGTGGGGGGGGACAGACACAATACGGGGAGCGGGGGATCCTGTGGCAGGGCTAAGGGGAAGGGGAGGCAGGCATACATAGGATGGGTTTGTGGCGATGGTTGGGGTGGTATGCAGGAAGGATTTATAGGGTTAAAAGGAGATGGTTGGGGTGGCTTGGAGGGGAAGAGGTTGTATCTGTATGTAAGGGAGATTTGAGGAGGATAAAAAGGGGGGCATGTGGTAAAAGGGGGAGATGAGGTCGTCTGGGGACAAGGGAGGTGAGGCAAGGTTAAAGAGAGTTTCTAGGGGTTCTTAGTGGGGTGACCGGCGGTGGGGTGGCTCTTTGGGACGTGAGAAAGAGCCCTTCGGGTGCAAAAAAGGAGAAGGAGTAGAAGAACGCGTGCGTGTGTGTGTGTGTGTGTGTGTGCGTGTGTAGGGATACTGAGGAAAGAAGAGAGAAGAGGTGATCTGGAATTCTTGGAAGCGGGAGTGGGGCGCACATCAGAACTGGAATCCCAATTTTCTGGGGAGGAGAAGAGAGGTGTGGAGGTTGGGGAGGGGATTCTATGGTGTTAGGAGGGTGGGTGGGGGTGATGCTGCAGTGGGGGAGGGGAGCAGGTACCGGATGAGGGGATGTTGCCTAGCAACTAGTCTCCCCCTCTTTTCTCCATAGCACACAGTGTCTGAAATGATGGGGAGGGGGCTTCGGGGGGGGGGAAGCGAAATTGGGAGGGATGTCACTGAGCAGCCTAGGTAGAAGCAAGGCAGTGGGATAGGTCTGAGAAGGACTGACTCATATTAGACAGGTATTCACTCACCCCCTCCCACCTATTCAACATCGATCCCTCTCTCAGTTCCTCAGTCATTGTACGATTCTGCATCCACCTCTTTTTCTGCCTCTTCAGGTATCTATTTCCCAACTCTTGCTCCCTCCACCCTCTCTTTTTGTCTACATCTCCATCAGTCCAGTATTCATTCACTCATTCATTCATTCTTCTTCGTCTTCCCCCCCCTCTCTCTCACCTCTCTATCCATTTATATATTTCACCCATTCAGATCTCTTTCCATCCCACCCACCCCATCCCAGATAACAAGTACAGGTACAAAGGCACCTTTCCACCTCCATTGGGAAAAACCTGCTGATTTGGGGCATGGGGACTGAAGCAAAGATAGAAGAAAGGCTTTGGGTGGAACGAGGATAGTGTAGGGGAGGTATCTTGTGATTAGGTATAGCAAATATCTTTGCATTGTGTACATAATGTAGAAAACTCTGAGTTTTGCAGTGCTTTCTCATGGGGGTGCACAGCAAGTATGCACCTCTATGTGTTTGTGGTTCAAATGTGCAATATTTCATATTATACATTTCTTAGGCATTCAGAGGCACTTATGTGGCTGTGTGATTGTGAGTATGTTCGCACCAGTATGTATGCCAGTGTGTACATTACACTGGTTATTCAGACATGTGTGTTTGTGTAGCCTTACAGAGTCTTGTTTGTGCAGTGAGGGGACAGCCTCTTTTCTTTCCTTTGGCTTTTTAATTCAGAGATGTATACCATACAAGTGGCAAATAAGCCTGTTATTTGAAGTGAGAACTGTCCCCAAATTCATGGGTTTATTCCACTGTGTATATGCTTCATAGCTGCTCATTGTATACACTAAGACACTCCCCAAACCTATTTTTGTATATATGCAAATGATATCTGCATATAAATATTCTATCATCTATCTATCTATCCATCTGTATATTTCCTTTTGGCTGTTGCTTGAACATTGCAACCAATGATCTAGCAAAAAGGATCTTATTTTGACCATGAATGGAGGGTAGCAGCTTTAACTGAGTTGGCCTTCAAAGTTTCCTGTTCTTTTGTGCCATGTCAAAGAACTGCCCCCTTTCTGTCCTGCCAATCCTTGTACTTAGGGCTACCTTGGGATTTCCTTTTGTAGTTTCATTCCAGTTGTTAATAGTGGGAGCCAGATTTCCTTCCAATAAAGCAGAACAGATTAGCTGATGGTCTCATTATAAAAGGTTTCTTTTACAGAGCAGAGGCTGTCTGTTAGGCTGTTATGAACTAAGCTTGTAGTTCTGAAATGTACCTATTATCAGACTGAAACCTGCAGGTCTTTTCTATCTTTGTCTCTTTGTAACAAAAGTGTCTATCACTATGGGAGGTGGATGGAAGAACAGGGAGGTTCTATAGGTTGTCAGGTGAGATAAACAGAGGGGATCTCTGCTGTAATCTCATTTTACCTCCCCATCTAGCTTCAGACACCTTGATTTTTCAACAGGTAGAGGGGCCGGTCTGAAGAACTAAGCCTGCCCTTGTTCTTCTCCTCTGCATTTCCCCATCCCATCTCTTGGTAACACTAGAGCAGGGCTCTCCAACCGTGGGTCCCCAGATGTTGCTGGACTACAGCTCCCAGAATCCCTTGCCATTAGCCATGCTGGCTGGGTATGCTGGGAGCTGTAGGCCAACAACATCTGTGGACCCAAGGTTGGAGAGCCCTGCTCCAAGAGAGTGACTAAGGGCACTATGCTTTTGTATACACACAAACACATGTGTATACACACATATACACACATGCACGCACACATGATTCCATCTTGTTTAAATGGTTTGGGGATTTACTTGGTAGTATACATTTCTATTTTTCCAAGCTAAGCTATAAGCTTAATTATTAAAATTTATCAGTAACATTAAAATATTAATTTTTGGACACAGAGCTCCAGATTAAAAAAATTGTGCCATCACAAATATTTACATTAAACTTTTGGTGATTCATATTGTCTTTCTTTGTTTCTTTCTTATTATGTTTAAGAATTACCCTGGAACAAAAATGCTCTCCGTGATGAACAGTAAATAAAAAGATTAAAACATAAAACAAATATGCTAAAATCCACAAGTAAAACGTCTTTAATTCAAGTTGAAATGTCTTTGAGTACAAATTGACTTGGCTTCATTTACCCCAGGTTTTTTAAAGTATTGAATCCAGAGCATGGGAAACCAAGGCACAAAAGTAGAAAAGTGCTGATTGGACAAATTTCTACTTCATTAAACAAGCAAATGATAGAAAGTTGAAGAAGACATCTTTGTTTTCACTCCTGTGACATATATGGGTGACTGGAGAAAACAAATAGCAAGTTCATAAAGATTCAAGTAATAGGTCCAGAAATAAAATATTAGCATTAAATTGTGAATTAATAATGGTGTGAGCTTAAGGGCTGCTTCGCACATTATGATTTTAATGAGTTTACATGATTTTATGATTTTACACTGCCTATAGTAGCAGATGTCATAGTTGATGGCACAGTTCCTCACAAACATTTCATTTATCACATACACATTAAGAAACATCCAGATATCACCAATTAACAAGTTAAACGATATAGCCAAGATCTTCACTCTGAAAATTCTTGCTGTTATGAAGAATTTATCATTTCAAGCTGCATTGCCAGTTTTTGCTCCTGTCTTTTTGCAACATGTTTGACTAGATCGGTGTTTATTGTTATTTTATACATTGCTTTTTGAAACACACAGAATACTTTACAGGCTTTATCTCTGCCTTGCAAAGGAAGTTACTGTTCTTGTTTTACAGATAGAGGCTGTGGGATAGTGAGTGAGTTATCCATGGCAAAGAGTCGCACCTGGTTCATATCCAAAGCTCTTAGTCCACACCGGTTCTGACAGCAGGCTTCTTATTTTGAAGTCTTGGGGTTGCAAATTGTTCCTGCAATGTTCATACGTCATTTTTTCTCAAAGTGTAAGAGGTGCATGCAACTAGTTGCTAAGGGAGGTGTGCAAGTTTTTCCCTGGGTCGATTTACCCTTGCATGTTAATCACCTGATGACTTGTAGCATCATGTGAGACCTCGCATGTATGACTGAGCAATCACAGATCAAGTACCACAGGTAGAACTTTCATATCACCTTGCACACACCACTTTTTTGATCAAGTCAGTTAACACATTCAGCTGTGAGTCATCAAGCATCAAGTAATCGAGTGATGAAAAATCAACAAACGTGTAAACGGGCTTCTCATTTTCCAGTATGTTCTGGGGTTGATGAAGGAATAGAATTCTGATATTCTCTAGGTTCCTCCCAGTCAGGATAAACTATGATCCTCCCTAGTCAGACCTCACATGAGCAGGGGGGAGTAGGGGGTGGGGGTGTTGTCAGTCGATGGTGGCTAGTTAGTGGCCAATGGTGGCCCCCTTTTATCCACAGGCTTTTTGCCTTATGGTACCTTTCTCAGTGTATATTTAAAGCAAGCTGGAACAAGATGATCTTCTCACACTTTTTGCTCTCAGATCCAGGATGTGTGAGTTTCACAAACTGAGGAATTCACTGCCACAAGATGCCACTAGCTTAGATGTGTCGGGGTTGTTTTTTTTTTAAAGGTTAGACAAATTCATGGAGGAGAAGTCTAGTAAATGGCTATTTAGAGTCAATATACAGGCAGTCCCCATGTTACTGAATGAGCTCCGTTCCTAAGAATGTCCTTAAGTTGAATTTGTATGTAAGTCGGAACACCATAGCGTTCTATGGGGGGGGGATCAGCATTTACGCAAATTGCGCAACTTACGCAAATTGCATAGTATACTATGCCCCATGTACGCTACGTAAACAACGTAGCATGGGGGGGGAACATACCCGGAAGTCCGTTCTTAAGTATGGGTTGTCTGTAAGTCGGATGCTACTTAACTCGGGGACTGCCTGTATTTCTGAATGCCAGAAACTGGGGGCAGACACAGGTAAGAGATGTAGCCTTCATGCTGTACTTGTGAGTTTTCCGGACGCAAAATGGCCTGGCTGCAGTTTGAGACAGAATGTTGGACTTGATGGACCATCAGACTTGATGGTCTGAAGGCTCAAACAAATCTACTACACACACACACACACACCCTGGATTTCAGGAGACTCACCAGGACAAAATTTAAGTACCTCTGCTATTAAAGATTATTTATTTATTTACATTTATTTATCGCCCATCTGGCCGGCAAACTGGCCACCCTGGGCGATGTACACAAGATAAAATACAGGATACAATACATTTAAAACAGTATAAAATTTTAAAATCTTAGCCCACCCCATATTCCTGTCTCCTTTAAAGGCATGTTTCCAGATAGGTGGCTAGTGGTTTCTTTTCCAAGGAAGAAATATATTTTGGCACTTGTGGCTTACACTGTAATGGTCTGAGCACAGTATTTACTGTTTGATTGAGGATGTTACAGAATAGCTCTCCAAAGTTGTTGCAAAAGAGATGTGATGGAGAAAGTGTCTGTTGTGTTGATTCTCTGGGAAAATTCAGCAGGATGCATAGCTCACACCAAAAGACCAAGCACTCCTGTAAAAGCCACACACAAACCAGGTCAGACACAAATCTGGCTACACAAATATATACACTGCCCAAGTATGAATAGCTACACATAAGGTCAATGTTGGACACAAAGACAAATGGACAGAATATGACATAACTCCTGTTTGTGCTCTCTCTCTCTCTTTCTCTCTCTCTCTCTCTCTCTCTCACACACACACACACACACTTCCTAAAAGGCAGAGATAGATCTGTTACTTCTAATATTTGATAAACCCTTCTGCGCGCGCGCGCGCGCAAACACACACACACACACACACACACACACACAGCTCACACTACATAATTTGCAGATAATGCCATAGATTGACACAACATTGCAAACACTTTCTGCACACACACAAATACATACACACACTACATGCCCACACAACAGCATGGTTATAAATACACCCACCTACAAAGTAGTTATGCACACAAACATACATACATAATCTACAGAGTCACAACTCCTATGTCTACTAAGATTTCATAGGTCCTTCTTGCACATGGGGCTCCATCTCTACACTGAACACTGTTAACACACAAATAAATGCCTCCGCTGCACCACCACCACTTGCCATCCTCTGCTGCAGTGGGACTGGGCTGCGCATTCTAACGCCAGTTCCTGGTTGAAGATCCTTACAAAAATGGGGTGGGGGGGTGGCTTTTGGTCCCCAGTCGACTGGGTGGAATCATATATGCGAGAAAAGGATCTCCAGGAGGCATGTAGAGTGGGGATGGGAGGGGGGGCGTGGAGAAAGGCTGGGAGAGGCAGTTTGGGAAAGAGGAAGAAGAAAAGAAACACACAAAGGAAAGCTGTGTGGAACCATCTGCTGAAGGCCTGAGGCTGGATCTCATTCCAGACCTGCCTGCAGGAATGTGATTAGCATTTGTTATAAATTCCTACAGGGCCTTCTCAAGGCAGAGAACATCCTCCTCCTCCCCACCCACAGCCCCTCCCCAAACCACCAGTCTGGGGTCTTCCTTCCACCTTTTAAAAATGCAACCTCATTTCTCCACCCTCTAACTCTTCTGATACCATCAGCTTCCAACCCACCCTCCCAGTTATTTTCTACTGCAGTCCACAACTCTCCCACCCCAACTGTGGGGGATTTTCCCCTAGTGACCCTGAATTCAAACAGGCAACATCCTGGTTGTTCTTCCCCCCCCCCCCCGACCCCCATCTTTCATAGTTCAAAATGGAAGAGGAAATGGGAATGAACGTTACCCCTGATTTCTGGACTTTGAGGAGAGGGAGTGGGGAGGAGATTTGCTCTGCTTTTGATCCCCTTTCCCCATATTTTCCTTCTCCCCAGCTGCAGATGCCTGTATCAATCACTCTAGTTTCCATGGTAACTGCAGCTGCAGTGATGGAGAAAGAGAGAGAGAGACACACACGCACACACAAGGCGGCTCAGCAAAAGGCAACGCAATACATAGAATCACTCTGCACACCGTATGAGGGTGTACTGCACAATGACGCACCCACAGGTGCGTCAACCCATGACGCAGAATGAAGTGGTTGTTGTATAGGTTCCCACAATAACTGCACAGCGTATTGAATTGCGTGTGTGTGAGTGCACTGAAACAGGAATGGGTGTGTCGACATGGGGCCCATGGGCCTTCTGCAAGACAAAATGGGCTGCATTACAGTGTACAGGGAAGCTGCCAAGATTTGGATTCTGATATAGTACAGAGAGAGTTTGAAGCTTTCAGATGCTGCCTAGTCCACGAACAACCTGAGTGACTTTTTCTCTCCCTACCCCCACCCCGCCTGACCTCAGGTTCCCATCTGCAAAAGGGGAGAAATCAAATAGGGGTGAAATAAATGTTTGAATGCGGGGAAGCGGGGAAGTGGATCTTTATGAATTGATCCACATGAGTATCAGGGCATGTTTGTGGTATTTACGTGAGCCAACGTGATTGGCGCTAGTAGGGCTCAGGGCTGGCCATTTTTTCCCCTGGCCTTTTCTCGTGCCTTTGATTACGAGACAAACAGAAATTCAGCAGGTAGAACCTTTCCTAGAATTTAGATGACAATGATAGAAAATGCTGCACGTACTGAATTTCCTCCTGTCATGCTACTATTAAAGGCACAAGAGCCCCCCACACACACACACACGCCCAGCCGGAGGGGGGGGGAGTTGGCAGCAAGTGTAGTATCTACAAGTATAGTTGATCAAATATGTCCAACCTTGGAATTCCTCCTGTTAATGCAGCAAATTATTGTAGGAACTAAAGTACTTTTGGGCCTGCATAAAAAAGGGGGGGCATGACAGAAAATAATTGAGAAGCACTGTGTTAATGCCACAATTATTTAGGAGCTAAAGTACTTGGGCTGCATAATCAGTCATCCTGGAATAGCAACCTTTTACTCACTTGACCTCTAATTTGCTTTTGTGAATCAACAAACTGAAGTGAGATTAAAGACCAGAGTAGAACCCCTGATAAAATCAAAGGCTCTGGACTCTCATTTTTCAGTGATAGTACAAACAATGGATAGAATTCTCTGTAGTGAGGGCACAATTTAACTATGAATGATCCAAGATAGCAGGGATGCAAGTCCAAAATGCACCCTGGCATTCTTTGTATGTAAATAGAGATTCTTGCTTCAGAGGATAATAACAGACCTGTGACAACTTCCTGAATGTGTAAACAAGCCCCTTATCTCATTCTACCTCTGCTGCTGTAATGGCTTTTTTTACATGATCAGTTATCCAGTGACAACGTCCCCTGAACTCACTACAGGGCCTGGATTTGTTTACATGCTCATGGGGCTGATCAAAATTTGAAGTGAGCTGATAGTCAGCAACCTCTGGCAAGATCAGGGCCCATTGACTCATCTGTCTTTCATCCTGGGACAAAGTGATCATGTAAACCAAAGAGCCCTGTCCATGTCAACTCATCTATCATGTAAAACCCAAATCTTGCAAAGGATTCTGGATAATCTCAGAAGTGGGTATGTGTGGCCCTTCAGATGTTGTTTGCCTCCAGCTCCCATCATCCCCAGATAGCATGGCCAATGGTCTGGGTGATGGAAGTTGGGAGTCCAACAACATCTGGAAGGCCACAGCTTGCCCACCCCTGCTGGATGTACACACTCAGTTTGTACCGGGCACCACACTGGCCTGTTGGGGCTTACTGCTGCTCCCCATCCGAATCAAGAGTTTGACTTAGAGCACACCCAACTCTCCCTTGCAGCAGCATATTGCAGGGAAATGTTGGTCGAAAGCAAGCTGGCTTTCAGTGAATCTTGTCGACGATTTCTGGGATTGGATCCAGATTTAAGCTGGATCGACTGTACTGGCGGAATTGGATTTCCCTGCCCCCTCCTCCCCACGGCAGCCGCTCCAGCCCCCTGAAAATGCTACACAAAGAGTTAGGAGATCCTGCTGAATGGGGTGAGCAGGGAACCCCAAAAATCTGGCTGAGGGTCCTTCCGCAAACAGAGCCCTTCCTGTTCTGGAGGATCCCTTCCTCTTGGGAAAGGCAGATCCTGGATCCAAGCCCTGACTGTCTCATTGTGGCATTCCGGATAAGCTTCCAATGAATCCTTGGAACACAATTTGAAAAACACTGATGTAAACAAGGACAGGGTTATTGTCTCAGGTGGATAGACTTCATAACATTATAGGGCTGGCCTGCACAACTTGGGGAAGGCCGTAACTCTGTGGTACAGCACTTGCTTTAAGTACAGAAGGCCCCAGGTTCAATCCCCAGGATCTCCAGGTATTGCTGGGAAAGAGTCCTGTCTGAAACTCTGGAGAGCCATGGCTGCCAGTCAACATGGACAGTATTGAGTTAGATGGACCAATGGTCTGACTCGGACTAAGGCGGCTTCCTATCTTTCAAATTGGCATCAAGCCAAATTCCTATGTTCCTATGAGGCACCAGCCATGTATTGTGGTCTTTCAGGTGTTTCAGCCGTCTCCTCCACAGGCAGCAGGCCCAGGCAGCAAAACCAGTATGTTTACTGAGCCACTGATGGACCCCTGTACCTGGCTAGTGGGCTGCGTTTGGCTTTCTGAGTCACAAGTTGTGCAGCCAGCCAGTGACTCAAGATAGTGGAGAAATATAAGGCAACCAGAACAATGAACAGATTGGAACAACAATGGGGGCTCTTCTCAGTTTAGGAAAAAGACAGCTGTGATAGAGGTGTAGAAAATTATGCATATTGTGGAGAAAGTGGAGAGATAAATTTTCTCCCTCTCGTAATACTGTACTAGAATTTGGGGGTTACCCAATGACATTGATGGACAGGAGATCCAGGAGAGACAAAAAGAAGCATCTCTTCACACGACATAATTAACTTTTGAACTTCATCGCCACAAGATGTGGTGAAAGCCTGGTCTGCACATGCAGTCCAATGAAGTGGTTGAATCCTGAAGTAATAGTGTGGACCAGGGGTGGACAACGTGGTGCCCACAGGCACCAACATGCCCCCAGATACCTTCCTTGGTGCTCACCGAGACACTCTACTCCCCATTTTTATTTTAAAAATATTTTTGTATTTTCTTACTGTCATCTGGGGTCACTTCAAAGCAAAGTGGGAGCCTCTAGCTGCTGTCATCTTAATTTCCCATGAATGCATCTGGGTAGGTTACTTGTCCTTTGTCACTAGCCAGGCCCACCCATGGCAGCCATTTTTTGGTTGTGCCCAGGACAATTTCTCAAATTTCCAAGTATCCTTTTTAAAAAATTATTTATTTATTATTATTAATATTTATTTATCACCCATCTGGCCGGCAACCGGCCACCCTGGGCGATGTACACAGAATAAAATACATAAATGCAATAAAATACATTAAAACAATATAAAAATTTTAAAATCTTAACCCACCCCATATTCCCGCCTGAACAACCAGGTTTTTAATGAGCGACGGAAGCTCATCAGAGAGGGGGCATGGCGGAGGTCACTCGGGAGAGAGTTCCACAGTACGGGGGCCGCCACAGAAAAGGCCCTCTTCCTCGTCCCCACCAGTCTAGCTGCTCTGGCTGAAGGGACAAGGAGAAGGCCATCCGTGGCAGATCTTGTTGAGCGGCCCACTTGGTGTTGCTGGAGACGCTCCTTGAGATAAACTGGACCAGAGCCGTATAGGGTTTTAAAGGTCAAAACCAACACCTTGAATTCGGCTCGGCAAGCAACTGGTAGCCAGTGCAAATCCTTCAGCACTGGCGTGATGTGATCCCGCCGGCGGCTGCCTTTAACCAGGCGAGCCGCCACGTTCTGTACCAGCTGCAGCTTCCGAACCGTCTTCAAGGGTAACCCCACGTAGAGTGCATTACAGTAGTCTAGGCGAGAGGAGACCAAGGCATGAACCACTGATGGGAGCAGGTGATTAGGAAGGTAGGGGCGCAGCTGCCGTATCAGATGGAGTTGATACAGCGCTGCCCGGCTCACAGCTGCCACCTGAGCCTCCATGGACAGCTGGGAGTCTAGAATGACTCCCAAGCTGCGGACCTGGTCCTTCAGGGGTAGATGTACCCCATTCAGCACCAGGTCAACATCCCCTAACCTCCCCTTGTCCCCCACCAGCAGTACCTCGGTCTTGTCGGGGTTCAGCTTCAGCATGTTCCTTCCCATCCAGCCAGCCACTGCCTCCAGGCACTTGGACAGGGTCTCAACGGCCAACCTCGGTGAGGACTTGAAACAGAGGTAGAGCTGCGTGTCATCCGCATACTGATGACACCGCACCCCAAACCTCCTGATGATAGCTCCCAGCGGCTTGAGGTAGATGTTGAATAACATCGGGGAGAGGATGGAACCCTGCGGCACTCCACAAGTGAGCAGCCGAGGGTCCGAAGCCTCCTCCCCGAGAACTACCTTCTGGTACCTTCCAGAGAGGAAGGACCGGAACCACTGCAATACAGTGCCTCCCAAGCCCAAGCCCTCCAGGCGGTCCAGGAGGATACCGTGGTCAACGGTATCAAAAGCCGCCGAGAGATCGAGGAGGACTAGAAAGGAGCATTCGCCCCTATCTCCCCTATGTTAAACACACACACACACACACACACACACACACACACACAAAACCTTGATGATTATGATACCATAGAACAGATTTTTCTCTGATGAGGGAAAGATTGTATTCCATCCCAGTCCTGCCTGCCTGTGCTAGGTTTTTGTTGTGCAGGGTTTTATATTTTAGGGTTGTTTTTTACATGGGGAAGCTTTAAAAAATGTGTTCCCTCCCACCTACAGTTTAAATGTGTAGAAATCATTCTCCCACCTCAGGCTTGTGCTGCCTCCTTCCTATTACCTTGCATGTATAGTCCAGGCCCCAGATGGCTCTAATGACAAACATGACAAGCTTATAGAGGATAAGTCTGTCATCCGCTGTTGGTCATGACGGCTAAAGGGAAGCTCCATGTTCTCAAAGGTTGTATACTTCTGACTACCAGTTGTTTAGGGGCAAACATTGGGGCAGATCTTGTCTAGCTGGCCTGCTATTTGGTGCTTGGCTGCAACTAGGCCTTGAGTCAAATGTGGTGGCACAGTTTTCCCGCCTTTTATTTTACCTCAGCAATTCTGCTGCTGTGCACCACTCAGCCCACTAACACTGGTTGGATCCAATGCTGCATGAGTAGACTTCCACTGGTGCTATGGGACTTCCCCATCCCCTTCTCTTCTCTGCAGCCCCCCATCTGCTCTGGAGGGTCCCTCGGCCTTCTGGGGCAGATTTGAGGACATGCAGCAGGGAGGGGAAGTCCATTACCCGAGCAGTTTCCAACCTGGTTCACACGACAGGACAGTCTACCATGGCTTAATTTACCTACGGCACCCGGCTTGCCGTGGCTTGTCATGCCGTGCAAACCCAGGCGGCACTGGTTGTTTGAGGGTTAGACATGGCTATGCAAAAATGGCGCCCACAGGTGCCCAACCCAACAGAACACTACGGCCCCTGCGGGTAAATTAACCCATGGTGGGCTGTCGTGTCGTGTGAACCAGGTCTCCATTCCACTAGTGAATGACCAGCATTGGATCCAGCCCACTGGATCCACGGAGATGGGGCTATTTAAAACTGGGGTCTCCAACACAGCGCCTGTGGGCACCAATGTGCCCGTGGACACCTCTGCCAGGCCCCCTGCCCCTCCTGATTTTTTATTTTATTTTTTTAGATGTATTTATTTATTTATTTATTTTAACTGGGAGGCTGGCGTGCTGCAAAGTGAAGTGCTGGCCTCCAGCGCCATCTTTATCTCTGAGGATGCCTCTAGGCCCCATGTGGGTCCCAGAAGCATTCTTTAAAAAGAAAAATGGAGGGTGGCTGCAGCCCAGAAAAAAGAAAGAAAAAGGTAAATGGGGGGGGGAGGAGTTGGGAGTGTCCTGGGTGGCTAGGTGGGGTGGCAGGGAGCATTCGGGAGACGCACGCTAGAGGAGGTGGAGAGTGAGGGGTTGCTTTGTTTGTGCTCTGCGTGTGTTTTGCCATGAGTGCTAGCTTGTTTTGCTTGGTTGTTGTTTTGATGCGGTGCGGTGTGTGTCTGGCCTGGGTTCTGTGTGGTGGGTGTGTATGGTTGTGTGGGTGTATTGCCTGGGTTGTGTTTTTTTTCTTGGTGTGGGTTGTGGTTGGGTGTTTTGCATGTGTGTGTGTGTGTGTGTGTGTGTGTGTGTGTTTCTCTGATTGTCCTCAGTTTGCCTTCTATGAAATGGGTGTTTTGTTGTGCTTTGAGGTGGGCAAATATGTGATATGGCATTTGTGGCTCTGTCCTGACTCTGCTTTGTACTTAGTTCCTTGGCCAAGTTACTTGTCTCTGAACCTCATTTGCCTTCTGAGAAATGGGTTTCGGAGCAGAAAATTGTGGGTTCAAAATAGTGGGTTTGTGTTTTTTTAATTCAGACCCCACCTCTCCTTTGTATTTAGGTTCTTGGGGAAATTACTTTTCCTTAGTCTCACCAGTTTGCCTTCTGGGAAATGGGTGTTTTGTGACCTGCCGTGCCCACCATAGCAGCCATTTTCTGTCCAGGATAAGTAGAAACTCCTAATATGGAGTTGGTCCATATTTTTGCCTCCACTGATGATTTGCATGGGAACCAAAATCCCAGTGGACAGCAAGAGTATGTTTACATGAATGGCAGATCACGGGTGATATATATATTCACCATAATGATGTATTGAATTAATCAATTATTGAGTCAATTTATACGTCGTTTATTGATGCTGGTCCATTCTATGTTGCCATCAGCTAAATGGCACTTTGATGCAGTATTGCCAGACTGGTAAATGTATCCTGGTGCAACCCAAAATTTGAGCAAAAGGAAGCAGGAGGGTAATCATGGAAGAGACTCCAAAACAACAGGATTTGTTTTTTCCAGGATCTCTTGTAATACCCGTTTTGAAAATTGAAATTGCATTGTAGGATACCAAGGGCCTATAAAGTCCATGAGGCATTTATCTTTTATCTTGATAATTACAATAATTAAAACAGTGTTATTATAATCTCTCCATGGCAGTGTGTTTGCAATAAGCTCATTGGGATCCTACTTGTTTTGCCCGACTGAAGCAATGAATGGCTGTTCATAATTTGCCATCACTTCAGTCGGGCAAAACAAGTAGGATGCTACTGTCAGCTAGGAGAAGGGAGGCCTATTTTTGCCTGTTGCCCTGGACAGGCTACTTGTCTGGGTACAAGGAGCACCGAAATTGCATGGAGAGAAGGCTGTAGGGCTAGGAGAATGGAGCTACTAGAGTCCCATAACCATCAGTTACTGGAGTGGAGTATAACTTGGAGGCCTTGACTGCAGTAGGGGTTGTTTGAGGTGCTGAAGTCAGGGCCAGTCCAAGACATTTTTCTGCCTGAGGCAGAACAGGAACAGAAAAAAATGAAATATTTCTTCACACAGCGGCGTTTAATTAACTATGGAATTTTCTACCACAAGATGTAGTGATGGCCACCAATTTGGATGGCTTTAAAAGGGGGTTAGACAAATTAATGGAGTAAAAAGCTATCAGTGGCTACTAACCCTGATGGCCATATGCTACCTCCAGTGTCAGAGGCAGTATGCCTATGTACACCAGTTGCTGGGGAACATGAGCGGGAGGGTGCCATTTCACTCATATCCTGATTGTGGGTTTCCTGTGGGCAGCCGGGCAGCCGCTGTGTGAACAGAATGCTGGACTAGATGAATCCTTGGTCTGATCCAGCAGGGCTCTTCTGATGTTCTTAACAGCAAATGGCACCACACATACACGTATGTCAAGGTGCATTGCTTTTGATCATTGGATGTTTTGCACAAAACAAAATGCTGGAAGGAAAAGCAGGGAAGCAGGACCTGGGGGAAGGTGCCGAACCCAGTATGGATGTACCTCTTCCACCTCCCTGCAGAGCGAACCACCCCGGGTGGTGTGACGATATCTGGGGTGGGGGTGGGGTGGTTGGTAGCTCTCAATGGACTGGGGGGAAGCAGCATAGGAATTTAGAATTACAGGGCAAGCTCTTTCTCTCTTCTTATCTCCTCCTCCTCCCCACCCCCATAGGTGAATGGTCGGGAGTTGTCCCGCCTCTCCCAGGAGCAGACCCTTGAAGCCCTGCGGTGCTCTAAGGAACCTCTGGTCATTCAGGTGCTGCGGCGCAGTCCGCGCAGCCGGGGCGGGGGTGGTGAAGGACCCGCCCCCCAAGGGGACCCCACAACGCTGGTGGACAGTGGCACTCAGACGGACATCACCTTTGAACACCTATTAGGGCTAGGCCGGATGCGGCCACCAAGCCCCCCAGCTGTCACATTGGAACCCTACGGCCTGCCTGATCTGTGAGTGTACCCTGAAGAAAACTGTCTCCTTCACTCTTCATGCCCTTCAATTCTAACCCAGCCTTCTGCAACCTGGTGCCCTCCAGACGTTTTGGACTTCAACTCCCGTCAGCCCCAGCCAGCATGGCCAATAGTCAGGAAGACTGGGAGCTGTACTCCAGACATTTAGAGGGCACCAGGTTGTGGGAGGCTGCCATAACCCCTTCCTACTATCCCGTCTTCTTAGGCTCACCAACTTTCCAACTAGCCACCATTGTTGTGCTTGTAATAGCAATTACTGTAAATGTGAAGACATTTAGAAGGTGATAATTTTTTTCTCAGTGCGGAATTCCCCTGCACATCGAGCTGCTTTTAAAGGCCAGCTCTTTTTTCTTTCTTTCTGATCAGTTGCTAACCCTATGCACTTCCAAATGCCAAGTTTCAGTCTTGTTTCCCCAGCATGAAAGCTGAGAAATGTTCACAAGTTGCTGTTGGCTTCTTGAGTTTGACTTCCCTATATTATGCAGGCTAATAACATGAAATTCCTTTACCCTGCTTTAGTGTGGCCAGACCCCATTGCTTAAGTTCCAGGTTCACGTTTTCGCATCTAGTTTGCATTTGGTGAACTGGCACATGTGAAAACAGAGCCCTGGGAGTCTCCTCAGGGGTTCCTTCATGGCAAAGGGAGGCTTCACCTAATGACCATATGCCTTCTCTTGTTCACAGTCCCTCAATTGGACATGAATATTATGACCCTGTGGAATTCATGGAAGGAGGTGCCCCAGAGGCTGAGCGGGCAGAGGAGCTGGAGTATGAGGTGAGAATGTGATGAAACTGGAAGCAGGTTCCAGTGGATGAGGGAGCACGACCTGGCCCTACCATTGGGCAGAGTGAAGCAAACTGTGTTGGGTGACAGATTCTGGGTGCCATTAGAGGGCAGCACATTGCTCACTTAATATGTTGTGTTTTTCACACAACATATTAGATCTCAGGAGCTAAAATCAGGACTGGCTCCAGGGAGTTGCAAGGTTGGGTATTGGTCAGGACAACAAAACTGACAAAGAGTCTACCACCCCAATGCCTCTCTAGACTTGGCATGGAGCAACCAAGCAGGTCAGTAGCAGTACAACACAAGTTTCAGTGTGCAAGCCCCCACTGAGGATGCCTTGCCCAAGGGCCCCCCAAAATCCAGAGCAGGTACTGGCCAAAATGTCCTGCATTAGCACTCTCTCAAAAGGATGCTGGTAGCACTGTGAAAAATATGTGGGTAGCCAACAACGCCAAAAATGCTGCTGTGCCTCCTTTTCATAGCTTTCTATCTTCACTGAACATTATCCCAGTCATCCATGGTAAGAATTTTTACAGGGATGGACGTATTAGTCTGTTGCACCAAAAAGAACAAAGAGTGCCGCAGACTCTTTGTTATTTATCCTAGGTCACGTCCCCATGAACATCTGCTTCCATTTAACAACCCCTTCCTGTGTGTTCACTGCTCTGTTGTCTCATTGAGAAACAACTTGGAGTGAGGAGAGGGCAAGTGTATGGACTTCTTTTTTTAAAGAGGAGTGTATCACTTCTTCCAGTAGTGAACTCAGGTGGTGAATGCCACCAGAATCATACCCAAAGGGGCCGCTGAGAAAAAAAGAGACAGGTATCGGCACCCCAAGGCTTGCAGAAGTACCAAAAAAAAAGTTTGAAAATCAAATCGAAAGGGGAAGCTCCCCACCCCACCCCACAAAAACAGCCTAATTATGTCTGAGCATCCTCAGTAGCCACAAAATTTAGAGTGACAGTTAGAAAAGAAAAATGGAACACAGTGGGGAAGGGGAGTTGAATGCCCTGTTTAGTGGGAATGGCTGGCTGGAACTCTAAACAGAAGCACTTCTTTAACAGGGAGGATACACTGCAACATTTTGTTGCAAATCCCACTTGCTCCCCATGCTCCTAAACATTTTGCTCATGTGGGGTATACTTCCCAGAATGCCACTGCCCACCAGAGAGAGAAGGGTGGCAAGTACTTTAGAAAGAAGAGCTAAGGCAAATTCTGTAATATCCACGTATTGTTTAATTGAATACGATCTACTGAGTGGCAGGAAAAAGTGGAGAAGTCACATCTGTAATAAAGCACGTGCAAACAGTATATAGGAGTATAGAAGAGGAGCCAGTTCACACATGCATATACAAAACGTGACTGCTCAACACTTGATGGTTCACTGGATCTAAGGTGATACAAAAGTGTGATGGCTCATCATTCACACATTAATTCACACATCATTCACATCAAATGATGAACATTCATGTTTGAACTGATCCTCAGGTGGTTACATGTGATAAAGTGGAATCTGCCAGCATATGAGCACCACTTGGTAGGAAAGCAGGGTATAGGTTTAAATAACAATAATAATAACCCTTGCAGAACACTATTTGCCTTTACTTGTTGAAGTGCAAATGTAGGAAAGGATGGGAAGCAGGAGATGTTTTAGCCATGAATTTCTACCTAGATGAAGTGTTAAAAGGCATGCTAGTAGCTCTGTGCAAATATACCTTATACTCCCACCTTGTCCTAGGGAGGGTAATGGATTATTACAGTGTGTGACCTTTGTCTGGTGCTTTCTCTGTCCCACAGGAAGTGGAGTTGTACAAATCCAGTCACCGGGACAAGTTGGGCCTGATGGTTTGTTACCGAACTGATGACGAGGACGATGTAGGCATCTACGTTGGAGAGGTGGGGGAGGGGGCAGCCCTTGGCGGGGTGCGATGTGTGGCCTGGGGAGGCTGAGGTAGGCAAGTAGTGGGAAGGGGAGACCTGCATGTTGGGATTCAAGCTTTAGGAAACGGGGAACTGAGCTCCTGGTTTTGTGTTGCTTGTGCAGCAAGACATATTTGCTTTTTGGTGCGGGTGGGGGGATGAATTACCAATACCAGATCTATTTGCACATGCTCTTGAGGCTCTCTCGCCAATTTGGGGAGCAAGCAGAGGGGGCTTCTGAAGATTATGCTGGATGTCCCCAGACATTTGACAAGGCCACCCTTGGCGGGTATCACTGTAGGCTGGGAATGCTTAGTCGCCAGTAAAGATGGGGGAGTGGGAAGTCTTCAGGTACTTTCTTGAGTTGAGGAGAATCTGGAGCAGGGGTGGGCAACTTGTGGCCCTCCAGATATTTTGGCCTACATCTCCCATCACATTACACACCCCTGATCTGGAGGGAGCAAGATCCACAGACAGAAATGGAAGCTTCCCTCCTGATGAAAATTACAGTTTCATGTGTAGGGCTGGCCCAAGACATTTTGCTGTCTGAGGCAAAGGATAAGATGGCGCCCCCTTCCATTCCAGGTACAGAGAGCAATCAGGCTGGCACTTGAACCTTACTTCAACACTGGCAACAGGATAGGGGAGCAGGCTAGTTTAGGGGCCGTAGGACAGGCTGTGAGGCACACACAGCTTTGTCCTCCTAAGAGAGTAGCATGATTGGGGGACTACCTACTGCAGCCTCTTAGCATCTGCTGCCTGAGGCAGTTGCCACACTGCCTAATGATAGGTCTGGCCCTGTTCATGTGGAAGGATCTCTTTTGGACCACAGCAGGGGAGCGGGAAGGATTAAACTCTCCCCAATGCCGCTCTGGCTTCCCGCACATTAATTGTATTGACACAATTAACATCACCTCTAATTTGGCCCCAAGTCAAGATTCCAGGAGCATTGCTTTGGAGTATAACTTAGGAGTTGTACCTATCTGGGGCTTAAACTGCCAGCATATGAGCTTAAATGAATATAAATCACGCTTCATTCCAAAATATCACAGTAGCACTTTTGGTGCAGTAGGCCTCAGAGCATTGTGGAATTTCTAGCTATTGGGAAAAAGGTTGGAGGTAGGGAAAAACACAGTGCACCAAGTCATTAGCACAGAAAACCAGAGGCAGACTAGAAAACCTGTAGTACTCTGTCTACCTGAAGATATCAATGAAGGATGGTTTGCAAACTGCAGTGGTAACCGAAACTATCAGTGTATTCTAGGAAGGGGCTTTTTCATAATTTGTTGAACTGATTGTGTCCTCTACCTGTTTGTGCAACTGCAAATACATTTTTATAGCAGGCATGGCATTTGCAAGACACTTATCTGCAAGTCACTTATTTGTTACATTTTTATCTTACCCTTCCTCCAAATGGACATTTCCGCAGCATACATGGTTCTCCCCTGCCCTCTATTTTATCCTCACAACAACTCTGTAAGGTGATTGGGCTGAGAGAGATTGACTGGCCCAAAGCCAGTGAGCTTCATGGCTGAATGGGGATTTGAATCCAGGTCTCTCTGCTACAACACGTGGTACCAGCTGGTACTAGATGGCTTTTGAATTCAGGTGAAAGAAAGAGAGGAGTTTTCCCTTACTGTTTCAAATCTCTTGCTGTGTGTAGTACAAACACAGGAGACAGCAAGCAACGCAGGAGGCCCATGCATAATTCTTCCAGATCTCAGGGCATAGGAATGCAGAGCAGAGGCAAATTCTGAACCCAGGTAGGGAAACAATGTTGGTTCTGGTATGTTAGAATTAGGGTGGCCGCTTATGCAGTGCCAAAAAGAGGAAATGCATCACCAAAAGGGAAAGAGAGAGAAACCAGGATATTGATTTGCATAAACTTTGCATATGCTGATTTATATATATCGATGCAAATTTAGAAATAATTATTATAATTTAAATAGAAATACAAACATCTCATCCGAGTTGAGAAGGTTGATGACCAGGTGACCTGTGTGCCTGCTCAGTCTGTTGTCCAGGTGCTAACTAGATGGGCAGCTTCCAGGCTTCTCCCTTCTTATGGTCCTTTATCTTTAAACCAGACTTGGACCAGTGAGCCCTTCAAACAGAGGACTGTCCTCTGTAAAGTACAACACATGGCCATCTTAGTTAGAATCCATGGGGTGTTTGTTGGAATACATGAGTTCCTGGCGTCTCCTCCCAGCCCTATAGGGTTAGTAAGTTCTAACAGTTAGACAGGGGTCTCCAACCCTTTTGGGTCAGTGGGCACATCGGGAATTTTGAGAGAGTGTCATGGATGCTCTCACAAAATATTTGCCATGGGGTGGGGTTTGCCTATTGATAAAATGCTGGGCGTGGCCGGTTATGAAACACTCATTTCCCAGAAGGCAAACTGGTGAGACTAAAAGAAAAGTAACTTGCTCAAGAGCCTAAGTACAAAGCAGAGATGGGGTCTGAGCTCCAAAATACAAAATACACTCTTTTGAAGCCAAATAAATATGGCTCTGGAGGGCAGGACTTAACTTTGCAGCATATATGCCACCCTCCCCATTAAAATTTTAAAAACCTACAAATCAGGAGGGGCAGGGAGCCTGGTGGGCACCAAGAGAGGTGTCCATGGGCTCATTGGAGCCCATGGGCACCACATTGGAGACCCCAGAATTAGCAGCAAGAGAAACTAGGAAGTAGGATACTGGAGTTCTCCAGATGCTCATTTAACTTTTCTTACACCAGGTCAACCCTAACAGCATTGCTGCAAAGGACGGACGCATCCGGGAAGGAGATCGCATCGTCCAGGTGAATGTTGTGGGGAGCTGTTAGTTGGGTGGGTGGGGAAGTTGTGAGTTTTAACAAGAATAGTTAAACTTGCCCTTCAATATATTGCCTCCACTCCTAGATTAATGGCATGGAGGTGCAAAATCGGGAGGAGGCTGTAGCAATTCTCACCCAGGAGGAGCGGACAAACATTTCTCTGCTGCTGGCTAGGCCTGAGACTGAGGTGAGAGGCATTTAGATGCGCCACGCGGCTGAAGGAGAATGGAATGGGGCTGTAGCTCAGTGGTGGAGCACTTGCTTTGCATGCAGAAGGTCCCAGGTTCAATCCCCAGCATCTCCACGTAGGTCTGGGAAAGCGTTTTGCCTGAAACCCTGGAGAGATGCTGCCAGACAATGTAGGTAGACAAGACTGAGCTAGATGGAGTCAAAATAAGGCTGCTTCTGAGAATCAGAGTTTGAGCAGAGTGGATAGTATGCTGGATAGGGGCTTTGGAAACCTTGGTTCAAATCCCATCTCGCCTGTATACACATACCAAGAAAGGAACTGTTAGCTGCTTCATATGTTACAAGGAACAAGTGCTCTTGAGTCTATCTTTGCTTGTTATGGAACTGTATGGAAGGGAGCAGGCCTCCTTCCTCCAGTATCTATTGCAATCACAGAGAGATTGGCTTCTTTACTGATCATCTTGCCTGATGCTGAGAAGGAGCAGGAGCTGCTGAGCCATGTTTGCTCTGATTCATGGATGCTGATTAATTTCTCCCCATGTGAATTTCTCTTCCCGATTTTGGAGTTATGAATAACCTGACGTTGTTCCCAGAGCAGCACTAATGCATTAACAACCCACTGTTCTTCTGTTTTTAAATGTTGTTCTGGACTTACTTCTTACTGCTGTACATGTGCAGTTTGATGCAGTCTTCAGTTTGCTTCTCCTTGCCTCTTTACAGGTTACTGATGTACACCTGCTCACATGTGCATTGATTTTAAATCACAGCACAAAAAGAGATCCTCATGTGATCAAATCAAGATTCCTTTTTGCACTGATTTAATTAATGCTGTTATTGATGCACTTAAATCACAGCACAAAAAGAGATCCTCATGCAATTAAATCAGTGCAAGAAGGAATCCTGATTTGATCAATGCATTTATGTGCTGCTGCTTGTTGGTAATCTGCAAGTAGGGGCTGGGGGAGATACATGAACTGAAAACTCTGGCAAACTGCTCATACACCAATTCCAAAATTATTTTTTCAAAATTTCTCCCAAGTTAGACCAGAAGGCAGGCAGAGGACAGTCAGCCAGTGGAACAATAATGGCTCAGAATAGGTGTGTGTGTGTGTGTGTGTGTGTGTGTGTGTGTAAATCTGCTCACTGCTACTCTGGATTATATAGACCCATCTTTGTTCTCCCAGAAGCCCCAACACCTGGCTTTTTGAACACAGCTGTGCCTTGCCTATTCTGGGAGCACCTGCTCCCCTTCTGTAGGCAAAAGTGGATGCTTTCAGAATAAGCGAGGCACCGCTGCTTTCAAATAGCTCGGTGCTTTGGGCTGCCAGCCAGGATGTGGATGGATTGGCATATGGGACACTGGTGGCTCGTCCTCTGGATAGGGCAAGGCAAGTGGAAAAGAAGCCAGTTCCCATAAGCCTCCCGAGCCCCTCCAATGGCAGTTGCAGGCACTGGTGAAAGGGAGTCTGCTCCCTTTATATCACATGCACTTCATATTACTCAAGGCCATTTTAAAATGTCAAACTGAGGGTGACGCTACATGTTACAAGACAAACATGGGATGGGATTCCCATGACGAATCAGCATGCTAAGCACCCCTTCTTCCCATCCACCATTTCCCCTTTACAAATTGTATTTATTGTTAAATATATTTTATTAACATTTGTAATATGTACAATGAATAACTATTGTTACAAAATCCACCATAGCTGTATGCTCTTAAAAAGGGACTTCTATCTATCAATAAAATAATAAGATGCATTTATTATATTTTTATCCTGCCCTTCCTCCAAATTGCTCGGCGTGGATCTCCTCTCCCCACTCCCATTTTATCCTTACAACAACCCTGTGAAGTAGGTTAGGTTAAGTCTTAGCTGTTATGAGACAGTGATTGGCCCAGGGATTTGAATACGGGTCTCAACAGTGCTGCTGATACCTCAGTAAACACAGACTTTGGGGGAAATGACGAAGTAACCTGTGATTCTGCTTCCATAGAGGAAAAAGTTGTACTTGCCTTGTTTTGGAAGGAGAAAGTTTACAGTGTGCGAATTTGACAGATAACCATTTGAAATGAAATGGAGGAAGACTATACTCTACTCAAACTGCATCTGGCAGTTTGAGTAGAGTATATTTCCATCTTTTGTATTGGTTGCTCTGAGTCCAGGAAGATACGAGTGAGTTCAGCTAGTAGGAATATCAGGATTAGTGGAGACTGGGGTTACTTGAATGCAAGAATGAAAGAGCCTGGGCTGGGGGTAGACCAGGGGCGTTGAACCTCTTTCAGCTCGAGGGCTGAATTCAAATTCGGAAAAGCTTGTGGGGAGGCTGCATTCTGATGGTGGGCAGGGCAAAAGGAGCAGGGCCAAAATACCAGCATATTTTAACTTAAAGCTCTCACTGCCAGTAACTTAGCCTTAGGAGAGGCATTTTAACCTTTTAGAGTGGGGAGAAAGCTGCACAAAAGCCAGGAAACCACCTGGGTTTGGGAAGTTGTGGGAAGGAGGTGGCTAAGTGGGGAACCCCAGAAGGCTGGATTGGGACCTCAGGAGGGCTGGATTTTGCTTCCAGGCCCTGGGGTAGACAGTAGAACTCCTGGCCCTGTTCACTGTTACTCTCTTCACTCTTCCAGCTTTCCAAGCGTTGGAAAGACAGTGACCGTGAGGATTTCCTGGATGACTTTGGTTCTGACCACGAAGCTGGAACGAAACCCCGACGGCTCCTTTCTCCACCAGCCCAGCAGGTATGTGGTCTAGAAGGGGATGGTGGGGAGTCAGTAGTCAGGGTTTGCTCTGCAGAACAGTCTGGGGCTTTTGCTTCTGGGGCACAAGTGTGCTTTGCAGGGTTCTGAGCCACACAAAGCAGAAAAGGGGCTCACTACTGGGATGCGGTATTGCATGATGGGGGTGATTTATGGTAGGATCATGCATTGGCATAATATCCAGAGAATACACATTATTGAATCCATAGAGTAGGGGTGGGCAGCTTGTGGCTCTCCAGATGTTTTGGCCTACAACTCCCATCATCTCTCACCATTGGCTATGCTGGCTAGGACTGACGGGAGTGGTAGGCCACAAGTTGCTCACTCCCAGACTAGATGGACTGCTGGTCTGAACCAGCAAGGATCTTTCTATGCACACAACAAGCCTCCTGTGGAAGATTGTAGGGGACATTAAGGTGAGAATGGAAACCGGCTTTGGCCCAGTGGCCACATGTGGCCTGAGGGGCCTACCCATCCGGGCCAGTCCCTTTTCTCCCCTCCCCAGGGCACTGTTAGTTGGAGCTGTGTGTTTCTTCCGGCAGGGATGGTATTTGTACTTCTTTCTCTGAATGGTGCCCTCTCCCTCCTCTCTCTAGAATGAACCTCTACAAGAAAAGCCTTCTGGGGATCCTGCCACTCCGCTGACCAACAGCCAGGAGCTGGACAGTGGTGTTGGCCGCACTGATGAAAGCACCCGCAATGAGGAGAGCTCTGAACATGACCTCCTAGGAGATGAAGCACCCAGTGCTGCCAACACCCCAGGGAGCCTGCGCAAGTTCGGGCCCAGCCTACAGCCCCGGGACTTCCACTACAGCATGGACTCACTGCTGGCAGGGGAGCCACCTAGCGCTGTGGGCACAGACATGATGCCGGGGCTTACCGATGAAGAATATGAACGCTACCGTGAGCTGCTGGAGCTGAAGTGCCACCTGGAGAACGGCAATGAGCCAGGCCTGGTGAGCGCTGCGTTGGACGTCAACCGCAATGAGGTGGCCCTACTGGAAGAGGAGCTCCGCCACCTGGAATTCAAGTGCCGCAACATCCTGCGTGCACAGAAGATGCAACAGCTACGTGAACGCTGCATGAAAGCCTGGTTGCTCGAGGAGGAAGGGCTGTATACCTTGGAAGGGGAACCCAAGAAACACGAGTTGTCTGACATCACTGAACTGCCAGAACGCTCTGATAAGGATAGCACCAGTGCCTACAACACTGGGGAGAGTTGCCGAAGCACCCCCTTGTTGGAGAGCCCCTTGCGCCGCTTGGCTGAGCCCCCCAACCTCAACCGGACTGCTCCTCCTTCGCCGCCACAGCCCAAATTCCGACGGGAAGAGCGAGTCCGGCGCAGCCCGAAGGCAGCCGGGGAAGGCAGCCCGTATTTGAGTCGGCGGCAGCAGCGGGAAGAGCCACCCGCTCCTATCAGTCCTATGAGCCTAGCCAGCATATGCAAAGACTCTCTTGGGGGCAAAGGAGAGCCCCGCATGGAGTGGAAAGTGAAGGTCCGCAGTGACGGCACACGCTACGTGGCCAAGAGACCAGTGAGGGACCGGCTGCTCAAAGCCAGGGCCATGAAGATCCGCGAGGAACGCAGTGGCATGACCACGGACGATGATGCCGTCAGCGAGATGAAGATGGGACGCTACTGGAGCAAGGAGGAGCGGAAGCAGCACTTGATCCGTGCCCGCGAGCAACGGAAGCGCCGTGAGTTTATGATGCAGAGCCGGCTGGAGTGCTTGAGGGAACGGGAAGGCAGCGAAGCTCGAGGGGTGTCTGGTGAGGTCAACATCCTGGCCCTGAGTCACCGCAAAACCATGAAGAAACGGAGTCGGCGTATCCTGGACAACTGGATCACCATCCAAGAGATGCTGGCACATGGCACCCGCTCAGCAGATGGACGCAGGGTCTACAACCCATTGCTGTCTGTCACTACTGTTTGAGTGGATTGGAAGGAACAACAGAGGGAGTTTTCTTTTTTCCCTCCAGGTGTGCTGGAGTAAGAAAAATAGATCGGCCCATCCCATCCTCTGTTGCCAGGAAGATTGCTCTTTGAACACACCAGGGAAACTTTTTAATATTGCTGTCTGAGCTCTGTGGGGCTCGGAAGGGCCCTCCTCTCTGAACCAAATTTAGAGCGGGACAGTAAACCCAGCATCCCTTCCTGCCTTAAAACCCAGGGGGCAAGAGGGGCCACTCCCAAGCCTGCAACCATCAGGAGTTTGCTGTGCAGTAAGGCCTGTTTTCCTGATGTGCACAGTCAGTATTGAAAGCGATTGTGCAGGGCAGCTCAGCCACCCATCGCTTATGGAAAAGCTTTTGCTAGCTTAGCTCTTGCCAGTCACACTCTGAAGCACAAAGTATCTGCTGTGGTCTACATGCAGCATGCAGAGCACAAGGGAAGCGAGGAGGCTCACCCGCTACAGGTCAACAAGACCAATCAAGATCTCCTCCCCCAGAGTTGGGATGTTGTGACATCCTTCTGTCCTCTTTTTCTTTCTCTCTCTTTTCTCTTTTGTGGTTGTGGCTCTAAATTTCTTTTTCATTTCTCTATTTAAACCAGGAGGTCTGGGCCCTGGTGGCTCATCTCGCAAGCAACTGACAGTCCCCTTCCCGCATTTTCTACCATCTGATTGCCCCCCACCTTGCCCCAGGGAGAGGGGCATTCGCTTAGCATAGGGAGGCTGTGGAGCAGATAGCTTGTGGTAAACTCTGTATCTGAGACTGAACTTGCATTGTTACAATAAAAAACAAATGTTCTTTTTACTCATTGCAAAAAAACCCATAAAAACAGTTTCGTGGGGCTTTATTTCTGAAGTTTAATGGTGCAGGACACCTGAAAATAGCAACCCCCTTTTGCAATTTAACCAAACCCTACTAGAAACACACACCTTGATTAACAGGTAACTTGCAGTATTTGCCCTTGGCAAAAGGTGCTACTTTCGGAAGATAGACTACTGCACAACATTGAAGCTGAAGAAAGAATACTTCACAATATGACAGTGAGAAAGCCACCTCTGTGAAGTCTGGTGGCATGACTTCACAAAGAATTTTTGAGGTGTTAGCTACTAAATAAATGTTTATGTATTAATGTTTTATTAATAAATAGGGACCCATAGCTAAATGGAACAGCACATGCTTTACATGTCAAAAGGGGATCAAGTAGCAAAGTTGGGATAGACTCTTACAGTTAGAGTAGCACCTAATTATAGACTAAATGAATCCAATGGTCTGACTCAGTAGATTAAAGCAGCTTAAGTCAGCATTTAGATGTCATTAAAAATGGCTAATGTATGTCACTACCAAAAAGGACCCCTTGAAAGTACATAATATAGAACCTATTATTAAGTTGTGCTTAGTCAGATTCTATTGTAGCAAGAACCAGCCAGAAGGAGCAGCTAATGGGGCCGCTCCAGCATTACACACCAGTACCCTTAACACATAATGAAAAAAAAGTTCCATCCCTCTTCAAACAGGTAAAATTAGAGCCTATGTAACAGGGCTCCTCTATCATCCTTACATAGTCTTAAGGACACATCTGTAATGTGTGGGGGGGGGACCCTTGTAGTCTTGCCAGAGCGCTATGAATGCAATTCCCAGGGTTTCTTGAAAGAATCCATACCGTTTAAACTGATACAGCGTATGTAGTCTTCATCAAAGAAAGCGCATCCCCAGTGATATCATAGGCAAAGCAAGAGGGGGGATAGCATATTAACTTCCATTCAACGTTCAGGGCTTGGGAGCATATAAAGTAGCCTTCCCCAACCTGGTGCCCTTTAGTCATTCTGAACTACAGCTCCCAGCATTCCCAACTACTGGCTATGCTGGCTGGGGCTGATGGGAGTTGGAAGTCCAAAACACCTGGAGGGCACCAGGTTGGTGAAGGCGAATATAAAAAATGAATAGAAATACATAAGCCTTCAGTGTGCCACAGTACAGAGATCTGCAAATAGAAGCCTCTGGCCCCACATAGTGTGGGAACTGCAGCCAAGGGATGTGACCACAGATTACTTTGGAGCCATACTTCTAAACAGATGCTGGAAAACAGGATGAAAATGCATTTTTCTTTCTTCCTGCCCTGAACCCAGCACTTGCCTACACCTGAGCAGGCACTCTCCTTTTTCTCATCTCCTCCTTTGTGACTTGAGCTGGGGCTCCTAGCTCTGGCCCCTTTGTCGTACCAGCTCTTGTCTTTGTTGGCCTTTGGCTAAATTGGTGTGAGCCAGCTCCATGACTTCATGCATGTCATTTTGCAGGTTGAGCATATAATTGATGACTGGCTCCTTCTCTTCCTCCACTTCCCCTTCCCAGCTCTTCCTAAGAATGCTAAGGAGACCCCTCACATTCTTCCCTAGCATCAGTTCAAAAGGCGAGAACCCCATGGAATCTTGTGGGACCTCCCAGTAGGCAAAGAGGAAATAGGGTAACTTTTTATCCCAGTCAAAGGGATGATCTGCCACATAGGTTTTAATCATGCTTAATGGTGCCATTAATCTTATCAATGAGCCCATTTGTTTGGGGGTGGAAAGCAGTAGATGTAATATGTTTCACTCCACCACACCTCCACAAACACCTCATGACATCAGAAAAGAAAGCAGAGCCTTTGTCACTAATTATTTCATAGGAAAACCCCAATCTACAAAAGATCCTTAATAGGGCTTCAGCTACTGACAAGGCATCAACCTTTCAGAGGGCTTCAGCATCAGGGAACCATGTGGCAAAATCTATGATGGTTAATAGGAATCATTTTCCTGATTGGGTAGGTCTGGGAAAGGGTCCCACCAAGTCCAACCTAATCCTGTAAAAGGATTCATTAGCTGTAGGGGATTTAGTGGAGCCTTAACCATGTCCCCACTTTTTCCCACCCTCTGACAACTCTCACAGGACTTGCAGAATTCAGTGACTTCCCTAGCCATGTTTGGCCAGTAATCATGAGCCCTCAATCGTTTTCTGGTTTTCCCTGCCATAAAGGAATTGTGGGCTAATTTCAGCAGCTGGTCCTGATATGGCGTTGGAACTACAAGTTGCTTTTCAACCCCCCAACTTCCTGGCTTTCCAAACTGGCAACCACTTTCGATATAAAACCTGCTCTTTTTGGGTGTCAGCACAAGAGATTTCATGTGCTTCTGCCTGTGTCCTTAAACCTTCCAGGCTGGAATCTGTTACAGTTGCCAGTTTGAAATCTTCATCTGCCTGAGGGAACTCGGGAGTAGCAAAGTTTTCTTCAGCTGGGTTACTAGGCAAAACTGGGGGTGCATTCTCAGCTCCCTCTGATTCAATACAATTTCCTGACAGGTCTACAGCTGCTTTTTGAGAACGCGTCACAATATATACTTTTCTGCCATCTGATTCCATAAGATCTTTCCCTAGAATCAGAGGTTCTACCTGACAAGAATTCACACCCAAAATAAACTTCCCTTTGAATCCCCTCCACCTAACATTTACTTCTGCTACTGGAATCTCCACTGTAGGGCCTCTCACAGGTTTAATGGTGACTGTTCTGTGAGGAATGATTTCTGCAGGATTTACCAAATCCTCACGAATTAAAGAAATAAGTGCTCCAGTATCAAGCACAGCCATATGTCTTCTTCCATTTACTGTCACCTCCTCCCACAAAGATTTATCTGACTCCTGCATGCCACTCCACTTTAACATGTAGCACTGTGGACTCTTAGCCTCTTCAGAGTCTTTATTAACACATATTCTCCTCACTGCGGTACTTTTTTCCTTTTGGTCCATAAGTTTTGGACACTGAGGACGTGTATGTCCTACAGGCCCACAATGATGACAAGTAAGATCAGTTTTGCCAAACAATGGTCTTGTGGCGTTTCCCACCTTTTCGGTGGTCATCTGACTTTTGGCTCCCTCAGTTTTCTTTTTGAACCCTCCAGGCTTATACACAGGCTTTGTGTTAGTTCTTTATTAGTTTTGCCTGTCATATTAAAGCCCCGGTTCAAGGAAAACTGATCAGCCAGCAAAGCTGCCTCTTGATAGTTTTTAGGGTTTCTGTCCCTAACTAATAATCTTATCTCCTGAGGTAACTGTGGAAACTATCGGGGCATTTCTCTCTTAGCTACTGCAGGTAAAATATTTGCCAGGATTCTCGCAAACCGTCTTCCATCTATTTCAGAAGAGATCCTCCCTGAAACTCAATATGGTTTCCACCCCTCTAGAGGGACAGTAGACATGATTTTTACTGCACGTCATCTCCAAGAAAAATGCCGGGGGCAAAATCAACCCCTTTATATGGCATTTATTGATCTTGCTAAGGCCTTTGATACTGTAGACTGAATAGCTCTCTGGACTATCCTTATGAAAATTGGATGCCCCAATAAATTTGTGAATATCTTGCAACTTTTCCATGACAACATGACAGCTACGGTCTTGGACAACAACGGCTCTCATGGTGCTCCATTTAAAGTGGGATCAGGTGTTAAACAGGGATGTGTTATTGCCCCAACATTATTTGCTATTTTCATCGCCATGATTTTACATCTTGTCGAGGGGAAACTTCCCACTGATGTGGGAATTATATATCGAACAGATGGAAAGCTTTTTAATCTCAGCAGGCTGAAAGCAAAAAGTAAGGTAATTACAACCTCCCTTGTGGAACTTCAGTATGCTGATGATAATGTGGTCTCCGCACATTCAGAGGATGATCTCCAAACTATCCTAAATGCTTTTGCAGAAGCATACGGAAAACTTGGTCTCTCACTTAACATCAAAAAAACCAAAGTGCTTCATCAGCAAGTGCAAGCTAACCCTTTGGTGATGCCATCTATCCAGCTTGGCGGGACAATACTGGAAAATATCTTGGCAGCTATCTTTCTGTTACAGCTAACATCGACAGTGAAATTCAGCATCGTCTGAGCTCCGCAAGTGCCGCATTTTCTCGAATGAAACATAGTGTGTTCGAGGATCAGGATATTTGTAAGAAGACCAAAACACTGGTTTATGAAGCCATTGTATTGCCAACTTTATTCTATGCCTGTGAAACATGGACTATCTATAAACGTCACCTCCAACTCCTTGAAAGATTTCATCAACGTTGCCTCCGGAAAATCCTGCGAATTACTTGGGAAGATAGGCGAACAAATGTCAGTGTACTGGAAGAAGCAAAGACTACTAGCGTTGAAAAAATGATCCTTCAACGCCAACTTCAGTGGACCGGTCATGTTGTTCGAATGCCTGACTGCCGTCTCCCAAAGCAGTTACTTTATTCCCAACTCAAGGATGGAAAGCGGAATATCGGTGGTCAATATAAGAGGTTTAAAGATGTTCTTAAGGCTAATCTTAAAATTTGCAATATAAATATCAAAAACTGGGAAGCTCTGGCCCATGAACGATCTAACTGGAGGTTGGCCTTTCACAAAGGTTCTATGGACTTTGAAGAAGCCCGAGTGCAAGGTGAAAGGGAGAAACGCGCTAAGCGAAAAGCACGTCAAATGAATCCTTTACAGGACCATCTTCCATCTGGTAACATGTGTCCTCACTGTGGGAAGCTGTGTGGATCTAGACTTGGCCTCCACAGTCACTTATGGACCCATCGCTAGAGTCTTCACAATTTAAAATCTTTTTGTAATTTTTTTTTTCTAATCCTGGAAGACAATCTTACTCGGTCACGAGTGATCGCCTGACTGACTGACTGACTGCTGAAGTATTTGAAAAACCAGTTGATCTTTTATCATAAGATCAACCAAATCTTGTTTGGTTTTTACCTCAGCACAAGTGATCCATTTCCCAAAATGATCGGCTAACCTGTGGCTCAGCTCCAGATAAGACCTGGACGAAGCAGCATTAGTGCTCCTGAATTTCTTCCCGAAACATTCCGGCCCATAGCGAAATCACACTGCCACTTTAAATGTTTCAAAATCAAGAGCTTCCCCCACAGGAAAACTATTAAACTTCATATAATCTTGTGGATTTACTTCCCACATCATGGCTGCTTTCTCAAATGTGTTAAAGAAAATTTGGGGATCTTGTCCCTCTATGTAAGCAGTGAAATCTTTTGGAGATAACTTAGGAGTCCTGGCTCCCTCCTCAGTTCTCCGTTGATCTTCCCTCTCCATTTTCTTTTTCTCCAACCCAAGTTGTTCTAAATCCACCTCATAATCTTTTTCTCTTAGCCGCATCTCAGCCCTCTTTAACTCTCTATCAGCCTCTTGCTGTTTTACTTTTTCTAGTTCAAGTCTCTTTTGTTTTAATTCAGCTTCTTTAATTCTCAGTTTCTCCCTTTCCCGTTCCAAATACTGAGGAGACATTTCTATAGGTAATCACCACTACCCCTGGAATACTCAATGAGCATCCATTTTAGTTCATCCAGATTACCCTCCACTGGCAAACCTAGGTTTTTACATTTCTGTGTCAGGGCCTCTTTTTTCATCCCCAAAAATTCCATTCTTTTTCCAGACAGTTATATATTTCAGAAATATATTGGGACTAGGAGTTGTTAAAATAAAGTCAGGAGTTTCAAACTTACTATGGTAACAGATTTCTATCACCACAGATAAAAATATATTCTGTCAGAGAGTTGTATCAAATCCATCTCTGACCTAGATATAATGCAGCTTCAACAGCTAGAAACTCAGTGGCGCCTCACAGTAACTGTGACAGGCTATCACACCGAGCCCTTTTCCAAAATAGAGATCCTTTCTGACTTGTCACAACAAATGACCAGAAATCTATTACCGATCCCACTTCTGCCACCAAATATGCGACGACACAGTCCCTTACACTTTAGGACCACGCGCATAAACCCTTCTCAGGCTAAGCATCAACACTTAAAAACCTGAGTGGAGAGTCAAATGAAACCTTTCCCCTACTAATGAGGGAAAAGATTAATATTGGTTATTAAGGATCAAGCTTAGACATTTTGCACACAAGTAATAATCTCGTATGTATGTAATCTGGTTTATAGCTCCATCTCATCCCACATTCCCTTCTCTCCATCTCTGCACTGTGCTAGAAGCCACGCTCTTGCCACACTCAGGAGAGGAAGCACCCAGACATAGAAAAAAGGGAATAAAAATGGCCCATGAGTGGCAGAAGCCAGTAGGAATGTTTTCTACCTGCTCTTCACACATTATACTTCTTCTTACATTTAAAAATCCAACCTTTTGTTGTTTAAACAAATCTGATGTTTAATAAAATAACTGGACTTGATTTCAAAGCTGGGTTTAGATATCCACCTACACAGACTGCAAGGGCCCAGAGACCCTACTAAACTGTAACAAAGGTAGGACTCCCACCAATTTTCTCCTGGCTGTGGCAGGACAAACCAGCATTCGAAGCCAGGCATATCCATAAATCCCACAGAACTTCTGGGAAAGGGCCAAGATGGCTAACAGAGCACCTAGCAATGCTAACTCATCATGTCGAGCAGGTCACAGAGGCAGGGGCAGCCATCTGAAAGACAACTATGGATGGCAGGGAAGGCCAAGCTGGCCTCAGAGAGATTGCGCTATCCAGACAGTTTTGCTTGCTCACTCTAGAAAACAGACCTGTCCCTAACCAGTCAGAATTACTGCCATTCCAGGATCAGTGTGCAGTCCATGTCAGAGATGCTCCCCGCAGCCCCTTTGTGGATGGCTTTCCCCCTTTAATCCAGCATTAGTGTGACTTTAGAGCAGTGGTGTAATCCCACCCGCACTGCACCGGCTTCACACCAGGAGCCGCTGTCATTAGGCGGATAAGGAGCTGTGGCACGAATATTGCTGCACCCAGGGACAGACTGCTTAACAGGATTAAGCCAAAGGAAAACAGGCCCAAAGCTCAGGGGTGGGAATGCAGCTGCCATCACAGTCAATCCCCACCACGAAGACAGCCTCTGCTTGTAAGGCAATCCAGGGCATTTCTTCTTTAGCAGAGGAAAGGGTAAGTGCGGAGTTACAAAAATGGGCTCAGGTCAAATCCAGGAATCCACTCTTGATTCCATAGGAGGCATTTGCTACACTGAGTCCTTTTTAGTTTTTCACTCCTTTGATTCCAACAAGCCTGCCACCTTGAAACACTACTTTTAGAGGCAAGGAAGAGATCCAGTACGAGTGAATGCTTCCTGTGTGAATCGGTGATTGAGCAGAGCACTGGCCCTTGCACTCTTCGTGCTGTTCCTCCCCTACACACACACAAACTGAAACAATGTATAGCAGACCTTCAAGAGACAATTGCTGGCAGGCCACAGGGTGGCTGTACTTCTGAAGAGTGATGTGGCAAAGGGAAGCGGTCATGGATCTTTAGCCTCCCACTGAAAGGACACAGAAGACAGTGAGGTTGGCGTGAAGAGTTTATTGAAGTGACTTATGCTTGGATGTTGCTCTTGGCACTGAAGGCCATGTAATATACAAGGAGACCAATTAAGGCTGCCAGCACCTCAGTGGACACCCACGGTCCGCTCCAGGCACCCTGTGACAAGAGGAGAAAAGGGAAAGAACAAAAACAGGTTGTTCAGGGAGCTATTGCATGCTTGAAAAGATGCATGAGGAATTATGTAGCTGAATCTCCTAGGTATCTCCACTTTTGGTCCTTCGCTAGACTCCCAAGGGAAGAACACAGCACAGCAGTGGCGAGGACAAGGGGTCTTAAGAAACTTAAAGATGAGCCATGAGGGCAGATGGCTTCAACAGAGAGCAGGGATTTGCATTCAGGGTTTAACCCTGGCTCACATGTAGGAATCGTCTTAATGGCCATGCAGTAAATCAGGGATCAGGCCTATCACTGGGGAGACATTAACAGCCCGTACTGTCCAACACAAGGTTTTTGTTTCCTATGGGAAGTGCTGGACAGCACTATTTTCTAGGGGAAGCATTCATGGAGATAGCAATTTACTCAAGCTGGGGGAACTCATCAGCCAAGGTCAGCTCTAGGTTATCTCCCAGTCATTTACACCTCAAGTGAGTAAATGGGACCACAAAGGAAGATATTGACACTGAGCAGGGATGCACTTAACATTGCACACGGCTGCAGGGACTGTTGCACACTGCATCATTCTGTATTTGTCAAAGTGCCATAGAGCTTTGACTTCCCTTTGCCCACCATCTTTTTAAAGCAATCTTCTAGCCCATACAGATGGAAAGGAAAGCTTTAAAAGCGCAGCAAAATCTCAGAAGCCAAGGAGTTGTTTTCTAGTGACTGAGATTTCAGTGCTTGGCACAGATCTTTATTCCCCCATCCCATTACTACTCCCCAACTCTTGCACACTATGTACTGCCAATCTTCCTGACTTCCCTGTCTTGTCATTCCCTAGTCCTTGCCAAGTTTTAATAATTTCAGTATCTGAATATTGAGGGCAGAGTAAGCCATGCAAAACAGATTCAAATTAAAAGGGGGGGGGGAGGATCCTGCCTGTGAAAGCTGGACGACTTCTGGCCTTGTGGCTAAAGAGCCAAACATCATGTTTGGAGTATCAAGAAACTTTAAAGGTGCCCTTTGCAGGACACACACACACAAACTGGTGGGGACTAGGAGGAGGGCCTTTTCTGTGGCAGCCCCCAATTTATGGAACTCCCTCCCCAGTGACCTCCGCCATGCCCCTTCCTTGATTAGCTTCCGCCGGGCATTAAAAACGGGGCTTTTCAGGTGGGAATATGGGGTGGGTTAGGATTTTTAAGTCTTGTACTGTTTTTAATTGTGTTTTATACTGTGTGTGTGTGTGTCCGTCCCCGTATTTTATTGCATTGTACATCGCTCAGAGTGGCCGGATGTCTGGCCAGATGGGCGATTCATAAATATAATAAATAAATAAATAAACACACAAACAAACAAACTGCATTGAGAAACTGCCATAAACAATCTGGTTAATCCAGCCCTGATCACAGTATTGAAAGATCTGCCTTGGCAGTAGAAGAGGTTCTCTCTCTTCTTGAAGCAGCTCCATTCCCACAGAGCAGCAGGCTTCCCCCTGCCCCTTTTATACTCACTCGATGGTCCACATTGACTGTGAAGAGGGGCCTGATCTCGGAGACGTCCTCATTGTTGCGTTGCGCCTAGGACAGGGGGAAAAGATTGGGATAGTTGGGTTTACATGCAAATCAGTGAATTAAATGGGGCTCCCCATGGAATAATATTCTCCTGACAGGCCTGGCATCATCACCATTCCCCTATACCAGGGGAAGGGAACCTCCAGCCTGCAGGACTATCTAATCCAATCTGGGAAGATTTTGCTGGTGGACATGCTCTCTTTAAAAAAAACAACAACACCCTCTTACTGCCCCCCCCCCCAAATGTCGCCTGGTGTTTTCATGGGGCAGGGGTTGACTGCTGGAACACTTTCCCCATGCTTCTCCCTGCTGGGCACTGAAAAAAGGCTCCCTCTCTCAGCACTCAGCAGGGTACTGCTCTCAGCACTGATCAGCTGCTGATCGGAGATAGGAGCTTTTCCCTGCAGGGGAGAAAGCTGATAAATTATTCAGTCCTGCTTATTTCTGAGGTTTGTCTGGCTTACTTCTGAATAGATATACTTACTTGTGAGTAGACATGCTGCTCATGCTTACTAGTGAGTAGATACACAGAGGCTTGGTATTTAGGATACTCTTTGAAAGCGTTGCTGAGTGATTCAGCCCCACAGATGGAATGCACACACATCCCCAAGACCTTGTTCAGAATGGAATTTGGCCCATGGACTGAGAAAGATTCCCCACCTCTGCCCAACACAGAATAGCTGTACAAGAATAGGCCCAGTGGAGAAAGCGAGAAAGTATAACAGACTGGCATTAGGTTTAGCACTGCAACTGGACTATTGCAGTCAGCGATTAAGATCTGAAAGTTTAAGAAAATATTAGGACTGTGTTCTCAGAACAATGTCAAGGTAGGTGAGGACAACTGCTTAAATTCTTGTTTAAAATGGCACTGGGAGTCAGGTCTCCATGGGATCCTTGCCATCTGCCATGGAATGAAGCCTCACTCTTTAGTTCCAAGTGTGTGAAGACAGGTTGCAGTTGCTCAGTGGTGAGGGGAAAACACTCTGTACATGCTCAGAGGTCTATCTAAAAACAGGCACAAACAGAATGTGGAATGGAGAGTTAATTAATGCCAAATGGTTAGAGGACAAAGGGGAATAGCTGTAAAAGCCCAACAGTACCTGCAAGAGATTTGTCTTACTTATGCTACTGGAGAGGTCATGCCACCAACTTTTAAATTGCCCTCAAGTCCACATGCTGAGATCTCCTATTTGCCAGAAATCTGACTGCCTGTAACACAGACTACACGCAGTCTACCTAAGCCTTCCCATTCCATCCACCAGGGGGCAACCTCACCTTGCGCAAGATGCTATAGGACTCTTCATCAAAAAACTTCACCTCATAGGTACCAGAGCGGGCCAGCTTGTGCTCCATGCTCCAAGAGACCTGCCCAAGAAAGGGATACTGGATCAGTGCTGAGAGAAACTGGATCCTCCCTGATTGGACAGGGACAGACAGACACACACAAAGTTACATGCACAGGTGTGCCACCCACATCAGTAGCCAGGGCTACAACAAGCCAAACCAGCCAATGGTTCGGGGTAGCAGCTTGCTTTAGCATGGAGTACACTATGGAGGGATCTATGGACTCAGACCCACCATAAATCCAGAGCCATGCATTTGTGCAGGAAAACAACTGCCTCCCTACTCCCTATTCATATTGCACAACGACGGGCAACTTGTTCAGCAATACCAACATCAAATATACACCCTAAGCTTCACTTTTTTGGTAAATGTACCTTTCTTTGCTATTACATTTTCAAATAATGAAACCAAAAAGGCAAGAATGTGAAAACAACCCAGAAGAGAAAGCCAGGGCTCTGGATTTTAACACAAAATCACAAGTTGCAGAAAAGTATGAAGGTAGCATTCCAAACCTGACAAATCGAAGTGCTCATTCTCAAGCTGAGAGAACATATCTTGCCCAAGGCTGCCCAGAAGATGTATGACTGAGCTAGAATTTCAACTTGCATCTAATACTGTCCTGTCCACAGCGTGCCACAAGCATTTCACTGCCTCTACCAAGGATCGCTGTTGGTTCTTACCTGATAGCGGCCGACATCCTGACCCCGAGTGACAGGGAACTGCTTGCCATTGACGTCTGCATAGAGGGCAACGTTCTACAAAAAGAGAAAGTATAATGAATATCAGATTAACAGGAATCCACAGCACACCCTCATGTTGAAAGCTCAGTGTGGTTTTTGCCATCCTTCCTCTACAATGGGATAGGTAGACCCTCCTAGTTCAAATGTCAGCATACCCGACAAATAAGTGGCCTTGAAGGGCCATTGGTAGAGAACCCAGAGAAGTATGGCTCCTGGACGTGCATTTTTGCCCTTTCCTAAAGTGCACCTGTGCCACCCGCTTCAGTGGCTGGGGCTACAGCAAGCCAGGCCAGCCAATGGTTCGGGGAGGCAAGTTACTGTGGCATGGGGTACACTATGGGAAGCCCATGGAGTGGGACCCACCATAAATCCAAAGCCATGCACCTGCTGAGACACACTCATTGCAAAACTGGAACTCTGCCTCCTGGTACCCAGACCCGTATCAAACCTACTAGAACAGGGGTGGGAAAAATTCAGGCTTGCAGGATCTATTTATTCTTCACTAAAATCCAGAGATTCACCAACTGGAGCCTCGTGCAAAAGACATACACTTAGAAGAATTCTGAGCCTAGGAATCCGTTTCGAATATCAGAAGTGAAACTGAGCTCACAATCTTTCTTCATTTCAGCAATATAACTGGGAAGGGTGGGGAGTCATTTTCTTGCTGCTATTGTTAAACAACTGGGAGTCAGAAATCCTTGCCTATCTACTGAAAATCATGCAGGGATGATCCAGATCTACTTTCTGCCCACCCCGTACTAGACTACACTTTCTTCTACGAAGTGAAAGAAGTCAAGTATACAGGCACTCACCTGAGCTCCATTCTTACAGGTGAGGGAGATCTCAACAACAAAGACAGTCTCTGAAGAAATAACAGCATCTGAGGTAGTGTAGTAGGATGGAGAGATGACTGGCTCTGTGCAGGTTTCAGCTGACAGGAAAGAGAAACAGGCTTATAAATCAAAACATTTAGAGCTTGAAATAAGGATAAGTCAGCATTTTGGGATATTCATAGAGGATGGTCTACATGGCAGAGTTCCTAGAAGCTCAGCATGTCATTTTGGAAGACAGCTCTGGAAACTACCCTATGCTGACATTAGCTGCCTCTGTTTAATGAAAGAACCTATCAGGGTGATGGGACCTAATCAGAAACAAAACACACTTCCCACCCCCAAATTCAGAAGTCAGGGCCCAGCACTCAGATTTCGAACACAGGATGGCCATGTGTGCGTGTGCATATGTATGCAAATCTATTAAATATTTCTAAAGCTGAGCCTATCATGAATTACCTCATCTCAGGGTGCTTCCCGACAAATCTTTTACTGTGTAATCACTGTGTCTCATTCACAGAGTTCTCTCCAAGGGATGTCCAGATAGCATCATCTTCACTTGGTAACCCTCCCATGTTTTCCCATAGCTTCTTCTGTCTTTATTCTTAGGGGGGGGGGGGTTAAGAAGGGAAAGGCAGAATAGTTGCATAATGGCTTTTGATTGGTAGTGATAGGAGCCCTCCATCTGAAAGCACCCTCAGTGCAGTAGAATCCCAGTTGAGAAATTCCCTTGCAAAGGGTCAGCTCCCTTTCTACTTTTAGAAAGCAGGTGAAAACAGCTACCGTATTTCAGAGGGCCTTTGCCACTGCTGGATTACAATATGAGTTAGATTTAGCTGTTCTTAACTAGGGAATGTTTTTATTATGGTGTGGTTGATTACGTTTCATATCACTGTATTTAACAGAAATTTTTATTGCTAATTGCTTCAAGAGCTTGGCTAGAAATTGGTCTATACGTTATGCAAGCAAACTCAGAGCAAATGTTGTTTCTAGGTATGCCAAATCTCATTTCAAACCCCAATAAAGCAGGTAAGAGCAAATACGTTCTAACCCACCCAGTTCAGCACTTCACCCATTGTCTCATTAAACATATGTACAGTGGCAAACGTGTGCATTAAGCTAAACATGCCAAGAAAATTGCCTATGGCTCCCCATCAAGTTGATTCACAGTGGCAAACATACGTACTCGCTGCTGCATAACATGTGACGAGGACCTACCGGTAAGTCTCAGAAGGAATAGGAAGGACTTAGAGATGGAAGACTTGCTCAAGGAAATTAGGGGAGGTGTGTGGGGAGAAGACTCACATCCTAGTTTGCACAACTATAGCTACTGGCTAAAAAACCAAAACACTCAACCTCACCTCAACCATGAACTCTCTCCAACAAGGAAAATGTATTAAAAGCCTCTTTTCTTCTGGGTAATGTTTACCACCCAAGGAAAGGACACATTTGTTTTTCTTGAATTTCAAGGCATTCTTCTATTTTTTATTATTTAAAGAAACTATATTTATTCCTACTCGTTATTGTTAAAAATATTGTAAATGTTAATAAGCTAATGATTAAAAAAAACTTACTAAAGTCATCAGTAAGCCATTCCCCGCTCACCCTCCCCAACCTACCATTTCCAATGTGGGAAATAATACTGATCTACCTTACAGGATCATTGAAAGCTCTACATTGTTCTCCAGCCATTTGATAAGCCTTCCCTTACAAGATGCTCTCCAGTTGCCTTGGACTACAACTCCCATTTTCCCCACCCAGCATGGCAGCAAAGGCTGTTAGATATTGCACCCAAATTTATTTAGGGTGCAGTCCTATGGCCTCTAGATGCTGTCTATAGACAGCCACAGAATAATTCAGTCCCAGCTCCGCCCTTGGAAAAGCACTCCAAGGTCGGAGTTGGGACTCTGATTTGGAGCACCATCCCCCACCCTCCCAGCCAGCATGGTTCTTTCCACACTGGCTACGGTTCTGAAGTTGTAAGACGGACCTCAGAGCTGGCACTGGATGGGCGTTCTGGGGGGCAAGGAGGGGAGGAGCGAGGCGCTGTCATGCTATGAGGAATCCTGGTGGTGCCTCAGCCTCCTCCCCTCGCAAGCCAGTGGAAAATTGGCCATCTAAGGGTTTTGGAGGGCGAGAGAAGCGTGGAGGCAATCCTTGCCTCTGCGCTCCTCCTGCCCTCCATAGGATACCCGTAACCGTCAGAGTTCAGAGGGTTACAGGCAGCCACATTGGATCATGCTGTTAGTGCATCATCTAAAATTGATTGCCAGCTTTGCAGATAGAAGGACTATCATGCTTCTCTTTACTCTTCTGTTTTACAAGAGATCTGTGTATTCGAATTAGTGCTAGAAACAGATCTGAGTAACTGTTTTAAATTTTTAAAAGGAGAATGGCCATTGCTTCTTTATCCTAGCATGCTTTGGTGCAACCTGAGAACTAACCTATAATTAGTCTGCAAATAGCTTCCTCAATCACGACCTTAAGAAAGCTGTCAAATACTGCAGGTGGGGCTTCCAACCAAGTTCCACTATGCCTTTTACCGACATCTTTTTTCCTCCCATGTTCTTTTCAGTGTAACATCCAGCCTGAGGGAGAGGTCTGTGAACATCAAAAGACTGCTCACTGCTTTGTGACTTTCAGCTGGTTCTAATAATGGCATTAAGCTACTACTGCTGTTTGAAGGTAATAATATTGAGCATATGTACAGCAATTTATACAACGACAAGGCAAAATTCAAAAGTAACAGTAACACAATACCTTTTATTAGGACCAATTGAGGGCATCAAAGACATGAGCAAGCTTTTGAGTTCTTTAACTCTTCATCAGCCTTATGAAGAGTCAATGAACTCAAAATGTTAAGCAAACATGAAAAAGTGTGGGTCTGCAGTAATAAAATGGAATGGAGAAAGTGCTACATTGTGCTCTGTCTGTGTAAGTCCCACTAAATCCGATTTACTTTCAAGTAATAATCAGGCCATGCTGGGGGGGGGGGGGGGGGGAGATATCTCAGGTAGCTATAAGGGCAGTCTCAAACCCCACACCAACAGTTGCAAGAACTCAGTTCTGTCGGGAAAACACTGGTCCGTTCTGAGGCAAAGAACAGAAACAAAGATATAAGTGGTAGGCCTTACATTAGCAAAGCTAGAAATTAGTTTTAGATGATGTACTAACAGTCAATAGAAGCCAAACTGAGTACCGCATAAGAAGAGCCCTGCTGGATCAGACCAAGGGTCCATCCAGTCTAGCATTCTGTTCACATAATGGCCAACCAGCTGCCCACCCTTCCATCCATGTTCCCCAGCAACTTACATTTTAAAAAAAATCTAGTTCTTTCCCCAAGGTGAACTCACATGGTTATTGCGAAAATAAATAAGGGTGGGGGAGACCGACCATGTATATTGCCCTAGTTGGGGAGTATACATGGTCTCCCCCATCCCCATTTTATCCTCACAACCCTGTAAGGTAGGTTAGGCTGCGAGATAGTGACTAAGGGATTTCCCCAAATTAAGGGAAGACAATAGTTTCATGGCTGAGCAGGCATTTGAACCCGGGTCTCTCCTGCCCTAACCGAACACTCTTCCCACAACACCATACGTTAGTCGATAGAGGTCAAAATCCCTGGAAAATGGAAGAAGAGAGGGACCGTGCCGGGAAGCGGCCAAGGGACCAGACCAGGCCGCTGACCAGAGAGACTCCCCACACCGCGGTGGGGAGGAGAGAAGGGAAGGGAGGCCCACAAGAAGAGCTACGGAAGCCACGGAGGGTCTCCATACCTCGAACCCCGCTCAGCAACAACAACGCAGACACCAACCACGGCAGCCCCAACCCGACCCCCGCCATGGCCAAGCCGTGAGAGAACGACAAGGAACCAACCTGCTGCTGTTAAGCCGATGTGTCCGCCTCCCGCGCGGGGGACGTCGGGAAGGGCACGAGCCAATCAGCGGCGGCGGCGGCGCCGTTCTCGCCCTTGCTGCCTTCGCCGCGTAACACGGGGCGGCTCAAAAGAAAAGAGACGTGGCCTTCTCCAAAGAGTTCTAAAATGGCCACTCGCGACTTTTGTCGCGCCGACACGTTAAGAGAGCGGAAACATCCGAAAGGGCCTTACTGCGCACGCGTAATACCGATCCACTTTTTTAGGTCTGGAGACGGTGTAAGGGAGTGCCCGAAAACATGGCCGCCCGGGACTTATTTAACGCCGATGCAGCGACTGGACAAAGGCAATAAAACGGAAATGGTTCGCACACGCGCAATTATTCATCTGCGGTTCCTGCCCAAACCAAAATTTGAAATCTTTTTTTTTTTTTAATGTCGCGACATTTACAGCGTAATCCTATAAAAACATGTCTACTCAGAAGTAAGGCCTATTAAGTTCAATAGGGCTTCTTCCCAGGTAAGTGAGTATAGCATTACAGAGTCTACACAATTTTTTTTAGAATTTCCTCTTTTTATCATTTTCTTTTTGTAATTTTATCCTGGAAGACAATCTTACTCGGTCACGAGTGATCGCCTACTACTACAGCCTTAGGCGGTTTGACTGCTTCGTAGCAAAGATACCTGGCATGTATCATTCTCAGTACAACGGGTCTTTTCGGATAAGCTCTCACATTGTGCAGCTATCAAAAATATCCCAACCACCCGCCAAAGATGCTGTGGGGGACAGGCGTGTGTGGTTGGACATAGCGTCTGTTGCCAGAGCTTGTCTATCATTGGTCGTCGTTTGAATACTTGGCGTTCCCCATTGGACAAAGGAGGCGAAAGGGCGGGACAAGGGAGTGTAAACTAGTGAGATTTATGATTTATGAAAGGGTGGGCGCGGGAGTTGAAATTGTGCCTGATTGGTCAAGGGAGGCAGCATGATTCCTTTTTTTTTTTTTTTATAGGTCCACCACTTGGAGGAGGAAGGAGCGGAATGGCAGCCATGGCAACCAAGCTGTCTTCTTTCGCAAACCTCACAGCGAAGGGGACTACGAAGGGGGCTGGAATTGTCCCTGCAGTTTCCAGTTGCTGATCCTCTGAGGTTGATAATAATACGTTTATTAGGCCAACCAAAAGATCACCAAGAATGTGCAAGCTTTCAAATCTCCAGATCTCTTCATTAGGCAAGATGTTACAAAAACGGGGGGGGGGGGGCGAGATGGGGTGGGAAAAACCTGATGATAGTGAGTGAAGTCACACTGGGTGGGTTCAGACGACACTTTAAGCCCAGAATGGCTCTGTAGCCACTTTGGGCTTAAAAGTTGCCTGGGTCCCCTGCAGCTGGGGTCCTGAGGCCCCTCCTCCCCCCCTCAGTCCTCCAGCTGGTATCCCAAGGGATACCGCGGGAGCACTGAACGGACCGGGGATGACAGCAGCTGAAGGTGCCGAATCATCGGCACTTCCGACGGACTGTCATCCACTTCCCCGCCCTGTGCTCCTGCCGATGCTGAGAGAGCGGGATTGCCCGCAAGCAATCGCACTCTCCCGGCATCGGCAGTGTTGGGACTTGAAAAAGATACTAGGAGAGGATATATTGTGGAGTAATATCCTTCCTATCTCATGTTAGTGAGATCAGCAGAGTACAGTGCCTTTCCAGTTTAAAAGAAGCTTAGATTTGGCTAGTCTAGTGTTAGCCAGTTAGCATTTGGTAATCCAGGATGCTTTAAGGCAGACTGGATTTCCCTGGTTTTGCCCCCTTTTCTCTCCCTCAGAACAATAATCAGAGACACAGTCTTGTAAAAGTTAAAAGTAACATTTACTCACTCAGATTATGCAGTTTCATTCAGGCAGGCTTAAAAGCGTTTCTTACAGTTGGTTACAAGTTCATTTGGAAATACTTGGGGTCTGAACTTGTGGAGTTCAGACCAGCAACTCTGGCTACATGCTGCTACAAGGACCACGTGGAGACAACAACCTAGTGGTGCCACGCTCACTAGAGTCTGAACAGAAAAAGGAAGAAGCTGGGAGCAACGCCCACTTCCTGTTCAGGCTGTTAATAATTCAATGAGTACCTTCTAGGAAAACCACCCTAGAAGGTATCAGTGATCTTAACCATTTCACCCAATTACCTGGTGAAACATTAGCCATAGGTTTTGACTGCAATTTTAATTATCCAACAGGCAGGAGTGCAGAGCGGGGAAGCTGGAGGGGGCGGGGGGGACAAGCCCATTGTGGTCCGCTTCCTGGAGAGGCAATGGAATGCAATGCGACTCGTGTGCCCTCCCACACCCAACCCCCCCACCCGCTTGGAGAGCTGGCCAAGTGGGGGACGACGATGACACACAGGTGCTTCTCTCTGCCATCGTTGCACACACGTGATGACAAAAAGAAGCCCCCCCCGCCCTTGCTCGAGGGGGGGGCGAGCTAGTGTTTGCTGTGTGCCCCTTCCTCAAACCCCAAGTGGGGGCTGGGGCGATGGTGCATGGCAGACACTGGTGGCGGCACGCACCCTCTCCTCAACCCCCAAGGCACCCAGAAACCACCACGGGGGGGGGGGAGGCTGGGTACAGACGACAAGCTAAGCCATCATGGCTTAGCGTGTTGTGCAAACCCAGTCACCGTGTGCATGTTCACATAGCCCAAGTTGAATTTGTGTCACCTAAAAGTTGTATTATAAAATACAATTGACAAATGTTAAATGATAAATAATTAAGAATTTTAAAATGTAAATAATTAAGGATGCAATCCTATGCATGTTGAGACAGAAAAAAGTCCTGCAATTCTTGTAGAATTCTTGTAGGACTTGTAGGGGTGGGTGGGTTTCTGTCTAAACATGCATAGGATTGCACCATAAAAATAGTAATTGTATTAAAGGGAAGATACACAAAGACACAAGCAGGTTCACAATGAATTCTGGGTAACTGGCATAAAAAATAATTGTCAAGGTGACCTGGATGGTATCCAAAGAAAATAGGCTGAGTAAAGCCCTAACATGTGGGCCAAAGAGTTATTTGAGTAATGAACATGTGTGAGACTATTATTCCAGGTCAAAAGTGTACTTAAAGTTTTTGCTTATCAATTTATGAGCAAAAAATATTGTGTACAGCATACACATCAAAAAGCTGTGTATACTGCTTTTGTGTAAAAAGCTGTGTAAACATACAGATGTTTACAAAAATGTATAGACTTTTCATTGACAAATTTTGAGTAAGGAGTTATCTTCTCAAAGGTATATTTCAAAATTGATCGTATCTAGCCTGAAAGGCATGTAAGCCTTTTTTATATGTTCTGATTTTTTAGGAATGTTTAATAACAATGAAATAATTAAGACTGTGAGCCCTAATTTATGGGACAGTAGATAATATTAGCTATGAGGTAATTATCTATGTGGTAAAATATTAGCTATGAGGTAATTTCTACACAATAGGTAAATCAGAGGGAGAGGAAGCAGCAGGAAGGCAACCCTCCATTGTTCCTGGATCTGTATGAGGCCATCAGAAGAAGAGGAAGCAGCAGTCCTTCCACTGTGTCCACGACCTTTGAACTTTACAACTAAGAATGTAGTGGCTGAATTTGCTTTTTTTCCTCCTCCCTCCCAATCTGCTTTCCTTTTGTGTCATGTCTTTTGGATTGTAAGCCTGTGGGCAGAAACTGTCTTATTTTTGTAAGCCACTTTGGGAGTCTTTGTGGCTAAAGGGCATGGAACAAATGCTATAAATAAATAAACTGGCATGTTATCTATAAAAAGGATATTGCAGTGCTGGAGTAGGTGCAGAAAAGTGCAAACAAATTTATCAAGGCGCTGGAGCAACACCCCTATGAGGAAAGTTTCTGTGGCTCTGTAGCTTAGAAAAAAGGCAAATAAGTGGGGTGGGGGATATGACAGAGGTTTATAAAAGTGTCATGGTATAGAGAAAGTGGATAGGGATACGTTGTTTTTGTTTTTGTTGCCTTCTCACATAGTATTAGAACCCAGGGTCATCTAGTCAAGCTAAATGGTGAGAGGTTCAGGGCAGACAAGAGGAAGTATTTATTCATACATCACATACAGGAGCTATGGAATCCACCACCACAAGGTGTAGTGTAGGCTTCCCACCTGGATGGCTTTCTAAGGGGATTAGACAAATTCATGTAGGAGAATGCTATCAATAGCTACTAGTTATGTTGGCTATATGTTCCTTCTAGAATCAGAGGCAGTATGCCTTTGAATCTCAGTTGCTGGGGAACATGGGTGGAAGGGTGCTATTGCCCACGTGTCCTGTTTGCGGGCTTCCCATAGGCATCTGGCTGACCACTGTGGGAACAGAGTGCTAGACTAGATCTGCCCTTGGTCTGATCCAGCACAGCTGTCCTTATGTTCTTTATTTTATGCGGAGGGCAAGAGTTCTATTCTAGCCTTTCCCCTGACATGCTAGTTTTCTATACAGACGGAGGTTGAAGCGGTACAGCCCAGACACAGGTTCACTTTGAACCCATTTTCTATGACATCCAAATAATCGGCTTTACTCGCATAAAGGATAACAACCAGGTCTAAAGAGGAGGCTGTCCCGTGTTTTAGAATTAACATACAAACTCAGTTCTTCTGAAGAGCTCAGAGTGGTTTACGTGTGGTTCCCAGGCAATTGCCATCCAGACAGCCAACAGGGCAAAACTATCCTCTGCCTTTTTAGACCTTTTTCTTAATAGCTGAAGGGAGGAAAGTTGAGCAGGAGCAGCTTTTCTTTCTCCCACATGGCAATTTGCACCTGCCAAAATGACTTTCCCCACAAAACTGCTAAAAGGTACAGGAACCCTGTCCTTTGCATCCTGGCATCCTACCACTGTTTAACCATACCTAATTTGTTCTCCGTGTGCATGCATAACCAAAAAAAAAGAGGACGTGATCGTCCCCATACGAGAGCTTGGTGTAGTGGTTAGAATGTTGGACTGGGACAGGAGACCCGGGTTCAAGTCCCTCCTTGGCCACAAAGCTCACAGGGTGACTTCAGGCCAGTCACTGACTCTCAGACTAACGTACCTCACAGGATTGTTGTGAGGATGAAATGGAGAGGAAGAGGACCATGTAAGCGATCTTGGGTTCCTTGTAAAGAGGGTGGGGAAGGTGGTGTGCTTAAAGGACACTCTAGCCAGGCCTTTCTGTCCAGGAGGACAGATATCTTTACTCCGAAATCCCAGACTATCTACACCGTTCCTGTACTATTGGCTCCCCTCAGAGGCTCAAATCCATCGCTGATTTACATCTGGCAGCGGTAGCGTGGGAGTTGCTTCTGCAAGGAAGCACGGGGGCAAGGCCAATGGCGCGGCTTTTTCATTATCAGTGTAGTAATGCCCAGAGAACATTGATCATTAGGCACAGAGCTTTTTTTCTGGAGGAACTCACCAGAACTGAGTTCCAGCACCTTTTCTTCTATTAATTGCATTACAATTTAATCGCCATCTACTCCCGAGGAAATGTAATCCAAGAGTTCCAGGTACCCTTTTCTCCAGAAAAAAAGCACTGATTAGGCAGATTAGAAATGTAATAAATAAATGTTATAGAGGTGGTGGTGGGGAAACATTGTGTTTCCAATGCCACAGTTAGTAGTATGAATCAGTTCTTGCTGTTGAACCTTGATGTGGTAACTAGGTCTGATGTAACACTGAATTACCACAAGGGCACTTTCTGGAGTGATTCAAGAAGTCCTGTAAGTGCAGTTTATATGTATTTATTTCTTCAATCATGCTTTTCTCCTACCGTTTTCCTAAGGAGGTCCCGGCACTAGAAAAGTCTTGCATTTTGTCATTCAAATCATAACCACCTTGTGGGGTGGGTTAGGCTGAGAATGGGTGACTGGTCCAAGGTCACCCAGGGAGCTTCACAGCTGGGCTGAGACTGAACATGGATTTCCCTGGGCGGAGTCTCACACATCTGTCCGCTACATGACACTGGCTCTGCCGTTCCGGTCTGCCTTTGGCGACGATCTATGCTCCCCTGTTGAAGTGTGCAGGAACTTCCCACGGGAGCATTTGCACTTTCAATAATAGATGCCGTTGCTCCTGCAGCAAGTCTGTGGTGCACTGAGTGAAAGATGGGGTCTAACCCCAAGAACAGATTGCCTAGAAAAGACATACCGGTAGATTGAAACAGCAGGCAGGGTTTTGATTTGAGTCAGTGACCATGAACCAGATGTGGAAATCGGGAGGCCCAGACCACAGACAAAGCCTGGAGGGGAAAGAGGCGAGACTGAAACGGGAACCAACCGTCTTTACTCCATTTCCCCAATATGATGAGCGGAAACAACCTACATTAATGGCTGCCTGAGAAGGAGAAATGCAACAGGTGAATCGGAGGTGTCATAAGGCAAGAACAGAAATGTATTGTAGATACGTTTATGGCTGGGATGTAGAGCAGGCTGATGTCATCAATGCCACGCCCCTCAAAATTAACAGGCATTATCTATATAAATTCACTCCCATCCTGAAATGGTTTAAGATTACTCAAATTGGAGTATTAATTAATTTGTGCTCAGTTCAGCACCAAACTGAATCTTGCCCCTCCTGCTCCTGCATGTGCAATTTGCCCCCATCAACCTCCCTCCTGCATTAAGAGGCGGGCTGTGAGCGCAGGGGCACTGCCTGGACTGTGCCCCTTATTTATGAATGAATTTTTTTGAATTGCCTTTCTGCCTGCCAGGCACAGAGCACAGGCCCACTCCACCAGCCCAGCTGAAAGGCCTCCCTCCCTCATGAAGGCTCCTCCTCCCTCAGCTGTCACCACCAGCAGCCATTCCAGCGGGCTGTGCAGAGGGAGATGAGAGGGAGCGCAGGGCCATTCCACCAGCCCCTCCAGAATTAATCCCCCCCCCTTCTTCCTTCCCTATTCCTTTTTCCTTGTGTGTCCTGTCTTTTTAGATTATAAACCTGCGGGGCAGGGGCTGTCTTGTTAACTGATTATATGTAAGCCACTCTGGGAGCCTGTTTGGCTGAGGAGCAGCATTAAGATGTTTCAAATAAAATAAATTAATCAATTAACCTTCCCCCATCATAAACAGCAATCAAAACAGAAAAGCAGCAACATTTCCATTTTGAAATGGCTGGGAAAATGGAAGACTTTTTACTCTTCACTTACGTTCTGTCGATGAGGTGGCCTGGCAATGGCCACTCTCCTGGGGAAGCTGCGGTGCCACCACCAAGAAGGTCCTCCCCGAGTGTCGCAAGTTCTTGTTTCATGTAAGGAACCTGGAAACTGGATCAAGGCCTCTCCAGTTTATCTCGAAGAATGGGGAGGGTCCTATGAGAAGAGACATTCCTGTGGACCAGCCTTCCCCAACCTGGTGCCCTCCAGATGTTTTGGGCTTCAATTCCCATCATCCTCAGCCAGTATCCACCAATGGTCAGGAATGCTGAGAGTTGTCAACCAAAACATCTGGAAGGCATGAGAAGGCTGCTGGAGATAGTACTTGTTTTTGGGGGTGGGACTGTCATTACCCCCCTCCACTTTGGCTGGGCTCTTACACCTTTATCCCTGTAATCTGCCTCATACCTCCTTGTGCTCAACTGAGGGTCCTTGAGCCATCCACTCCACCTTGAAGCAGGATCCAAAAGACCACAAAGCAGAGTATCAGCAGCTCTATACCCCTACACCCTGGGGTGAAATGTTTTAAGGGGGCACCCCAGGGTCTGTGCATGCCTAACCCTACACACCAGACCCTTGTGAAAATAAGATTTGCTCAATCATTGCTTGTTCTGTATGCCTCCTCCCTATCTATGTATCTCTCCTCTCATAGCAGCACTTCGAAGAATCCTGATGCAAACATTGACTGAGTTCAGGCAACACGATTACCAACACTCAAGGGTTGAGTGTGGGTTGTTGTTGAAATCTGGGTTATCATGTTGTCTGAACCCAGCTGAGCTAACAAGCCATGGCTTGTTAACCATAAACAACCCATGAAGAGAACCCATGGTTCGGTTTTGGGTTGTGAGCTGTGGGTTGTTCACCGTGGTTTATTCTCTCCGACAACACGACAACCCATGTTTCAACAATCCACGGTTCAATGGCTACTTGGATGGGAGACCCCTCCTCTAGTTTCCTGCATTGAGCAGGGGGTTGGACTCGATGGCCTTGTAGGCCCCTTCCAACTCCATGATCCTATGAACCCATACAATGAACCTAGTCGTTGGCTGCAACAACTGGAAGAGAGCAAGTGGTGCAGTTTCTCAGGATCACCACCAGGTGTCTCTGTCAAACCAGGGAAAATGGAGATAGGGTGAGGCTGGAATGGGGCTGGGCCAGACATCTTGAGCCCCAAGGCAAACAATCCATTGAAAGGAATGAATGGGCACCCTTCTGGTGAAGCTCTGGTTCCTTGCAACAAGGCTTGTGCTGTGGATCTGTCCCCCACGGGTCAGATTGTTCCGCCTGGCACTTTAATGGCACGCAAAACCGAGTGCCTGAGGCCACCTCACCTTAAGCTGGAACAGTGATGCATTGGGCCATTGGTTGGAAACTGGGGAGGCAGAAGAAACTGGGGCCTAATGTTTATTTATTTATTTATTTAAGTGAAAATGCTGCATTTCTGATGGAAGCTTCAGAGTACGAGCCTCCTCTTCAGGGCCTCCAAAGGAAGGCCTCAAATCGGGGGTGGGGGGGAATCAAGGGCGGGGGGGGGGGCTCGGTGTTTTGCACTTGGCTTGAGAGGTTTTACCATTCACCACACACACCACCCATCAGGTCTGGGCCCTGCTATGCCAGGCCCCACCCCTTAGCTCTCAGGCTAAGGGCAGCAGAAACCCGACCCATCAAAAGCCATAAAAGTCCATTTTCAGGAGGCCTGCGTGATGGATTTCCCTTCTCATAAATATTACAGTGTTGGGCGAATTAAAGGATTAAGCAAAGGAGACCTATTTGGGGAAGATGGGTCCGAACGGAGAACTGGCCATGAAACAAGACTCAGGGCATATAGTTAGCACAGATTAGTTGGCACCTCACAACATACTTTTGAATTACTCAGGGTCCTAGCCTCACTCAGGAGACCTAATCCTCATTGCCAGAAGATGGCTGGGCTCAGAGGGGCTTACATGGGGCTCCTGGGATGGGGTGTCTACCATGTAGGTACTGACCAGTCCAGGGGTGTTGGACCTCATTCGGCCTGAGGACCGGATTCCATTTTAGAGACACGGGGGGGGGGGGGCAAAGAAGAACCTGAGGCAAAGGGGGCATGGCCAAAATACCAGCATATTTTCATTTAAAGCTCTTGCTGCCAGTAAGTAAGCTTTAGGAGTGGCATTTCAATATTTTAGAATGGGGGGAAAACTGCACAAATGCCGGGAAACACTAATTATGATCAGGGGGGAAGGGGGGGCCTTCTGGGGAACCCCTCCAGGAGGGCTGGATTTGGGGGCCCCAAGCCTGAGGTTCCACACTCCTGAATGAGGCCCGCACCACCTTGCATTGAACAATCCTAGGCAGCTACAGAGGTGTGAGGACTCCAGGAGCGCATTAAAGCTCACTTAATGTGGACTATTAGCCTCTTAACATCCCCTTATTACTCTTCTGTCCTCCCATTCAGGGTGCCTAAAGGATGGAGAAAGGGCAGTTTGATGCTGCTGCTACATTTAAATTCATGCTTATTTGCAGCACTTAATTTCTGGAAAGATAGCAGGGGGATACCAGTCCCTGGAGACCTTCTCTTCATAATTAGTTGAGACCTTGTGTGGGTATATAATCACAAGCACACACAGTGTGTGTGTGTGTGTGTGTATGTGTATGTGTAGATTGTGTGGTTATTCTTCCTTTTTAGGGACATATAATACAGGATCAAGCACCCTGCACATTGACTATTCTAGAATAATTTCTACTCCCAGTGTGCTCCTCACACAGATGCTAATGTAGATTAGAAGTCTCTCCAGCCATGCAGTAAAAAAGGAGATGGAGCAAAACCTCACCCTTCCCTCACTTAAACCATCCCAACTACGCATACAGATGAGTACGTAATTCAAAAGTATGTTGTGAGGTGCCAACTAATCTGTGCTAACTATATGCCCTGAGACTGAGTCTTGTTTCATGGCCAGTTCTCCGTTCGGACCCATCTTCCCCAAATAGGTCTCCTTTGCTTAATCCTTTAATTCGCCCAACACTGTAATATTTATGAGAAGGGAAATCCATCACAGCAGGCCTCCTGAAAATGGACTTTTATGGCTTTTGATGGGTCGGGTTTCTGCTGCCCTTAGATGGTGAAGAGCAATTCCCATTAACCCTCATCATGCAGGGGTGAGAAGGGGAGTCGGCCACGAGGAGGGTCCTTTGCAACAGGAAAAAACGCCTGGCCCCTCCGGGTCAGAAACTGCACAGCCAAGCAACCCCAAGGTTAGAGGCATGCGAAGGAATGCGGCTTCTGAGGGTTTTGTTGGGGAAGGGGTTGAGTTACGTTTTCTTTTCTTCAAATCTTAAAGCATGATGTAGTTTTGGTTTGCTTTTCTTTCTAGATTAAAAAAAAAAACCAACCTTTAAAAACCCCTTCCGCATTTCTCATTTATCTTAAAAAACCGGGGTGGGGTGGGGTGGGGGGACTATCAGGTTTTGGTTTTAGGAATGTAAAACAACAGCAATAAGGAAAACGAAGCTTTTGCACAAGTTTCGTCTGCCCTTGCACAGATCAGATCCGTTAAGAGAAATGTTGCAACCAATGAAAGTTTAGGCCTCAATAAATTAGTCTTTTAAGTTGCCACAGGATTCTTTGTTACTTTTGCTACAGGAGCCTGTTGTGGGTATTTGTCGGTGGGGTGGGGTGAGGAATGTTCTTTTGTGGGGACATAATCAACTTGGGTAAGAAAGAACTGCAGCCATTTTGTTGTGACATTTTGGGGGTAAAGTAGTGAGGTATTGCTTGATCCAGATTCAGGAGAACGAGTGTTGGACTCGGACCTCTGAGCTCAGCTTCTGGCTTAGCTGTAGACACGCACTAGGTGAGCTTGGGAGGTCACCCCAAGTCATCTTCATCTGTCTTCGAGCTTTTCTACACAAGGCTTTTATTGTGCGCTCTTGCACAAAGTACTCACGGTACTTTGCGGGTACTTTACACGACGGTCGTCATCCTCCAGGGCCTCTCCTGTGCTTTGCAACCATTACCGCAGCTTTTTTTAGATCAAGGAAACTGTGGTATTATTTAGAAATGGTGCCATGAAATGCTCTTATATTATGTGTGGAGGAAGAGGGGGGGGGCTGGCTGACCCACCAGACTCCCACCCTTTCCTCCCTGCAAAAGGAAACCCAGCACTTGCCACCATGTGGCCCGGAAGGGGGGGCTGGCTGGCCCGCCACTACCCCACCCTTGCCTACTGGCAAAGGAACCAAGACCCTCTGAGATCTCAAGATACCAGACTGCCGGCCTCAGCCGTCTGCAATCCTACTTGGATCTCTGTTTAGGGACTCGCCTTCATATTTCTGTAACCTGGATTTAGATACTGAACTCACAGAGCACTACAAAACCCATTTGGGGTGAAACCAAGACAAGGTTTATTTCTGGTAGCATCTTACAACAAGATTAGGCAAATAAGAGAAGCACACAATATAGAGAGACACTTTGGTACACAGTAAAGCTGCAAAATGGGCTCAAGTTACAGGAACCTAGATTCCACCTAAACATCAGGAAAAATTTCCTGACTGTCAGAGCAATAAGACAATGGAATCAACTACCTAGGGAGGTGGTGGGCTCTCCCAGTCTGGAGGCATTCAAGGTGCGGCTGGACAGACATCTGTCAGAGATGCTTTGATCTGGATTCCTGCATTGAGCAGGGGGTTGGACTCGATGGCCTTGTAGGCCCCTTCCAACTCTACTTTTCTATGATTCTATGATTCTATGAAAATAACAAAACCTGATTCTTTAAGATCTCTCAGGCACATACACCTGTTACCTGAGGGTGTCTTCTTCAAGGGTTAGATTCAGCACAGTCCTGCCGCCCGGGGGGAACTATTCCATCATACCTGCCGGTCTGATATAAATAGCCCTCCACAAGACTTGCCTTTCTAGATCCTTCAAACCAGCCAATTTTACCAGGGGCTGCCTGGGGTCGATTCCTGAGGGGGGGCCCCCCTAAAGGCTCGGGCCCCTCGCTGGCGCGCTGCCATGCCAGGCACGCTACCAAAAGGACTGACCAAGAACAAAGGCTTACACGTGGGGAAATAGCTCTTCCCCCTCCCCTTTTCTGTAACCTTCTTGCTTCAGCCAATCAATTTGAACTTCACCTGGCCAGGCAGGGGGGAGGGAACTGGCCAGGCAGGGGAAAGGGAACTCCTGAGTCATGGCTTGAACTATTTGAATTACATCTGCATATGAACGCTTTCAGCCTGGCTCCTCCAGACCTCTGGGCGCCAGGCCCCATCCTATGTTCCATCACCTTTTGCTTCCTCCCAGCCCCCACCTGGTTCACTCATGAGGAGGCGTGTGTGTGTGTGTGTGTGTGTGTGTGTGTGTGTGTGTTTGTGTTCCTGCATGCATGCATGCATGAACCCTAAAACTCTTTTCTCTACACGCTAACTATGCACACCCCACCCCAGCCGGTTCACACATGAGGTGTGTGTGTGTACCCCCAAAGGCTAGTTTCTCCACAGGTGCCATGAAATGCTCTTATATTTATGCAATTCTGCTATATCACAGTGCTGCCTAGTGGTTGTGTAATGGAATATATAGAAAAGCAGAGAGAGAAAAAACCTGGGGAAAAACACATGTAAAGGAGTTGATTTTAATCCCGCAAAGAATCTGGAAGCAGAGGCCTCGGTAAAGTGGTGGGTTAAATGCCTCATGTAGAAAAGCACTTCATCTGTAAAATGGGTATCAAACCAATCCACCTCCTGGGTTGCTGGGCACAATGAGATCATCTGCATAAATGTATTTCTCCTTCCCTCTTTTCGTGCTTAACCTTTGGGCACTCCACAGTGGCTATGGAGCATCAAAAAGATCAAATTTAGCTTGTAAACAAATTAAATATGACCTCTGCAGCACTATAGCCACCATTTTTTATTTTTTATTTGTAAAAAAAATAATAATTCTGCCGCCAACAAATTCAGGAGGGGGAGGCACGGCAGGGCCACACGTGGCCTGTGAACCCTGTGTTGCCCACCCCTGCCGTATAATTCTTATTCTCCCTGTGCTGGCCCTTATGTAGCCAAAGCAACATTACCCATGCACAAGAAGAAGTTATGAACACACTTGAAGGAACTATGAAGTTTGCGGTACAAAAAAAATATTCTTCAGAACAAAAGCTTCAGAACAAAAATCTTCCGGTGGCGGGGGACACAAAATAGCTCAATGAGGACTGAAAATGCTCAGTGAGCAGAATGCTGACTGATGTGGATGGGGGATGGACTGTCCCAGAAAATGGCAGGAACCCTGAAAGGGAGCATGTCACGCTGTTCAATTCCCACTTGTTTTTATTTATTTATTATATTTATACCCCACCTTTTTCCCTCTTGCAAGGAACCCAAGGTGGCTTACATAATCCTCCTCCTCCTCCTCTCCATTTTATCCTCACAAGAACCCTGTGTGGTAGGTTAGACTTGAGAGTCAGTGACTGGCCCAAAGTCACCCAGTGAGTTTCATGGCCGAGCGGGGGGACTAGAACCCGGATCTCCCGAGTCCCCAGTCCAACACTCTCACCACTACGCCACACTTGTTTTAAGCTACCGTAATAGCAGCCCACCTTTTGTGTATGCCACAAATAAAAAGTGAACTAGAGGAGGGACCATAGCCCCGTGGTACATCACATGTTTTGCATGTGGAAGGTCATGATCCCGCAGAGTAGGCAGTTCTGGGCTAGGTGGAGAAATAGCCTGGCCTGGTATAAGACACTATAAAACACCACCTCTTTAACGCAGACTACAGTATGTATTATTGGGGTATATTTGGGAGAACCCTGTTAGAAGTTCTCCGTTAGTAGAGTGAGTACATCGGAATTGCCCTGTGGGCCTTTAATCCCACATCTGACGTGTCCCCTGTTTCAGGGGACAAATCACTCAGGCAGAGGCTGTAGCTTAGTATAAAAAGAAAGATTTCAACAAGGTTTATTAAGAAAGGTACCGTACATTTGGATAGGAAAGCCCAACACTTAATTCTGTCTAGAAAGCCATGTGCTCGGAATGAGCGCATGGGAAGAGCAGCAGCAGCATCATGACTGCTCAGGTAGGGAACAGGAAGCAAGAGTGACCACAGAACAAAAGACCCCCTAAAAGTATCAGTCCACGTGATAGAGGCAGCAGGAAGTAGAGGTCAAAGGGTAAGGAAAGCAGGCATCCCCATCTGCTCTATTCCCAATGCCCCCAGTGGTCATTTGGGTGAGATAGGTGCAAAGAGATGATGCCAAGGTCCAGTTTTCCAACACGTATACTGGTCTGTGTGCCTTGGGGTGGCTTTGCCCCTAGCGCCCTGAGCTGAGGAGCAAGAAACAGTGCAGCTCAGGAGGGTCAGGGTCAGAGTGTAAGACTATGCTGGAGCCAGGCCAGCAGATCCTCCAGCTCCTATCCAGGTATGCCACTTATCTCTGCTGCCCATGCCACAGGTGGGCCACACATATTCTAGACCAGGTGATTCCATGGGCCACGTAGCTTGACTTTCTGGGCACCGACAGGATCTGAGAAGACACCCATTCAAGTTTTCCTTCTGGAATTTGATGTGCCAGTTTCCATATGGAGCAGGGTTCCTGCACGCTTGTAACAGTTGCAGCAAAGGGAGAACTTCAGCAGATGCAGCTGCTCCCACCATGGAGCTGCTGTGTTGGGAGAAAGTGCACTCCGTCCATGCTGCTGTTAGACAATCCACTACTGAATTTGGTAGGCCCAGGGGGGATACCCTCAGTGGCGGTGAGAGATTGGATTGTAAAGACCCGTGCCTGCTCGCAGCTGTTGAGAGGAAATGTCTTGTTTCCTCCATTTCCACATGGCTGCCTGAAGTTGTCCAGCTGTTTGGAAGAATCAGGCTGCAGGGCTGGGGAAAGCCAGGGTGTGTGTGTGTGTGTGTGTGTGTGTCTGGGGGGAAAGAGAGAGTGAGAGAGAGAGAGAGAGAGAAATCCTAATAGCGCAGAGGCCCTGTCCAGCTGGGGGCACCAGGGTACAGGTATAAGGGCTTGGGGGCCTAATGCAGTGGAACAGCCCTCCTCCCAGTGTGAAATGCAGCCGGAAGGGCAGGCGAGAGGTGCTAGCTTCTCAAGCCAAGCGCTGTTCTTGCCAGAGGGAGCGATGCCCAAAGAAGGGAATGTCTGAGCAATAGAGCGTTGCTCTCTGCGATGCTCCTGAGCTGTTGCCCTGCGTGCCAACGTCCTTTCTGTGCCAACTTGGAGGCGTCCCCGGGCAGCCAAGGCGTCCCAGGAGACCTACATCCTAAGCTCACCTTAGCCTTCCTAAGCCCAAACAGCCACCATCAAGAGGCTTCACAAATCCATGACATGAGAGCTACAGGACCGCTGCCATGAGGCAGACCCAAGGAAGGACACTTGTGGGAAGGGTCTGCCCACTGGAGGCATCAGAAGGATCTGCCCGCTGGAGGCACCGGGCAGAGACTTCAGTAGGCCAGTTTATAAGTCCAAAGCAACACAAAGTGCAGAAAAGTCAACTAAAACGGCTGACCTTAGAGCTTTTCTATACGAGGCTGTTAATTCGCTGTATCTACTTTTGAGATCCAAGTACTACACTAGAAGCTTTTCTTTTTTTCCTGCTTTTCCACTACATAACCTGTAGGTGGCACTGTGGTATAGCAGAATAGTGCAAATACACAGGAGGAAATTGCTTTCTTTCGCTTTCACAGTTAAATGCCGCATTTTCCCTGCTCTTAAAAAAAACTTGCTGGAAGTGCTGGTTAGACAAAGAAGCAAAACTAGAGGGTCACACAATGCCATCTAAAGAACCGGTAAACAACTGTGAGTAGGGAATGACGAGCACATGATTATTGCCTCATATAGAAAAGCCCTTAGACTAAGCCCAGTAGCTTAAAAAAGACAAGTAAGGGTGGGGGGGCATGATAGATGTGTACAAAATTATGCATGGTGTGGAAAAAGTGGATAGGGAAACATTTTTCTCCCTCTCTCATAATACTAGAACCCAATGGGGATCATCCGAAGAAGCTGATTGGTGGGAGATTCAGGGCAGATAAAAGGAAGTACAGTCATGCCTTGGATTGAGAGCATAATTCGTTCCGGAAACGTGCTTGTAATCCAAAACACTCTTATATCAAAACGAAATCCCCCCCCCAAAATGTGTACAGAGATTTTTAATTTAAGCCGTACTACAGTACTTGTATTGCAAGACGTCGCTTGTATATCAAGTAAAAATATATATTAAATAAATATTTTAAAATTTGCTTGTCTTGCAAAACGCTCTCAAACCAAGTTACTCTCAAACCAAGGTATTACTGTACTGTACTTCTTCACACAGTGCATAGTTGAACTATGAAATTTGTTACCAACTTGGATGGCTTTAAAAGAGGTTTAGACATATCCATGGTGGAAAAGGTTATCAATGGCTACTAGTCCTGATGGTTACATGCTACCTTCAGTGCCGGAGGCAGTATGCCTTTCAACAGGGGTGTAGACTTCTTTCTCCCCCTTCTCTTCCCCCCTCTTTCCTACTCTCTCTCTCTCTCTCTCTCTCACACACACACACACACACTCCCAGGACTTGCTCCTCCTCTTCCCCATTGCGGCCTGCTTGTTCACCTGCCTCTCGCTCTGGCTCAGACAACAGTGGTGGTGAGAAGGAGGGAGCAGTAGTAGGTGCTGCTTGCTCACTGGCTCTCTGCCTGTCAAGCAAGCAAGTGGTAGAAATGAGGAGCAAACAGAGGAGGAGCCAGAGCAGCTGGTGACGATGGAGGTGAGAAGGTAGGCTCACTGAGAGATGGAACCCACGGGGGGCGCTTTGCCCAAGGGCCCTCAAAAACACTGCTTGTGGGCTTCCCATCGGCATCTAGTTGGCCACTGTGGGAACAAAATGCTGGACTACAAAGGCCTTTGGCCTCATCCAGCACATCGAATCCTGACTCATACATCCGTCTTGCTCATTCCTTCAAGCAGATTGTTCTCCTGTTTATTTTATTTTATTTTAAAAACCAGTGCATGCACGTTCATTCACCTGTCACCTTTTTAAAGTGCAAAACTCCTCTGGGAATTTGGGGTGGCGGGGGCAGCGAGAGTTCTTGATGGCATCACGGGCCTTAGCCAATCAGGAACATGCATAGCTAGCTTCCGCTGCAGCATTTGCTGAACTTTCTGTTGGTGTTCCAAACTCAGCCTTGAGGAGGAAAAGTACACATGGACTGGACACAATCTGGGCACCTCCAAGTTTGCCACACTGTTCTAAAAATGTCACATCGTATCTGCTTTTACCCTTGGGTTCCTCCCTGCCTCCCTCCCAGAACACATCTTAAAAATAAAAATAAAAAAAAATTGCAGTGCAACAGTAACAACAACAGACAAACAAAAAAGCAACAACAAAAAAAAAAAAGGAAAAGAAGCTCTTAGCATGAAACATATCAATGTACAGTAATAATTAACATCTCCCCCAATATAGGGGAAAGAAGTAAAAAGAAAAAAAAACCCATGGTGGCAGGGAAGGATTAACATTTCTGTTTCAAATATATATGTTAATATAAGCAGTCCATATATCTAAATAAGCATCCATAGCACTTTGATGGTTGTAGGATATACGCTCAAAAGTAGCAAGAGCAGTAATATCTTCAGTCCATTGAGTGACAGGTGGTGGGTGTTTTTCCTTCCAAGCTTCGAGTATGGGCGTGTTCGCATGTCACACCAACCCACCCTGGCAATAAGCCAAGCAGGAGGGTTGGGTCAGTGTTCTGCAAACAACCCATGGTGCACCCGACATACGATCGGGCTCACCGTGGGTTGTTCATTCCCTCCCTCCCCCTTGGTCCTCCCACGGGTATCCCAGAGGACACCGTGGCAGGACTGATTTGTCTCCCGCCACCGCAGTTTCCCACCCCCCTGGAGATCACAAAGGTTTCCATTCTTGCCTTAATAGCCCCTACAATCTGCTACAGGAGGTTGGTTGTGTGCATAGGAAGATCCCAGCTGGATCAGACCAGTGGTCCACCTGGGAGTGGGCAACTTGTGGCCCTCCAGATGTTTGGCCTACAACTTCCCTCATCATGTTTTGGTTTCGCTAGGCTGGCTAGGGCAGATGGGAGTTGAAGGCCAAAAACATCTGGAGGGCCACAAGTTGCCCACGCCTGATCTAGTCTAGCATTTTGATTACAGCTGGATACCTCCAGGAGACCCAGGCACAGGGTCATTACTCGAAGCAGCATCCCCTCCATGTTGTTTGCCTCACCCCCAGCATCTGGCATGCAGAGGAACACTGCCTCAGTGAGGACTAGTCCTTCATCCCATTGAAATCAATGGGGCTCAAGCCTTATTATACCATGTGGCACTTAATTCAAGTGCTCATAATGAGATTTGGACACACAAATGACTTTGGCTTGATTGGATTTGATATAGGTATCTTAAGTAGATGCCTGTATCATTATCTATTCTATTGGATTTACAAAGGTCTATTCACACAGGGAGTTCTTACAGTGTATACAGCCATGTAGCTCAGCTGTAGAGCCCCTGCTTTGCATGCAAAAGGCCCCAGGTTCGATCCCTGGCATCTCCAGGTAGTGTTGGAAAAAACCCTGCCTGCCCTGAACCCCTGGAAAGTTTCAGTCGGGCTCGATGGACCAAGGGACTGACTTAGCATAAGGCATGTTCCCCTCATTTTTATATATATATATATATATATATATATATATATATATATATGAAGCTCTGAAGTTGAAAGCAGTGGAAGTACAAATGTTTTTTTTTTTTCCATCTGCCACTCTAGTGATGATCAGATCAGGCAGGGGTTAATTTAAGCCAGGCCTTAAATCTGGAATCTTTTCATTGCCAGGCCCCAGATTGGGTGAAGAGTGCCATTGAACATGTGCCGAACACTTTTTGGTCAAACGTGAATAGTGACCACTGGCCCTCCATGCATGGAATGTGGCTAGAAGGGATTCTAAATTCCGAAGGCTTTGTGATTTCCAGCTGCGGCTGAGGGCTGGCACCTCTGATGATTCCGGCTGGCCAAACCAAGGCGCAGCTGCCGCGGAGGACCTCGGCCTTCTCAGAGCCACCCTCTCTCAAAATGAATTGGAAGCCAGCCTGCTTGCCTGGTTCCAGCTATGGCTGGAGATGCCCAAATCCCTTCCACACAACCCTCTGAGCGGCACCCGTGTGAGGGCAAAACAGATGCTCTTTATGTGCTGTATCTATGTGTGCAGAGCATAATCTCACTATCACAAACACGCTCTTTCGACAAAAGAATAAGTTTAAAACATCATGGCAGCACCCACGGTCAAAGCACTGGCATCTTCTGGATTATGTAATTGTCCGTGTTAGAGATCGCCGCGATGTACTTCTTACTAGGGCCATGGTGAGTGCCGACGACTGCTGGACAGACCATCATCATCATCAGGCGATCACTCGTGACCGAGTAAGATTGTCTTCTGGGATAAAAGGAGGAGATTCTAAAGAAGATTGTGTAGACTCTAGCGATGGGTCCGTAAGTGACTGTGGAGGCCAATTCTAGATCCACACAGCTTCCCACAGTGAGGACACAGGTTACCAGATGGAAGATGGTCCTGTAAAGGATTCATTTGACGTGCTTTTCGCTTAGCACGTTTCTCCCTTTCACCTTGCACTCGGGCTTCTTCAAAGTCCATGGAACCTTTGTGAAAGGCCAACCTCCATTTAGATCGTTCATGGGCCAGAGCTTCCCAGTTTTCGATGTTTATATTGCATTTTTTTAGATTAGCCTTATGAACATCTTTAAACCTCTTATATTGACCACCGATATTCCGCTTTCCATCCTTGAGTTGGGAGTAAAGTAACTGCTTTGGGAGACGGCAGTCAGGCATTCGAACAACATGACCGGTCCACTGAAGTTGGCGTTGAAGGATCATTTTTTCAATGCTAGTAGTCTTTGCTTCTTCCAGTACACTGACATTTGTTCGCCTATCTTCCCAAGTAATTTGCAGGATTTTCCGGAGGCAACGTTGATGAAACCTTTCAAGGAGGTGGAAGTGACGTTTATAGATAGTCCATGTTTCGCAGGCATACAATAAAGTTGGTAATACAATGGCTTCATAAACCAGTGTTTTGGTCTTCTTACAAATATCCCGATCCTCGAACACTCTATGTTTCATTCGAGAAAATGCGGCACTTGCGGAGCTCAGACGATGCTGGATTTCACTGTCGATGTTAGCTGTAACAGAAAGATAGCTGCCAAGATAGAGAAATGATCGACATTTTCCAGTATTGTCCCGCCAAGCTGGATAGATGGCATCACCAAAGGATTGGCTTGCACTTGCTGATGAAGCACTTTGGTTTTTTTGATGTTAAGTGAGAGACCAAGTTTTTCGTATGCTTCTGCAAAAGCATTTAGGATAGTTTGGAGATCATCCTCTGAATGTGCGGAGACCACATTATCATCAGCATACTGAAGTTCCACAACGGAGGTTGTAATTACCTTACTTTTTGCTTTCAGCCTGCTGAGATTAAAAAGCTTTCCATCTGTTCGATATATAATTCCCACACCGGTGGGAAGTTTCCCCTCGACAAGATGTAAAACCATGGCGATGAAAATGGCAAATAATGTTGGGGCGATAACACATCCCTGTTTAACACCTGATCCCACTTTAAATGGAGCACCATGAGAGCCGTTGTTGTCCAAAACCGTTGCCGTCATGTTGTCATGGAGAAGTCGCAAGATATTCACAAATTTATTGGGGCATCCAATTTTCATAAGGATAGTCCAGAGAGCTGTACGGTCTACAGTATCAAAGGCCTTAGCCAAGTCGCTGGACAGACCACCGACTAATCCGGTCCACAATGGTTATCAACATTGCTCCCCAACGTAGGCTTCAAGGAAGGAAACCAAGGCGTAAAATGAACATCCAAGTCCTTCAAGATCCTATTAAGCAAACTCGTCTTCAATCACTTCTTAAGGAACATCTACCTACGGAACCTCCTGACAACATTGAGGACCATTGGTCTAAGCTGAAAACCTCCATTACTGCAGCTTGTGAACAAACTATTGGATATGAAACTAAGAAACATCAGGATTGGTTTGATGAAAATGACAATGAGATTAAATATATAATTGACCAAAAAAGGAAAGCCTTCCAAATATGGCAAAATGATATTAACTGCGCTGCCAAGAAAAAAACCTACGCTAGCGCAAAGGCTGAGGTCCAAAGAAGAACAAGAGAACTTAAGAACGCTTGGTGGAAAAAGAAAGCTGAAGAAATTCAACAACTTGCAGAATCTCATGATGCACGGGGCTTTTTTAAGGCCACAAGGGCCATTTATGGACCAAAAACCTATGGTACAAACCCTTTACAATCAAAAGATGGCACCAAACTCTTAAAAGACAAAGAGTCTATTGCACTGCGTTGGAAAGAGCACTATTATGACCTTTTAAATCGTAAATCTAAGGTGGATAATGAGATTTTTTCGCAAATCCCGCAAAAACAAATTAAAGAGGAACTTGCAATACTCCCCACTTTGGATGAAGTAAAAAAAGCCATTAATCAAATGAAGAACAACAAAGCTAGTGGACCAGATGGGATTCCTGCTGAAATCTTTAAAGAAGGGGGCCCCGAACTTGTACAACATCTTCATAAACTCATCGAAAAAATCTGGATAAGAGAAGAGATCCCAGAAGACTTCAGGGATGCCATAATTATCACCCTCTTTAAGAAGGGTGATAGAACAGACTGTGGAAACTATCGGGGCATTTCTCTCTTAGCAACCGCAGGTAAAATATTGCTAGGATTCTCGCAAACCGTCTTCTATCTATTTCAGAAGAGATCCTCCCTGAAACTCAATATGGTTTCCGCCCCTCTAGAGGGACAGTAGACATGATTTTTACTGCACGTCAGCTCCAAGAAAAATGCCGGGAGCAAAATCAACCCCTTTATATGGCATTTATTGATCTGGCTAAGGCCTTTGATACTGTAGACCGTACAGCTCTCTGGACTATCCTTATGAAAATTGGATGCCCCAATAAATTTGTGAATATCTTGCGACTTCTCCATGACAACATGACGGCAACAGTTTTGGACAACAACGGCTCTCATGGTGCTCCATTTAAAGTGGGATCAGGTGTTAAACAGGGATGTGTTATCGCCCCAACATTATTTGCCATTTTCATCGCCATGGTTTTACATCTTGTCAAGGGGAAACTTCCCACCGGTGTGGGAATTATATATCGAACAGATGGAAAGCTTTTTAATCTCAGCAGGCTGAAAGCAAAAAGTAAGGTAATTACAACCTCCGTTGTGGAACTTCAGTATGCTGATGATAATGTGGTCTCCGCACATTCAGAGGATGATCTCCAAACTATCCTAAATGCTTTTGCAGAAGCATACGAAAAACTTGGTCTCTCACTTAACATCAAAAAAACCAAAGTGCTTCATCAGCAAGTGCAAGCCAATCCTTTGGTGATGCCATCTATCCAGCTTGGCGGGACAATACTGGAAAATGTCGATCATTTTCTCTATCTTGGCAGCTATCTTTCTGTTACAGCTAACATCGACAGTGAAATCCAGCATCGTCTGAGCTCAGCAAGTGCCGCATTTTCTCGAATGAAACATAGAGTGTTCGAGGATCGGGATATTTGTAAGAAGACCAAAACACTGGTTTATGAAGCCATTGTATTACCAACTTTATTGTATGCCTGCGAAACATGGACTATCTATAAACGTCACTTCCACCTCCTTGAAAGGTTTCATCAACGTTGCCTCCGGAAAATCCTGCAAATTACTTGGGAAGATAGGCGAACAAATGTCAGTGTACTGGAAGAAGCAAAGACTACTAGCATTGAAAAAATGATCCTTCAACGCCAACTTCAGTGGACCGGTCATGTTGTTCGAATGCCTGACTGCCGTCTCCCAAAGCAGTTACTTTACTCCCAACTCAAGGATGGAAAGCGGAATATCGGTGGTCAATATAAGAGGTTTAAAGATGTTCATAAGGCTAATCTAAAAAAATGCAATATAAACATCGAAAACTGGGAAGCTCTGGCCCATGAACGATCTAAATGGAGGTTGGCCTTTCACAAAGGTTCCATGGACTTTGAAGAAGCCCGAGTGCAAGGTGAAAGGGAGAAACGTGCTAAGCGAAAAGCACGTCAAATGAATCCTTTACAGGACCATCTTCTATCTGGTAACCTGTGTCCTCACTGTGGGAAGCTGTGTGGATCTAGAATTGGCCTCCACAGTCACTTACGGACCCATCGCTAGAGTCTACACAATCTTCTTTAGAATTTCCTCCTTTTATCCCGGAAGACAATCTTACTCGGTCACGAGTGATCGCCTGATGATGATGATGATGATGTGTGGGAGACTCCCATCACATTACAGGTGGATGTATTTTAAAAAAATAATAATTAAAAACCAACCTAAAACTGGGCTGTTTTCCCGAAATACTTTTTTTGGGGGGGAGGGGGGAAGTGGAGTCAGTGTTAAATTTTAAGAAAAGGAAGTGCCAGGTGTGGTGCTGCATGGGGGCGGTGGGGGCTGCCACCCACCTGGGAAAGAAGAAGCTCTCCTACTACTTCCTCCTAAGTGAGTCAGGAGGACATGACGATGGAGCTGCTCAGCGGTCTGGGAAAGGCACTCTGCACATGCTCAGTAAGATGTCTGTCCCATACCGCTCATCCGTATGGCTTCGTTTTTTATTCAACAGGGGTGTGCAGCCAAAGAACCGGCAAGCTTCCTGCTCCGCGTGTGTGCCGTTAGGGCAGGACTGGTGGTGCTGAGCAGTACCTGTGAAGGGCTGCTTCTTCTGCCGATGCCCCCCTGGGCGGGTTTCGACCCGTCAGCCCACGGAGTCGGTGCTCCTGGGCGCTTTTCACACACAGCGACAACGCTTCTGGGCAGGGGCAGCAAAGGGCTTGGGAGACGCTGCCTCCTCCAGCCAGTGTTTCCTCCTCCTCCTCCTCCTCCCTCTGTCGTCTCTCCACTCCAGTGCCAGAAGGCGTTCGAGGGCCCCGCTCCGCTCCGCACGGCCTCTGCTGCCCTGCGGTGGCTTGGCGCTTCCTCCGCGCCCGGGAGTCTCTGCCAGCTGGGTGGGGCCCGCTTGCGAGCAACGGCGCCGCCTCGGCCCATATATGTGGCTAGTTGAGGCTCGGGGGATGGTTGCTCGCTTGCTCGGTCCTGGAGTGACGTTCTCTGCCGTCTTTGTCCTCCCAGCAGCTGATAATATGCACAAAATGAGAAGTGGAGACGTCTGGCTGGAAGCCAGCTCTCCAACTTTAAATATATATATATCTTTCTTTTTAGTTCCTACATGCCCCACTACGGTGTTGGTGCTCCCTGTAAAGGTCTAATGTTCTAATTTAGTTTTGGGGGTACAAATTCACATGGTCTCCAACAACGGGGATGGCAGCTTTGGTTGACTCAGACCAGCTCTTGCTTTTCCTCCTCAGGTGATAACTCCAGTGAAGGGGGAGGGGGATGCGCTCTGCACATGCTCACTTCTTCCCTCATTTTACGTGTCCTTCAGCGGCGGAGCCTGGGGGCACTGCACGAGCGTAGGTCTGGCGAGCCTCCCTGACTTAAACGCACAGACAGCAGTGCTCCCGCTGGCGCCATAGCGCGGCGGAAGGTCCTTTGTTTTGTTGCCTCAGGGCAAAGGGTTTCCTTTCCAGGAAGGGTGCGCGGGCCGTGCAGATTGCTCGGCTGATTACTGCACAGGTCTGAAGTGATTCAAATCTCTGCCTGGGTTCAGCAACACCTACAGCAGCAGCAGCATCAAAGCCAGGCCAAGTCATTTTGGTGCCTGAAGTTAGTTTAAAAAAAGGGGGGGAGAATTCCAAATGGCACCCGCACACCTACACAGGGACACCAAGGAGACCCACCTTTGCAAAAGTAAGAAGAGCGGCACAGCACTGTGTCTGTAATAGGCTCTCGTGCAATACCCATTCATTTACAAAGGGTGCCGGCGCAGGAGAATTTCTTAGCGGCCTGTTCCCTCGTATGAGTCAGACCTGTCTTGTCTTCCCATCTGTAGTACTGAAAAGCTGCTCCTGAGGCGGCCTCCTCCTCCTCCAATTGTTGCCAGTCCTTGATGTGGTCTCCAGCTCCCTCACCCTTTGACTAAGGCAGCTGGCGGGTTGATTATTTTAAGGCAGGAAAGACCTCTATGATAGCACTATTCAAAAGTCAAATTAACCCCTTTCTCCCTTCTGTCTCTTCCCCTTCCTTATTTATCTCTCATACTTATCTAGTGAAGCTGAGGATAGGGCCTGACTTTCAACTCACTCAGTAATTGAAAGGGGTGGTGGTCAATAAATAATAATAATAATAATAATAATAATAATAATAATAATAATAATAAGAAGAAGAAGAAGAAGAAGAAGAAGAAGAAGAAGAAGAAGAAGAAGAAATAATCTTTCATAGGTAGCAGGAGGACTGGGAAAGCCTGAAATCCAGAGTCACTTGTCAGGCAGATTAGACCATATGGGGCAGATGGAGCACTGCCGATTCTGTGAGACAGCTTGCCTCATAAGACAGTTTCATAATATTTCTGTGAAGGATCAGCAACCGGATCCTTTGCGTGAGTTCGGCAACTCTAGGGTTAACCGGCAGAGCAATACAGCTCGTGTCGGCTCGCAGTTCAATCGGAAAGACCACACGCCTTTGTATGCCCAAATAAGGCTCTTTATTTGTTTATACAATGATTAGGTCGGAATTACCAGTCTTCTAAGAATACGTTTACAGTCAACAAAACCTTAGTTGACTCGCGTCTTACCCAATGAGCGGGCTCCGCGGCTAGCAGGTTACATTCAGGTCACTCTACTTACATCAAAGACAATACTCTAGTCAGTTTCAGCCCAGCTCTCGATCGGCGCTTCCTAGCGGAGAACGGAGTGCCTGGGCGGCTGTTGCTTAGGAGGATCTGGCCCCGTGGTTCCCCAACAACCCGGACTGGGACGGGAGAGGGGTTTTCTACCCCGGATTCCCCGCTCTCCCCCCGCCCTCTAGGTCAGGTGGGGGCTTATGCCTGCCCCTTCGTGCAGATAGGCTTATTCCTGCCCGGGAAGAAGGTTACGTAGGGAAACCTTTGCAGCTCTTCGAGGCTGCCCTTTGTGCTGATGGTCCTTGATGGCCCTTCCTGGACGGTTGTGGATCTCTGCCGAGGTCTTCCTTTGTTGGGGCTGATGGCCTGTCTGGCTACTCCCTGGTGACCTCATCCCTCCTCCCCTGGCCCCCTCCATGGGGAGAGATGTGTGTGTGTGTGTGTGTACTGATTTTTTGGGCTTTCTCCACACCCTCCCATTTGGGGAAAGATGGCATTGGGGTCCACCACCCCAATCCCTATCTAACTGTCTCCTACTGAGAAAGCCCGGGACAACCCATCTGCCACGATGTTGTCCTTACCCTTGATGTGTTCTACTAAAAAATCAAAATCTTGCAGGGCTAAACTCCACCGTAAGAGCTTCTGGTTGGACCCCTTCACCCTATCCAGCCAGCACAAGGGGGAATGGTCGGTCTGCAGTCGGAACCGGCGGCCCCACAGATAGGGGCGAAGCTTGGTCACTGCCCACACTATTGCGAGGCACTCTTTCTCGACAGTGGCCAAGTTCCGCTCCCGAGGCAGAAGTTTTTTACTTAAAAAGGCAACCGGGCACAGCCCCTGCCCTGGTCGTTCCTGCAGCAAGACGGCTCCCATCCCCGCTTCCGAGGCATCCGTCTGCAGAACAAAAGGGGCTTCAAAGTCTGGGGCTTGCAGCACAGGGGCTGCCATCAAGCAGGCTTTCAGTCCCTCAAACGCTGCCTGGCAAGCGGCTGACCATTGGACCTTAACGGGTTGCCGCTTCTTGCACAAGTCAGTCAGGGGGGCGGCTAGCTGGCTAAAATGGGGCACGAATTTACGATAATAGCCAGCCAGCCCTAAAAAAGCTTGGACCTGCTTTTTCGTCTGGGGTTGGGGCCAGGTGCGCACTGATTCTATCTTGGCTTCTAGGGGCTTGACACTGCCTCCCCCTACCTTGTGTCCCAGATACTCCACCTCCCCCCTCCCAACCTGGCATTTCTTTGCCTTTACCGTCAACCCAGCACCCTGAATCCTTTGAAACACCTGGCGGACATGTTGCAAATGCTGCTCCCAGGTGGAACTGAAAATGGCGATGTCGTCCAGATACGCGCAGGCGAACTCCCCCAGCCCATTTAGCATTCCGTTTACCAACCTCTGGAAGGTAGCCGGACCATTGCGGACCCCAAACGGGAGGGTGGTGAATTGGAACAACCCCAGGTGGGTCACGAAAGCAGATTTCAAGGCAGCGTCCGCATCGAGCGGAACCTGCCAATACCCCTTTGTCAGATCCAGGGTGGTGATGTACTTGGCCCCCCCCAGCCTCTCCAGCAGCACATCCATGTTGGGAATGGGGTAGGGGTCCGGGACGGTCACCTTGTTTATTTTCCGGTAGTCTACGCAGAACCGGACACCCCCATCCTTTTTGGCTACTAATACGATCGGGGAGGACCAGGGGCTCGAGCTGGGCACAATGACTCCCAAGTCCAGCATGGCTTGTACCTCCTCGGCCACGACTTGGGCATGAGGCCCCACCGCCCGGTAGGGTAGGGACTGTATGGGGGGGCTATCCCCTGTGTCGATGGTGTGTTGTGTGAGTGTGGTGCATCCCGGTCGGTCTGAGAACATGGGCTGAAATTCTTCCAAGACCTGGGTGATCTGCTGTCGCTGCTGTTCGGACAGGGAGGGGGACAGTTTGATCTCCTCCATTCCTCCCCCTTCCCCCCACTCGGCCAACAACCCCCCATCTGGGTCTCCCGGTTCCACACACTCTTGTACTCCCCCCACCTTCGTCCCGCGTTCTACATACAGTTTCAGCATATTTACATGAAAAACCTTCTGCCTCCCCGGCTGCCCCGGGAAAGCCACCTGGTAGTTTACCTCCCCCGACCTTCCAATGACGGTCCCTGGGCCCTCCCACTTTAAGCACAGTTTGTCCGTCTTTTGGGGGCGCAATACCAACACCTGGTCCCCCACTTCGAAAGTCCGTGGCACAGCCGTCCGGTTGTACCACGCGCTCTGCCGCTGCTGGGCTGTTTCGAGATGCTGCTGCGCCGTCTCCCTCACCTCTCGAAGGACAGTCTGGAGGTGTTGCATGAACGTATGCACCGGCACGGAGGCTTTTGCGGCAACCCCCTCCCATTCCGCCCGCAACAGAGCCAAAGGTCCCCGGAGCTCCCTCCCAAACATCAGTTCGTTGGGGGAGAATCCCAGGCTTTCTTGGGGGGAGTCCCGGTAGGCAAATAACAGGTAGGGGAGGGCTTGATCCCAAGTCCCAGGGTGCTTCGCCGCGTATGCCCTGATCATCTTTTCCAGAGTCTGGTTGAAACGCTCCACCAACCCATTGGTCTCGTGGTGGTATGGCACCGAAGTCAGGTGCTCTACCCCCCCCAGTTCCCACAATTTTTTAAACAGTTTGGACACGAAGCCCGTGCCGCAGTCCGAAACCACCGTGTGGGGCATTCCTAGGCGGGCGAAAAGAGAGAGGAGAGTCTTAGCCAGGCTGGTGGCGGAAATGGAGGCTAAAGCAAAAGCCTCTGCATAACGGGTGGCAAAGTCAACCACAGTCAATATAAACTTCTTCCCCGTCTTGGTGGGGGGATTCAAGGGTCCCACGATATCCATCCCTATTCTTTCAAAGGGGATGCCCACAATGGGTAGGGGTTGCAGGGGGGCTTTAGGATGGTCCCGGTTATGCCCCACCCGCTGGCAGACATCGCAGGACCGGCAATACTCTTGCACCTCATTTGCCACCATGGGCCAGTAGAACCCCTCTGTCACCCTAACCAGAGTCCGTTTCTGTCCCAAGTGCCCTCCCCACGCCACATCGTGGGCCAGTTGTAGTACAGCCTGGCGGTACCCTCGCAGGCACAACTAATTGTCTCTTCTTTGGTTGGGGACCCTGTCCCGTCCTTGGGCAGAATTCTCTGTAGAGGGCTCCCGCCTCCCACAAAAAGCGTTCGGATTGGTCCCCTACCCCGGGCCCTTGACTGGTCCGATCCCGACATCCCTGGAGGGATGGGTCGCTCTGCTGCTCTTCTTGAAACGCCTTCTGAGTCCCAAAATCACGGGCCATTGGCGCGAACCCCCCGGGGTCTTCGTCCTCCCCCACAACTGGGGGGAGCGGCGGGGGACGGCTGGCTGCCGCTGCCGGGGCCGCTTTACCGCGACCGGGAGGCGGGCCCGGGGGCCTGGGAGGCTGCGGGTCAGGGGCTTGGTTGGCCCGACGCCGGGTCACCACCCCTACCTTGACCTGGGCAGCCCGGAACGCAACGTCGTTCCCAATGATGATTCCCCATTCTTGCTGGCCATGCACTATAACGTCCATCTCCCCTTCCCACCCCCTGTACTTGACCCAGACCCGGGCGAGGGGGACGGCTATGTTGGGAGAGTTATAGGGCTTTATGGCACAGGTGCGCCCCTTTAGCAACTGTCTCTTCTTTACCTTACTTCGAGGTAAAGCAGTGATGTCCGCCCCAGTGTCCCTATACCCCACCTGGGAGACATTGTTTACAGAGATGGACTCACAGAATTTGTCCTGGCTCCACCGCAGCTGCTCCGGGGAGGCAATGCGCATCAATGATGCCTGCGAGATGGCCCCCAGCGAATGCTGTCCTCCGCTCCTCAGGGACCGCGCCGCATCTTCACCGTCTCCCTCGAGGGACGAGCTGGACTGCTGATCCTCCTCGTGCTCCTCCGGTTCGCGGGACTCCGGCGCAAGCATCCTCCCCACCTTGCCCGGCGATGTCTTGGCGTGGCGGTTCTTTGCGATCAGTTTGGGGCAGCTCCTCTTGAGGTGCCCCGGTTCTTTACAATAGAAACATCCACTGGTGCCGGGGTTGTCCTTGGTCTTGCCTAGGGCTCCCTCCCGAGGTTTGGGGTTGCCCTTCTCCACACTTCCCTTGGTCCCGCCATGACTGAGGTTACCCCCCTTGGGTCCTTTGGGCTGCCGATACAGTCCCATTTGGTCGGCCAACTTGCCCATTTCCCTACAATTTGGGGGGTCCCGATCCCGTACTGCCGTAGCTAGGTCCTCAGGGATAGTGGCACAGAATTGTTCCTGGATCAGGAGCTCCCGTACCTCCGCCAAGGAGGTCCTCCCGGTGGCCCCGATCCATGCGTCCCACACCTGCCCCAGGTGCGCCATCCAGGAGGCATACGTGTCCCCTGGATTAGGCCGCCCGTAACGAAATTTACGGCGACAATGCTCAGCAGTGAGGGCAAACCTCTCTCTCACCGCTTCTTTGAACGCTCCATAGTCCAAGGGAGCGGTTTGGGTGTGGATGCCCAAAAGATCAGCCAGTTCCCCGCTGACTTGCGTCCTCAGGGCGGACATCCTTAAGTTGTCCGGCACCTTCTGCTCTACGCAGGCAGCCTCGAACAGGGTGAAAAAGATCAGTACATCCTGTCCCGACTGGTAGGTGGGGAATTGCTTCCTGTCCCATTTGGGGGTTGTGGTGCCCCCACCCTGGGATGCAGGGGTTCCCCCTTGTCCGGTGCCCCTGGTCAGCCTGGCCAACTCCAGCTGCATCTGTAGCATCTCTTGTTGATGCTGCATCAACTCCTTGGCTTGTTGCCAATTGAGTTGGGGAAAGAGGGCATCCAACCCTCCTCCCCCCATGGCTCCGTCAGTAACCCTTCTGCCGAGGTCCTCTTCCGCCTCTGGGTCCCTTATCTCGCTTCTCCGGCCGCTACTGGTAAGGTTGGGGCTACCCCACTGCTTGGGTCCCTGCCCTCCTAACAACTGTGAGGGGGCTTCCCCCCCTTCCTGCCTTGCCGTCTTTGGCCGCACCACCCACTCCATTGTGGAGGTCTGGGTTGGGGTTTCTGGGCTGCTCGCTAGCTCCACCTGCTCTTGGCTCAGACTATCCATTTTTCTTTGCTCTGAGCGCTCCCCAGCAACCTGCTAGCCTGCCCGAAGTCCTGTTAGTTCCGACCGTCAAATGTGGTTTCCAATTGTCCCGTCGCCTGCCACCATGTGAAGGATCAGCAACCGGATCCTTTGCGTGAGTTCGGCAACTCTAGGGTTAACCGGCAGAGCAATACAGCTCGTGTCGGCTCGCAGTTCAATCGGAAAGACCACACGCCTTTGTATGCCCAAATAAGGCTCTTTATTTGTTTATACAATGATTAGGTCGGAATTACCAGTCTTCTAAGAATACGTTTACAGTCAACAAAACCTTAGTTGACTCGCGTCTTACCCAATGAGCGGGCTCCGCGGCTAGCAGGTTACATTCAGGTCACTCTACTTACATCAAAGACAATACTCTAGTCAGTTTCAGCCCAGCTCTCGATCGGCGCTTCCTAGCGGAGAACGGAGTGCCTGGGCGGCTGTTGCTTAGGAGGATCTGGCCCCGTGGTTCCCCAACAACCCGGACTGGGACGGGAGAGGGGTTTTCTACCCCGGATTCCCCGCTCTCCCCCCGCCCTCTAGGTCAGGTGGGGGCTTATGCCTGCCCCTTCGTGCAGATAGGCTTATTCCTGCCCGGGAAGAAGGTTACGTAGGGAAACCTTTGCAGCTCTTCGAGGCTGCCCTTTGTGCTGATGGTCCTTGATGGCCCTTCCTGGACGGTTGTGGATCTCTGCCGAGGTCTTCCTTTGTTGGGGCTGATGGCCTGTCTGGCTACTCCCTGGTGACCTCATCCCTCCTCCCCTGGCCCCCTCCATGGGGAGAGATGTGTGTGTGTGTGTGTGTACTGATTTTTTGGGCTTTCTCCACAATTTCATTTTGCAAGCTTTCACACACACTCGGAGCCTCCACTGGAAGTCCCCTCCGCCCACCCACTCCAGTCTCAGCCTGAATGAAATGTGTGAAGAGGAAATGGCACTGCCACAGCTCTCGCTTCCTATCCCATATATGTCATTTTGCTACCTCTATGACAGAGAGTCAGTCTCTGTTAGGGGATAAATATAATTGTCCCACTTTTCTTTTTTTTAACCTTTAGATATGAAGATGTCCTACTTTCCAGGAGAGAGATAGTAAGTAGGGTCTCTTGGATGACACATGATTGTATTTTATGATTTTAACTGTTGTGAACTGCCCAGAGAAGCTTCGGCTATTGGGTACAGTATTTTTCCATGTATAAGACTATACTTTTTCCAAAAATTGTTAGACTAAAAATTGAGGGTCGTCTTATACACGGAAGTAAGCCGAGGAGAGAACTGTAGAAATGTAATAGATACATATGGAATTCTAGGCTCCTACATCATGTGGAGGCACCTTAACAATTTCGATAGGCCCTAAGCATGAATCAGTCATTTCCAAGCATTTTTGCATATGAAGATATATGTAGGTACTGAAAACGCTGTAATCCAGAGAGAAACAGAGTCCAATCCTATGTGAGAGTGTACTAGAGAGCACTGACAGTATTTTACATTCTGGTGTAACAGTGGGCTGGTTTAAGCAGACCTAACCGCAGAAAGTCCCCCCAAATGGGCCAAGAACCCCACACTGCAATGCTCGCTGGCCCACTTCTCCAGGTAATTATGAAAAGGATAAGGATAGTCCGTTTCATATCCGCACTCCGGCAAATGCTACGTGCACTGCACTGCTGCCATGGAACCCTCCCCATAAGATCAGGTACATGATGAGCACATAATAAATAAAAAGGGACTTTCACAACTGGTTCAGTATTTTCACCCTGCTCTGGCTGCCTTGCAATTACAGCTACACCCCCACCCCCACCTCCAAGTGCAGCAGAGAGAAATACAGGTCACACTGCTGGCTCCTGAAACCTGTGCCCGATGCCAAGTCAGTGCCAGCCAAAGAATCAGCCTCAACTCTATAAGAAGCCACACAATAACTGGAGAACCTCCATGGGAACGTGTTGCAGAATGGCATGCTTCTTGCCCAGTGTACAAACCAGCCAGCTCTTACCTAGGCACGCTGAGGTTCCCCCTGCAGACGCCCCCCCCTGCTGTAAGCGGATATTGCTGCTGGCCACAAGTAATGCACCCAGAACTGCGGCCCAGCAGTTCCGCTTCCAGAGGCCTGCAAAGCTCACAGCTTCCAGGTTCTCACGCTGGTGTGATACCACACGGCCCCTCTTTCCGATGTAGCAGAATAGAGAGAGATTGGGTGATCCCTCCCTCACCTCAACTCGACACTTGTGAAATAGAAATAGCAGCACCCTAAACCACAGTGCTACCGGGATCGGTGAAAGTATAGCCTAACCTCCTTGTCAATGAGCAACCAGGGACCGAGCAAACATTCCTGTTCAATAGCTGGGAACCCCTCCCCAGTTTTGGATTGCAATACCCAGAGGTTGAGAATACCTCCAGCTACATGGAGGGGGCAGGAGCCAGACAGCCAACTTGTAGGCCAGTGATGGCGAACCTTTTTGAGCCTGAGTGCCCAAACTGCAACACAAAACCAACTTATTTATTTCAAAGTGCCTTAAATTTGGCAGGAAGGAGGAGGGGGCACTAGCTAATCGCACCCCGCTCTGTCTCAGGGCATGGCTCTTCACCGGGCATGCAAAGATTCAGGTGCGGGCGCGCTGTGCTTATGAGCTGTCTGTTCAGTTAGAAGGAGGGCTGGTTGCCTGCGCAGTCCGTTTCTGGGGGTGGAGATGTTGGAGTGTGCCTGCCTGTGGAGGCCAGCGAGGAATGAGTGGAGAGTTACTATGGAAACCCGACACTGAATGCAGAAGGGGACGGTCTTTTCGCGATCTGGCGACCAATGGTTCGAGTGCCCACAGAGAGGTCCCTGCGTGCCAGCTGTGACACCCGTGCCATAGGTTCGCCATCACTGTTGTAGGCTCTCTCTCCCACGCAGACTGTGCTGAAACAGCCGCTGTTTCTCCAAAAAATAGCCTCGGTTTGGGCGCTGGATGCGGCACTTGGGGATTTGGTGTCTGCTGCTGTAGGTAAGAGTGTCTCCACTTAACACTCTGCTTGTATATTTGTACAATAAAGCAAGTCCTACAAATGCATTCCAACACGTACAAAAGGTCATTAAACCTTGCAGTGCTACCCCTGGGATTTCCCATCATTCGTGGCGTGCGTAACAGGGATGGGTGAGGAGGATTGCTCTTTAGACAGGACTGGACTCTGTGCCAAGATAATCCAGTTATGGACCCCAGATAACAGCCTACTCCAACCTGGCAACCTCCAGATGTTTTGGACTACAACTCCCATGCTGGCTGGGGGATGCTTGGAGTTGCACAGATTGGGGAAGGCCACCATATAATTTACAGAAATATGCAAGTTTTCTCCTCTTACTCAATTTTGGTTTTGCTCATCAGGGGAAGTAACCATAAGCACGGAGGCCACAGTTTCCACTAGAAACATTGCTTAGCCATGCATAGGCTTCTGAGCGTTCAGCGAGCTTTGCCCACAGAGTTTAAAGTGTTACCTTTGCAACCATCAATGCTAGAAAACTTGCTTTTCTATAGATGGGAAAGTCACAAGAAATGGACTTCTCTGCCAAATACTACATTCCGCAGGTCTTCTGTTCCTCCCACAGAATTGCAGCACATTGTCAACCCTGCTATTAGGTGGCCATGCACATAGCTAATGAGCGCAGCTCCACCTCCGGCTAGAAGGGCTGGTTTAAAATGATGGTGGGTTTAAAAGGGGTTGCCTTGCCAACACACAGGCTAATGGTCCAGGCAGGCACAGCCCTCCATAAAAATCTAGAAAAGATTCTAATTTGAGACCCAAAAGGATGTTAATTTGAAGAAAATTGTGGGTAGGAGATGCCTGAACCCACACTTTGATGATCAAGATGCTCGACATCAGAAATATTTTTGGATGGAGGACTAGGAACTTCATGCATAGAACACACACACACACTCTCTTAGCAAGTTTGTCAAAGCAAACCTTGCTTGCTAATTCACATTGCTTCATATAGATGCAAGGATGCTTTCAATTCATCCCCTCCATAGGACAGGCTCCGGCCCTATTAGGGAAACACACACTATATGGCAGAAAGGGGATCGTAGTCCTTGCCTGTCAGGAACCAGGATAGTGGCCTCTCTGTCTTTACTGCATTAATAGAAAGAGAGGACTACTAGAAGTGCTGCCACCATCAGAATGAAAGGTAGGAAGGAGTAGAAGTAATTTAGTCCAGCTTCTTGGACAACTGTGGGCTACACTTGATCCCACATTTATCTCCTGGAGGCTTCTGGTAGAACCAGGTCTCCTCGACTTCCAAGTTGCTCTTCCTAGGGCTGCTGTTTTGGCCATTTCGCAAGCTCAAATGGGTGGCTGAATACGATCTGAACAAGGTCTGGACTTGCTTTCCTTCCCTTCTAGGCACAGTTCAGTAACTGTTTAGTCCCAAATACACGCAATACTTCCTCCTCTGCTCTTCAATGGATTTCTGAAAACCAAACCCCAAACAGCATTTGGGCTTTATTCTACACATGCCTTGCAGAGGCCCTCACAAGCTGCTCCCTAGTTCCAATTGTCCTTATCCTGGAGATGCTAGTGGATACATGTTACTCTAAACATGTACAGAGACAACATGGGCAACAATTGTGTTTTCTACTACATATTACTACAAGTACCATGTGCCAGGATTGCCTATAGCTCCCTGCCCTCACCTGCTACATCAGGAGTGGGCAACTTGTGGCCCTCCAGATGTTTTGGCCTACAACGCCCATCAGCTCTAGCCAGTATAGCCAATGGTGAGGGAAGACAGAAGTTGTAGGCCAAAACATGTGGAAGGCCACAAGTTGCTCACCCGCGTGTGTTACATGAAGCAGCTTGGGGGTCTTTCACAGCATGTATTTGAGGCTTCTCTCCATGTAAGGTCAGGGGATGTAGAACCTCAGGCCTTCCTAGGTCCTCTAGATCAGTGTTCTCCAACCTTGGGTCCCCAGATGTTTTTGGCCTACAACTCCCAGCATGCCCCAGCCAGCTTGGAGAACACGGCTCTAGATGGCCACGCCCCCTTTTCCCCAACCACCAATCATTTGGTGATTTCCTGGCTTTTGTGCAGTCCCCCCCCCCCCCATACCTCTCTCCTAAGGCTTAGTTCCTGGCAGCAAGCTTCACGCTAAAATATGCTGGTATTTCAAGGTTTGGGCCCTGCCCTTCTGCCCACCCACCACTGAAATGCAGTCCCCGTAATCCCAAATGGAATTTGGCCCTTGGGCTGAAAGAGGTTCTGCACCACTGAGGTGTTTTAGTGGGAAACATGGGTGGGATTTTAAAGCTCTGGCTGTAACAGCTTAACTGAAAGTGGGTAAATGAGAAACCGAATACTTCCCCAAAGCTCAGCCAGCTTCCACTGCTGACCCCAAAGGCAAAGCTACACACTACCTTCTGGTCAAGGGGAGAAAAGATTGGGGGAAAAAATCACTAGCTTAGAAAAGAACATCCAAAATATTTTTCAAACTACTCCTAGTAAACCTGGAGTTTCCCCATAAGATTGGCAAGGTCAAGATGATGCTTCTGGGGGTAGTGGATCCACCAGCCTTTACCTGTGGCTGCACAACCACCACGGAGTGCTCCTCAGTCCTTGTTCACCGAATTCAGCCGAGCCAAACATGCCTGGCCAACAGCCGGCATGAACTGAGCGGAATGCCACGGAACACGTCTCAGAAACCGTAGTGACATGCAGGAGTTCCGTCGCAGACCACGGAGGGGGAGTTTGCAGGGTTAGGCAACCTCGTGGTCTTCCAGATGTTTTGGACTACAGCACCCATCCGCCTCAGCTTGCATAGCCAATGCTCAGGGATTATGGGTGTTGTAGTCCAAAATATCTGGAGGGCACCAGGTTGCTCACCCCCTGGTATGAAATTTCAAGCAAACTGCTCCAAGCGAAAGTCAACCCAGCCTGAACAGAGTGCAGAGTCCGGCATCGGAAATCACAGAACAAGGAGAAGGGGGGGGGGGAACTGACAGAGACAACAGGCAGCCATTTGAAGCAAGAACTTTTTATTCCCTTCCCTCCTCAGAGGAAGGGTCTGGCAGTTGTGCACGACGACGACTTGAAGTCTCGGAAGAACTAAACAAGGTTTTGGTTATAAACTGGCAAAGCAAGGAGCAATTCCCGCCACTGGTTATCTCAAGACATCCCCAACCTGTTGCCCTCCAGTTGCACTGGAGTACAACTCCCACCATCCCCATGATGGTTGGAGATGATGGGACTTGCAGTCCAACACATCTGGAGAGCCCCAGGTTGGGGAAGGTTGGGTTATCCGTTATCAACAGAGCTTCCATCTCAAGCTGTAGAAAGGGAAAGGAGATCTAGAGACGAAAGAGACGGGCCGTCTGCTGTTCCACGGGGAGCAGTGGTTTCTCTCAAGCGGTGGGTGGCACCGGTACACGTACACAGTATCCAGGTGCCAGCTTTTGATGGGGAAGACAACTCTCTGGCAAACCCAGCGGGGGCACAGATTCAGTCCAATGGGCACGAAGCCAGTGCTTTGGCAAGGGAAGTGTAAATCAATCCTGTCCCCCCCCCCCCAATACTGGGGGGAAAGGAAAGTCACTGACAAACCGGTTGGAAAGAGAGTTAGTGCTGCATGTAAACAGATCCACAGGAATGCCCCCCTCACTAACCCCAAGGGCAACCCGCTCCCTCCTGCCCCCATATAAAAACCAGCCTCACTGGCACACACCCTGCCAAGTAAAGTAAGGGGTAGTGTCTCCGGCGGGGGGGCGCAGTGGCACGACAAATGGGGCTCGGGAGGGGCAGTGTTACAATCAGGCGCGGGGGGAGGATTAAGGCACGGAGATGTGGAAGGGGCTGCCGGGGATGTGCTCGTCTCCCCACTTCACCACCAGCACGTATTCCCCTCTGTCCTTCAGCAGGTAGGTGACGTTGTACAGCCGGTTGCCCAGGTGCTTCACCACGATCTCCTCGCAGGGGGTCTTGGGGCCGTGCACGCCCACCAGCAGCATGTTGTTCCCTGCCGAAAGAGCAAGGGGCGGCGTGAGCTGGGGGGGCGGTGCGTCTGGGGAACGTCTGGGTCGGGCAGACCCACCACTGTGGTTAAAGGGGTCAGAGGCATTAGCCCCCACACGTCCGGCCAATGCCCAGGCTGGCCATTCCAGCTCCCGATTCTTCCTCCCTCCATTGTCTAGACCGGTGCCCTTCCCCAACCCGGTGCCCTCCAGATATTTTGGACGACAACTGACCATTGGGCATGCCGGCGGAGGATGATGGCAGCTGAAGTCCAAAACATCTGGGAGGGCCCCACCAATGGGGAAGGCTGCCCAAGTCATTGGCTTACTGTATTTCCCCCCCCGCTCCACGCTTCACTATGCCGTAGCCAGAAGAGCCACCTCCTCCCTGCGCCGAGCAACTGCCTTTCCCCACCTCTGGACTCTCTTGGGAGAGCCCTCCAGCCCCAGCGCTCGCAAGATCACCTACCTCACCGCCAGCCCCCTGCCCGCCTCCTCTAACTGCCAACCCGTGACCTTGCTGGAGTTGCTAAGTTGGGGTCTCCAGTTCGGGCACCTCAGGCTGGGCCTCTGAGTACATGTGCAAAGGTTCCCCAGAGGCATCTCATAGGTTATATTGCTTGTTTGCCCATCATTACCCACACCAAGAGGGCTCCTAGATCAGTGTTCTCCAACCTTGGGTCCCCAGATGTTTTTGGCCTACAACTCCCAGCATGCCCCAGCCAGCATAGCTGGCTGGGGCATGCTGTGAGTTGTAGGCCAAAAAACATCTGGGGACCCAAGGTTGGAGAACACTGTGAGGGCTCCTAGCTCTACCACTTAGAAGGCACTGTGCAGCTATGCCGTCTTTTTCTCCTTAACAGACTTTCTGCAGAAGTAATGGTGGGAAAACACAGGAGGGTTCTGAGGGGAAGACGCCGTCGTCTTGACCCCCTGCAAAAAAATTATTCATTTATTTATTAGATTTATACCCTGCCTTTTTTCCTGCAAGGAACCCAAGGTGGCTTACATAATCCTCCTCCTCCTCCTCCTCCTCCTCCTCCTCTCCACTTTATCCTCACAACAACCCTGTGAGGTAGGTTAGGCTGAGAGTCAGTGACTGGCTCAAAGTCATCCAGTGAGTTTCATGGCCGAGCGGGGACTAAAACCCGATCTCCCGGGTTCCTTGAATGAGGCAAGGCAATGGCGCAATGAAAGCCTCGTCTGGAAGCACCCCAAGTCTCTAGGATGGATGGCTGCTGGCTCTGCATTTAAATGCGTAAAACTAATCTGACTCACTAAGCCAGGTGCGGGCAACAAGGTGGCCCTCCAGCTGTTTTGGCCTATAACTCCCATGATCCCTCAACCACCGGCTACCCCGGCTAGGGCTGATGGGGGTTGTAGACCCGCCCCCTGCGCTAAGCAGCTCCACCCAGACCACCCCTTCATCTTTTCAATTAATCACTGCTCAATTCAGCTTTTAAAAGCTCACCATAAGAGTACAAGAATCATGGCTTTGGACTTCTGAAGACACTGAAGAAACTACGCGGTACACACACATCTGACGTCAGCCATTTGGATTTTCGAGACACCGCCCCCCCCCCAAAGCATTCCTACCCACCTGCTTTGCTGCAGTCTACTGTGAAGGAGTTCTTTTGTCCTACAAAGCCCTTGTTGAGGCCCAGGCCCTTGGCTACCACTTTGCTGGCATCAGAGGCAAACTTGGGTGGTGCTGCTCCATCAGGTTTGGCCACCCCATCCATGAAGACCGAGGACGTCTCGTGGAGGCTGTGGCTGGGGACAAGCCGAGCCCCTGCCAGAGGGAAGGAGAAGAAGGAAAGGAGGTCACATGAGTGCTGTCAGCAGAGAGCCACATCGGGGGGGGCAATGCCCTTTTCGCTTGCGCGCGCACACACCCCGACAGCAGCCGACTCAAGGCCACAGCCTTTGCTGCAACACTAGAAGAGGAAAACCACTACTCCTGGGTTCTCAGAAGAGGTCCATTGTTCCTAGAGCAGACTCCCCCAGCCTGGTGCCCTCTGGAAGTTCTTGACTCCAACTCCCATCAGCCCCAGCCATCCTGGGAAATGGTCGGGAATGCTGGGAGCTTGTAGTCCAAACCCCCCTGGAGGACACCAAGTAGGGAAGGTTGCCCTAGAGCAGTGTTCTCCAACCTTGGGTCCCCAGATGTTTTTTGGCCTACAACTCCCAGCATGCCCCAGCCAGCATAGCTAGCTGGGGCATGCTGGGAGTTGTAGGCCAAGGCCAAAAAACATCTGGGGACCCAAGGTTGGAGAACACTGCCCTAGAGTGTTAAAGTAACCCCTAGGAAGACCATCTTCCCATCTCTAAGCCAGGCTTCTTTTCAACTCCCCCACCACCCCAAACACACTGGGCACCTACCTGTGATTTTGGCCTTGAAAGGGCTGCCAGCAATGTGGTACGGACCACCATACTTAATGGAGATGAGGTAGCTGCCAGGAGCCATGGGTGTGTAGATGACCTTGTAGCCCTCCGGGCACTCTTGGCAGTCCATCTTCACTTTGGAGGGGCCATCAATGGTGACCGCCAGTGCCCCAGGCCCAGCGCTTGTGGTGTTGACGATGAATTCAGCAGGGCTTCCTACAGGGGAGGAGGAGAAAAACACAGAGTGAGTGGTGGGGGTGCGGGAGGAGGTGGTGTTGCTTCCCAACGCTCTGGACAGCGCCCCCAATCCATCACCACCATTTTCTCCAGGATTTCTTATTATTACCTGTCACGCCGCCTTCTAAGCCATGGCCGTAGGCAGACACCATCCCCGGGTCTCCCGCTTGGCCCAGCTCCCCGACTCGGATCTTGAAGGGGCTGCCTGGAATGTGGCTGCCGTTGAACTTGACGTCCACGGAGTAGATGCCGTTCTCACGGGGGATGAAACGCACTGCATATTTATCTGTGGCGGAGGAACGGGCAGGTTTTAAGAGGCTGCTGGCAGTCAGCAGGGGATCTGTGTGAGTTTATGTGAATACTTCACAAAGGGAGCGCGTCTAAAGTTGCAGGGGTCTCCACTTATAAGGTCTTATAATAAACCCAATATATTAAGTCAAATTTATCCAATAATAAAGGAAGTCTAACACAAACGGGGTGGTGAGGGTGGTGTCTAAGTAAATAAATCCTTAAAAAAAACACAACCAAGGAACCAAACTAGATATAACAGACCTGTTTAAAGTAAGCCCAGGTTCAAGCAAGAATATATACAGTTTGGGTGGATATTTGGTTTAGAGGAGAAGTCCTTTGCAGGTGGGGGTGTCAACTCCTTCTCCATGACCTGGTTTGCATGTAAAGGGGGGCATATAAACCCACCTTTTGCCACGATGCGTGCTGGGCATGTGCTGCAGCCATTTTGATATTCAACCTATATGACGTCTGAAGCCAGACACTATAGGTTAATTGTGGGTTAGACAACCCACAGTTAACCTATGATTAGTAGTTAGGTTAACTGTGGGTTGTTTAACCCATGATTAACCTGTAGGGTCTGGGTTTGGATGTCATGTAGCGACCCCCGATCAACCCGCAGAATGCTCCTGACATGCACTGTGGCAAATTGTGAGTTAATTAACCCACGACTTGCTGCCATTACCTGTGAACAGTCTTCGTGTCTCTTGTCTTCCTGCAGCCCTACTGCTTCCCAGCATGTTTCTTCTGGCCAAGCTTACTTTGCTGTTGAGCACAGCTGGGCAGGAAAGTGCTGGTGGGGAGGCGATGGGGGGGGGGATCCAGCTCCCCTCACCTGCCCTCTTCTCTAAAAGACAGATTCTCACACCTTGCTTTATAAGCAAGTGGAACAGGACTAGATTTAAAGAGCGCGCACACACACAGGCTGGTGGGCTGGCAGCATGGCTAGTTCGGCCCGTACAAAGATGCTTTGGGGGCCTCTACGGAAGAGGCTCTCGTCTGCCCCGTCATCAACTGAATCTGACAGGGCACCCTGAATTCAGTCTGACTGAATGCAGATTTGGGCGGGGAACCAGAGGTGAAGGCACTCCCCAAGGTATGTAGGGCCCAAGCCCTGTTCACGGCTTTATAGGTGGCCTGCATCTCTAGGGGTCTTGCACCAAAGCGACGCTTGGCCACTTTTGCCGCTATTGCAATGTTTGCCGTTGTTGTAACCAAGTGTGAGTCATGCCAGGCAGCTGCTTCTGAACTGCCATTACGGCTCACAAGTAGGATGGCAGGAAGCTGCCCAGGAGGAGGAGGCGGCAAGTGCTCCTTGCTACACCCTCCCCCACTAAAAAAGGACACACCAGATGCTGCCACAGGAAACCAACCGTGCAGACTCAGCGGCATTTGACACAGCAGCCTATGAATTTGTACCAGCTCAGGCCTCTGTCTAAACCAGTGTTCTCCAACCTTGGGTCCCTAGATGTTTTTGGACTACAACTCCCAGCATGCCCCAGCCAGCAGGTTGGAGGACACTGGGAGTCTCTGATCTGTGATATAGCAAGCCCCTGACTGAAGCTGGGCAATCAGTTTGGGACCCGGTTCTCATTCTCACAGAGCACTACAGAGGATGGCACTAAATCAGCAATCAGCCTCTAAAGCAGTGTTCTCCAACCTTGGGTCCCCAGCTGTTTTTGGCCTACAACTCCCAGCATGCTGGGAGTTGTAGGCCAAAAACAGCTGGGGACCCAAGGTTGGAGAACACTAGTCTAAACAGTTACTTGGCAAGATGGGGGGGGGGGGGGTTATGACGGCAGCTGGTAACCCTGAAACTAGAGTTCAGACAGGGCAGGAGGGAGGAGCCTTGTGGCCTATCTTGGACAGCGAAGACACCTGAGCCTTCGTCCACCTTCAGCCCAAATTCCCTGAACAGAGGTGGGCTGGGGAGAATCCCGGAGGCCGCAGCAAGTAGCTAGGTGCCAAGAATTTGGTTTTTTTAAAATTGGTCTTGGGACAGTCTCTGCCCCTCCCATTTCCTTTTCTGCTTTGCCTACTGAATCAGCAGCTGTGAACTGGAAAAAAAAAACCCTAACGGAGAGAGAGAGAGAGGCGTTTTCTCTTGCCACGTTTATGCTAGTTCTGCAGCTATACGCCCATCCCAAGGGAACCTGGGAAATGTAGCTTGAGGGTACAGGTTCTAGCAACACCCTTGTCTCTCTCTTTGGAGAGCAGTGTCAGTAATATAGCACCACCACACTCCAAAAGCAGCTGCTGAGATGAACCAATGCTGCTCTAAACTGGGGGAGCGCGAATAAATGCATTTTTGGGTTCTGGATTCCGTTTGCAAGCGTTGATTGTCCCTCTGACTTGGGGGAGGGGAATGTGTGTGTTCTGGATGGGGTCACACTTTATAACACCAAGTTTGCAGTTTGGCTGTGCATCTGCCTCCGTCTTGCTCTTGCGTGTGCAGACTGTAGTTGTGGCTAGGAGTGGCTTTTATCAGTTGTTTTCCAACAAAGACCTGGCCATTATCACCCATGTTGTGGCAGCCTGACTGGCTACTTATCTGGTGCCCTCCAGATATGTTGGACTAAAAACCCCATCACCCCCCAGCCAGTATAGCCAATGGGGATGATGGGAGCTGTAGTCCAGCACATCTGGAGGCTGCCAGGTTGAGGAAGCCTAGACTACTGTAATGCACTTAATGTAGAGCTGACCCTGGAAACTGTCTGGAAACCGAATATAGCCCTGCCGTGAAATCATCCCATTTTTAAACTGGTGCTGAAGACCCAGACATCCTTTCAGTCCATTAACCGTTCACATTGTACTACCCACACTGCCATTTTAGTACTCATTCTCAGTTGTGAAAGTCGGTAAACCGCATACAATAGCACATTCTCCTTTAATTTTGTTATTATGAAGGCAATGGAGGCTTGCCCCTACTTCTGCCTCGGATTATAAAGCATTAGCAACTTAAGTCTTTGACCAACCCCATCTATTTCTTTCAGATGAGGAACAGGGAGGTGCCATGTGGCTGGATCGCAATTTGGTTGGATCACACAAAAAAAGCTCTCGATTCTGTCTATGCGTGGAGATCTGCGATCTAACCCCATCCCCAAATTACAGTTTCTAAAATTCATTACAGGCGGGGGGGTGGGGGTGGGGCAGAGAAAACGAAAGAGAGACTCAAGAGCCTTACCCTCTCCTCTACAGGCAGGAGGGGAGGTGGGTGGTGGGCGGGCCCCCTGCCCCGGGCAGCAGTGCGGCCCTGTCCTGCCAGGGGAGGCAGCGCCGGAGCTCCTTACCTTCGTCAATTTCGGTGACATGGCACTCCTCCAGGGCCCCTGAGGGGCTGTGCACCTTGGCATCAATCACACCCTTGGCCCCGTTCAAGCTGACGGCAAACGAGGCCGGCTGGTTCACTTTTAACCCTGACTCCTGGAAGCACAGAGCGCGTTAGGCAGCAGAAAGGCAGGGCAGAGCGGGGAAAAGGCATCAGGCGTCTCCGACCGCACCGCCTCCCTCTCCCTCCCGCCCCCCTCCATGCACACAAGACTGACGCTCGCTTACCTGGGCCGAGCGGCTTAGAGAGGGAGAGCTGCCCCAGGGAAGCTGGGCGTTAGCGCAAGAGGCAGGCAGGCAAGCTAACAGGGGATGTCGAGCTAGCGCCCCGGGAAGGAGGGAGGCAGGGCAGTCTGCTATGAGGGCAGCGAGATTGGCAGAGGCGTGCCCGGGGAAGCTCTCCATCTTTAAGCCCCAGCAATGGGGTGCAGGACTGTTAACAGCCTTTAAACGAGACACGAGAAAAACCCCAGAGCAGATCCCTGTGTGGCCGGCCGAGTTGGCGCCGTGACTGTTCTGGTGCTGGCACAAGACACCCTCCTGGACTAAAGTTTCATTACCTTTCCCCCCTTGACAAGATGCCCAGCCACCCACCACCCCACTGCACATCCTCCTCCCAGCCTGACCCCCACCCGCCAGGTGCCAGACCCGGTCCTCTCTCTGTCTCTCAAGAAACAGCCAGCCCAGGAGAGCAACAGTGCCAACTCAATCCAACCAGCAGGGGGAGCAAGGGGGCGGTTTCTCCCAGTGCCTCACCTGAAGACTAGAAACAGTGAGCCGGCGGGCATCATCCGAGGTGGAGGTGGCCGGTACAACGTAGGGACTGTCCGGGATGTGTTCGTCATTGAACTTCACGGAAACCTCATAGTCGCCTGCCAGGGAAGAGAAATACAGGAAAGGGCAGTCAGGCTGCGATTCACTCTGGAGGGTGCACATCATTGAAGACGGCTCACGCTGGCTCAGCTTGTCTGAGCGTGGAAAGCTAAGCAGGGTCAGGCCTGGCGATTACTTGGATGGGAGACCCCTCCTCTAGTTTCCTGCATTGAGCAGGGGGTTGGACTTGATGGCCTTGTAGGCCCCTTCCAACTCTATGATCCTATCCTATGATCCTAATGTCTAAGTTGGCCCTTACTGAGGTATAGTTAGGGATGTTTACCCTGATGGTTCAGCAGCGAATGGGTGAAGCCTAAGCCACCGCGTGTAATCCATTTTGGGGGGAGTTTTTATTGTATGATTTTAGGCACTGCCTTGAAGGCTTTTTAGCAAATCAGGCGGTATATAAAATGCTTAATAATAAAGAAATAGTGGTGTTGCTTTCAGCTCTAAATGGCTTTTTTAATAGCCGTCAAGAAATATTTTTTTAAAAAAATAGAAGATGATAAATCCTGTAGGAGGGAGATGGCTTGAATATTTGGAGACTCTGAATTGAGTTTTGCTGCCAGAAATTCTTCATTCTATGTGCAGATGGTTCCCCATATGGAGCAACTGCCACATAGTTACTCTTGGAGACAATATTGGATACACAAAATGAAATAGCATTTATAGTATCTTAACAGTTTGCTTGACAATTGCAAAAAAAAAAAAAAAAAGTTATAAAAAGTATTGAAGTGCAGATTTCTATTTGAAAGGCTTTGGGCGGTGGGGGGGGGAGTTTCAGTAAAACTTCAAATAATTCACAGCTCTCACATGCGGCTCTGCAGACGCTTCGATTTCCACTACACTGACTCAAAACTACACTGATGAGAGATTGCGTTTAAGGCCAAGGGTTACATAAAAGTCCCTTCCCGATACAACGCTTTGCTGAAAGCAACTCCCTCCCTGCCCACTTTAATAAAAGCTATTTGGGATCTACCAGCTTTGATTGCCTCCCCGATCTGCAAACGGCGGGGTGGCAGATTACCCAGCGTGCATTCCAGATGGCTGCTCCAAAGCTCTGCCTGCCTGCTTAGCAAACAACTCTTTACAACACTGGATCTATTCCAGGTAGTTGGCAACAAGCTGTCAGTTGGATTCCAAAAGCTGGGATCTGCCGTGCAGATTTGCCGGGCAGCTTACCAGAGCCATTTCCAAGGGAAGGTGCTAGAATGAGCTCCGAAAACTGCCTCTGGAGCTTCTCCAGCACCCACCCTTGAAATATGCTCCAGTTTTTAGGGTTGCTACATCTGACTATATTCTGCCCGGTGCTCAAGCTACAGTTCCTCCTCCGATCTTGGGCACATCAGAGTTCGACGGCCTACTGAGAACATGAAACGTGGTGGTCCTACAGCAAGGAGCAGCAGGACCGCTCCCCGGGAGTCCACCTTCTCCAGTCATCTTATTTCCCTCTTCGATATTTGTGTTTTTTTCCTGGCTCCTACCCCGCTGCTAGGAAACATCCCCACCCCTCCAAACTCCTTGTCCTAGCCATTAAATATCTGCACGAGTGCTTTCGATCATCTTCCTCCAACGTTTTAAGGCCCTCTGCTCCAGAGTCTTCTGCAGCCTGGTGCCCACCAGATACGCAGCTCCCATTGTTCTCAGCCAGCACGTGTGGCAGGTGCAGTCCAACACGTCTGAAGGGCACCAGGCGGCTCTGTTCAGGTCTTAGCCACATAGCGGTGGGGGCATCTCCCCTGAACCCCACTGGGATCTGTAAAAATCTTCTCCTGGTTCTCATCTCTCCAGCTGCTCTGCCTTTGTAGGCCGCACACTACGGGGCTACCTGCATTTCGCACGATGACCTTCCGATGGCTCCTTCAGCACACAGATTATTCTAAAGCAGGGATGGAGAACCGGCGGCCCTCTGGATGTTGCTGGACTCTCGACCATATCCTGTGTACGTGGTCAGGAAAGGCCTGGGATGACGGTCAGGGGTGATGGGAGTTTTAAGATGCAATCCTATGCCTGTTTTAAAAAAGTCCTACAATTCCCAGCATTCCCCAGTCAGCCATGCATGGCTGGCTGGAGAATGCTGGGAGTTGTAGGACTTTCTGTCTAAACATGCATAGGTTTGCACCCTGAGTCCAGCAACATCTGGAGGGTCACAGGTTTCCCACCCCTGCCCTGAAGCAAGTTTGCAATTCTCCGCCTCTTTTTCTGTCTTGCTGGCCGGCATTTCAGAGGGGAGGTTGGCACCTCACACCTGAATATGGCGGAGAGCAACCTTTTAATCTCTCTCACCAGATCCTCCCCATTCCTCACCCTCCGCTGCACTTGGAGCAATTGCCTCCTCCACTCAGATCAGATCCCCTCCCGCATCCAAGTCACTGCCAGCTTCTCCCTTCCCTCCTTCTCCATGCCTGCTGTTAAAAGACAACCCAGCAGTGCTGCGGTCTTCCTGCGCCGGAAACATGCCTACCCGACTCGCCCAGGGCCACTTACCGGGTTCTTGCACAACGTAGGAAACGCCGCACGAGCCGTCTTTCCGGTCCTCAAAAGCAATCTCTGCTTTACTGGGGCCCTCCACGGCAATGGAGAGGCCGCCAGCGCCCGCCTCCCGTGTCCAGATGCTAAACTCAGCTGGGGAACAAAGGAAGCAAACGATCCTGTCAGGCATACCTGCAGCTCCATTTCTTCCTTTGCTAAGGGAAGTCGCACCTCGGGGCTAAGGTTCCCAAGTCAGGACAAAGACATCCCCCCCCCGCCCCCAATATCCCAGACTTCCTTGCTAGAGGAGAGTTCCTTGCAATAACACAGCGTTCTCCAACCTTGGGTCCCCAGATGTTTTTGGCCTACAACTCCCAGCATGCCCCAGCCAGCATGCCCCAGCCAGCGTAGCTGGCTGGGGCATGCTGGGAGTTGTAGGCCAAAAACATCTGGGGACCCAAGGTTGGAGAACGCTGCAATAACAGCTCTACATCCCTTTGCAGGGGAGTTGAACCTCTTTCAGCCTGAGGGCCAAATTTCATTTCAGAGAAGCTGGGGGGGGGGGGGTGCATTCCAGTGGTGGGCGGAGTGAAAGGCAAAAGGGGTGGGGCTCAAAGGACCAGCGTATTTGAGCTTAAAGCTCTTACTGAGAGTAAGAGACACCCCTAGACTTCATACCTTGGGAAACCAGTTCTCGGCCATTTGTTGGTATGATAGCTACAAGAATTGCCCATATCCACAGAGTCTTACAGGATGTGAGCAGGAGATTAGAGGAGAAAATTTAATCAGAGGCAGGGGCAAGGGTGGCATACAACGTGTCTTCCACCCCCTAGGGTGGGAGCGCAGCAGTGCGCACCTCTTGGCATTGGCCCCCTTCTCCCTTCTCATCAGGAAGTCCCAACAACGTCACGAGCTGCTTCGAACCTGCTACATGTCAGCGTTGGCTGGGCAGACTTCAGCTTTTCAGGGCCTATTTTCTGTTTCCAGTAGACAGGCCTACCTGGCACACCGGCTTCAGCTCTCTCCAAGCCTGGGCCACCGGCCCGGACCTTGTGTGCACCTCCCTCGCCAAGTGGGCCCACAGTAAACTGGAAGGGGCTGCCGGGCACGTGCTGTCCTTTGTACTTGACGCTGACCGAGTGGATGCCCGTCTCGGTGGGCACGAAACGGATGCAGTAAGTGTTGTTCTCGGCCTCCAAGATCTCTGCATCATGGGACTTGCCCGAGGGGCTGGTCACCTGAGCCGTCATGTCCCTGATGCTGATTTCTGAGAAACAAAGTACAGCAATTACAGGCGAATTAGATGGCTAAAGAAATGCATGGCGGCAATTTCACAGGAACTTAGGAGGCCAACTTATACCGAGTCAGACCATGGGTCCATCCAAGACCAATACTGTCAACACTGACTGGGAGCAGCTCTCCGGGGTTTCAGGCAGGGGTTTTTCCAGCCCTACCTGGAGATGCCAGGGATTGAACCCGAGACCTTCTGTATGCAAAGCAGGTGCTCCACCACTGAGCTACGGCCACTGCACCTATTTCACTCCTTCACTCTTAGTAGGACTATGCCTAGACATCAAGACCTGCACGCAGCCTAGGTCAGCAATGATCCACCTGGTATTCAGGGGAACCAGCTACCTAGGAAGGTGGTGGGCTCTCCCACTCTGGAGGCATTCAAGGTGAAGCTGGACAGCCATCTGTCAGGATTCCTGCATTGAGCAGGGGGTTGGACTCGATGGCCTTGTAGGCCCCTTCCAACTCTACTTTTCTATGATTCTATGATTCTAGCCCAGTTTTCCCCTCACCCCCATCCCACCCCATTTCCAGAGATACTTATTCATGTTGCTCCTGCTCTGAATAGTAAAAACAATAATTTTTTTTAAAAAGTTTACAGATCCAATATTTTCCTACAGTCTCAGTTCTGCTAAACTTAAAACTTGTGAGTTTGAGGCCAATTCTCCCATAAACCCATCATTGCAAGTAATGCCAGGAAGAATCCTCCCAAACCATGAATGCCGGTTATTTCAGCTACTAGGGCAGCCTTCCACAATAACCTCAACACTGAGTTGAGATCCCATATAGCTTGGAGCGTCTTGCTGTACAATCCAACTCTACGCCTCTTCAGTGATCAAGGTCTATACATCGTGAATCCTTTCACTGCTAGACAACACCAGTTATAGAGCATATTGGGGGTGCTCGTGCTGTGTGTGTGTGTGTGTGTGTGCGCGCGCGCGTGAGAGAGAGAGAGAGAGAGAGAATGTAGACTTCCACAGAGTCTTCCTTAAGAGGTAGATTTGCAGTGTTCTTTTTGCATCTCTGAACATGCACAAAATTGTCTCGTCGTTTCCAAGCAGGTATGTGTAGATTAGGTTTTGGCCATATTGCCCTAGCACAGCCTTCCCAGAACTTGGCGCCTTCCAGATGTGTTAGGCTATAACTCCCATCAGCCCCAGCCATGGTGGCTGGGGGTGATGCAAGTTGTAGTCCAACACATCTGGAGGGTGCCAGGTTCTGGGAAAGCTGCCCTAGCAGCTCATAGCAATACAATTTATATGCAAATGGAAGTGGTCTTCAAGTGTCCACTCAGCACTGAAAACAATACCCTGCCCACAGTTTTTGGGGAAGAGTTTACCGCAACTTTGATTAAGGTTTGGAACAACTCCCAGATAAATATTCCTGCCCTGCAACCCAGCTCTTTTCATGAGTTGCGCTAATAGCCACTAGCACCAGAGGCAAGTCACAACTAGTTGGAGATGCTCTACTCCTGCAATATTATTCTGTGCCAGAAATAAAGTAGGTAGATTTGAATAGATCCACTTTTGCCATTTTCTTCCTGCCTTGAGTCCTCGAGAAGGGCAAGGCATAACATGAGCTCTGAAACCCACACATGAGAGATTGATAAAAGCTTGAGTCATGTTTCTACAAAAAGGAGTGCTCAAGCGTGAACACTGTACTGTTAAGTCCAACCCCTTCCAAAATTCTGCTGGCTGCTGCCTACGTGTGTTTTCCCAAGTTCGCCTCTCAAGAAGGAGAAGGAACCGAGACTCGCTTGAAAGAAATGGCCCAAGATTGAGCACTTACTTCCACGCCGTACACCAAATCCCCCGTTTGCCCTGTACAACTGTGGGTATGCAGAGTTGCCACAGCCTCGCCTTTGTCCCTTTAACCCAGGGATGGGGAGCATCTTTCAGCCCCAAGGCTGAATTCAATCTGAGATGCACTCAGGTGCAGCTTCCCAGCACGGGACGGATCCAACGGCAAAGGGGGCAAGCCCAATTAAAAAAAATAAAATACAAAAAACCTAGCATAGCTTTAAGCTCTTGGTGCCAGTAACTAAGCCTTCGGAGTGACTTTTCAGAATGCGGAAAAATGCACAAAAGCCACATGATCGGTAGCTGAAGAAAAGAGGCTGCAGCCAGGGGAGAGGGCATGACCATCTGGGGAGCCCCAGAGGGCCAGACTGGGGCCCCCAGGAGGGTTGGATTTGGCCCCTGGGGCTGAGGTTCTCCACCTCTGTTTTACCCCACGTGGGAGGGGAGGTTTATTGCAGTTTCTGGCGTTCACACAATAGCTCTCCACAGCAATGACTGCTGGAAATGGCACCCCAACTGCTGCTCTGCCCAACCATTTGTCCATCTAGCTCAGTATTGGTCTACACACGGACTGGCAGCCATGGCTCTCCAGGGTTTCAGGCAGGAGTTTTTCCGGCCCTACCTGGGAAATGTCGAGGATCGAACCTGGGACCTGCCGCATGCAAGCTCCACCACTGAGCTCCACCACTGAGCTGCGGCCCCTTCCATTCCACAAGCCACTCACCTGGGATTTTCAAACTGAGGTCGCACTCGCTGCCAATGTTGGCAACTGATGGGGCTTTGCGCCGCCGCGTGATCATCTGCTTCATTCGCCCCTCTCCCGTCACCTTCACAGAAAATGGGCTCCCTGAACCAGAGGGTGGGATGAGAAGAAAGCAAGCCTTGTGTGTCAGAACGGGAGAAGCAAACCCAAGTGACAAATGCTTTTCAGCTACAAAAGACTCTTGGAGGCTCGGCCACATGCCTCATCTTCCCTTTCGGGGTGAGAAGAGGAAAGAAGCTGATAGAGCAGGGCTCTCCAACCTTGGGTCCCCAGAAGTTGTTGGCCTACAGCTCCCAGCATACCCAGCCAGCATGGCTAATGGCAAGGGATTCTGGGAGCTGTAGGCCAGCAACATCTGGGGACCCAAGGTTGGAGAGCCCTGTGATAGAAGGATCATGGATTTGGGAAGGGGTAAAAAGGGCTGCTGTCACGGGTAAGGGGTCCATTTTGAATGTCAGTCACTCCCCCTTGCTCCAGTTTGGCAAGGGCATCTCTTTCAACATTGTCTCATTAACAGAACCGCATGATCAGCTTGTCACACTTTTATTCGACTATCACTCCAAACTGAAGGTAGAGGATTGAATATTTGGATGTTCTTCATAAAAGCCCATATATTAGTGAACTATGTCAGGAAGTAAACTAGGCCAGGCCTCTTCTACATGGTATGCTACCTTTCATTGTTTATATAAAAGGGAGCATCCAGACCTATCACCTACTAGAAATCCGGAGCGCAAGCAAAAGTTACACCTTGCAAATCTCCTGATCATGCAACTTTTAGGGCAGCATAGACACAAGACCAGACGTACATCTTGGGGGTGAAGACCTCCCCCGCAACACGTATTCACAGTTCTTCGCTCGACCCAGAAGCAAGCACTGGAAGATTGTCTACTTTAACACTTTAGCTACTGCGACTGCTAGTATGGCAGCGTGGTCCGAAGCGGGGGTGGGCAGAAAGTAGATCTCCAGATGTTTTGAGCTTCCAACTCCCAGCATTCCTGATCATTGGCCAAGCTGGCAGGGGCTTCTGGGAGTTGAGGTCCAAATCGCCTGAAGATCTACCTTCTATCCACCCTTGTTCTAAAGCAGCCTTCCCCAACCCAGAGGTGTTGGACCACAACTTCCATCACCCCCAATCATGCTGGCTGGGGATGATGGGAGCTGTATCCAACACCTCCGGAAGACTCCAGGGTTAGGGAAGGCTGGACTAAAGAGTGTTTGGGGAAGTTTCTGGTATGCAGTCCCTGCAGCAAACGTCTCCGACCCCTGGTAACCAAACTCCGTCCACTTGCTGGAAGTAGAGAGTAGACCAGTGTTCTCCAACCTTGGGTCCCCAGATGTTTTTGGCAGTCTGTTCAAATGGCCCAAGCTTCAGAGGCATTTCAGTCCCACCTCCAACCAGATCCGTGTGCCACCAGCACTTCCTGCACATAACTTTGCTCTCTCCTGACCCCGCACGACACCCGACAGCAGAGGCAACTGCTCTCACCTGGCACGTGCTGGTCTGCGAATTTGATGTTGATGATGTAGTTGCCGGGCTCCGTTGGGCAATAGGTGACTTTGCAAGTGCCATCCTCCAGGTCCTCTGTGTTGATGTCAACCTTACTGGGGCCTTCGATGGACAAGCTCAGTCCGCCGTAACCTAAGGGAGAGCAGGGGCGGGGTGGGGGAGCTTGCAAATCAGAGGGTTCATAGAATCATAGAATCATAGAAAAGTAGAGTTGGAAGGGGCCTACAAGGCCATCGAGTCCAACCCCCTGCTCAATGCAGGAATCTAGGTCAAAGCATCTCTGACAGATGTCTGTCCAGCCGCACCTTGAATGCCTCCAGACTGGGAGAGCCCACCACCTCCCTAGGTAGTTGATTCCATTGTCTTATTGCTCTGACAGTCAGGACATTTTTCCTGATGTTTAGGTGGAATCTAGGTTCCTGTCACTTGAGCCCATTATTCCGTGTCCTGCAAACTGGGATGATCGAGAAGAGATCTTTGCCCTCCTCTGTGTGACATCCCTTCAAATACTGGAAGAGTGCGATCATATCTCCCCTCAGTCTCCTCTTCTGAAGGCTAAACATGCCCAGTTCTGTTGCATGCTTTAATACCACCAACACAGATGCGTGTGGATGCACATACATGCATAGATTCCATAGATCATCAGAGTTGGAAGGAGCCTACAAGGCTATAGAGTCCAACCCCCTCACAAACAGATACACACTTGAAATTGTAAGCGAGCAGAGTTTATGCAACTTAAGTCTGCTTGCGCGGCATAGGTTATTCTGCTGCGGCTACTCATGAAGTGGTGCCGGGAAATACGCAGGGTTGCTGGAGCCTTGCTTGCCCCAGGGATCACCAAGTGACCCTTTCTTGCTTTAGGAGATGTCACTGGTATTGCCCTCACTTTCCAGCTTGCGGTCGTAAGGGCTTCCTGGATCTGGCCAGCCGCTGCTAGAAACAGAACACTAGACTAGTCGAGCTCTTGGTCTGACCCAGCAGGGCGGCTTTCTTTTAAAAAGCCAGGTTCTAAAGATGCAGAGTTCTGCACCTCCATAATCCTTCCAAATCTTGAACAGCAGGCCGGTATTACCATCATCACAGCGCTAGTGGCCTGGGGAAAGACATGGATCTACTTCCCAGCTGGGTCTCCCTAAGCACTTGGCTCAGAAGACTTGGACTGGAGTTCCCCTAGTCCAGTGTTCTCCAACCTTGGGTCCCCGGATGTTTTTGGCCTACAACTCCCAGCATGCCCCAGCCAGCGTAGCTGGCTGGGGCATGCTGGGAGTTGTAGGCCAAAAACATCCGGGGACCCAAGGTTGGAGAACACTGCCCTAGTCATTGTGATGGACTGATACGATTCAGGGTCTTCCTGTGGTTCTCTACTTCTTAGTACCCCCTCCTCGTCTCCTCTTGCTCCCTTCTCTTTACCCTCTAGTCAAACGTCACACATTTCAGTACGGCATCGATTCAAACCCTTATGCAGCTGATAGGACTGTAACTTTAAATTTGCACGAAGCTGCAGTTCATTGATATGCCAGCTTTGCCTATGTGCAGTCCTGGCACACAGCTTCCAGAAGATGGGGCTTGCTGGAAAGGTAGCCAAGATCAGCACTAGGAACAGATTTAGGGGGTGGGAAGGAAGCAGAGAGGAGAACAGAACAATAGCTCTTGGCTATTTTCAAGATAAGCTAAATTAAGAGCAAATGAATTGTACTTCTGATGTATTGTGCTCCAGAATGAGTATACCTAATGTACTTGACCAAATGTCAAGCAGTGACCTTCGGCTCATAAGAAAAGCTATCTAGCAACATGGTTTAAGATTTTTCAAACCCCATTTAAAAAGACCGTAGCAAGCATCTGTATACCAGCATCTCTTGTATCGATGATGAACTCTGAAGGTTCAAAGGTCCGGCCCTCACTGAGTCCCGGACCAGAGACCCTGACGCGGCTGGCATCTCCGATTTCCGACTGGCTGATCATCACTGTAATAGGGCTGTTGGGGATGTGCAGCCCGTTCTTCTTGATGTTGACGATGTGCTCTCCAATCTCTTTGGGGACAAAGGAAATCCCTACGGAAAGATTTGCGAGGGAGGGAAAAGAGAAGAGAGAGTTTGTTGAGCCTAAGCCGTTCTGACCCCATGGATCCTACCAATTGGCTCAGGGGGAAAACCGGAGTCTTGACCACTCACCAACGTGCCCGTTGCGTAGGCGCTTGAGCAGACAAGGCTCCTCGCGACCAGAGGGTGGGATCACGGTGGCCGTCAGCTGGCTCAGGTCTGTCTCGGTGATGTTCAAGGGGATGTCGGCAGAAGAGCCCACTTTGAGGTGGGACATACGCATCGTGTCGTCTCCTGCAGAAGCGATGAAAGGAATGCCACCTTTAACTGTCAGCCGGCCAGCCATCTGCCCACCCCACCCCTTCAGTACGGCCCCAGACCTCACCGGTAATCTTGGCAGTGAAGGGACTTCCTGGGATGTGTTTGTCATTGTACTTCACCAAGATGTTGTAGTCACCAGGCAGAACTGGAAGATACGACACTGTACAAGTGCCATCCTGGTTATCAGTGCAGCCAATCTCAGCCTTAGAGGGGCCTTCAATGGCCAGGGACAGGCCTCCTGCAACAGGTTCAGAAAGTCAAATGCTGAAGGCAAAAAGGTCTATTAGTCCTAGTAACCCCAAGAACCAAGTCAGCCCCCATAATCCTCACCCAAGTTTAAATTTGTGGTCTGTACAGTTTACGCAAGCTTGCGTATTTTATTCTGCTAGTTGTGAAGGATGGATTTGCTAGGCAGAGAACTGTACCCATATTCTAGCCATTGAAAATCTTTCCAACTCCCGAAGAAATGTTGGCATATGGGTAAAAAGGGAAACTTTTTTTGTGATTATGGAGTATGAGAACCTATTGTTACTTGTATTTGCTGTGGAGAAAATTGGAAGTCCATTTTAGTGTAGTTTTGTTGTCTGAAATGTCTGTGTATGTTTGTTTGTTTATGTTTTTTTAAGCTGTTCTGCGAGCCTTTTTGGCTGAGGAGCAGGATAAAAAAAACAAAACTTTTCAATACATTTTCTGCAATTACACAGAACTGAAGGCCATGCAGCCCTGCCCAACTGGCAAGAGGTCAGAAAGCAAGCTACCAATGGGCAAAGATGGTTTCCAAATTCACATGAACTTGAACTAGGGCTAGGAGCAGTTCTAGCACTAAGAGCACTTGGCCGACTCACCTTCTCCTGCATCTTTTGTGTTGACGGTGAAGACTGCTGGCTTGTTGACCACCCCATGGATGAGCCCTGGCCCATAAGCAGTCACGTGGCCACTGTTGACATAGTCCACATAGAACTGCAGGGGGCTGCCTATTGAAGTGGAAGGAGGACATGGTGTCATTAAAGTACTACTACTTTAATGTAGTGGCCGGGTGACCGGCCAGATGGGCGATTAATAAATATAAGAAATAAAAAATAAATACTAGCATATACACAAGCCACTCCACCCAATGTTGGGCCTTGCCCTAGCACAGAGGGAGATTCAAGGCCAGACACAGATTTTGCCTCCGGGGAAGAGCTGGGAGAGTCAGCTCCAGCTGCAGGGCCTTCGAGACGAGGCAGTGCAGTCATGGCAGGCCTTCCACCACCCAGTGAACAGGGGGAGGGAGAGATGATTGAGGCAGAGTTAGTTAACTCTCCTCAGTTGGGAGACTTGGCCTTGGACAGAGCTTCCCCTTATCAATTAGGGACTTTGTCCATGACAACTGAGCAACAGGAGGCAGTCTCTTCTCTGAGATGGGCCTGTTAGTAAGACGTCAGCAAGAGGGCAGGACAGAAATGCCCTGTCCAGAGGAGTCATAGGTTGAGGGGGCAATTTCCTGGCCAGGATCCAATCTCAGATAGTGACTCCTAGTAGTGCCTCCTCTCACTGTATATAAACTCGGGTAGTTCCAGAGGCCCATTGTAGGCAGGGTCGGTGCAAGGCAGTTTGGTGCCCTAGGCAAGATCAGATATTTAGCGCCCCCCCTTCCCACTTGAGAGCGCTGTATTTTTTCCCCAAGGCGTTTCTGGTGCCCCCTTTAGCCCTGCGCCCTAGGCGGCTGCCTAGTTGGCCTAATGGTAGCACCGGCCCTGATTGTAGGTGACAAGGCTCCGTCGTTCTGAACGACTTCCCCATGTCTTTGGATTTCTGGCATGTTTGTTGGGCTTTGGTGAGCGGACTTTGTATGATACAACCGGGTGGTGATTTTGTATTGCTGGGCATTGATTGCCTCCAAGAGAGCAATTCACTGGTCAAGTAGATTGCACCGATAAAGGACTGTCTCTTAAGACCGACTGCCTTCCCTGGGGAGGGCGGGGGAACAGGACACCCAACACATTGGACTGGTTCACACATAAAGCTAACCCATGGTATGGGTTGTTGAACTCTGGGTTCCTGTGATGTGCAAACCTGGTTTAACAACCTAAAAAGAGAAGCCATGGTTTGTTGTTGGGCCTTGAACTCTGGGTTGTTTAAACCATGGGTTGCCATTACGTGCAAACCTAGAACCATGGGTTGTTTTGCCAGGCTACAGAGGCAGCAGGCAAGAGAGGTTAAAAAAACAACAGTCACTCTACATGCCAGTGCTACTGAACCACAAAGGCATTTGGGATACAGGGAGGAAGCAGGCGAAGGAGAAGAGAAACAAACAACCCAGAGATTGAGAAAACAAACTACAGTTTGTTCAATTGCCTGCCAGACTAACTCTGGGTAGGGCAACAAACCATGGGTTAAATAAACCATGGATTAGCATTATGTGCAAACCGGACCAACCTTGGGAATTCCACAGCCATCATCCTTTGCAGACATTACCTGGGATGTGCATATTGTCATAACGGATGTCCATCTCATGCAAGCCAGCCTCTGTGGGGGCATAGCGCACTGTCACTGTACCATCTTATTGTCCGTGATGTCTGGCTTTGCCACCTTGCCAGAAGGCATGTGCACCTCACCTACAGGTAGGAAAAAAGGAGGCAGAATCTAAGTCAATAGAGGTTCTGTTGTTCAAAGTATGGAGCCAGGACTCCACCTTCTTTAGGGAACTAGAGGGGACGTTCTAATGGGACCTGGGGTTTGATTCCCTAATCCTCTAATCGTCTGGGTGAGTTAGGCATTGGTTCACACAAGGCTGGAATCCCTTAGAGAAGTTGGCACGGATGGACATATTTAGAATGTTACGATCCTGAGAGTGTGAAGCTCCAACCGGTCTAGAAAAGCTATGCCTGCCACTCCATCCACAATTCCTCCCAACAGATACAGGAGTAGCTACGCTTTATTAAGATTTGGCATCAAATCCCTACCAAGTGATAAGGCACTTAATAGCGATTGCTACCGTCATTTTTGCACAGACCTCCCTTCCGGAGAAAGCTAAGAGGAGGGCCATGTGTACTGCAACCAGGTAATCCATATTCTGCATCAAGAAAAGCAGAAGTTCTGCAGCTTCATAGAAAGATCTGTGTGTATTTGCCTTCTACTACTTAAGGGGAGAGGCAAAAGGCTAGGCAAGGCACTGAGATCCCCCCATCCCCAGATCCACTGGAAATCTTATTCAGCCAGCATTGCCCACATGCTTCTCAACATAAGTCTTCCGCATCATATGGGCTAGGAACTTGGGGGAAAAAATGAAAGCAGAAATCAGGAAGTTGAGTTCTGCCCGCAGCTTTACATTCTGTGCTCCTAGGACACTGCCTTGGATATAAGCCCTCCTGCTCAAAGTTTAAACCCAAGTGAAGGACCCAAAGCCTTTTACCATAAAAACAGTATCTGGTCACACCCCATTACCTGTGATCTCTCCTTTCTTGATGGTAAAAGGGATAACCAAGTCGAAGGGCCGCAGTCCAGCATCCAGCCCATTGACAGGACGATCTGTTGCCTGGAAGACAGAGGCACCCCACCAACCCCACAGAGGAGTGAGAAACAGTATTTTGGGACCAGAGAAGACAAGGAGGGGTGGGAAGAAATGGCAAGAGTCCATAAAACAGCGATGGAACATAGAGCTGACAAAGACAGACCCCGAAGAGCCACCTGGATTTCCCCCACTCAGTAGTCCCTAAGTGTTAGCCAACTTGTGTGTGTGCACACGCTCATGTGTGCGCATGAATGAGTGAGTGAGTGAGAGATGCAGACAGACAGGCAGGCTGGCTGGCTAGCAAGCAACCTGAACTATTGGAAAAAATGGGTTTGGGGGACCCCCTTCACCCTGTTCCCTCAATATTTAAGTTTTAGGTTTACAGGGTCTGGAGTTCATAACAGGACTTGGTTTTTCATCTACCGTAAGCAAAATGCCAAATTCTGGAGTGGAGTTCAGTGATGGTTCTATGCAGTGTGTTTCCACGCAGGAGTTGGAACAGGTAACGGGGAGTTCCAACGCCCAATACCTGCTCCAAATTGGCAAGCTTGAACATTCAGAACCCAACTTTGATTCTGTCCCCAATCTCAGAAGCAGTTAATAAGTTGTTCACAGCTGTTACACTTATTCCCCCACTTCTATTTTAAAGAGGGTTGGGGGGTTAAAGTAGAGCCAATGTAGCCATCTTGTTGGTGGCTGGAAGCCACGCCAGGGGCGTGGCGTGGCGTTTCCTGTAGTATCCAGTTGGCTCCCCGGGAGCCGCACGCTATTGCCAAGAAGCACCACTGCTTCTGGTGCAGCTCCTTCTGTGTGGGGCCAAGCCCCAGTGCCCCTGCCCTTTGGGGAGTTGCAGAGCCCCTATCATACAGAGGGGTGATCTGAGTCACAGCACTGTGCTTCTGGCGGCCACCTAATGGGTCACCACGTGAGGGGGCACAACCCAGATCGGAGTTGTTGCTCTACTGCACCGACTCACCCCACCACCCACCCCCAGTATGTCTATGCTGCTTTGCCCAATTCTCCTGGCACCAGTTGCCCCAAACATGAATCCCACTGACATGCAACTAGGTCTACCAGCTATGTCCTTTGGCAAGCGTCCTTTAAATTGGGGTAGGAACATGGTGTCGTCCAAAGCATCTGGAGGGCAATTCCCACAATCCCCAACCACTGGCCATGCTGGCTGGGCCTGATGGGAGTTGTAGTCCAAAGCATCTGGAGAGCACCAAGCTGTCTACCCCTCTTCTAAAAGTAGAGGGCAGCAACCAGCTAGGTGGGTCTCCACCGTGACTGGAGGAGGAGCACTCCGCTCTGCCCGTTGCGTTCCCTTCTATTCTGGACAGGTGGACATAGCGCAGCCTGATTGGGATAGGACGGACTGGGCAGCCCCCAGCAAGAAGAGGCATCGACAAGAACGACACACAAAGCATGGATGGCCCCCCTCCCGGCATCAAGAGGTGGAGGGACGTGAGCTCAGACAAAGACACCCTGGGAAAAGCCCCAATCCTGTCACATTCTGGAGGGTCTCTTCCCCCCCTGGAATTCAGGTGCGGGAGAGGCAAGGCAAGGCAAGGGGGAAAGAGGTGCCCATCGTGCTGATTCTGGTCACAACCCGTTTGCATTAGCATTAAAGCAGGTGCATGTATGTGTGGCGGGGCGGGGGGGGGGAGAGTGATGGAGAAGAGACTGCAAAGGGGATCAGAGAACGCAAAAGGGATCCCAAGACAGACACCCCCACCCCCAAAAGCCACAAAGCCTGTTCTGTGGGTTTCTGCAAGCCACGTAAGACACTGCCATAGGCAGAACCCTCCCACCCCCCTGCAAAGCCCTCTGCGTAAGCTTATGAAGACGTTTAGGGTTGCCGGCCACCCTGACGTAGGTCCTGTTCCTATTTGACACAGGGCCGTCCGGTCCAGCACTGAACACCACCAGCCATGCGGAACCCATCGCAGTTTGATAGCAGCAGAGCAGCTTTAGGAGGGTTTTGAAACCAGCATTATACAAGCTGGCAAAGGCGGCCAATAGTTACTAGCCAAGCTAGCAAAGGAGTTGCTGCTTCAGGTGAGGTGAGGTGAGGTGAGCCCCCCCCCCCACGTTCAACAGCTTTCCAAGGGATAAATGCGCCTTAAGGTGTCGGATGTGTATGAGATTTCCTCCAGGTTCTGGTTACTTGTGAAGGGGAAAGGGAACCCTCAGTGGGCCACTGGACTAAGGGCCAAACTGGACACGACACCATTGCTAATTGCATGAATTTTAAAAGTAAAGTTACTTCTTTACTTTTTTACCCACCCACCCCATTGAAATCAAGACCGCAAATGGCCTCAGTAGGTCTAGTTTGGCCTTAAGCATACAAGATTCACAGCTCGCCTGTGGAGAGAGACCGTAGCTCTCAGTGGCAGAGCACCTGCTTCGCACGCAGAGGGCCCCGGGTTCAATTCCCACCGTCTCCAGTCTAAAGGATCAGGGAGCTGTTGATGGGGATGCCCTGACTGGCAGTGCCTCCCCAGGACTTCAGGCAGAGGAGACAACGCTGGACCAGGTGGACAAACAGTCTGACCTGTACCGCAGCCGCCTCAAATGCCTATCTGAGCAAGTTGGCAAGTTCACACTTTTGCTCTTAAATCATGGGCCAGATTCCAGTCTTGCCGGGCTTGCTGGCCTCTTTGCATACATTCTGCAATTCCAATTCCAGAGTGACTATGCTTACTCCCCCAAGCTCCCCAAAATGGGGCTGGTATTGATGTCTATACATTATTAAGAATACAAGGAGAGCCGTGCTGGATCAGACCAAGGGTCCATCTAGTCCAGCATTCTGTTCCCAACAGTGGCCAACCAGATGCCCCAATGGGAGCTCACAAGCAGGACGTGAGCGCAACAGCACCCTCTCGCTCGTGGTTCCCTAGCAACTGGTACAAAGGCATACATCCTCTAATGCAGTGTTCTCCAACCTTGGGTCCCCAGATGTTTTGGGCCTACAACTCCCAGCATGCCCCAGCCAGCGTAGCTGGGAGTTGTAGGCCAAAAACATCTGGGGGCCCAAGGTTGGAGAACACTGCTCTAATGCTACTGGATAGCCTTATCCTCCATTATATTCTTATTTTGCTCCAAGCAGGAGAGAAAGAGAAAACTTGTTAATCGTTTAAAGATAGGCCTCAAGACATTATTCTTCCCCATCGCTCCTGCAACTGTGGGGGGGGTGGCAGGTTGGCGAAGGCTGTTCTAATCCACCTCCAGTTCCGAAGCAGGAATCTCCCTAGACTCACAATCCTGTAGTTGGCTAATCCTGTTGTGCCAGACTCATAACGGTGGGGGGGGGGGAGAGGGGAAGTCTTAGTCCTTGTAGCCTCAAGCAGCAACAGCAGCAGCAGCACCCCAGCCCCAAAGCAGTGCCCAACAGTGCAAAAGCAGGCTACTGAATTCCATGGGGTGGCTCCCCAACCCAGAATGCACTGGGCAAGCTTTTCCGCCAAGAAACTGAACTGTTACTGCTGGTCCCCAGGGCTGCTGTGCACCAGGTGGATATGCGTAGGGTGGGGCACGCATCGGCTGGGCCATCTGCTGGGGGGTCGGGCGCTCACCGTCCAGGGCCTGTGGCGGGAATGGGGCAAGAGTGTTAGAATGGACCAACGGAGAGGCCGGCTCAGGGCCAAGATACCACTATACCAGGGATGGGGAACGTAGGGTCCTCCAGATATTGCTGGATTGCAACGCCCAGCCTCCCTCACCATTGGCTAGGCTGGCTGGGGATGATGGGAGTTGGAGTCCATCAACGTCCGGAGGGCCACGTGTTCCCCACCCCTGCACTATACAGCATTTATGTTTCAACACAGGAACAGGTTAACAGTCCTTTGTGGCAAGCGTTTGCCATAAAGTCACCATCTTCCCGAGACGAGCCCAGCCCTTTTGCCAAAAAAAAAAAAAAAAAAAAAAAAGAAAGAAAAAAGAAAGAAAGAAAGAAAGAAAAAAAGGGGGGGGAAAGGCAGTTCAATGTTTGAACAATCCAGTCTTCTCTCGATAGATGCTAGCCCCTGCTTGGAGGGCACCATCGCACACAGACCTCCCATAGCAACAGCCCCACAGAGGGCTCCTCAAGTGCCAAAAATGCAATTCTTCTGTTTTGCCAAGTTTACTGCAGAAAGGGCTCCAGCTTGAATCTGGCATGGGCACTTTCCCCAAGTAGTCAGCAGTCATGAGAGCTAGGAACTTGTTTTTAAGGAAGCTAGGATTAGATCCTCAGGAGGCCAAACTCGATAAAGATAATAGAAGAGTGCCAGGATAACCCAGGCATACAAAGAAGTGTGGCTTCTGCTCCCCATGAACACTTTGCCCCCAGCCCAAATAGTTTCTGCAGTCACACAAGCCACATACTCCCTTTCTAAATATTTGGAGGTCGTATGTAGTGAGAGTGTTGTAGGACCAGGAGCGCGCACAAGCGCAAAGCAATGATCTGATTGCAACATGCGCATTTTATGCAATGGAGGCCAATTTATGTCTGGGGCAGAGGCAGCCTAGGAATGTAGTGTGTGTAGGCTCAGGATTGGGTTCCTCCTGCTGCACAGGACAGCACTAGATACTGAAGTGCTAAAAGACGCCTGGCTATTTTTAGGATTTTCACCACCTAAACCTGAGTCACCCAGTGAGCTTCATGGCTGAGGGGGGACTCGAACCCAGATCTCCCGAGCCCTAGTCCAACACTCTCTAACCACACCACCACACTGGCTCTGAACATGAACGAACACACACACACACACACACACACACACACACACCCTCTCTCTCTCTCTCAAATTACAATCTGGATTATCTGTCTTAACCAGTTCCCTAAACTGGATTGTACCATTGTAAGAGGCCAACATGAAGTACCTCCAAATAGGAGTTTAGGCAGATTGGGGGGGGGGGGGAGCGGGACAGATCAATATCCAAGCTATACTGCAGAGGGCGTAAATGGGAAATATCTGGATAACAGGCCCACTAATTGTGGTCACAGATATGAACTACTGTAATAGTGGAGAGTGAATGGCGAAACCAGAAAGCCCTGGGGTGAAAGTGTCACCCCTGCCAGGAGAGCACTGGGTAGCTTCCCTGGGGCCAGCCTTGCTATGAGGTGGTGAGGTGGCTGCCTCAGGTGGCAGATACTGGGGCAGGGATACATTTATTTGTAGACACAAATATGTGTGCGCCACTTGGTCACTCCAGCACCCCGAAGCTAGCCTGCTGCCCTGTGGTGCAGCGGAAGACACTGTACTAAGTCTGGTGTGCTTCTGGCCATGGAAGGTGAGGGTGGGCGACAGGGCACCATCTTGCCCTTTGCCTGAGGCAGCAAAGTGTATTGGGCCAGCCCAGGCCTCCCTGAGTTCCACCTATCTGCAAAATAGCATTAGCTATTCCTTCTAGGGTCAGCGTGGATTGTCAAACTAATATGAAGAACTTTAGGTGGTCATCCTGGGCGGTTTTTCCTGGGCGCAAGACTCACTGAATGCAGAGGGACAGCTTCTGAGAAGACATGCAAATGGCTCACCTGGGTGCCCAGATGGCCTTTCTGATTGCTCATTTGATGGTTTCCTGGCTTTTGCAGTGTGTGTGTGTCTGTGTGTGTGTGTGTTTGTTGTATTCTAAAAGGCTGAATTGCCACCTCCCCTAAGGCTTAGTTACTGTCAGTAAAGGCTTTAAGCTAAAATATCCTCCACCCTTTGGCCCCACCCACCACTGGAATGCAGCCCCCCCCCTGAGAGCTTCTCCAAAATTGAATTTGGCCCCCGAGCGGAGAGAGGTTCCCCACCCCTGCACTATATACATGTCAAGTTTGAAATAGGAACTCTGTGAAAAAGCGGTAGAAGTTAGGATCGAGATTTCACAGAATTAAAGATGGAAGTTTATAATGTGTGGCTGGCTCTGTGATAACCTGTGTTCAAGTGGGGAGACTTCAGTGTGCTCACCCTTTTGAGGTGGGGTGAGGGGAGGAGGAGGAGGAGGAGGAGGAGGAGGAGGAGGATATCAGGTTATTACTTTCCACAGAGTCAAAACGTCCTTGGCCGAGCAATAGTTGCTTGCTTTTTTTCCCAACACACACAAGACAATACCCAGAAAGAAAGAAAGAAAGCAAAGGGACACTGCCCTCTTCAACACCCCTCCCATTCTCTGTGATGAGCCAACCTGGAAAGAGTGACTAACATTTGAACAGGAAGGCTCAGTTTGCGAAAGCCAAGCAGTGAGTCACAAGTTACAGGAGGACAAGTTGTGTGTATCGTTGGTGGGTTGCTAGCTTCCTCCTAGCTGTCAGATGGCATTTTAACATAGATGCCACTGTGGGACTTCAATCTCACACACACACACACACACCCCTCCTGCATCTGTGATTCAATCGTAAACCTGTATGCTGGTCTCCAGATCTATACATTATGCAGAATGAGGTGGTAGAATTCTACACTGCACCACTTGAGAGTTCGTCTTTGAAATGTATTCTCCCATGAGCAAGTCAGGGACAGAGCTATAGTAAAACCAATTGGGTCCTAGTTTACTATACACAGGAATTTTACATGGGGATGCATTCAGAAATGCAATTTCCTACCTAGGGGTGCAGTTTGAAAATTCTACTTAAGACATGAACTGGGTAAGTTTCTGGCCACTGACAGGTCAAGGAACACTTACTTATCTTACTCACAGGAATGCCAGGCAATCACAGGACATTAAAGAACTGGACACCCTGACAACTTTAAGAACAAGTTTCTAGTCCTCAAGAATGCATCGTGGAAAAATTGGCGCGGAGTTTGAGCAGGCTTTTCAAAAGGTAACGGTGGGCATTCAGTATGCTGTACAGCTCCTTGTCCCTCTGACTCCTCCCCCCCCTTTTTACCCAAAAGTTATCAACTTTCAGAAATTATCTTGGAAACAGAGTTGGTTTTTAACTCATATTTTAGAGCTGATCAGAGCCTCCTTGCTGTAGAAGTGTGCATTTTTGGCACACAGAACGTACAACCCTGCATAGAGCATATGATCTCTTCAGACCTGGAGAACACAAAAGGAAAACAGAGGAGTCACGAAGCTGAACTGCTGCATTCCAGGCTTCCTCTGCTACAGAGAACCTGACGCAGCTGAGATCAGGCTATCGGCTGGTTTCATGATGGGCACAGCAGCTGCCTCCTCCTCCTCCATCCGACGGGGCAAGCGGGAGGGAGATGGGCATTTACGAGCCAGACATCAAACCAACTCGGGTGCAGACCCGAATTTCGATTTTAACTCAGTGCTAAGAAAAGCCGCTTGGCTGGCAAGCCGGAGTCAGTCCAGGTAAGCTGCACATCATGCTAAGCCACCCTGCGAATAAGCCACAGCAGGCTGGTTGCTCACTGAACAACCCACAGTGCAACCCACAGACGATCAGGTCGGGCTTACAGCGAGTCGCTCTCCCCTGCCTTCCCCATCCGTTTTGGCATCGGTGGAATGGCAGTCATTAGTGAGAAAAGTGAGTGGAACAGGCTTGTTTGCTGCCCTCTGTAGCCAATTGCCGCAACCCACGATAGAATCGGTCTCCCGGGTTTGGACGACACGACGACCCATTGTGGGCAAGAACAGCCCTACAAGAAGCCCCCATGGGTTCCTGGCACAGTTTGTTCCTGCAAAATAAGCCACCCCATGGAAAACGCTCCGGGTTCGGATGACGCGGCCAGCTGCCCATGGTGGGTTGTCGTGTCACTGCAAACCAGGTTAAACAGGCTTGTGTTCCTCTTCGGTATTCAATCCAGCCATGTCCCCATATTTTAAAAAGGGGGAGACCCCTCCCCCCCGAGTGACTGTGCCTCCCAAACTTGAGTCCCCTTTCCCCACAGCCACCCAATAAGCCAGCCTTTCCCAGCCTGAAGCGCTCCAGATGTGTTGGACCTACTGAGTCCCACCATTCCCAGCCTGGATGAGTGCTGTCTGGGGATGATGGGACTTGCTGAACACACCTAGAGGGCGCCAGGTTGAAGAAGGCAGTAATAAGCAGTGCCAGCTTGCCCTTTTTAACAGATTCATTCAGGCCAGGGCACCCGGGGGGACTTTCCCCACTTCTCTCCCCAGATGTTCAATGCAGGCACCACTTCTTGCTCCCTCTTTATACTGCTGGGGAAGATGGGAGGTGGCTGGGGTGGCTGTTCCATTGAAAAGGCAATGCTTACACTTTGGGAGAGACTCACAAAGTACCGGTATGTTCAGAGTAGGGACAACAACAAAAAAAGGAGCCTCTATTCATACTTTGCCTGCCGCCAACCCTTCCGGTAATCATCTGGCCACTGCCACCATGACACCTGGGCTCATATGCCAACAGGCAAGACTTCCAAGATGCCTTGAGCCCCGGTCCAGACTCCCCACTGAAACAGGCGGGACGATCCTGAGCATGACTCGATCTTCCGTGCCCCCATCCGTAAGAGATGAGCCTTCCAACAGCCAGCAGCAGCAGCATCATACCACCCGCACAACCAATAATCCTCAGCATTAAGCCCTGCGCTGGACCAAGGGCCCTCTGAGGAAGCCACTCAAGACTCACCGTGACCTGGAAGGGGCTGTTGGGGATGTGCTCTCCTCCGAAGCGCACACAGATGACGTATTTGCCCGGCTGGGGGGCCGTGTAGAAGATGTCAAAGGTGCCGTCCTCGTTCTCCACCACGTCCACGTCCACCTCGGTGCCGTCGGGAGTGCACACGGTACAAGTCACCTTGCCTTTCCCGGCCGCCTTCGCGTCCACTGTGATCACCGTCTCCTCGCCAATCTGGATGGTGGGGCCGATGCCGGCTCCTGGCAGAAGGGAGAGCCATGGGGAACGGAGAACTGGAACCGCCCCAACGCCCCTCCCACCACGGACGGTTGGCCTCCCTAAGCCCCCAGCCTCCGACACGGGCCTATGCAGCCTTACGTCGCCACCCGGCCTCCCCCGGCCAGACAAAGGGTTGGCTTTATCAATGGACTAAAGCAGGGGTGGTCCACTTGCAGCCCTCCAGACATTTCAGCCAACAGCTCCCATCATGCCTCACCACTGGCTATGCTAGCTCGGGCTGATGAGGGAGTCGAAGGCCAAAACGTCTGGAGGGTCACAAGTTACCCACCCCCCAGACTAAAGAATTATGGGTCGATTGAGGACTGCATGGGTGAATAAAGCCATTACAGGTCAAACCGAGCCCCTTGGGCACAGCGCTTTCCAATGGACTAATTCACACAGTCAGCTGTGAGCCGTCAACACGTGCTGTGAAAAGCCTATGGCTGGTTCACACTTGCTGAGGGTCTCCACGCAAGCTCTTTCAGGGGAAAAGCCCTGAATTCACATACTTCCACGCGGGGGGTCTATATCTGCAGCTGCTGCCGCTTGCACAATCGCAGCTGTTCCAAAAGAGGACTGCAGTTGTCTGTCCCGATCACTTCTGGAGCCCTGTTTGGCAGCTGGTTTTAAGACACTGCGCCTGGCCAACAGCTCGCTTTTATATGATCCAAGGTATCGGCCAAGGGTTCGCTACAACTGCCCCGTCACCTACCAGAAGCTTTGACCAAGTCCTCCCCTTATGCACCTCTGTGGCTCACTCCCGTCTTCCCGGGTGCTCATGCAAGGGAGGACTGCTGTCGAGGTGCAAATGGAGATTTGTCAGAGCCTCCACGGTCCAGGGTGGGTGGAGGGGCTGGGTTAAAACCCTGCCAGCTTGCACAGGAGGCTGAGAACTAGATCAGACCCAACCGCCGGGATCTCCTCTAATCCCCAAAGAACCTGTCTGCGGGCATCGCATTAAAAAGGGACTCAAGCAGGATGGAGTTATAGCAACCAAAGTTATGATTGGACCCCAGCAGAAGCAGAAGTGGTTGCTCACAGAGCAAGGGATGTTACAGCTTTGGGTGCCTGGGGACGCGCCAATGTTGTTTGCAGAAGAGCTACGTAGTTCCTGCTGGAAAAGAATCCTAGGCTTCAGAAGCGAAGAAAAATGGGAGCTCTGCTCCACATACACATGGGTGTCCTTTGATTCCAAGCTATAGACTTGACTTGCTTTAAATCAGTGTTCTCCAACCTTGGGTCCCCAGATGTCTTTGGCCTACAACTCCCAGCATGCCCCAGCCAGCTATGCTGGCTGGGGCATGCTGGGAGTTGTAGGCCAAAAACATCTGGGGACCCAAGGTTGGAGAACACTGATTTAAATGGTTAGTCCCTTTCTGCAAGGGCACCTACAGCAAGTTCTAAGCACCTACAAGACACACGTCTCAGGATACTTTAGAACCAGGGTTTAAGTCATAGTGCCTCCAAACTGATAAAAGCTGCCACGGAAACACTCTCTCTTTTTTGAGGGGGAGATTGCCTCTTTTTGACAACGCGCAGAAGTCACATCCTCCAAGCACAGCTACAGAGTCAAGCCAAGACTTAAGAGTTGCTTGCTTGCACCCCTGTTTTAAGAAGGGGGACCCCATGATCAGTGCTACACAAAGTTACTGCAACACGGGGTCCTTTATTCTGGCTGTGGAAGTGTTTCTGGGACAAGCGTTACCCAGGAGGGAAATGTCTGGATTTATATCCTGCCAATTTGACTCATAAGCCCCCTAGGTCATGGGTGGGCAGAAGCTAGGTCAGGGTTTAAGGGCAGATTTGTAAGGCTGACTTCTGATAGTTTAACAAGTAAAAGCCCAAGGGAGGGAAAAAGCATTCACCGCCATGGCTGGCCTCGTGTTAATCACTCATCTCCCAACCCTCGGTGATGCTCGCTTGTAAAGCCTTTGACCAGGTCTTTGTGCAGCTCTGACTGCCAATTTATAGAGCTGTGTTAGAATCTATAGTAGCTCAGAGGTAGATTTGTACATGCAGTCTATGGCTTGTGTGTTGCAGTAAATAATCCGCTCCCTTAACCAGCATTTTCCATCTAGCTCCTTCCCCTGTCTCTATTTTGCACCTGGCTCTGGTTGGTGGACCTCGGGGTTTTTAGTAAAAGTGAGGCAGACCCCGCAAGCCTTAACTCTGCCCCTCCTCTGCTCTAGCAAGGATGGGCGACTGGTTTCCCTGTTCAGATGGCTTGGAAAGCTTCTTGGATCATACAAGTCCCACTGAAGTCAAGGGAGGAGATGGGCCTCGGCACCTCTCAGTGTAGCATCATGCACCGTCTACAACTTTTGGCTCTTCCTCTCGTCTGATTCTAAGAGGGTATTACATAAGAACACAAGAAGAGCCCTGCTGGATCAGGCCAAGGGTCCATCTAGTCCAGCATTCTGTTCACAGAGTAGCCAAGCAGCTGCCTGTGGGAAACCCACAAGCAGGACATGAATGCACCAGCACCCTCTTGCCCATGTTCCCCAGCAACTGGTGCACATAGGCACACTGCCTCTGATACTGGAGGTCAGTATTCTTATTCCCCCATTATGGGGGCAGGGTGCCCAGCTACCTTGATGGTGGCAACTGCTTATCAGTTCCCCTGGCCTGAAGTAGCTTCCAGTTCACCATATTAAAAACACAAATCTCTGGTGGTTCCAGGGATCCGTCGGCCGACTCTGAAGCGTGCTCCTGAAATCGAGGGACTCCTACACCTCGGGGAAAAGCTGAGGCAAACAAGGGCTCTTTGCAGGTTTAGATGGGCCACCCAAGCCACCACAATGCTCGCAACATGCCTGTCTGATGAGAAAAGCTTCCCCCCACACACACACACACAAAGGTTAAGGAACATGCACAATCCTGATCCGTTCCCCGATTACCAGCTCACACCCCATTCCTTGTGCAAGCGCAGCCCAGCAAGAGATGAGACTTCAGAAGCACTGTGGAGGGAGGCAGAGGATTGAGGGTAGGGGAGGACTACTTTGGGGTGGGGGGAGTTCCAGGATAGCCATGCTGTATCCCCCCCCCCCCCAGCACTTAGACCCACCTCCTCCTTGCTTTACAGCAATTTCTAGTGCTGGAGGAAGTGCAAACATCCTGCAAAATGTTGTTGCTTTTCTGCCTCTGAAGTAGAGGTCTGATTGGCAAGCAATCCTGCCCTACTGGCAGAAGCCTAAGTCGGGGCTCTCCAACCTTGGGTCCCCAGATGTTGCTGGACTACAGCTCCCAGAATCCCTTGCCATTAGCCATGCTATCTGGGTATGCTGGGAGCTGTAGGCCAGCAACAGCGGGGGACCCAAGGTTGGAGAGCCCTGCCCTAAGTGAACTGAAATACATGTTCAAGCAGGGGGAGGACCCATCAGGTCAGTTTTGCACGCCCAAAAAAAGAAAAGAAAAAGAAGAGAGAGGAATGTCTTCAGCTTAATCTCTGGCATCTTTGCTTTAAAAAGGGTGCAGAACCTCAGGGTCCCAAGTTGGCCCCACCCCCTTCTCCAGGCCCCACCCATTCCCCCTGATCACTTGGTGGTTTCCTAGCTTTTGTGCAGTTTCTCTCCCACGCACCCATTATAAAAGGTTGAAATGTCTCTAAGGCTTAGTTACCAGCAGTAAGAGCTTTAAGCTAAACTAGGCTGATACTTTGGCTCTGGCCCTTTTGCCTTCAGCCTAGTCCACCACTGGAATGCGGCCCCCGAGAGCTTCTCTGTAATGGAATTCCACCCTTGGGCTGAAAGAGGTTCAACACCTCTGCTTTAAAAAAAAAAAAAGCTCCCCTAGAAGGGCTCGGCGGGAAAGGCCTCTGCTCAAGACCCCTGCGAGCCACTGTCGGTTGCAACAGACCAGCCTTCCCCAACCTGGTGCCCTCCAGACATGTTGAACTACAACTCCCAGAATCCCCCAGCCAGGGGAGTTGCAGTCCAGCACATCCGGAGGGCACCAGGCTGGGGGAAGGCAGCAATAGACACACTGGGTTAGACAGACCACTGGTCGGACAGTCTGTGTGCTTCTTTACAAGCTTGTGCTTCCTTACACTAACGTGTGTTAGATCACGCCAATCATGCTCCTGTTTTGCTGAAACTGAATAGCGGGAGGTGTCTAAACAAAGCTACTGAAAACCAGAGACTTTGAACAAGGACTGCAGCTTTTAAAAGCAACGATGAATGCTTTTGTCGATTAATCAAGCGGGGCTGCAGTTTAAGGGCATGCTTGGTTATCTTGAAGCTAGTTTGCTCCTGGTGTGTATTACTCTAGTATACAATAAAGGTGCCTCTTTTATAAGTTATCCTAAACAAGGAATAGCAGCTTTGTGCCAAGGCTCCATGAAGTTTTGGCAATATGCACATTGGCATTAGCGACTGAGTTTACCTTTTAAATTGGACAGTCCTAATTTTAGCCTGGACACGTACACACTCGAAAATACCCTCATCCAACTAGAACTAGACTATGCCAGTCAGCTCCAGTTAAATGGAAACCTCACTGCAGGGGTCCCAAACCTCCTTAGGTCGGTGGGCACATCTGGAATTTTGAGAGTGCTGTGGGTGGGTGCTCTCACAAAATGGCTGCCGTGGGCGGGGCGGGGCCTTCTCAAAAATGAGCTGCCAGTCACAAAACACTCATTTCCCACAGAGCAAACAGTAAGACTAAAAGCAAAGCAGCTTGCCCAAGGACCTAAGGCCTGAGCTCCAAAACACAAAAACGCTCTTTTGAACCCAGATAAAGACGATGCTGGAGCAGCATGGACGATGCTTTGCAGCAGTGCAAGCCTCCCAGAATTTTTTATTTTTTTTTAAATCTTGAGAGATAAAATTGAGGGGCAGGGAGCCTGGAGGGTGCCAGGAGAGGCGTCCGCTGACACCACACTGGAGGGAAGGCAGTAGGACCGGAGCCTCCAGTCTTAAGCAGAGGTGGAGTCTAATGCAGGTGGGGAACCATGCAATGGAAAGGTTGCAGGGGAAGCAGGCAGGCAAGAATACAGGGGGAGGAGGGAGCCATTAGCAAGCTGCTTACCTAGCCCATGACCTCCAATCGACACTGAGGTGAAAGGGCAAAGAGCAAGGGTAATCAGAGTGAGACAAGAATCACACAGAACAGTGCACAATTAAAAAAAACAAAACAACAACACAAGAAACACACGCAACACGGCGCGTTTCCCTCCCCACAGTGGGTGAGCAGTGTGGCCGGATGTGCCCGGCAAAAAGCAGTCGGTGTAGGGGGGGGGGGGGGCGTGGCGTTGTTTCAGCGTGGCTCGCCCCACCCTCCAGCATCCCCGAGACCCCTTGCCCAGAGGAGCTCTCACCTGTTACTGTACACTTGCTGGCGTCACCAGTGGGCAGGGCACGAATGCGGTACGGCGAGTAGGGAATCTCGTCCCCACCATACTTGATGAGGATGGTGTAGCGGCCAGTCATGTCAGGGACGTAAGACACAGTGTAGGTGCCATCCTGGTTGTCCCGGATGGTGGCCTTTTTGGGCTTGCCCTCAGGATCCTGACCAAGGCACAGCCCAGGAAGGAAGGCAAGTATTTTAGTTAGAAGTTAGAAGTATTTAGTTAGAAGTTAGAAGTATTTAGTTAGTTTTAGTTAGAAGTATTTTAGTTTAGACAGTCCCAAAACTACCGTTATCAGATACTAGTATTTTGATAGTTTTAAAAAGGTTATACCATCAGATGAATATTTTGAAAACTTGTTCTAGAAGTTACTCATTTTATGTAACACTGGAAACATGACACAAGTCTGAGGCATGAATAAATCAGGATGACCGAGAAGAAATCACAATCCTACAATGGCGCCTAAGTGACCCATACAAAAACCTCACAACGCTTTCTACGCAAGCTCGGCTTATGGCCTGCCATCGGTATAGACCTTTGACCAGAAATGGGGAGAGAAATCCACTCACTCTCCCACCACGACAAGACTCTCAGGCCCCTTAACTATAGGCAAGATTGCGTCATCCGAATCTAAGGCAGCAGCTTTAGAAGTCTTTGGAAACTGAACAAGGCAGCTCTGCCAAGTTTAGAGAGGCTCCCAAAGCTAAGGAGACACTCTTATGCCCAAGTCGGAGGCAGCCACTGTACCCACCCTGGCAGCTGTGCCATCACATGGGGGCTGGAGAAAAATCAGGCTCGGCAACTAGGATGCCGCCGCAAGGGAACCCCAGGGACTTAATCAGGGAGGTGAGAGCCCTCCCATCTCTTACCTCCCTGATCAAGTCACTGGAGCTGTGGACCTTTAAGCTGGACCCAGGTCCTTCTCACTGTTGCCTGTTAATTGCTCCCCTGTATATCTACCTCGCAACTTGCCCAACTGCTCTACAGGATCCTGCTCGACAGCAGCGGTAGGCAGAAGGTAGATCTCCAGATGTTTTGGACTTCAGGTCCCAGAAGTCCCTGACAGCATGGCCAATGGTCAGGAATGCTGGGAGTTGAAGTCCAAAACATCTGGAGATCTACTTTCTGCCCACCCCTGCTCTATAGGATGCATGCATGCACGCACCACACACACCCCAACTTAGTCTTCTCCTAGGACTTCCCCCACTGCCCCCCAGCACCATGCCCCAGGACAGGTTTCCCGTACCGTGATCTGGACGGCCAACAAACCCTCTCCAGCATCCTTAGCATCGATTGTAAACTCCACGGGCAGACTGGCTGGCACACCTGTAGTGTTCAGCCCTGGACCACTGGCCTTCACTTTGCTAGCATCATGTGTGGGTAGAACCTTGACCTTGAACGGGCTGGGGACATGCGAGAGAGAGAGGGAGGGAGGGAGAGAGAGAGAGAAACTAGTGCCATGCTGATGTGATGAGGTTAACAAACCGCCCAGACACTCACCCCTCATTTCCAGGGTCTACAGATGTTTCCCAGCATCACTCTCACTTCCCTTTCTGACAAAAGGTTTGAAGCCATTGCAGCCTGCCTGGTACAGAGGACTCAATGAGGGGTCCCCTTGTCATGCAGGCAGGACCAGCAGCTTCAGCAGAAGCAACTGCCAGGAGGAAAAGACAGCTTGCTTACCTGTAACTGTAGTGCTTTGAGTGGTCATCTGTGCATTCACACACATGGGCTCTGCACCTGCACGGAGCTTGATTCGGGAAGATTCTATAGCTGAGGAATTTCTGGCGGGAACCCATCCCACACCATCCTGGTGAGCATACTCCAATGGGGTTCCCAGTTCCCGAGACCGCCTATTGTGGCCTCAGAACCGAAAGAATTCTGGGCATCGATACCGTAGAAGGAAAATAAGCTCGATACCGAAGGAGACCACATCCGGTCTCATCATCAAACTCAACAATGACACTGATGCGGGGGCGGTGGGTGGGCTGTGTGGATGCACAGATGACCACTCAAATAACTACAGTTACAGGAAAGCAACCTGTCTTCTTCATGGTCTCTGTGCACCACACATATGGGCGATTAACAAGCTGACTTAACGTGGTCTCAGGGGTGTCTACTGCCTCCAATGCTTCTTTCCAAAGTTCAGGTCCTCAGTTGGCGCGGTTGCGTCAAGCTTGTTCGGAAAAAGCCTGGCAGTGGGCACACGAGTCAACAGTGTGTGCCTCCCCCCAAGGCAGAGGAGACAAAGAGAGTGACCGTCTGTGGAAGGGAGTTTGCTCCCACAGCAGACACTTGCACAATGGGGCCTTCAAGGCCATACGGCCTGAGGCAGTCAATGTAGCTCCAATACAGATCGAAAGTCAAGATCGCAAAAGAAAAATGTAAAACAAATACAAAAAAAGAGAAAGATGGGGAAAAAACGAGAGTATGAGAGAAAGGATGAATAAAACCTCCGCAATTTATGATCACAGTCCAAAGAGACGAGAAGCTACCAAAAACGGCGGTCGAAGAGGAACTGAGGAAATAGGTGGGGACCCCGTTGGGAGTATGCATGCCAGGGGGGTGGGGGATGGGTTCCCGCCAAAAATCCCCGAATCGAGCTCCGTGCAGGCGCAGAGCTCATGGGTGTGATGCACAGACACCACAAAGGAGGCGGCAAGCTTGCTGGGAGTTCTGCACTCATTTTGCTCTAGCACAGCCTCCCGCAATGGCTGGAGTCCATCAACCCCAGCCAGCATGGCCAGGAGTCAAGTATGATGAGAGTTGTAATCCAAAAACATGTGGAGGGCACCAGGTTGGAGAAGGCTGCTCTCATGCATCTACCTATCACCTATCTGATCCACCGTGCCAATCCACAGCAAGGGCAAGTAGTGTTCTGCAGCAGCTTTTGCTCTGAACCAGGTTTGGAGCAAAAGCCTTTTGCTTCCAAGTCACAATGACAAGCCACGATTACGTGGAAGATTTAACAGTTTTCTCTCAACCAGCCCGACAAGTTCAATGTAACTTAAGGCACAATCCTATGCATGTTTAGACAGAAAAAAGTCCTCTGACTCCCAGCATGCCCCAGCCAGCATGGCTGGCTGCGGCATGCTGGGAGTCAGAGGACTTTTTTTCTATCTAAACATGCATAGCATTGCACCCTTATAACTAATCGTACTGTATTTGTGGTCCCAAGTGGCATTTTTTCCAACTCTTGCTTATTGTGTATGGTTCAGGAGTTTGTTGCTGCTGCAAGTGTCACTGTACTGGAGTAAGGAACAATACGAAGCTTAGAAGACAGCCATAACAGCGATAAGAGGACAAAACATCACTATCAGAAGTTCTGCCCGGTCCTTTCTGGCTTCCAACTTTTCAGGCATTTCCCCCCACTGGGGGGTGGGTCATTGGTCATAAGGGCTAGAAGCCTGCTGATGAATGCTGCGGTTCAGCATGCCAAACACCAGTCCCAGGGAGGCTTCTGAATCTAGAGCCTGCCCTCCGGCGTACACCAGTCGACTCACAACCCATACCTGCGAGGCACCTCGTCATCCCCGTAGCGCACAGCGATGCTGTACGGGCCCTCCCGGGTTGGCACGTAGCTTGCAGTCTGAGTCCCATCCGCATTATCCACCACATCTACAGGCTCAACCACCCCTGCAGGAAAGTTGCGACAGGTGAGGGAAGAGCTGAGCGACAGGAAGGCACTACTGGCTTTGGTCGGGTATGGATCTGCTTACCTTTGGGGCCCTGAACTTTGACCTGGAGGGGTGCCACACCTGCCTTGCTGGTGTCCACAGTGAAGGACTGGGGAACATTGGCTCTGACGACACCTGGAGTCAGGCCAGGGCCTGAACACTTGACCTTGGAGGAATCCACCACGTCGTGCACCGGAACTTTGAACGGGCTCCCTATGGAGGAAAAGAGGTCAGATTGGAGCAGAGAAGCCACCTCTAGGGCAAAGCACATGCTCCCCTATAGCTCAGGGCTCTCCAACCGTGGGCCCCCAGATGCTGCTGGACTACAGCTCCCAGAATCCCTTGCCATTAGCCATGCTGGCTGGGTATGCTGGGAGCTGTAGGCCAGCAACATCTGGGGACCCAAGGTTGGAGACAGCCCTGCGTATAGCTGGTGCATTTCCAGGGAGGTCTTCTATTTTTTCCTCTCCACTTACCGCCTGCTTTCAGGGCAGGCAGATTTTGCTAGCAGGATCCTTACCAGCGAATCCAATCTGCAATCCAGTTGCCTGCCTCTTTGGTCTTTCAAAGGGACTGGAGAGACACAGGTTTTAGCAAGTGATGGGTGCTGCAGACTCAAAAGCACTTCCAAATCCTACAAGCTTCATGGGGACAATGGCAATACCTCGACTACTGGTGACCAGCACAAGGATGTCACACAGCAGCCTGGACCGGGTGCACTGTGATGATAAGCCAGGGATGTTACAGTTTTTGAGTCTCGAATCCTAGGCTAGCAGTTGAAACATCCCCACCCCACTCCCGGGTGGCAATTATTGCTTGGAGGAGAGCTGCTGAAATGCCCTATGAGTTCAAATATAGTTGGCAAGCTCATTTTGCAGCAACATCCAGGACTGAAGATTCCTGTAAGTGGCTTAAGCATTTCTGCCAGTGTTTTTAGACACCAGGCAAACCTAGTAAGACTTCTGCCTTATTTCCACAAATGCCATAAAAGTGATGATCAGCAGCAGCAGCAGACACTGATTAAGTGCATAATTAAACTATGGAATTCGCTACCACAAGATGTAGTGATGGCCACCAATCTGGATGGCTTTAAAAAGGATCAGCCACAGTCATGGAGGATAAAGCTATCAATGGCTACTAGTCCTGATGGCAATATGCTGCCTCCAGTATCAAGAGGCAGTACTCCACACAGTACCAGTTGCTGGGGAACATGGGTGGGTGGGTGCGATTGTATTCATGTCCTACTTGGGGGCTTCCCACAGGCAGCTGGCCGGCCGCTATGTGGAATGCTGGATGAGATGGACCCTTGGTCTGATCCAGCATGGCTCTTCTCATGTTCTTATGGGTAGCCACCCTCTTCCTCCCTAGGTCCCAAGGCACTTAGAGCGCCACCTGGAAGCCACAGAGAAGGCACCCTTGGCTCAGGAATTGCCCCAAGCCAGACAGTTACCAATGGTATACTGCAACTCACGCCCCCCGCTGCTCCACTCCATTGCGCCCCACCCCAAGTAGTACCTGGCACTTGGTGGCCGCCGTAAGTGACGTTGAGGTTGTAGGTGCCCGGCTCGTAGGGGATGTATTCCACAGAGCAGCTGCCATCTTTGTTGTCAGTGCATGACATCTTGGCTTCGGAGGGACCTTCCACCGCTAGGCCCAGCCCACCAGTACCTGCACCCCTGGAGAGGAAGAAATCAGGTGTGGACCATGCGTGCCAAACACGCCCACTGACCTTTGAACCCAAGCCTGCGGGATGGGGAACTGGAGTCGTCAGACTCCTGCTGAAAGCAAGAAGTTTGAGGAGAACGAGGACGTTCCCCTTCAGGCAACTCAGAAAGACGGGGGCAGGGGGGCCGTTAAAACATTTTGGTGAGGCTAGTGCAGCAGTCTGCCAACTTCTGTCTTGCATGGTCTACTTTTTGATGTTGTTTTTTTTTAAAATCAAATCTCCAATGGGCCAATGCATTTTAAAAGTTTACAGAGCAAGAAAGCACTCAAGGGGCAGCGTCTCATGCCAGTGGGACCCACCGCTAGTGCAACGGGGAGCCAGCGGTTGTTAAAGCAGCCCAAAATGAGCAGAAACGCTCATTTCTGGAACAGGGCGGATTAGTGGAGCGTGTGCGTGAGGGAGCCCCGCTGACCTGTCCTGATCCGGAAACAAGCATTTCCGCCACAAAATCACAGGGAGAGCAGCAGCCCCACTGGATATTGGCCAGGCTCTTTCGAAAGGAGGAGTTTGCCTTAGCTGGATTCCAAAGTGCGCACTCTTGCTTTGCTTACTTGGGAGCCGTTGGTTCGATCACGCGAGAGCCCTGACCAGCCCTCCTATCGAACGGTGCTTACCGCTTCTCCTTGCATCTCCTCATCTCGGTGAGGGTACGCTGCTTCAGGGGCTCAGTGGACCAAAACAACCCCCCCACCACCACCACAGGTTTTAACAGGAGATCAGCCTTCCTTGCAATAGTCCCAGCAGGCACCAAGACTGTCCGCCGGTGGCCTCCTTTTCTGCCCACCCCCTCGACTGCTGAAATGTCTCGAAGGCAGGGTCTCGTTTCTCACAGAAGAGCAGGGCAAGAGCAGGTAGCCCAGACTAAAATGGCGTCTCTCTCAATCCCCCACACACACACCTTTAGCACAACATTTCCCCCCCACCACCACCCCTTACTCCTCCTCTAGTTTTACCTCGTCTCCACAGTGAATTTGTTGGGCTTGTTGGTCGTCCCACTCTGGATGCCGGGGCCGTGCACTCGAACCCTCGTGGGGTCACAGCCTTCTGTTACTGGGACACGGAAGGGGCTACTGGGCACAGGGCTGCCATCGTAGGTCACGTCAATAGAGTGGACACCTGAAGGTAGATGGGGAAAGGGGTAGGAGCAGAATAATGCGTATATACAGGGAGCAGGAGTCCTATCCTCATGGCTTACTCACTGCCAAGGGAGGGGCCATGGCTCAGCAGCAGAGCAGCTGCTTTGCATGCTGAAGGTCCCAGGTTCGATCCCCGGCATCTCCAGGTAGGGCTGGGGAAATTCCTGCCTGCAACCCTGGAGAGCCACAGCTGCCAGTCAGTGTTGTCAATACCGGGCTAGACCGACCAAGGGTCTGACTCAGTATGAGGCAGCTTCCTATGTCCCTATCCTGTGCACACAAGCTGTAGCTGGAAGATTCCCCCAGCTAAGCACTTGGGCGCAAATGCTCAAAGCTTCAGAGGGAATTCCCCGTGGAAGCTCTCACTCCCTCCTCTTGACCATATTTGACGCTGCAGGCTTGCGGCCTGGTTCAAGCAGCCCAAGAGGCTTTGAAGTTTCAGGCAGGAGGTTTAAGGTGGAGCACACGTCCCAGAAGTTAAAAAATAAAGTAAAAATCAAAGTATGCACATGTACAGACTTCACTGCGCTTTGAACAGTACACCTCTGCCACCCAAAGCAGATCACCTCATCCTGCCCAATGGTAGGGCAGGCTCTGGCTCAGATCTACAGTCTTAGCCACACCAGACATGATGCCGCCAGCTTGCTAAGCTAAGCAGGTCTGTGTCTGGTCCGTGCCTGGATGGGAGACTGGCTGGGAACCCCACGTACACCACTTTTGAGTTCCATGATGGATGTACTAAGTAAATTAAAAAATAAATGAAGAAATCCGCTGCACTTCGCAATCTGATACCGACACACCCACCTCTCTCTCTCTCTCTCTCTCTCTCTCTCTCTCTCTCACACACACACACACACACACACACACACGAGGCAGGCTTACAAGGCAAGTGTTCAAAGAGGTCTTGGGAGTGCATGCCCTTTCCCACTAGTTTCTGCCCTACCCATGTTGACTGGCTCCCTTCTCCGCCCTGCCAAGAACACCCCTCCCTCCCCTCCCCCTCCACCAGCTCTCACCATCTTCATAAGGAGTGTACTCCACATTGTAGGTACCATCTCCATTGTCACGCACATAGCTCTCCGTCAGGTTTCCCGAGGGATTGGACACTCTGGTTTTGATATGAGGGCCTCCAGCCTTCGTCAGGGTCCGGGCATCTACACTGAACTCTGTGGTGGCCTCGCGGAACACACCTGGTGAGCACAGAAGAGCGTCAGAAGGCACCCAACACGGCAGAAGCAGCCTGCAGGAGAGGACTCCTCCCAGTCCCCTCCAAAAAGCCACACCTCACTTGCATCCTGCTTTATGAACTCCTCAGATCCCCACAGCACCCGGCAGAGAGGTATTCCGGACTGCGCTTATGAGCCTGAGCCAAAATCCAGAATCTCTCTCTCACGCGCGCACACACACACACACACACACTCCTTTCTGTTCATTGGCAGTGCATCCCCAATGCCAGGACATCCTCAATGCAAGAAAGAGGCTCCTTTCTTTAAGCCAGTGTTTCTCAACCTTGGGTCCCCAGATGTTTTTGGCCTACAACTCCCAGCATGCCCCAGCCAGCTATGCTGGCTGGGGCATGCTGGGAGTTGTAGGCCAAAAACATCTGGGGACCCAAGGTTGGAGAACACTGCCCTAGAATGCTGGGAGCTGTAGGCCAAAAACATCTGGGGACCCAAGGTTGAGAAACACTGCTTTAAGCCCACGTACAGCAGCCAGGCCCCGCGACTCGCTCCCAGAGCCGTCACCCACATGCCCACAAACCTCTTCTGAACCTCAAAACCTCCTATTGGGAAACCCCACGCTCAGGGAGAGTGGGCTGACAGCGTACTGTGCAAGTTGTCAGTAGTTTATTTATTTACTTAAAGATTTATATACCGCTCTATATTCCAGTATGGAAATTTTGGAGTGGTGAACAAAAAAATACACATGCTTTCCCCCCCAGTTTCTAGCTCTTCACTGCCATAAGGGCATTTTGAACATATGCACAGGCAACGCCTGGTGGAATCTTAAGTCAGAGCGCTTACTTAAGATCTCCGGCATCCCTTCCCTTTGACTAGGACAGGGGTGGGCAACTTGGGCCCCCCCAGATGTTTTCGCTTTCACCTCCCATCATCCCTCACCACAGACTATGCTGGCTAGGGTGGAAGGGATTTGCAATTGTTTTGGCCTACACGCTGCCCAGCCCTGGGCTAGGGGAAGCAGAATTATTCCCAAAATGCAAAATGATGGGGGAAATGAAAGTTTATGTGAAGGTGTGTTTCAATTATGCAGCCTATGCAAGCCATGCGAACCCCGGTTACCTCGGCACATATCTATCAGAGCACACCCTATCCCGGCCATAACCCTCCCATGCCCTACTGCCGGCTGTCCAACCTGGAGCCCTGGCTGGGGCGGCTCGTCGTGCCCACGAATCCTCACCTTTGCCTTCCACTCCAGGCCCGTAGACTTTCACCCCAGAGGTGTCCAATGCTGGTTCCACATTGAGCTTGCTGGGGAAATTGGGTACAGGCTGCCCACCATATTTGATGGTGATGGTGTAGACGCCCGGGCAGAGAGGGATGTACGTGATGGTGTACGTGCCGTCGCCATTGTCCCGCACGTGGACCTCCGCCTGTGTGCCGCTTTCCGAGATGATCTCGATGGTGAGCTCGGCGCTCCCGGCGTTGGAGCAGTCCACGCTAAACTCGCCCGCCTGCCCCACTGTGGCATGCTCCAGCCCCGGTCCAGAGCACTTCACCTTGGAGGGGTCGAAGCCCGGAACCACCTTGGCTTTGAAGGGAGAGCCAGGCACGTGGGTGTCGGCAAAGAGGATGTTGATGTTGTACTCGCCCGGCTCCGTGGGCAGATAGGAGACCGAACAGGTCCCATCACCATTGTCCAGACATTCTATCTTGGCCTCGCAAGGGCCCTCCACCGTCAGGCCGAGGCCTCCATTTCCAGCCCCTTTGGTATCAATGGTAAAGGGGGCAGGGGATCCAGCCAAGCCACCCTTCAGGCCTGGTCCGTAGGCCTTCACCTGGGGATGGGGGGGGGGGAAGAGAAGACGACAGCTGGTCGCATCAAGGCATCCACGAGGACTGTGGCCCATAAGCAAGACTCCTTTAAAAAGCGAGGCACTCTCGGAGAGGGATCTTTGATCACACCCAGATAGAGAGATAACTTGCCCCCACAGATCAAAAGTTGGGTATGGTTAAGGCAGGAGTGGTGGTGGTATTTATTCTATTCATGTATTACATTTCTATAACATTGGCCAAAGCTCTCTGGGTGGGGATAACTCCACTGACTGCGGATCTCCATCCCCGTAAGCCATGGGTGTTGAATCTTGGCCCTCGGGCTGCAAAGGAGGTTCATTTCAGAGTTCTCGGAGGCCACATTCTAGTGGTGGGTGGGGATAAAGGCCAAAATACCGGCATATTTTAGCTTAAAGCTCTTGGTGCCAGTAACTAACCATTCGGAGAGGCATCTCAACCTTTTAGAACGAGGAAAAAAATTGCACAAAACCCAAGAAACCATCAAATGATCATAGGAGGAGGAAAAGTGGATGGGGCCAGCTGGGGAGGGCCAGACTGGGAACTCAGGACAGGACTTGGCCCCCAGGCCTGAGGTTCTGCACCCCTGCTGTCAGCCAACCAGGGGACTCTTACCTTGGATGGGTTGGTGGGTGGTACAGCCTCCACAGGGAAGGGGCTACCCGGGACAGGAACTCCATCGTAGGTCACGTCCACCTCATAGGGTCCCTCTTCCCGGGGGATGAACTTCACGACGCTGTTGTCCGAGCTGAGGCCTGGCTCCACTTTACAGGGCACAGGCTTGCTGCTGGGGCCGGTGATCTTGGCGGCTACCTTGCCTTGGCCTCCAGCCCCTTTGGATTTGACGGTGAACTCCTGGTCTTTGCCCACTTCCACTTCTGCAAGAATGGTTTTGCATGTCAGAAAGAGACCTATACGGCTTCCTCTGACCAAAACATAACTCGTTCTTCCCAGGGCCAAAGATTCCCACGCTGTGTGGCATAGTGGTACATTTTGGAGTGCAGGCACTCATCGTGATAATCCCCATAGCGATGTCCCCAAGGGGAGGCCAAACATTCAGACTGCTGTGTTCATCCATAGCAACAAGGCAGTTCTAGCAATTTACATCCCCACCAGGAGCAGGTCTTTCATAAAGCCAAGGGTCTTAATTGCCTATTCAAGACCAGGCCACCCCAAAATATTTTGCATAACGGAGAACAATATATTATTGTTGGGAAAATTCATTTCCCCCCAGCTACTCTGAGAATTGCAGCTAAGCTCAGGGGGAATTCTGAACTGGTGTGTGTGTGTGTGTGTGTGTCAAATGGAAGTCAGCATCCCGGCTAATAGAAGAGTGCCGGCACTGCGTCCCTGTGAGCCCTGGCTCCATTACATCGCTGCCCACAAGTCACGCACCCTGCCCAGCACAGAGGGCCTTAAGAGTTGCCAAGAAGCACAGAGGCTGAAATTACCACTGCACTGCTAGGTAGCAGCTTCCAGAGTTATGCCACCATATTCCAAGGCCTGGCGTCTAGGGGTTAAGCAGAGGGGAGGGAGCAATACTGGCATGACTAATGTTTCCTGAAAAACAAAGAGGCCTTGGAGTGCTTCCAATCTTTTGGCCCTGGCTGGCCTCCAGGAAGGGAAAGGTTTTATTCAGCAGCCACTAGGGAGACCTCTGAAGGCATGCCTGATCTACAAAAGACACAATTTTTCCCACAATACCTTTATAATAAAAATAATAATAAAATTTATTTCTTACCCGCCTCTCCGTCTAGATCGAGGCGGGGAACAACAAAAATATAAAAAAATATAAACCTGAAACCTTAGCTCTAGAGCAGGGCTCTCCAACCTTGGGTCCCCAGATGTTGCTGGCCTACAGCTCCCAGCATACCCAGCCAGCATGGCTAATGGCAAGGGATTCTGGGTGCTGTAGTCCAGCAACATCTGGGGACCCAAGGTTGGAGAGCCCTGCTCTAGAAGGCAGGGTAGGAAGAGCGTGCGCACGTGTCAAATAGATGCTTCCGAGGGCAGTGAAATTCCTTGAGTTCTTGTCACGGCGGGGAACCATAACAGTTCTATCCCATTATATACTATAGATGGACCCCCAGGAATGTTGCGTGGACAGTACCACTCGATATGGTCAGGGCTGTGCATGCAGCGACTCCAATCTGATTGCGGGTGGGGAAGGAAGAGGACCAGGAGAATGATGCTGGATTGGTGGCGGGGAGTTCAGCATCCCCAGGTCTCGAGATGTTAAGATGGGCAGCTCCCACCTCAAACTGCCATCGTGTTGCACTCACCCCTAACGTCTATAGGAGGGCGCGTCACAACAGGAGCGTCACAGCACTGGCTGGAGAGGAGCACGGGAATTGGGATGGAGAAGACGCAGCCCATCGGCACCGCCCGGGATAAGTCCAAGGGCAGCCTTCCCCAACCTGGCACACTCCCCCCCCCCCGGATGTGTCGGGCTGCAAGTCCCATCATCCCCAGCCAGGCCGGCCGGCTGGGGATAATGGGACTTGCAGCCCGACACATCGGGGGGTGTGTGTGTGCCAGGTTGGGATGTTGGTGGTGGTGGTGGGGAGAAACAGGCATGCTAAATGTGCTGTTGCCGTCTTTGGCAGCGTTTGTGTGTTTCACACTACCTAATTTGACTCCGGGGATATCGGCTTTCATTGGAGACACGGTTCTACTCTAGCCCCTTCTGGTTTCAAAAGTAAGCTTGTTAAAAAAAGAAAAGAAACGTGTGCTCAAAATGTGTGCAGATGATGGATGCAAGGATGCCAAGTATAGGGTTTCTGCGCCCACACCCTAAGCTTTTGCAAAGTTGCGCTCCGCACGGCCCTGCATGCGGCCTATGATGGTGGGAGGTTTTGTTTAGTCATCTCAACCATGCCCTGTTGTGAGCTTCCTCGGGGCCATGTGGTCCTGACAGAAAGTTGGAACAGACACTCTTGGTCCGATCCCAGAAGGCAGCTGTTGCCTCATGCCAGTCAACTGCAGACACTGGCTTTATTGTATAAGCCTAGGGATTGCCTGGGAGATGATGGCCAAGCCATCTCAAACTGAAGGACTATATAGAAGCTGGGTCATAATAGACCTGAAAGACATAAACTGACATTGTACTATTATGCTACCTTCAGGTGACATTAAAAAACAAAAAAGTAGTTGCTCTTGTTCAATTCGCCGTTTTTTAAAAATGGAGTCAAGTCAATTATGTTCCCCAAAGCAAGTACTGATCTTGAACTGGGCAGTTCAAGGGCAGTTCAAGTGGGAGTCACTGGTGCCATCTTATCTTTCCCGCAGCTTAGACTCATGTTCTCCTTTCGTTTCAGACTTACGAATGAGCAAAGGCCTCTTACGACAGCCACCGATTTGGTTCTTTGTGGTTTGCTAGCAAAACCACAGGCTGCAGTTTTGGACTGCAACATCGCCATGGAGTGATGCAATGACCGGAAGTATAAGCCCTGCACTGTTACCGATTCACACGGGTTTTGGCTAGCTGAGAAGACAGCCAGCTTCTTTATCTGGTCACCTAGAAGAGATGCCTGTGCAAACGGCTACTTAATCCAGTGAAATAAGTTGGGTAGGCTTGTAATTTCAGAGGTTGGGTGGGAGGGAGGTTTAAGTATTCTGCACATGCACAGAAAGGCAGTGTACATTTTATAATGGCTGTAAATTAGGCATCCTGAGAATCTCAGCTTTCACTGAAAAATAGGATTTCTAGCCTTCATGGTGGCCAGGAAGTGTGCTCTAACAAAGCCAAATGGAGTTTCCAGAAGCAAAGAGAGGCTCAACAGGATTCCTAGTGGTTGGAGGCTGGTGCTGTATATAGCTCACCACCCATCCCTATTAGCAAAAGTGGAAACGGGTATTGCTCTGCCCAGCGTTTAAGCCACCGAGATACGTACTGTCTCCAAGTCCAGAGATCTTGATCTTGCTGAGGTCCAGTGTGGGGGCCACACCCACAGTGAAAGGGCTTTTGGGAATGTGGTCTCCTCCGTATGTTACATTCATCCCAATATTACCCTGGAAGACAAGACAAGAAGCCACTGGTGTCACCTAGAGAAGGCAGGCTTCCCACCCCACCCACCAGCCTCACCTAGGCCCTGCCCCCTCTCCCACTGCACCCCCTATCAGGACTCCCCTCAGGAAACAGCTATGCAGAGAGGAAGAGGAGGCACGGCTGCCAAGACCCGCTGAAGTCACCAGGAACCCTGGGTTCTTCGTTCTTGTTAGTACTGAGCCAAAAAAAGCCTGATCCTGGCAGTGCATTCTGGGCTGAGGTCTACTGATGACCAAGGTATCAGCTACGTCTAGCTCTTGAGATCACTTGTCTCCCGCCACCCCTCCACTTACCTGCTGCACAGGGGTGTATTTGACAGTATAGGTGTTATCATGGTGATCGATTATTTCTGAATCTCTTACAGCTTCTCCCTTGGCTGGGCCAGTGAACTGGACGTCCAGCTTGGCCTTGCCAGCTGGCTTGGCGTTGACCGTAAAATAGGTGGGCTTGCCAATCTCCACACCTGTGGAGAGAGAGAGATGGATGGATGTTTGGAAGGCCTGCCAAGGCCCATAGGATGCGCCGTCTTAACCTGCTCCTTCGCACATTGCTTACCAGCAGCTCCCCCTCCCTCCCGACCTGGTAGTTCAATGCACATTTGCCCAAGGCAGGACTCTGCACTGCTTGTCAAGGTCTGAGTTCTACCCATTTTGCGAAGTCAGTACAAATACATTTAAAACTAACATTTTGTCGATCACCTTCGACTAGGAACTAGTCAGCTACTTATTTCAGAGGTCTTGTACTCTCCCCTTCTGCCCTAGACCTCCAATGGGTGTTTGAGGAATTACGTTTAGAGATGGACCAGATCTAGCCACAGCACTCCTTGGGAAGACCTCCGCTTCTAACCTTGGGCAAGAGAAACTGTGGGTAGAGTGTGGTGACCGAGCCCTGTGGTACCCCGCTCGTTACCTCTCCCCAGTTTGAGAAGGAACCATTGATAAGCACTCTTTGAGTCCGATTCTGTAGCCAATTGTGGATCCACCTGATAGTTGTTCCATCTAGCCCACTCTTAGCTAGCTTACTAATCAGGATATCATGAGGCACTTTGTCGAAAGCTTTGCTGAAGTCCAGGTATATAATGTCCACAGCATTCCCACAGTCCACAAGGGAGGTTACCCGATCAAAAAATGAGATCAGATTAGTCTGGCAGGATTTGTTCTTGACAAATCCATGCTGGCTTCTAGTAATCACTGCATTGTTTTCAAGGTGCTTGCAGACTGACTTCTTTATAATCTGCTCAAAAATCTTCCCGGGGATTGATGTCAGACTGACTGGCCTATAGTTCCCAGGTTCCTCCTCCTTGCCCTTTTTGAAGATGGGAACAACATTTGCCCTCCTCCAGTCGTCTGGCACTTCACCTGTCCTCCATGATTTCTCAAAGATAATAGACAATGGTTCTGAGAGTTCTTCTGCCAGTTCCTTTATTTCATCATCATCATCATCATCATCATCATCATCATCATCATCACCACTTTTTCTATACCGCCCAATAGCCGAAGCTCTATTGGGCTATTAGTTTTATTAGTATCATCATCCTCATCCTCATCCTCATCTATAAATCATTATTTGTACTGCATACCACTTTGATCATTTCTTTTCAAGCAGCATATAAATTTATTGCTATTACTACAACTACAGCTGCTTACTACCAGTATTACTGCCATTACTATTACTGCTTGTCTGCAAGACCCATCTGCATGGGGTGGGGATGCAACACTCAAGATGTGTTGGGATTATTAACACAAAAGCCCCGCCCCACCTAATTTAGCCAGACCGTGCCCTCACCTTGGCAGCCTTCTACAAACACTAGAAACTGCCCCGGATTCAGAGGCACACGTAACAGTCCCGAGCTTTGAAAGACAGGAAGCGCCATGTCTAAACACACAAGCAGTGGCTGAAGCTCCCTCTTCTGCAAAAACACTAGAGGAGCCATCTCTGCTCTAGATCCTAGATTCCCAGCCATGCACCCCATAGCAACCCCGGCCTGTTTCCAGTGCCCGCCAACTCACCACTCCTGTTGAGGCCAGGTCCCTCAGCCTTGACCTTGCTGGCATCATGCGAGGGATCCACTTTGATTCTGATCGGACTGGTGGGGGTGGCCTGCAGATGAACAGGAGGCAGGTGGAAACCACTGCTACGTCCACTCGGTTCCCCCGGCCCATTCTACCGGTGTTGCCCTGAGGAGGGCAAGTCTTACCTGGTCGGCAAAAAGCACCATGATTGTGTAGCTGCCAGCGCCGCGGGGCGTATACTTGACCGTGAAGGTGTCGTTGTCATTCCGGATGATGTCAAAGTCTATGTCTGCCTCGGCTGGACCCACAACGCCTGGCGCACACTTTATGCCAATGCTCACATCGCCTTTAAGAAGGGACAAGGATCAGCAACACGGGAGTGGGGCCACTGTTTTTTACTGGCACTCACCGGCTTCACTACAGCCTGCGCCCAAGCGTGCAGCAAGCACCCAATCTTGCAGGGGACAGGAAAGGCCAACATTAATCCTAGTCATACTGCGGCTTCTGGCGGAGGTTCTGCATTTCTACACATAACTAAGGCATTCTCTCACACACACAACAGAAAGCACTGAGTCTGTAGACACGCTACAGATCCTATACTGGAGTGTTTGAGGACATGTTCACTGTTTACATTACAATTTTTGGTTGGGGTCCGCAGTTTCCACTTGTCATAGTAAGTGTTCATTGGCCTTTGGAGAGAGTGACCGAGGAGCTCCAATTTTCCTCTCTAGCTTGGAGCTAAAGGCGGGGGGGGGGGGGGGGAATCACCCAACTACAAATCCCAGAACTCTCTGTGGGAAACCATGAGCATAAGATTGCAGTGGAGAAGATGCAACCTAACAATATAGATTTGCACACCATGTGTGCATGAGAATTGAGGAACTCTGGAGCAGGGGTAGGTAGAAAGTAAAACTCCAGATGCTTTGGCCCTCAACTCCCAGAAGCCCCGGCCGGTATGGCCAATGGTCAAGAATGCTGGGAGTTGAAGACCCAAACATCTGACGATCTACTTTCTGCTCAAGAGCAGCACATGCAACAATGCCCTTGTAGTCTCTCGAAACAAGCAGCCAGCAACTGAAAGCAAGTAGATTTTAAGGGAAGGGAGCGATGATGGTAAAGCAAGACAAGGAGTGCTCATCTTCACTGCCAGGTAGTTTTCCCCAAGGACACATGAAGCAAGTATTGATACAGTGCCCCAATTAAGGCATCATACCAAACAACTGTGAAGGAAGCTTAGCTATTGTTTGGCACAGTTGTCTGAATGGAGCACTGAACAGACAAGCACCTGCAAGCCACGGTTTACTTGCATGTCAGGAAACGTTAAAAACCAGGACTGGGAAACCTGTGGTCCCTCCAGATGTTGGGACTCCCAACTCCCATCATCCCCAACTGCTAGCCCTGTTGGGTGGGGCTGATGGGAGCTGGGAGTCCAATGGCATCTGGAGGGCCACAGGCTCCCCAGGTTTGGTATGGGGCCTCCCTCACCCTGCATTGAGAGACATGTCATCCTCTAGCTACCAGTGTTCTCCAACCTTGGGTCCCCAGATGTTTTTGGCCTACAACTCCCAGCATGCCCCAGCCAGCTACGCTGGCTGGGGCATGCTGGGAGTTGTAGGCCAAAAACATCTGGGGACCCAAGGTTGGAGAACACTGAGCTAGGCAGCAAGCCACAGCTGTTGGGACACAAAAGGCTCCGCTGAACTAGGTAATGGGGAGCGGGGAGGGCGACCTACGCGAAGGGACCAGAAAGCGATTGCTCAGCAGGGTTGGCTGTTTCCTTGGTTGCCAGGGCAGAAAGGGAGGCAGATCAGGGAACATGAAGTCTGTCTCTATGCTGCCCTTCAAGATAAGCAGGGCAGTTTACAGACACACGTTCCTTCTAACCCCAATTAGAAATAGCTTAGACAATTACCCCTCTCCCTGCAATTGCTACAGCTGCTAATTAAGACCAAGGTTTGTGTATTCCAGCACCCCCATTTCCAACCATGGTCAGTGTACAACATCCACCCACCGTTTCTTATAGCAGCCTTTCCCAACCAGACACACTCCAGATGTGTTGGGACTACAACTCCCACCACCCCAGCCAACATGCCGGCTGGGGATTGTGGGCAATGTAGTCCAACACATCTGGAGGGTATGGAGACAGGGGCATGCTGCCGCTTAACATGGAAGTTCCATGTTAAGCTTTTGTGGCTAAAGCCTTCAGTAGACATTTTAGAGCTGTCTAAAAGGTACAGGCTAAGGTAAAGCAAGGGAGGGGAACCACATGGACTCGAGCATGTATGCGGTCTCCATCCTCGTGCAGTGGGATAGGCAGAACCCTCCACAGTGCCCTCAATACCACACGGCATCTCCCTCCACTTCTAGCACCTTCCACAAACTCGGTTGGCTTCCATCCAGCTCTGCAATACAGCACTCGGGGACGGACGGACTCCAATGCCTTCATTCCAGCAGTGCCAGACACAGCATTCCAAGGGATTACCGGCGCTTTCAGCTTGAGACTCACCTTGCCCAGCTTCTGTGCAGTCTACTGTAAAATAGGTTGGCTCATGAGCCTTCAAGCCAGTCTTTGCCACACCGGGACCGTATACTTTCACTTTGTTGGGGTGACTGCCAGCTCCAATGTTCACCTAGAGAGAGAAAAACGCTATTATTATTGTCTTTTGACTTGAGGGAGGGGCAGTCTATAGAGTAGGATGTGCATCCTCCAGTGCTGGAATGCATACCTTAGCGAAATCGCGGTAATCGGCTGCTGTGATAGAACGGAAGGCCTCACCCATTTGTTCCCAGGGCTCTTGCCCTAATGGGCAGGAGTGGGCAAATGGTAGGCTAAAAGACCTGGAGGACCACAACTCCCATCAGTCCCAGCCAGCATAGCCAATGGTTGACGGATGACAAGCGTTGTAGGCCAAAACAACTGGAAGGCCACAAGTTGTCCACCCCTGCTCTAAAGTGGTACTGCGGAGAGTTCTCAACCTCCGAGAGAGAAAGAGAGTAACTTGACCTTCCTAAGACAGAGTCTTGTGGCACATTAAGAGACAAACACATTTAGTGTGGCACACGCTTTCAGGGACTCGAGTCCACTTCACGCACCTGAACTGTTATCTTAAGTTGGTGCGCGCACGCGCGCACGCACACACACACACACGCACGGTTGTCGAGGGGAAAACTGTGGGCAGTGAGGTCTGAGGGAAATGAAATGCAAAATATTCTGAATGGTATTTTCATGGGATTCTGGGAGAGACGGCATGGCATGGTCCCACAGCTTGGTCTGAGGGCACATGGTGCAGCCAGCTTGTTGAAGCTAAGCAGGGCTGGGCCTGGTCAGCACCGGGATGGGAGGCCACCAGGAAACCTATATATGATGCCATGCTAACCTACCTCACAGGGTTGTTGTGAGGATAAAACGGAGAGGAGGAGGATTATGTAAGCCGCCTTGGGTTCCTTGCAGGAAAAAAGGCGGGGTATAAATATAACAAATGAATAAATAAATACCTTGAGTTCCATATTGGAAGAGAGGTGGGGTGTACGTGTGGTAATAAAATCTGACACTGCAAGCGCATCAGCCAGTAGGGGCCCATACACAGCTACAGGCCATAGCAGCAGAACCAGTTTCAGGGAGAAGGAACTCTACTTAGCTGTGGAGCACTTCCAAAAAGAGAATTCTCTGTGCAGAGCCCACACACTGGGACCACTTGCTGATGGAAAGGCGCATCTGGATTCTGAGCCCTTCGTAGAGCATACTGGAGAACATCCTTTGGCTTTTGCTCCCTGGGAGCAAGGATAATGAGATCCCATCCAACCCACCACCAAAAGACCAAACCAAACCACACCACACCCCACTTCGTTTACTGCTGCAGGGGACACTGACCCTGTACGGGCTGTTGGGGATGTTGACTCCGCCCCACGACACCATCACCGTGTGCTTCACTGGCTTCTTGGGCAGGTAGGAGCAGCTGTAGGTGCCGTTGCCATGGTCCTTCACAGAGACGTCCACAGGGGACCCTTCGGAGTCCTGAGAGATGGGGAAGTGGTAGGAGATCAGCTTCCTTCACACCTCCCAAATGGCCCTTTATCACAGCAGTGACATCCCTCCCCGGCCATGCAGAAGCCTCTACTCTCAATCCTTTAGATCAGGCTTCCCAAACCTGGCGGCCACCCGAGATGTGTCAAACTACAACTCCCATCATACACAGCCAGCTGGGGATGGTGGGAGTTGTAGTTCGACACATCTGGGGGGGGCAACAGGTTGTAGAAGGAAGGCCCATCTAGATAATGGAGAGGGGAGTCCTGGCATCTTTGTCAGCACAAGCGGCAACGTCTCACCTGTACTTGCACCTTGAGAGGTGCCTTTCCACCACTCTTCGCGTCCACAGTGAACTCTGCAGGTTTGTTGACCGCAACACCCGTCTTCTCTAGGCCTGGCCCATGGGCTTTTACCTGGAAAGGGGGTTAAGGGGGGAAAAAAATCTGAAATGCAAAGCAGCTTCTGCCCTGTTTAGAGACACTATGTTGGCCACCTAAAGCACAGGGAAAGGAGATGCCAACTGATCACTACCCTAAGTGACTTGACAGCAAGTGAAAGTGGATGTCCTTCTACTCAAGAGGGAACAACTCCATGCAGCAGGGATTTTGAGGGAGGCTACTCTGGTTGAGTTTTGAGCTGGCCTCGCCCAATTCCCATCGAGTTTATGGTGAGGAGAGGACGGGACAGGAACTGGGATGGCTGACAGGAAATCAGAATTATGGCCAGAAAGCCCAATGGGACTGGTACAATTGGCACAAAGGCTTCCAGTTGCAGAGAAACTTGGGGTCATAAAGCCAGTGTGGTGTAGTGGTTAGAATGTTGAGACTGGGACTTGGGAGATCCAGGTTCTAGTCCCCACTTAGCCAGAAAGCCCACTGGGTGGCTTTGGGCCAGTCACCAACTCTCAGCCTAATCTATCTCACAGGGTTGTTGTGAGGATAAAATGGAGAGGAGGAGGACCATGTAAGCTGCCATTGGGTTCCTCATAAGAGGGGGGTGGAAAGGCAGGATATAATCATAATTTTTTTTAAAAGACTGAAAACCGTGAGAGCTAGGACCCATGACTTAAGTCAGTTCTCCAGGTAAGCAGATAACCTGCATCAGACAAGGGCGGTTGCTTTAAACCCTGTGTGGACATAGCTTTGACAAAGACACTCATGAAGACAGGGCGGCAACCACATCTCCAGGCACCGATGCGAGCCACAGTGATTGGTTCTTAATCTCACTCCCTTCCCAAAGATACATGTGCACTCACAAACTCCAGGATGCAATGCAGACTCCCCTATCCTCTAGCATAGTGTTCTTCAACCTTGGGTCCCCAGATGTTTTTGGCCTACAACTCCCAGCATGCCCTAGCCAGCGTAGCTGGCTGGGGCATGCTGGGAGTTGTAGGCCAAAAACATCTGGGGACCCAAGGTTGGAGAACACTGCGTCTAGCATACATACAGCTTACCTTCTCTGGGTGGAAGTCCCTGGGAGCAGTTTTGATTTCTGCCATGAAGGGGCTGAGCTTGATGTCTTCGTTATTGCACAACACATGAACCGCATATTCACCCGGCTCCTGGGGCCAGTAGCGCACGTCGCAGGAGCCATCACCTTTGTCATCACACTCGATCTTGGCCTGCGAGGGGCCCTCCACTGAGAAGCCTGCGAGGGCCGCAAGGGAAATGGATGAGGGGGAAGTGTACAGAAGAGGCAATCAGGTCAGGGTTTACACCGGCTTGGAAATGTGCCCGTTCCCACCCATTGGACGAGACACACAAAATCTTCCAGACCATTTATTTTGCTTTAAAAGTGATATCCCACCTGCTAATCCCACAGGGGTCACTACAAGGCTACTTGCACTATAAAGATAGCCAAATGAAAGCCACGTAAACCATTTTGAGCACAGAAGTTTGGACAGGCAAGGTAGGAGTCAAAAACAGTTAAACAGAGATCCAAATAAACAAAGGCCTTAACCGGCCTAGGATGGCTGCAAGCAGGTCTGGCCCAAGACATTTTGCTGCCTGAGGTGAAGGACAAGATGGAGTCTTTTCCCCATTCCATGTAAACCGCTCGAAAATGACTTCAACACTTGTGATGGGTCAGCATCCTCCACTGCACCTGAAGGCAGCAGGCTAGCTCAGGGAGCACTGGGGCAGGCCGCATGGCCCACACGGCTTTGCCCTCCCACACCTCGCTGCCACTCCCTGCCCCCTCAGCATCTGCCTCACTCTGCCTAGGGGGGTGGTGGGCTCTCCCAATCTGGAGGCATTCAAGGTGCAGCTGGATGGCCATCTGTCAGGGATGCTTTGACCTGGATTCCTGCATTGAGCAGGGGGTTGGACTCGATGGCCTTGTAGGCCCCTTCCAACTCTACTTTTCTATGATTCTATGATAAAGGTAGAGCCGGCCCTGACTGCAAGTGAGGGGGCTGAGGGGCCTCCTCAGGCAAAGCAATCCACGAGCAGGCACAATCCCCAAAGAGGGTGTCACCACTGAAGACACCCTGTTCTTGTAGCCACCTGACCAGCCTCAGAAGATCACTCAGAAAAGCCTCCCAATTACCTCAGTCTATGGGGAAGCTTATGAGAAGAGAGGCTATTTCTTCAAATACCCTCTAGCCCCAGACCACCATTCATGGCAGTCTTCCCCAAACCTGGTGTCCCCCAGATGTGTTGGACTTGACTCCCATTATCCCCAGCCAGCATGACAGTTCCCCGTGCTGGCTGGGGATGATGGGAGTTGTGCCCGCCAGAGGTGTTGGGACTACCAGGGTGGGGAAGGCTGTTCTAAGAGGTCAAACGGCATTTTGAGTTGCGTTGAGATTTCCTGTTAAGTTAGTTCCCGCTGAAGTCAGGCCATCTTCAGAGGCAACCCCATGTGTAGAATGCATTAGGATAGCCCCCATTCTTGAAGTTACCAGAGAGTGTATGACCTGGTTTGCACAACACGACAGCCCATGGGTTAAACAATCCATGGGCTGTTGTGCACAAGCAGGAGAGCGGTTCTGCTTCTGATCAGCAACCCATGAGAGGCTCCTTCGTGGGTTGCTTAGTGTGTCATCCGAACTCGGAGCGCTGGGTTGTTTCGGGGCTAAACAATCCAGTGGTTAACCATGGTTTGTTGTTGGGTTAACTTCAGCCCCTAAACAACCCAACTCTCGGGGTTAAGACAACATGCTAAGCAACCTGCAAAGGAGCTGCTCATGGGTTGCTTGTTACAAAGCAGAAGTGGCGGGCGCACGGCAGGCAGCGCATCTGCTCTCTCCCGCTCACGCATGGCAGCCCATGGGTTGTTGTGTTGTGTGGCCAAGGCAAGGCTGCACAGGAAGTGAACTAGGCCCAGCCAGCGGAAGCAGAATCTATTGTGGGGGCTGGCTTAGGAAAGGGAACCCTGCTATTGGAAAGCGGGCAGGCCACGGAAGTTCCTTTTCACCTATAAGGAAACAATGCCCTCAGCAGACATTCAGACAAAATATAGTGCCATATCCCCTTCGCTCTGTTCCACGGCACTCTTTTCTACATCTGTCACAGCCCTGCATTTTAAGCTTACATGGTGTGTAGCCCTAGAACAGTGTTCTCCAACCTTGGGTCCCCAGATGTTTTTGGCCTACAACTCCCAGCATGCCCCAGCCAGCTACACTGGGGCATGCTGGGAGTTGTAGGCCAAAAACATCTGGGGACCCAAGGTTGGAGAACACTGCCCTAGAATGTCAGGCCCTTCTCCTTGCTCTCACCCCAGCCTTTCAACACAGCCAGGGGAGAAGCAAGCTGTGGCAGTTTCTCATCTTTAAATCCTATTGGGAGGACAAGGAATGGCTGAACACCAAGTCGCACTGCCCTGGAATGTGGAAGTTCCACTTAGCAGCATGTTAGTGGCCACCAGCAGACCTGTTCTCCATGGATCTGACCGATCTTAGCTTGGGTGAATTCTAAGGGTTTGCCGAGTGAATTCCCGAGGGTAGCAGTGCATTGCGTGAACACCGGGACCTCCCACTCATGAAAGCAAGAACACGCTGGGTCCTCTTCCGGCGTTCCCAAATTACCTAGCGTGCCGACGTCATCCCCAATGGCCTCCACCACGAAATCAGCCGACTTGCCCACGACACCTCCTTCCAAGCCTGGCCCCCAGGCTCGCACCTTCTGGTTTGTGCACTCTGTTCCCACTTTGACCTCAAACGGGCTGAAGGTCAAAAGAGAACACGTTTATGCCACAGGGTCAAGATGGTAACAGCTCCGTCGCTAGGAGAGCTTGCCTGCTCAGATTCGCGATGCAACTAGTCATTACGGGAGAATTGTCCACAGCCCTCCCCCGCACCGAGATGCAGAGCAAGAAAGCCACAGAATCATTCTGCCTCATTTTGGTCAGCAAATTACTTTCGTAAACAGGACAGCCAGCCCTGGCCAAATGCAATCCCCCACCGCCCCAAAAGCCCTGGTAAAGTATGGAGTTTCATGCAAGCAGCCCTGCTTACTCTGCTTTGCCCAGTTTGTTTGTTTACATATCGTGGGTAGAGGAATTTTTAATCCCAGCCTTCCCCCACCCTGGTGCCGTCCAGAGGTGTTGGGACGGCAACTCCCATACTTTCCAGTCGGCATGGGAAGGTTGGGAACTGCAGTCCAACACAACTGGACGGCACCAAATTGAGAAAGGTTGCTTTATCCCCAACAAGGGGCTCTCGCTGAAGATGTGCACATCAGTTACCTAACCCACACGCAACAGGATAGAAAGGTCCACATTTCCCCGAGGAGAGAGAAAAAGTGTTCTTGTGGCAACCAGAAGAGGATGGTGTTAACTTCGCACACACAAAACACCTCCTCCATGCAGCAAGTCACCCCAGCGCTCTCCTTCCTTGGGAACCGCAATTGATAAAAACCTAGTTCTGCTCAGTTTTTAAAATGGTATGGTTTTGCTGGGTTTTAATTGCATATTATTATCCCATGTTAGTCCTACTTAAGAGTAGACCCACTGAAATGAACGAGACTTAAATTAGACTAACACTGCAGATTATATAGACAGATATAAATATGATATTGTATTATTTATTTTTAGATATATAAATATGCTTTTGAAAGGTGCTTTGTGGGACCGGTTTGTTTAAGCTTATCTAGACAATGATATCCTGCTTCGCAAGGTCTAGGCCTTCACAAAGCAGCTCGCAGCATATCAAATACAGTACAGGGCAAATATTCAGAAAGTAGCCGGATTAGCCTATTGCACAAAAAAACAAACAAGAGCCTTGCGGCACTTTAAAAACTAACAAACTTATTCTGACATAAGCTTTCGTGCACTATAACCCACTTCTCATCAGATGCCTGGATAATATCAATATTGTCAAATATTGATAATGAAAATCCAATAAAAAAACCTAAGAAGAGAATTGGGATATGAAATATTCTTAAATATAATAAATAAAATGAATGCTATGCGACTGAGATAACCAAGTTGAATGCTAGAGGGTTCAAGTGGAGTATAGGAAGGGGTTCAAGGCAACGCTACAGCTTAGATCAGTGTTCTCCAACCTTGGGTCCCCAGATGTTTTGGCCTACACCTCCCAGCATGCCCCAGCCAGCTGTGCTGGCTGGGGCATGCTGGGAGGTGTAGTCCCAAAACATCTGGGGACCCAAGGCTGAAGAACACTGGCTTAGATTGTCACTTTCAGCCTAAGCACAAAACACTCTCAACCTCTTTCTACTGGCAGAGCCCTATTAGGATCCCCTTTCCCCACCCCGATGCCTTCCCACACGTTATCATCATCTCAGTCTCACCTGCGGGGAATGTGCTGCCCGCCCCAAGTGATTGTGACCGTGTAGTTGCCAGGCACGGTGGGGAAGTACTCGAAGCCATACACTCCGTCGCTCAGGTCCTTCTGCTTGACACGTTCCTCTAGTCCTTCTGTGGAGAGAAATTGTGGTGGTTGAGCAGGGCCCAGACCTAACATTAGACACGGCGTGAGGCAGTTGCCTCAGGCAGCTAATTTTGGGCATCATGAAAAAGGCAGCAAATTGTTAATTAATTATTATTATTATTATTATTTTAACTCTAAGGCAAGGGAGAAGCACATGTGTGATTTTATGCCTCAGTTACTTTCTGGTCATCATCACTTGACCAGCCTTGGGTACTATGCACCTTGACCTGGGGGAGAGGTGTCATTCGTTGCTCTGCCTCAGGGCAGCAAAGTCTTTTGGGCCAGGAACTGTGGTTGAGCAGGACAGGCATCCATACATATAGAGGAAGTTTAAAAGAAAACTTCCATGTATTTGCAGGCCAATCATTTACCACAGGAGAACCTCACGCATGTCTTCCGTCTTGCGAAAGGCGACTCGATGGCTTGTCGTGCACAACGTAGGAGCAAGTCCAACACTGCTACCAGGGGGGCCTGGGTTCAAATGCACACTTACCGAGTGACCTTGAGCCAGTCACCGTCCCGCAGTCCTACTCCACGCTCTTCGTCCTCGCTCTGGCAGGGAGGTGGGGTTGATGGAGATGACCCACTTTCCCCCTCAACAACCCGAGAGGTGTTTGCTTGCGTTTCCATAGGAACTGCAGCTTTTGCTCACACTCAAGCCCCATGGAAGTCGCCTAAGATCACACAGGCCTCACACAGACAGATCTCCAGCTAGCTCAAGTACAGCTTGCTATTTGGCAATCCAAGAATTCCAGATGTGGTAACATTCCTCACTGACAGCCACCCAGGGCACCTTCGGGTTCTTCATAGGATGGAGCCCCCGGGGGAATAAACCGCAGCTACGTTCTCAAGATTTTAATCTTCCAACTGGAAGAGATCATGTCCTTTGGCTCCAATGAAGTGTCGGGCTTCTCAAGTCTGCCTCAGGCCTAGTTGCTCAACCCTGCTCTGAACTGCTTGCGGTTTGAATCCAGGGTCACTTCTACTTCCAGCCTAGACAAAACCCCATTATGTTCTCTACCAGCAATGATGTGGGCTCTGCTTGCCACTTAAGAGCCGCCCTGCAATTCCACCCCCACCCCACCGCATTACAACAGTAATTTACGGCTTTGGTTCACAACATCTCCTTGCCTGTACAAAAGTACAAATACCAAGATGAGACTCCTCCTACAAGCCAGTTACACTTGCGTTAGGAGGAGTTTCCTGCCATGCGACCCAAGAATTTAAACAGCCCACGGGCAAACGAGGGAGCTTGATAGCAACCTCGTTTTAGAAGGGTTTCTACTGTTTGCCACTGACATGCAGACACAGCAAAGAGGCAGAGGAGAAGACGACATTTGGTTTTACCACCAAGATGCAGTTGCTACATTTAAGGCACTTAAAACATCCAACTGCCAGAAGCTGGTCCTCTTCCCAGGTAGTCTCCCCATCCAGGCCCTGACCAGGCCAAGAACGGCTTAGCTTTAACTATGTTAACAGCATCACACTCCCTCAGACTCATTTGCTGGGCCCATCTCAGGGCCAACAATGTCAAGACACTGTAGGATTAGACAGAACATGCCCGGTAGCTCCTATATTTCAAACTGACAAGTTAGCTGCATGCAACTGAGGGCTCTTAAGGCCTCAACCACGAGGAGAGTTACTCTGTGTGGCCTTCAGGAAGAGGCACTGCACTCTTGCCTATTTGGGGCAGTTTGTAGTTGCAATTTACCATCACTGGCAGTGGCCAAGGCAGTCTTGTCCCTGCAAGAAGGAACTACAACGGGAGGACTACTTGGCACACAAGCTGGTAACCCAGTGGAGCTGGAACTACCACGGCTCCAACAAGAGGCACCCACATAGCAGAACCAAGAGCTTCCCATCTAATGAATGTTTGAGGCCACTAACCTGTTCCTCCTATTCAGAAGAACACTTCCTCAGGTTTCCCATTAGATCTGGGCACGCACTAGCCCAGCCTTCCCCAACCCGCCACCCGCCAGATGTTTTGGACTTCAGCCCCAGTCAGCACGGCCAATGGTCAGGAATGCTGGGAGTTGTAGTCCAAGACATCTAAAGAGTACCAGATTGGGGAAGGCTGCACCAGTCAGATGGGCTTTGGCGTATCTCAGTGTTCTCCAACCTTGGGTCCCCAGATGTTTCTGGCCTACAACTCCCAGCATGCTGGGAGTTGTACGCCAAAAACATCTGGGGACCCAAGGTTGGAGAACACTGGCGTATCTAGTTTGCCTCCCAAAGGGGCAACACCATGCAAGTTAGTGTTCTGCCTTAGAGAAGCAGCACCAGCAATGCTTCTGAGCACACGTGGCGTAGTGGTGAGAGTGTTGGACTGGGACTCGGGAGATCCGGGTTCTAGTCCCTGCTCAGCCATGAAACTCACTGGGTGACTTTGGGCCAGTCACTGACTCTCAGCCTAACCTACCTCACAGGGTTGTTGTGAGGATAAAATGGAGAGGAAGGAGGAGGAGGATTATGTAAGCCGCCTTGGGTTCCTTGCAGGAAAAAAAGGCGGGGTATAAATATAATTAAATAAATAAATAAACTGGACACGTAGAACACGCACAGTCAGGAATCAGAGGGTAGTGCTTCCAGGTCAGAGGGCAGGGCTTCCGGGTAAGTGCAGGTCTCACCCGCACCCACCCCACCCCCATTTTAAGGCGAATCACTTGTGGGGAAGCATGCACACATACAAACAAACTTACTTGGGCCTTTTACTATAACCTTGAGCTCTCCACTGCCAGCGCCTTTGGTGTACACCCTGAAGTCCGCCGTCTCCTTCACCCGGACACCCTTCGGTTGCAGGCCTCGGCCCACTGCCCGGCAGGCACTGGGGTTGCACGCTGCAGCGGCAGAGAGGGGGAAGGAGGAGGGTGAGCGGGACAACCACCACTCAAGTCTCCCTCCAGAGCCAGACGAGATGCCGGTATTTCCGACCGGACAGGCCTGTGCTGTCATTAACAGGCCGGGCCTTCCATTAGTGCCCCCTACCACGAAAGGGGGGCGGGAGAGAGTTTGAGCCAAGAGGGCCGCCCTCCGTGGACAGGACTGCCATGCACCCTTGCCGCAGACCCCCCCGCCCGCCCCTGCAGAGCGAAGTACCATTGGCCCGGGGTCCAGGCGCCGAGCAGCCGGGAGGAGGAGATGAGTGTCGGCAGAGTTCCAGGAAGGTGGCTCTTCAGAGAAGAGAGGACAGAGCAGAGGAGAGCTGGCCAGGACAGGAGGAGGTAGGCAGAGAGGAGAGGACAGAGGTTAGCGCAGGACAGAGCATCCCCCCCTTCCGGCCACAAAGAGGAAACCAAGCAGAGGCAGTGGGGTTAAGGACCAGAGAGGCCCGCCAATGATCCTGGCACGTGACGGGAGACTCACCCTGGCCCACGGTGACTGTGTAGGGGCTGCGGGGGATAGGGAGCCCACCAAAGGTGATGTAGATGGTGTACGTGCCCTCCAGCGTGGGCTTGTAGGAGCAGCGGTAGGTGCTGTTGCCTTTATCTTCCAGTTGCTGCTCGACCGTCCCTTTCTTGCCAGTGGGATCTTGGATGATGACCTCGATTTCCCCAACCCCTGCACCTGTTTGGTTTTTTGCGGGGGGGGGGGGGGAGAGAAATAAAGACACAGGGGTCACACGCGCGGTTTTCTTGCCTAACCTTTAGAATCCAGTTACGCAGCAAGCTTCTCATACGGATCAAGAACACTTTTAAATGGTTTTAAGAATCCCACGCTTGCCCAATACTAAAGAGGAAGCAGCGGCAGATCACAACCACAGTGTGTCCTAGCTTTCTCCCTGGCAGCTTCCAACCCCAGCCTCCTTCATTTCAGTATGAAGCTACTTTTTCCTAGCGCCAAGAGGAAGGTGGACGTGGTTAGGCTTGGTCCTGGGGCTGTGGGTTCGAATCCTGTCGTGTTTCAGGGGAATCTGGCACAGGACCTCTAGAATAGCTGGTGCTCTCCAGATGTTTCAAGATTACGAAGCCCAGCATTCCTGGCCACTGGCCATGCTGGCTGGGGCTGATGGGAGTTGCAGTCTAAAACATCTGGAAGGCACCAGGTTGGAGAAGGCCGCTTCTTAAAGGCAGTTTCATATATGGAATGTTCTATGGACATTAGATTCCCAGGAACCACACCTTTTTAAAAGTAAACTTTTCAGCCTTCCATTCCCAAGGAGATGCCGCTCTCCAGAGGTTAGAGCCTCTTCATCAAGTATGGCCTGCTTGACCTTCTACTGGTCACAACTTGGAACAGGTGTGCAATATTTCGAAGCACCAAGCTTTTGCAAAAAAGCATGAGCATTAGCAGCCATCATTTTTTGGCATGCAGAGTCCCTGTTAAAGTACTTCCTACTTCCCTATTGCAGGAACACTTAGCAGCCCCCATGATTTCAGAGATCAGGAAACACAGTTGGGCATAAACCCGTGTCAAGACTGATGCCAAGCCAGGAACCTGCCCCTCTTTTAAAAATTTGTATTCTGGGAGGAATATGAAAGTTTTGATCTGACAACACTAGCGACAATTCTTCCACTGTCGGCTTAGAGGGGAGGGGTTTTTCGAACTGCTGCTGAACAGGGGACCTGACCCCCTAAGATATATTTTACATTTGAATACTGGTAATAGAATAAGCTATCAGACACAAAGTGGGGATCTTCAATACAGTTAATCTCAAGCTGAATATTAGAGGGGGGGGGGAAAGATGGCTGTGTATATATTATACATTCCTACGCTAAGTGCAGAACTTTATATTGGGTGCAAAGTTCAACTTCCTGAGATGCACTGTATTTTGCTCTGTGTGTGTGTGTGTGTGTGTGTGTGTATAAATGAAAACCAAGTTCCTAGCCCTTATGGCTGCAAACATATGCATGACCGCATGGGCAGCGCCTAGTGCGAATCTAAAGCCAGTATAGCGGCTGAAGGCTTCCAGTGGAAAAGGTGTGCCCTGCATAGTTCCTCCATGGCTAACAAAACTATACAAGAGATACATTATACAAGTTTTGCTTGATCTACACAATTTGCACAGGCAGCAGGGTTTGGGTTTTTGGGGGCGGCCTTTAAAAAAATCAGAATTAAACTGTCCTGAGCTTACCGTTTATACTACCTCAATATATTCGGTGCTTACCGCACCCGTTAAATATACAAAGTCACCCATCTAGCAATTAAAGTTATTGAAGAATGGCCGTACACACAAGTTTCAGTTTGCAGTTGCTTTTAAGTTAGTGGGAACCACGCCGTGAAGCTCCCTGTTCCTCAGCTCTGCACACTTTGTTTCAAGCTTCATTCTGGCTCACAGTCATTTTTGAAAGCAAAAAAATATATATGGAAGACTCCTTTGATACAGTGACTGTGGGATGCAAGTTCTGCTCTATTTAGCACTGGCCGGGCTTCAGCTGGGATTTAGCTGGAGACATTCACGCTTGGAAGACGCAGCAAGCGATTCACATAGGCTGCTTAGGAAGCAGCTAATTTTTGATGGTGCTCGCCTTCAGCCTCCGATGACTCAGAGGAGGCTGTTCTACAGCCAGCTTTGTATAAAAACCAACACCAAGACAAGAGATCAATTGTTTTCCAAGGGCTATGGACAAGGAAATCAGCTTTTGCCTGAAGGGAAAAAGAGCCACAAAGTTTCAAGCCAGGTAAAGAAACCGGTTCCTAAGATTCTTGGATAAGCCAGGAGTTGCAGGGACGACTGATCTCATCCAAACACTGTTGTGTATTCTGCATCATTGTTTAATTTTATAGCCTGCCAAGTTCAATAAAGATGCCGCAAGGTAGCTTAGAATCTCAAATGACTTACACCCATGGAAGATTCGCTCGTATGCTTGGAAGGAACCGTGTAAATGTATATTTCTAATATTAATAAAGTTTGGCATAATAACGTTGGCTACAGGTGATCAGGGGTAGGAAGGTATCCCTCCAGTTGCTCTCTCTAAGTGGGAGCCCATGTACTGTAGTAAAGGCAACAGGCTGCCACCCGAGAAGTCCCAAGTTCGAGTCTCACTTCACCGGTTAGCCTTAGCTCAGCTACTCATTCACAATATCCTCCTCCTGACATTGTCTGCAATCCTGACAAGAACCTTGTACTGAAGCACTTAAAAGTGATACACCAGCCTCCCCCAACCTGGTGTCCTCCAGATGTTTTGAACTCTTAACTCCCATCAGCCCCAGCCAATGGTCAGGAATGCTGGGAGTTGTAGTCCAAAACATCTGGAGGGAACCAAGTTAGGGAAAGCTGCGCTACAGAACGGTACCAGCTACCGTTTCCAACTGGGAAAGTCCAATCCAAATCTGAGCAAACTGGCCCATCTTCACAGACATGTTTGAAAGCATGAAGCTGATTTGTGAGAGATTCAGGACAGATAAAAGGAAACACTTCTTTATACAGTGCATGGTTAAACTATGGAATTTGTTATCACAAGACGTGGTGATGGCCACCAACTTGGATGGCTTTAAAAAGGGGGTTAGACGAATTCATGGAGGAGAAGGCTATCAGTGGCTACTAGTCCTGATGGCTCTATGCTACCTCCAGGATCGGAGGCAGTAGTATGCCTATGTATACCAGTTGCTGGGGAACATGGGCAGGAGGGTGCTTTTGCACTCATGTCCTGCTTGTGAGTTTCCCCATGGGCAGCTGGTTGGCCACTGTGTGCACAGAATGCTGGACTAGATGGGCCCTTGGGTCTGATCCAGCAGGGCTCTTATGTTCTTATGAGCTAGAAACATTCAACATTCTTGTGGTGTTAAAGCTTGCGATGCCACCATTCAGTCCGTAGTGACAGATGTCCTTCAGAGATAAATTCATTGCCTTAAAAGCCTTCAAATTCTAAAGCAGGGGTGAGCAGAAAGTAGATCTCCAGATGTTTTGGACTTCAACTCCCAGCAGTCCTCACCACTGGCTTTCCTGGGAAGGACTTCTGGGAGTTGAAGTCCAAAATGTCTCGAGATCTACCTTCTGCCCACCCCTGTTCTAAAGCAAGCTTTTGAAAAGCCATTGCGCCTATCACATTTGCCGTCCAGGCTACTATCTGCCTGGGGTCAGCTGGGGTTTATCCTTCTACCACCCTCTCAGCACCCACCACCACCACTGACCAGCAGTGAAGATCTCAAAGTAGGTGGTCTTGTTAGCAATGTTGCCTGAGGGCTCCAGGCCCGGGCCCTGGGCAGTGACCTTGCTGGCATCACCATGCGATTTGTCCACATTCACCTCAAAGGGGCTCTTGGCTATGTGCTGCCCTGCAAACAGCACCGTCACCTGGAGCAAAAAAGAAGGAAGTCAAAGGTCGATAGGGAGAACAAGGCCTAGTTCTAGGATCTACTTCCACTCACCTATGCTCAGTAAAGACTCTTACCTTGTGGACGCCTGTCACCTTGGGCACATACCACACCGAGAATGTCCGATTCTTGTCATTGTTGGCAATCACCTTAGCCTAGAAGACACGGGATGTTACACAGTGTCTGACGTACCCCCGATAGGTCCCTCAATTCCCTCACCTTAATGGACAACCATCTGTCAGGGATGCTTTGACTTGGGATTCCTGCGTTGCGCAGGAGGTTGGACTCGATGGCCTTATAGGCCCCTTCCAACTCTACTTTTCTAGGATTCTATGATAATTCCCAGCAGACCAGCCAAGCTGACCTCTCACATCATGCTCTCCAAAGTACTCACTTCTTCACGGTGCCCAGCAGGATCCTCAACATAGACCAACACTTCTCCGTGGCCAGCACTGATGGTTTCTACTGTGAACTCAGCCTTCTTCTTCACCATGTTGCCCATGGGCTCAATGCCTGAAATAACCGAAGGCAGGGGTGACTGTACTGCCCAGGGATGGGGACTCGGACTCGAGGACTCGACTCGTGAGTCGGACTGAGTCCCCCCTCTGACTCGACTCGGACTCGAGTCCCAATATTTTTAATGGGACTCGAGACTCGACTCGGGACTCGAGACCAAGGACTCATCAACATCCCTGGGCTGTGCCAGAAGGAGTGGAGAGGAGCGTGATTGCCGGCGAAGAGCGCAGGGAAGCGAGGTGTGCCGCTGCTCGGCCACTATGGACGGCTACCAGGAGTGCAGCCCCAACAGTGTGTCAAGATTTATTTTGATTGATGTGTTGTGTACTTGGGAGAGGCAGAAGAAGGACCTGAGATTACTCTGTGTGGCTGCTCTGAGTGTGTTTCTGGTTCCAGCAAGTTCATCACCAGTGGAGTGGGTGTTCAGTGAGGGTGGAATCGTGATGAGATCTCACCGTTCCAGAATGGGGCCCAAACATTTAGAAAAAATCATGTTCCTCAAATGCAACATGGATAAGTTTTAGGAAGTACAGCAAGTTTATTTTTTAAAATCATTTTTCTAAAATGCAACCTTTCAGACATTTTGGGTTTGGCTGCCTCTGCCTGCCTGCTTGGGGTTCCCTGCCTCCTCTGCCTGCCTGGTCTCTTCTTGACCAGTTCAACAGTTGAATTGTCCAAGACAAAGGCCTCTGCCTGCCTGCTTTGGGGTTCCCTGCCTCCTCTGTTTGGGTTTTTCTGCCTGGTCTGTTCTTGCCAAAATCAGTGGCAGAGTTTTGAAATAAAAAGGCACACTTGTGCCTAGAATTTATTTAAACCACACATCTGAAGTAGCCTTATTTTGTTGGGAAAAAACCCCATTGATTTTAATAGGGACTTGTGGAGTCAGCTTTGGGAGTGACTCGTGACTTGTGACTCGTGAGTCACCATTTTGGACCAAGGACTCGGACTCGGACTTGAGACTCGGGTCCAAAGACTCGTGACTCGACTCGTGACTCGAGACCAAGGACTCTTCAACATCCCTGGTACTGCCCCACCTTGGGGTCCTGTCACCAATGCTAGTATAGCATAGCAGTCAGAACACCCTGGTCAAGAATGTATTTCAACTGTAAGCACAAGTAAGGGTGCAATCCTATGCATGTTTAGACAGCATGGCTAGCTGGGGAATACAGGGAGCTGTAGGATCTTTTCTGTCTAAACATGCATAGGACTGCACCCCAAGTGGCCTTAGGCAAGCCCCCCCCCCCGCATGCACTCTCTGCCCCACATCAAGTTTATCTAGATCAGAGGTGTGGCCCTCCAGATGCTTTGGCCTACAACTCCCATCAGCCCAAGCCAGCATAACCAACGGTGGGTGAGGGATCATGGGAGTTGGAGGCCAAAACATCTGGAAGGCCACAAGTTGTGCACCCCAGTCTAGATGAACTCAGAAGTGCTACAATTGTCACGAGTTGCTCAACATCCCTTCGAAAGTCCTATATACTAGATTGTAAGCCTGCGGGCAGGGACTGTATTGTTAATTGTTGTAAACCGCCCAGAGAGCTTCGGCTATTGGGCGGTATAAAAATGAAATGAAATAAATAAATAAATAACACAGCACTGGATTCCAACACATCTGCAGGGCCCCAAGTTACGCATGGCCGAGTTAACTAGATGGTACAGAGAAATTGACCATCACAGGATAATCATGAGCATGTATGAAAGAAAAGATTTTAAAGCATCGGAATCTTCATCTTCTATTCTTCGACTTACCTGGCCCATAAGCTCTGGCTTTCTTGGGGTTCAGCTTGGGCCTGAGGGGGGCTCCTGGCTTTAGCTTGGCTTTGGGGAACTGGGAGAGGTATGTCATGACTGAGTGCTCATCCACATTGGGATCCACAATCTCTTCAGGAGTGATCACCTATAGAGGAGAGAGAAGACGAATAGCTGTAGAGGACAGGACAGAGCTCTGCACAACTTCAGACTGAAGTTGTCAGATGCAGAACCAACACGCGATACAGCTTCCCATGAAACTCAAGTTTTGTTTTATACAGCAAGCTTCCAGCCCATAAGGCTGCAAAGAGGGCTCTTGAACATGCCTGTTTTACTTTCCTGAAGCTTCTACCATAGGGCCAGGAAAGACCTGATCTACCCTATTCTACGGTCTTTTCCTGGGCACCCTACGGAATTTTTAATACAGTCATGCCTTGGATTGAGAGCATAATTCGTTCCGGAAACGTGCTTGTAATCCAAAACACTCTTATATCAAAATGAAATCCCCCAAAAAAAATTTGTACAGAGATTTTTCATTTAAGCCGTACTACAGTACTTGTATTGCAAGACGTCGCTTGTATATCAAGTAAAAAAAAATTAAATAAATATTTAAAAATTTGCTTGTCTTGCAAAACACTCTCAAACCAAGTTACTTGCAATCCAAGGTATTACTGTAACTTTATTACTCAGCAGCTCTGAGAAGTTAATCACTGAGCAAGTGGCCAAATTTCTGAACCAGGCTATCTTTACCAGGTTATGTTTGACTTCCTGTTTTCACGTGTCTAATTAACTGAGCTGGTTGTCTGTACTATATTGTGTGAGGAATGGTCTATTGACTGTAATAAAGATTGTTGCTGGAACATGCCTGCTCCAAATATTGGGGGGGGGGAATCTGAGCTGGATTGTTGGGGTCAAGGGACCCCCTGCCCTATTCCAGCCCCCTGCCCTGCTTGCTGCCCCTTCCCATGGTTGAAAGTATAGAAAAATTGCCAACACACCAACCTGCCCTATTGGCATCATTTAAAGCAGAGTTCAGCTTAGTGCAGATCTGTGTAGCACACAGACTAAGTATTAGCTGCTACTCACCTGTGGGATGCCCAGCCAATCATCGGCTTGCTGCATAGCCTCCCGGGCATTGTTGACAGGCTTGCTAGCATCCCATGAATCCCAGTCAGGGCACAGGCCTGTTTGGAGAGAGATCCCACCCCCACCATTAGCCACAGGCAGTAGAAATTATTTTGCCATGCAGAGAAGCTTTTAGGAGGGTGCGCAGTACATATCTGCACTTCTGATCCCTGTAGACTGGCAACCCCCGATACCTGAAATCCCCACCAACACCAAGATGTCCCTGCCTAGAAGAGGTGGCCCCACTGCAAGGCAAGGCAAGCCGCCATCTTAACCAGCACATTTTTGATGCCATTAAGGGTGGCAGAACCATGAAGCACGATCTGCGAGGCAGTTCCATTGTGCCTCATTTCACTTAGAAAGTAAATACAATCTGGCTTCTCCATTTCCAGAAACAAAATGCATCTGCCATGGTAAAAAGCACCAGTTAAGGACTAGGCCATCTGGAGAGTATCCAGCAGGAATTATTGATGCGCAACCCCAGAGCAACTTCATGATCAACGCAGGCCAATAAGGAACCGAATCCGTGCACGATGGTGTCACCGTGCCAAGAACTCTGGAACACAGGCCTATGATCATATAGGCGTGCCAGTTCCCTTACTGCTCATGCATGAATCATTGTCTGCCCAGGCGCATTGATGCAGGAACAGCTCCTGGTTTGAAAAGGGCCCTGACAAAGTGCTGTCTGGTACCCTCAACACCGGCCACCCCATCCCTGGACAATCAATGGCATTCCTTGCCGCTGGACGGGCTTACTAGTGGGAGTGGGCAGCAGCCATTTTAAATCTCCCACCATGCCCCAGGGCAATGCTACCTCAAGGCACTGTGGGAAATCTAGATCTCCACAGCAAAATGCAACAGCCAAGCCAGGGGAGCAGGCAGGAGAGCCAAATCTGGCACAGGCATCAGCCCTTGGCCGAGGATGTTGGTGCCAGGACTGCACCTAGCGGATTCATGTACAGCAACTAGCTGCTGTAGGCAGTGTTACGAACACAGAAGCCAGAAAAAAGCATCCTTGCAAACCCCTTCCGCTCACTCACACACACACAAAGGATGCTGGGCCTTTCCGTACCTGGGGCACAGCTGTCAACCAGCGCTCCAAGCGCCCGGCCACTCTGCCAGTCCTTGCTGAAGTTCGTGATGGGCAGCTGGGGCAGTTTGTTTTGGATCCAGCCGAGCAGTCGCTGTTTGGGGGTTTGCTTCTTGGCCTCTTCGTCATCTTCCTCATCCCACATGGGCATTGAGATGGAATAGTGCAGGATCAGTGTCCAGATGAGGCCCAGGATCAACTTCAGGTTCCCGTCCACGATAGCTTTGCTGTCTGAGCGGGAGTCAGAAGCACAGTTCAGTATCCACAGAAAATGCCCCGACCCGACCCAGCCGCCCTGCTACAGAAAATGGCACAGCCTCCAAATGTTTAGCTCTCATTTAGCAGAAAGAAAGGCAAGTCTTTAACCCTTGGATTTGGGGGAAAGACATGGAGAAGCACGCAGACAGTAGGCTACCCTGCTCTGGCCAGTGAGTGCAAAAGGCACTGGAATAACCAACAAGCACCAGACAGCTTAAGGGCGCAGTCCTATGTGTGTTTAGACAGACAAAAGTCCTGCAAATCCCAGCTTCAAGCATGTTACCTGTATTCAAGTTATAGCTATTCTACATTGAGCCCCCCACCCCACAATTCCTCATGTTCCCCCCTCACCACAGCAATTGCCAGGATCTACATTATTGCCAGGGTCTCAGAACCACTGGAATTCCCTTGGGAGGACAAGACACCAGAAACTCCCAAGGACCAGAGCCACTATTAGGCTTCGTTCCAATTCCTATCCTGTCCATCCAAGGGCTCGGGGCAAGTTAAAGTTAGCCCACATCAAACAAAACAAACAAACACGAAGAGTTGCCTCATGCCAGCCTAATCCTGACCACTGGATACCAACCCCAATGTAGCGTCACAGCTCTTGGGTGGGCGGGGGAAGGCTTGGACTGATGAACCACTCGGGGAAGGAAAGTTCCCTCAATTTGAGAAAGCCCCTGTGCCCTTCGCTGCTCAAGCTTGGCACACAGAGGGCACAGTAGAGACCCTCCATTCATCTTAAGGCAGTGTTCTCCAACCTTGGGTCCCCAGATGTTTTTGGCCTACAACTCCCAGCATGCCCCAGCCAGCATAACACTGCCTTAAGGGTTAGGGTGGTAGCAACTAAGTAGCACGTGGAGAGCCCAAGCGGTTGAAGAATTTATAGGGTAAAGTCGTCGCCTTGAGTTGTGCACAGAAACAGGGGAGGTAGGGCAGATGTGTAGCTGCCAAGCTTCAGAAAACCCAGACCGCTTGTAGAGGTTTCCAGAACTATCAGATTAAAGAGGATAGTTAATGTATCAAGTTTGAGAGCCAGCCGAGTGCAGTGGTGAGGGTGCCGGACTAGGACTTTGGAGACCCTAGTTCAAATCCCCACTCAACTATAATGCTCAAGGGGTGCCCTTGAGTGACGCTCTTTCTGCCTAACCTACCTCACAGGGTTGGTTGTGAGGTTAACTGGGGTGGGGGTGGGGGGCAGGACCATGTGTGTCACCCTGAGCTTGTTGGGAGAAATATGTAATAAATTAAATTCACAGCAGAGGCAGGCAAAGATGAGTCAAGATTTAAAGCACATTCTTCTCCTTCTCGTGATCTCCATTGATGCAAGGCGGGGTAGGAAGAAGGTAGATCCCAGTATTGGGGAAAAGTTGGGTTATAAATAAATATAATAATAGATCTGGATCTACTGGCAGAACTCTGGGTGATTTGCAATAGATAATAATCCCTGCCAAACTCCCAATTATTTAACAATAGCAGCAACAAAAGTTGCCCCTCCACTTCCATTATACTGTTGTTGAAATGAAGAAAGCCGGGGTGGGGTGGGTGGGTAACCAAGAGTGGATTTTTGTGTGGAAGGACGATGACCTCCGCTCAGTTTCGGTAGTCAAAACAAATTTGGGGGCTCAGAATTCTTTAATTCTGGGTGCATGTCTTTTGTACCAGACTCTGGTTGATGGACCTCAAGGTTCTAGTAAAAAAAAAAAACAAAAGCAGATCCTAGAAGTGGCTCAAGCTTGCCACTTGAAGAATGCGGCCATATCAGATTAGGACTCAGGAATGAGCCATCACAGATAAGACACCAGACAGAACTTCCATATTACCTGTCTGGCTCAGGACCAGGGTATCTCAAGAGCCACTTGCTCCCACGCTAACCTGTCCCAAGGACACTGGAGTTACTTCAAATAGCCCCCCCCCCCCCGCTGGCTGATGTTAGGTGGGCAGTAACCAAGGATAAGGCCTCTTCAGAGCAGGTGCCCCAATCTGGGAATGCCCAACCAAGATCCAAGCAGTGGGTACCAATGCTCATGCGTTTCGGGCACCAGGTAAAACTGGTTTTATTTCCCTAGGCCTTTGATTGGGGTGGTTAGTTTTTCTCTGCTGCCACTTTTAAAGGGAGAATGCTTAAGTGGTTGTTTTATCTGCTGCTGTGGGTTTTGTTTTTATTTATTTTTTAGTTTTAATCAGTGATGTGGGTCATTTTGCATATGAACATTTTCAGTTTACATCAGATTTACTCTGATGCCCTAGGGCAAGGGTGGGCAACTTGTGGCACTTGTAGGCCAAAATATCTCAACTCCCATCATCCATCATTGGCGATGCTGGCTAGAGGTGATGGAAGTTGTAGGCCAAAACATCTGGAGGGCCACAAGTTGCCCACCCCTGGTCCACAGAGATCTAACTGAGCATGTTTATTTTACTTGTATTTAGTAAACAAAGCTAAAGGTACTCCGTGTTAATTTTTGGTCCCAATACGCCACAAGTATTTGACCCGAAATATTTGAAGGAAAAAATTAAAGCATTTAATGTGATGTAAATGTTATATTACGTAGACATTTTTATTGGAATACTTGTACATGCTCTTTTTTTTTACAATAGCATGTACTTCCCCTACATAATTTAAATTAAAAAACAAACAAAGGCACTGAAAACTGTTGACACACTACCGTAATTAATTTTAGCAACCCAAAGACATGTGCATGATATGCTGACAAGCACCCATCTGTTTCAACAGAATTCAACTCTCTTCCACCAAGATTGGTGGGGCATCTTCAGTTTCACAGTCATTATTAGTTCCATTTCACTCTGAGCCATAGATGTATTTTAACAACATATGCATGCAATCACCTGAAAAACAATAATTACAACTTTGAAACTGCCCAGCTTGCCTAATATTGTATGCAACTGGCATGCATTCATTTTTACTAATGAACTTCTCAAACGGAAAAAAAATTCCACCGAAATATAAAGCACTGGGGGGGGGGGAAATCCCCCGCCCCGCCCCATATCACTGGTTTTAACGTTGTTATCCAATTGTGGTTTAGTTCATTTTAGTGGTTATTGTATTTTTTTGCCACGACTGGAAAGAAGGTGTAAAATATATCAAATATAAAATGTTTTGCAATGAGTTGGTTCGCAGAGTCGGCTGCAAGCAGTCAAGCATTGTACAACCCAGTGCCACACACACACACCCCACTTTCACATGAAACACGAAACCAGAATTTTAAGAAACCTGGCTTATCATTCAGAAGCAAGTGTGCAGCTGCACTCTGCCCAATGGCTCCCACTTGGTTCCTCTTGCAAGCAGGCGGTGTTCTCCAACCTTGGGTCCCCAGATGTTTTTGGCCTACAACTCCCAGCATGCCACATGTTGTAGGCCAAAAACATCTAGGGACCCCAAGGTTGGAGAACACTGGGCTAAACCAACCAGGAACTGACCAGGTTGGAAAAGTTTTACATCCAAACAGGGACTCCTGGGTTATTGCTCCTTGTCCCTTCAGCCAGAGCAGCTAGACTGGTGGGGACGAGGAAGAGGGCCTTTTCTGTGGCGGCCCCCGTACTGTGGAACACTCTCCCGAGTGACCTCCGCCATGCCCCCTCTCTGATGAGCTTCCATCGCTCATTAAAAACCTGGTTGTTCAGGCGGGAATATGGGGTGGGTTAAGATTTTAAAATTTTTATATTGTTTTAATGTATTTTATTGCATTTATGTATTTTATTCTGTGTACATCGCCCAGGGTGGCCGGTTGCCGGCCAGATGGGCGATAAATAAATATTAATAATAAATAAATAAATAAATAATAAAATAAGCCCAAGTTTGACCTTGGCTGCTGGATCCAGGCTTGTTAGAGGAACAAGCATCCCAGTTCAGACTAAGCTTTTCCATCCTGGTATGTTCCTGGTTAGTTTAGCCGCTCCTGCTCACAGGAGGAACAGAGCGGGAGCAACTGGGCAGCCTGCACCAGCATGTTTACTTCTGAATGAAAAGCCAGGATACTCAAGAATTCTGGCTTAGTGTTTTCGGCTTGCAAAGCCATGACATGTAAACTGGCCTTCCAAGTCAACTTCCAAGCCCAGTTTCACGACGGAATTAGGAAAGTAGAAATGAGCCCAAAGGGGGTGGCAATGCATTCTTTTGCACAACCCCATTCGTTGGCCTACTTGCATCTCAGTATTTTAATTCTGCCCCTGTATTTGCATTACAATTGTAGGGGAATCTAAATAAAGTTGTTTGCACACACTGCCAAGGATGCCACATGTGGGTTGTCCCGAACTAGACTTTTGCCTGCCTCCATGTTTTTTTTTTGTTTGTTTTTTTAAACTAGCACAAATGCCTAAGCAGCAAGGTGAAAACTATCCAGACGGTTTTGTTGCATAGTGTCCTTATTTCATTGTGTTTGGGCAGAGTTCCGCTCATATTCCTAAATGTTTAGAAGAGGGGCAGCTTTCTGCAGGCACCCAGTAGTAGATAGCGTTACAGGCCTGTGGCTCATGCTGGCCCAGCTTGTCTGAGTGTGGAAAGCTAAGCAGGGTCAGGCCTGGTTATTACTTGGATGGGAGACCCCTCCTCTAGTTTCCTGCCTTGAGCAGGGGGTTGGACTCGATGGCCTTGTAGGCTCCTTCCAACTCTTATGATCTATGAAATCTATGAAACCTGCCTGCTGATCCAAAGAAAAACCGAAGAGTCAGAAGATGCTCTTCTCGGCCAGGGCCAGAAATCTGAGTGGCAGCCTGGAACCCAAGTCCCCATTTTTATTGACACTGCTACTCTTGGCTCTGACCTGGCAGCAGAACACCAAGCCCAGGATGTCACCACCACAAGGCTTTTACTGACAGAGGTGAGTGAGTATTGCAGCTGCAGAATGTACGAGAGCTGCAGAACATGGTACTGGCTGCGGAGTTCAGCTTTCATTTAAGAATGGGGAGGAGGGAACAGCTTTCTAGCCCTCATGACTGCTAACGCGTGGGCACAATTCTCAGTATAGTAACAGAAGTCAGAGAAGATACTGAGCAAGACTTCCAATGGCTGGAGTTTGGGTACCCTTTAGAGCAGCCTTCCCCAACCTGGTACACTCCAGATGTCTTGGACTTCAATTTCCATATGTCCCAGCCAGCAAGGCCAATGGCCAGGAATGCTGGGAGTTGTGGTCCAAAACATCTGGAAGGCACCAGATTGGGGAAGGCTGCTTTAAAAGCCTTTGCCCCTCCCCACGGCTAGGGGAAGCAGAATTATGCAGATACCTTTCGCAGAATTCCACAAAATTTTGATTGCAGAATTCTGATTTGTGTGTGTGTGTGTGTGTATTTTTTAGCATGGACAACACCAGTGTTCTCCAACCTTGGGCCCCCAGATGTTTTTGGCCTACAACTCCCAGCATGCCCCAGCCGGCGTGGTTGGAGAACACTGCACTACACACAACCCTGCTTTATGGCTTCTCAAAGAAGTTAAGATTACCGTATCTGGTAACCCCCCATTACAGGAAGTGCACTCCAAGGAGCAAGAGGTGTGAGGCTCACTCCTAGACCTCCACACAGGGATAGTCATGGTGTTTTGCTGCACATGCTACTGAATCTTATTGGCAGCACAGCTGACTGGGGCTGATGGGAGTTGCAGTCCAACACATCTGGAGGGTGCCATGTTGGGGGAAGGCTGCAATAAGCTGTACACCAGCCTCCCCTGACCGGGTGCCCTCCAGATGTTTGGGTTTACAACTCCCATCAGCCCCAACCAGCATAGTCAACCAGGGATTATGGGACTTCTTGTCCAAAACATCTGGACAGCACCAGGCTGGGGAAGGCTACAGTGGGCCAGTTCTCACAGTCACAGCGAGGGTGGCTTATTTCCCCCGCTGTGCATGCTGGCCAAATTTCCCCAATTCCCCTCGCCGGCATGGCTTGTCCTGTCATCCGAACCCAGGCAGCATGGCTTGTTGTGGGGCCGGGGCGGACTGCAATCCTCAAATAACCCAACAACAGCCAATGAGCTATTTGAGAGTTGGGGGCCCCTCAGAAACCATGCCGCCCAGGTTCGGACGACACAGGCGGCCACACTAGTGAGGGGAATTAGGGAAACCCGGCAGGCATGCGACTGGCATATGCGGCAGGGTTAACTAGCCACCATGGCTTGTTCACCATGCTGCGATTGTGCAATCCGGGTCACTGTGTGATGTGGCCTTCCCACTATTAGAACTTCTATTCTCCCTATTCTGGGCAATCGGGAGACTCCGTGGTCCAGTTACAGGATGCATGGACAACAGAACCAGTACCATCCTGGAAAGCAGTGTTGAACCCACCCACCCCCCCGCCACACACACTTTGCTCCTCACACCCACGGAGACCTATGGAGCATTCAAAAGGACAGGCTTCAGGGCTTGTCTCAAAGCCAGAGAGAAACACTCAGCACTATTGAACTGAATAAGCCATGAACAGCCGAATAAGCATTATCAAAGCGGGCACGAGGACTGAAAGGCATCCGGACCCAGAAGGGAGCATCCAAAGGGAGTGGCAGGTGAGATTTACAGACCACCAGGCCACCCCCATCTCACACACACACACACACACACACACCATGGAAGCAAAGTCCCAGGCAACTCATCCTGCCAAAAGAAGACTAGGAATCCCTCCTTCCGATTAACACACTTGTCTCTGCCTCTCATTCTCTCTCACTCACTCACTCACACACTTTTGTTTTGGAAGATCCAAAGCAGATCCACATCTCCCTATTCCCTTGGGCAGGGTTAAGCACTCCATGCCTTCCCACCACTTTTTTTTTTGGGGGGGGGGGAAGACGACAAGCCACCCCAGCCGCCATCCCAGCCGCCTCCCCACCCAGCCCTGCACCGCCCACACGGGCCCCGGCGCGGGCCGCTCCAGCATTTTTTAGCCTTATATGGAGTGGCCGGCAGGCAGCGGCTCCTCTAGTCCCAACAGGATCCTCCTTCCAGGGGGAGGGGAGAGAACACCCCCTCCCTCCACATGCTAGGCTCAGCCCCTCCCTCCCTCCCTCCCTCCTCAGACTGCCCCCCCACACACACAGTACATCCTGCCTCCTAGAGAAAAGGAGGGAACAGCCTTCCCAGCCCATCCTTCTGCTTGTCCAAAAAACCAAGGAGGAGGTTCCGGGCCAAGCAAGACAACCAATCTGACATTAGCAGAGCAGGATGGAGGCCAATCCTCTTCCATCCCCATTCAACTGCTTGCTCTCTTCTTTACCATACAGCCTCTCTCTCTCTCTCTCTCTCTCTCTCTCACTCTCACTCTCTCACACACACACACACCAGGCCTGGGCTACCTATCTCTAGCCTGCAGTCCTGGATATTTTTTCTGCCTCCAGGCTCCACTTCTCATCAATTGCTGCCTGGCCGGGCCTGAGTCAGCATCTGTGGTTCAGTGACTCATTGCATCAAAGAGGAAAGCTAGATTCCAGCCTCCCACTGTCCTCCGTGACTTTCATTGCCGCAGATCCGGAGTTGGGTGGGGAGACAGACAGACAGACAAAGAAAGAAAGAAAGAAATGCTTCGGTGGGCCTCCCCCCCCACCCAACCCCAGGCCCCTTTAGAACTGTGGCCACATTGCTACACATCCAGCAAGCTCCACCTGCCAATCTTGTCCAAACTGCCCCCCCTCCCTCCTCAAGCCATCTAGGGTAAACTGAGCACATGCAGCCAGATTTTTAAAAATCTATTATTATACTTATACCTCCGCCTTTTTTTCCTGCAAGGAACCCAAGGTGGCTTACATAATCCTCCTCCTCCTCCTCTCCATTTTATCCTCACAACAACCCTGTGAGGTAGGTTAGGCTGAGAGTCAGTGACTGGCCCAACAGTCACCCAGTGAGTTTCATAGCCGACACTCCCAGTCCAACACTCTCACCGCTATGCCACACTGGACTGCTCAAGAGTGTTCCACCAATGGCGAGTAGGATGCCAAGGCAAGCAGCAGAACTCTGCAGCAAGGCAAGCCCCCCAATTGCACATTTCACCCTCCACTGCCAGCAGTGGGCAGTTCCAAGGAGCCCAAGGCAGCATACATGACCCTCCCCCTCCCCATTTCATTCTCACAACAACCCTGTGAGGTAGGTTAGGCTGAGAGTCAGTGACTGGCCCAAAGTCATCCAGTGAGCTTCATGGCTGAGTGGGGACTAGAACCCAGATCTCCCGGCCCCACTGCAACCGCTACACCATGCTGGCCTCTTTATAACCCATCAGCACAATAACTTGGGTCCCAACACTTAGCATCCAGGCCTTTAAAAGCCGTATTGGTATTACAACCACCCCATGTTTTATCCCAACTGTGCAGTCCCTGGTGAAGTAGGGAGTTACCCAGCTCTTGAACCACCACGGAACTAACGTCAGCTACACCCACTTAATCAAGTCCATAGCAGGAGGTTCTCCAAGACTCCGATGGGCTACATTCAGCTACAAGCTGAGAGCCGGCTAGATTCTAGTCCAACGGATACAAGGGCCCCCCATGTGCTGGATTTCCATTCCTCCCAGGTTGAGACAGAGTCTCTATCCGACTGGGATGTCAGGAGTGCAGACAAGATTGGAGCATCAGTACTGGGAGAGCTTCTGCTGGCGTTGTTGAGATGGAAGGGAAGGTGGCTTCCTGACCTCAGACACGGCATGAGCCAAGCAACAGCAGTAGGTGATGGTGTGGGGTTTAAAGTTTCTAGGCATAATCACGGCGCCCTGCTCCTATACTAGCATGGGGCCCCAACAGATGTTGTTGGGACTCCAACTCCCATCAGCCCCAGCCAGCATGGCCAGTGATCAGGGGTGATGGGAGCTGTAGCCCAACAACATCTAGAGGGCCAAATTGTTCCCCACTCCTGCCCTAGACCAAGACTCTCCCTACTGTGCCATGTTGGAAGTGGGAGGGCCCATACTCAAGGCTACAGGGTCAATACTGCCTCACCTGTACAAAGGAAAGTGCTATGGGCACAGCATCATCACTGGAGACCATCCGGACCACATCCCCAGAACAGGATGGTCATGGCCCTGCATCAAGCCCAACAATGAGGATGCTGAAGCCAGGCATGGACCCGGCTGGTAATCTGGATAAGAGACCACTGAAGCCTCACGCAAGAACAAAACATACATGTGACAAGTTGTTGTTTTTAAAGAGTCAATGAGAACATCAGGGGTGGGCAACTTGTGGCCCTCCAGATGTTCTGGCCTACAACTCCCATCAGCCTTAGCCAGCATTGCTAATGGTGAGGGAGGATGGGAGTTGTGGCCCTCCAGATGTTCTGGCCTACAAGTTGCCCACCCATTATCTAAGGACACCCACAAGACTACATTTAACAGGCCACAGCACAGCTTTGGCCATACCCAGGCCAAACTTGAGTTTCTCCCTCCAACAGGCTACGCAAGAAGTGAGACTGCTCAGACATGTACCCCCTCCCCACACTTAACATAGGGAGCTCTGACTAGCACAAGAACCACCACCAGCCAGTCCAAATTTATGTGGACAGTGAGCTACCAAACACCATCCTGGCTTCCTTCTTTGGGTACCCAGACCATAAATGCCATCAGCTTGGATGCTCTGCAAAACACCCAAGCGTGGAACCTGTGCAAGCACCAGGCACGTGATTTGCAAGAAGAGCCATACCATGAGGCAGATCAAGGCAACCAGCGCTGGCCACAGAGGACAATTAATAGTTATGTGCTCTAATCTTAGGGGGTGCCATTTGAACTTTTGTTTCAGATGCTGGTGGGTGATGTTATCCACCCATCACAAGGAACTTGGCACTACGTGGGGAAATAGGGTGCTCTCTCCTTACCCACTTCCAAGGTGAGGCAGATAGCCGGGGTGGAGGACCAGTAACCCTTCAGATGTTGCTGGATGCCAGATCCCATCAGCCCTAGCCAGCATGGTCAATAGTCATGCATGATGGGAGCTGGACTCCAACTCCCATCTGCAGGGCCACAGGTTCCCCAACTCTGGTATACAGGGTTGTCAGCAGACTAGATATATTCAGGTAGGGACCTCCTCTCTCTCCATTACCCAAAAAGGCCTGGCTAGGTAGGAGCTCACTTAAAGAAACAGCTTCTAACCTTCTCAACAAGGCAAGGGGTAGGGCAGGGGTCCTCAAACTTTTTAAATGGGGGGGCCAGTTCATTGTCCCTCAGACTGTTGGGGGGGCCGGACTATAGCCCCTGAGGTGCCGTTGATGACTTTGATGACATTGAGCGCTGGGTGGTAAACAGAGGCTGCAGTCTGCAGAGTCCGTCGGCATCGCAACACAGGCAGCTGCCCGCAGCAGCAGCAGCAGCCACTTGCACGGGCACCGGTGCCGAGGAACAGGACGCTCCCCCGGCCTCCTCCTCCGCCATCGCACAGGACAAGAGGCCTGGCGGAGCCGCTCAGTGACGGACCCGAGAAGAGCCGCCGCCGCCGCCGCCACAAGTCAGCATCCGGGTCCGGAGAAAGGGTGAGGGAAAAGGGGAGAGGGGGAACGAAAGGGAGAGAGCTGAGTGTCGGCAGGACATTATGTAATTACGCCGGATGTGGAACGCCGACAAAAGAATCGGTGCTTGGAAGTGAAAGAGTTAAAAAAAAAAGTCTGCTTCCACTGATTGGCCGCCGGGCTGGATAAAAAGGCAAGGCGGGCCGGATGTGGCCCTCGGGCCTTAGTTTGAAGACCCCTGGGGTAGGGAATCTGGGCCCTCTTGATGCTGCTGGACTACAACTCCCATCATCCCTGGCCTCACTGGCAGGGACTGATGGTTGTTGAGAATCCAACAACATCTAGAGGGCCCCTAGTTTCCCCACCCCTGCAATAAGGCAAGTACCCCTTGTGAGGAGCATACAAGCGGCTCACCCACCAAAGCCAAACCCCCCAAATGGGCAGCCATACCAATATGGTACCGGCCCGGATATCCCAGGGCTGGAAGGGAATGGCATCTTGTTCCATACAGTCCCGACAACTATCCCCAAGGCAGAACCTTTCTCCAAACCCTGCACTGACCCAGACTGCTGTATTTCCCAAGCAGAACGAGAAAGGCATCACGTGCCTACGGTGCCCCCAAAAGGCCTTCTGAAGGTGGCTGTTACTCCAGATCAAGGGGTGCCACTAATGACCCACAAGCCAAGTCAGCAGCTCAGCCACATGTCCTCTCCACACCACTTCTCCCTGGCCACAAATACTCAGCAACTTTGTTCACAAGCTGGCAGCAAACCAGATATTGGGGGGGAGGGGGGCTAAGGAGGGGGAGTAGAGAAGAAAGAAGCTAATCGACCCGGAAAAATGAGTATGCTGGCTTTATACGGGACTTGAGGGTACGGGGGGGGGGGAGAGAGATCAAGACATCCAGAACGATCGGCGAATGAAAAGCATATGGAGTTGAAGCCTCTCGCGCCCCGCCTCCCGCTCCAGAGAAGTCAACGGGCCTTTCCGAAGTTACAGCGCGCAAAGGTGGGCTAGGCCAGAATGGGTCGGGGGGGGGCGGAGAGAGGGGGGGAAGAGGGGGAGGCTGGCGGACGCACCAACGCGACTTGAGGCCGGGGCTAGGGAGCGCGTTCGCCCCCTTTTCGCAGACAAAAAGCCTGAAACCGGAGCCGCCGCCGGCACCCTCCCCGCCACGCCTAGATGCGGCGTCCTGCGGCCAGCCCCACCCCTCCAACAGGCCCTGGCCAGTGGAGTCTCTCCTCTCTCCCTCCCACCCCACAACTCACACACAAGTTTCTCCATAAGGCACCCCTCCTGCTTGCAGAAACGGTCTCCCCATCTTCAAAGCACCTCAGCCGCCCCACAGCGTCCCCCCCTCCGCGCCCCACGCGAAGCTGCGCATACCCCCCCCCCCACCCCCCACTCGCGGGAGGGGCTCCGAAGTGCGGCCCTCTCCCCCTGGGCCTCGCCAGTGGAGAGGAGCGCGGTGCCTTCTCAAAACCAGCCAGTCGCTGAATCCCCTCTCCCCACCCCCGCCACTGCGTACCACAGAGAAAACTGGCTTGGGTGCCTCCACCCCACCCCACCCCTATCCTGCAGGCAACTCGCCCCTTTCTGGGTGCCCCTTCGGCTCCCCTCTTTCCCAAAATCTTTGTGCCTGGGAAATGCCCTCCCCGCCCCACGGCCGGGACTCACCGATAGAGACCAACTTGATGTTCTCCCTCTCCAGGAACTCCAGCGCCACCGACACGTTCTCCAGCTGCATCTGCCGGAACGTGGGGCGCGCGTTGTACTTGCGCCCCATCTTCTTCTGGCTCAGCACCTCGAGCAGCGCGATGAGGCGCAGCCCGTCGCCCAGGTCCGTCTGCAAGTTGGCGATGCGCTTGTTCACGCACTTCAGGTGCTCGTTGCACCAGCGGGTGAAGGTGTTCTGCTGGATCTTCTTCCAGGGCGCGTCCTCGGCCAGGTCCTTCTCGGTGGCCGGCATCTCGGCAGCGACCTCCGCCTGGCTCCCGCCTGCTCCTCCTCCGCCACCGACTCCTCCCGCTCCTGCGGCCTGATGGAGCCGCGTTTGAGAGCCGCTCATTATAACGGCTGGGCTTGGGGGTGGGTGGGACCCCGGCGCTGGGTGGGTTGGGCCCGGGATTAAAGGCACAGGATCCTACGGAAAGGGAGACAGAGGAGAGGGAGGTCGTTATGCGAGGCCAGGAGCGCAAGGCGAGGCTCACTGCGGCGGCACCGGGGCGGCGGCGGCGGCGGTGCTTGAGAGATGCACTCCCCCTACACACACACCCCTCTCAGGCAGCAAGGACGAGGAAAAACGGGCCGGGAATTTCACCATGCTTGGGCACTAAGGAAGGAAATACCGCGCCTCCAAGCTAGCCGGACTAACTCCACCCGGGCAGCTGCGCTAGAGAAGTTGCGTCTTGCGAGCGCCTTCACGCAGCGCCTCCCGAGCCCGTTATCGGGCCAGGCAGGGAGTCGGCCGTCCAATGCACAACACTTCTTTACTTGGCAGTTGGTCCCCGCTGAAATAAAGTTGGGATTTACTCCTGAGGAAACATTAGAGGGCTGGTCTGTAACAATGCCCCCCCCCCCCAATAACGGGGATCCTGCAGGAGGAGGAAGAGGGCAAATCTGCGGAAACTGCAAACGGCTGACTATTAGTCATGACCGCCAAACGGAGCTTCCATGTTCCAGTGCAGTTTACCTCTGAACAGAAGAGGCTGCAGCCTGCAGCGAGGCAAACAGGGTAGAGCTCTTGCCTTATTTGTGAGCTTCCTAAAGGCTAGGCCCTAGAGTTGGAGGCAGAATGCTGGGAGTAGGTTATCTTTGGTCCGACCCGGCGGGGCACTCTTCCGATGCTCTTAATGCAACCTTCGCCAACCTGCTGCCCTCCAGATGTGTTGGACTGCAACTCCCAGCATCCCCCGTCCAACACATCTGCAGGGCAGCAGGTTGGCGAAGGCTTTCTTAAAGCATATGAGTAGGAGGGACAACCAACCGACCACAGCACACATGTGGAAGACAGAGGGGAGCTGGGTGGTGCCCCTCCCCTGCAGAGTAGATCCAGCGCACCAGCAGGGCCCGGGTGAGAGATGGCAGGATGCCACGTCCTTTTCTTTTCATGGGCGCTAGATTGGTTGGGGGGGGGGGGCGCTGAACCTTTGGAGAGGGGAAGTGAGCAAAAAGAGAGAGAGAGCGCGCGCGCGCGGGGGGGGGTGAGTTTGGGAATTCCAGCCTGAGCCAGACAAGCTGACTCACGAGCCAGACACTGATCCGGCCACCACATTCACTGATTCTTCCACGCCGCGCCGTACAAAGGAAGGCGGTACTGGAGAGAGGGAGACGCGCTGGGGAATGAATGGAGAACGGTCCAGCTCTCCCTTTGCTGCTGCCGCCCCCCCCCCCAGCTCCCCGCCGCTCTCATCTTTTTCACAGCGGAGCATTTCAGGCCTCGGGCCCGACGATCCGGGGACTGTTGTGGAAAGAGGGCAGGGGGCCTGAGGGACGGGAGAGATTGGGGGGGGGGGCGAGGCCATCCCCCTAGCATAAATCTCGTCTCTGCTGCTTGGCCAGGAACCTGGGGGATATACGCACGAACAACACGCGCGCCCGCAGACAGACAGACGCGCGCGCGCACGCACACACACACACACACACACACACCCTGTAACACTCAATTTATACAGGAGAGAAAACGAAACTTGCCCAATTGGGGAGACAGATCTGAAGCTGAGGGATTGAGCCGTTTGGGTGGGTTTAGGGCAGCTCAGCAGCAGCCCCCACCCCAGACCTGGAAGGCGCCGGAGGAACACCACCGGGCTAGTAAGCGCACGTCTCCCGAATTCCTGCGCGATGAGGCCCCGCCGAATGGGAGCTGCCCCCTCTGCTCTCGTCGCCTCCTCCCCTCGAACTTCCACACCCGGCCCGGCCCTGCGCCGAAAAACAAACAAAGAAAGAAAAATCCCAGAGTACCCCCAGGCGATGGAAACTCAACAGCGGCGTGGTGCGTGCGTATGTTTCTACCTGGCTGGGCTGGGTGGCTCCTTGTTCCCGGGCCGAGTTCTATCTATGCAAGATCAAGGGACTCTTTATCTCTCCCTTGCCCCACCCCACCCTCTTCAAGACTGCGACAGGGCTAGTCTCATCTTGTCATCACCACTCTTCCAGTCTCTCTGACTGTCTGTCTCTCAAACACACACACACACACACACTGTGTGACACACATACACACACACACACACACACACACACACACACTCAACCAACCAATCCACAAGACCGAGTCGCCTCCATGCGGGGGACTAGAATACCGGCACAACTGAGAGAAATGAATGGTGCAGACTGCAGAGGCGCTCAGGCCCAGGTTATATTGGAAGCCCTCCCAAAGGATCAGCCTTTTCAAGTGCAACGATCTGTTTTTGTTCAAAGCCCTGATTTCGCAATAGAGATTTAGAGAGCTTCTGGGCATGTGCAGAGACCATTCGTTTAAGAGCGTCATGATTTTCAGGTTCCGTGTTAATCTGTCACAGCGAAAACAGCAGCGCCTTAAAGACTAACCTTATAGGCCATCAACTTTCGTGGACTATGGCCCACTTCATGAGATGCATCTGATTTTCAGGGAGAGGGAACCCTTTGGCAATTTTTCTTGCTTGAAAATTAACTCAACAACATTGGACTGGTAAGAAGCTGCCGTATACTGAGTCAGGTCACTGGCCCATTTAGGGTGCAATCCTATCATGTAACATGCATGGAGCAGGGGGTTGGACTCAATAGCCTTGTAGGCTCCTTCCAACTCTATCTATGAAATCTATGTTTAGAGGGGGGGGAATCCTACAACTCCCAGCATGCCTCAGGCAGCATTGCTGGCTGGGGAATGCTGGGAATGGTAGGACTTTTCCCCCTGTCTACACATGCATAGGATTGCGCCCTTAGACTAGTACTGTTTACCCTAGCTAGTATGGGGTCTCCCTCCCTGGCAGGCCATTCTTTTTGCCTGCCAGCCCTACTTCTATGGGATCCACACTAGGGACCTGAACCTGGAGAAAGGATGTCCCGCTGAGATTCAGCCACCACCTATTTGTTTTTTTTAAATTTATTATATTTATATCCTGCCTTTTTTCCTCTTGCAAGGAACCCAAGGCGGCTTACATAGTCGTCGTCGTCCTCTTCCTCCTCCTCCTCTCCATTTTATCCTCACAACGACCCTGTGAGGTAGGCTAGGCTGAGAGTCAGTGACTGGCCCAAAGTCACCCAGTGAGTTTCATGGCCGAGCGAGGACTAGAACCCGGATCTCCCGAGTCTCAGTCCAACACTCTCACCACTTTGCCACACTGGCTCTCAGGCCTACTATGGGTGTCTTCTCAGCATTACCTCACATGCCCCCTTCACTCCCAGTGTTAGTTAGAGTGATGCCAGGCTAATCTTAGCCTGATCTGTAACTGGTTTCTGCCACAGCCTTGCCAGTCTATCCCAGTCTCCCATAACACTCAGTCAGAATCCAGCCCTACCACGAGACAAGCTAGGAGGGCCGTGGCAGGGGGCAGATCTTAATACATCGGTCATGGTGGTGAGATGGGAGATGCACGGATATGGCGGTCCATTGGGCACAGTTAACCGGGAAGTTCCTCTGCGCGCAAGTTCCATTTAAACAGATGGAACCTCCGCCACAACGGCACTTATCGTGCTCTTGCACAGCTCCCATTCATTTCAATGGGACTTGCGCAGGATCGTGTCATTTGTGCCCCATGTTAATCAGCGGAGCATGGAGCAAGGGATTTGGACTTTCCCCCCAAAACACATTTGGGGCTGGCCTTGCACTGGGTTGTATCCAATGTTAGTCCTACTCAGGGGTAGACCCATTGAAATGAACAGGACTTACCTTAGCCATGACTAAATTAGGTCCCATTAATTTCAGCGGGCCTACTGGAAGTAGGACTCACATTGGACACACAACCCTGTCAGCCCACCAAAGTGAAGCTGGCTCTGGTTTTGCATGCACCTGGTCTTCTCACAGAACTCAGCCTAGTGCAGTGTTCTCCAACCTTGGCTGGGGCATGCTGGGAGTTGTAGGCCAAACACATCTGGGGACCCAAGGTTGGAGAACACTGGCTCTAGCCTATTCTTTGCAGGAAGGAAATGCCTCGGAGGGTGGGGGGCAGGGGAGCTGCAATCCAGCATATCACTCAGCTCCAATAGGATTTCCTCAGGATCAGGGCAGGAGGATGTCTTAATGCCACCCCTGAGTCGTTGGTGTGTAAAGGCTGGAGATGTGATTTGTGGATCAGACAGCAGCAATTGTGGGGATATATAGCTAAAGAACTGCATGAGAATGCCCTCTGCTGGCAGAGTGGCACATAGATAAGGGTGTGTGTGTGTGTGTGTGTGTGTGTGTGTGTGTGTGTGTGTGTTTTGCCCAGCTCCTTACTCTGTGCTACTCATTCCCCACAAACCCGTGCGTGATTCAGCAAAGCTGCAGTGGCCAACCTCTTTGCAGAAGCAACATCAGCCCCACCCAGACTTCCTGAGACCAGTTTTGACATTTCTCTGTCTGTACCAGCTCCCCAGAACCCCGCCCTGGGACTTCCTCATCTGAAAGGACTATGGGGGTGGGGACGAAACAATGTGTGTGTTTGGGGTGGGAGAGGCCCCACTGGGAGTAGAAGGAAGAGCTTGAATTCTGTCTTCTTAGAGGCTGTGGCAGGGCTCAAACACTAAGCCCTCTAAACGAAGGGTGGGGAATCCTCCAAGCATCGCTGGACGAACAACTTCCCTCATCCCTAATTTGGTCATGATGACTGGGGCTGATGGGGGTTTGAGTCCAACGACATCTGGACAGCCACAGGTTTCCCACCCACCCCCCTTCTCTAAACTTTGGCCCTCTTCCTCCTAATTCTAGAAGCGTTGGAAGATGGGTGTAGTTATTCAGTGGCAGAGTGGGGGGGGGTGAGGACAAGGAACTCAGCACATGCTCAATGAATGGTACTCTGATCGCAGCCAAAAGAGCCTGAGCTATGAATCAGGAAGCCCCTGCTTCAAATGGTCTGGGGTCAGCCACAAAGTCACTAGGTGGCCTTCGGCAAGCCGCTCCTTCTCAGCCTCTCCTCTACTTCTGTAATAGGGGGAGTGGGGCAGGGCGATAAATAATATTGGCCTACCCTACAGGGTTGTCATCAAGATTCCCGAGACAATGTGCGTGAAGTACTTGGAACCAGCTAAAGCAGGAGTGGGGTACACGTGGCCTTCCAGGTGTTGCTGGACCATAGTTCCCATCGCCCCTGACCATTGGCCATACTGGCTGGGGCTGATGGGAGCTGCAGTCCAACGACGTGCGGAGGGCCGCACGCTCTCCACCCCAGTCTAAAGACTGACCCTTATATGTGCTTAAAATCAGTGTTACTGTCTCTCCTCCATTTCCCCACCCCTGCGAGAACGAACGAAAGGAAGAGAGGCAGGGAAAAGAAGGCGTGGGCGCCCCCTGCTGGTCTGGCCAGGGATGGTTATGGTTTGCTTACCTCGCGCTCTGGTCTCCCAACTCAGACTGAGAGCCCCTCTGGTCCTTCTGCAACGCCTTTGAAAAGGCCCGCCTGAGAGTTAAAATTCACACACAGCCTCTTTGCAGGCAAAAGCTTTTAATGTGAGATGTGGCAGGCCTCAAGCTTTTGCAGAAGTCACCATCAGAATAACACTGAGCATCGATTAGGCACAACCTCCCCCCAGCCAGGGCCGGTGCTACCATTAGGCCAACTAGGCAGCTGCCTAGGGCGCAGGGCTAAAGAGGGCGCCAGAAACACCTTGGAAAAAAATACAGCGCTCTCAAGTGGGAAGGGGGGGCGCTAAATATCTGATCTTGCCTAGGGCACCAAACTGCCTTGCACCAGTCCTGCCCCCAGCCTGGCACCCTCCAGATGTTTTGGACCTGCTGCCTAGGGATGGTGAGAGTTGTAGTCCAACACATCTGGAGGGTGCCAGGCTGGGGGAGGCTGATACAGCATATAGGTCAAGTGTTCAAAGCGCATCCCATATGGCCTTTCAGTGATCCTTACAACAGCCTTACAAAGTAAGCCAATATTATTCTCGCAATATTGCAGATGTAAGAACAGAACAACGTGTGTGTATGTACGTGTGGGGGTGGGGGTGATGGTGGTGGGGTGATGTTATGAGATTAGTGGCTTGCCTAACACCTAGTTACTGAACTCCTGTCTACGAAGGCAATTGCAGAAATAAATAAGCAAATATACAATTTGTATAAAGCAGACATTAGCATGAAGCCACTTATTTAATTAAATTACTGATTGAAGGAAGCCAAAGCGCTGAACTAAATGTTATGGTTACTTCTGTTTTCTCAGTTACGTATTTGCACACACATGTGCTCACACACACACACACACACACAGGTGGGGAGGAAGGATTGTATTTTGTCATTGGTGATGTCACAAGCCCTGTCCAGTAGGAGCCTGGTAATCATGCAAAACTGTAGTAGTATATGCTTCTAACTATGTAGCACAGGTTGCATTTCTGGGGAGGGGGGGATGTTTCCAGGTTTAGCAGGTACTTCCGGAAGCCCACTGACAAACTAGTTTGCCAATGATGGCAACCGGGAATGGGTGGGAGCAGGGAGGAAGAGGAAATAAATGTGCCTCATGCACAGCATGAGGAGGACAAGATTGCTTCCATGTCTCTGGAATGTATGGCAGTAAGTGCAGGTTTCAAGCGTTTTTCTCTATGTATGGCTGGCCATGAGCACTTGTCATGAGAACAGATATTTCACGCTTTATATTTTGAATGGGGCGGGAGGGGCATACCCGTTTAAAGTGGCAAAATGCACACACAGCGCTGTCAGCTGTGAATGGCACACACCCCATGAAATGTCTGTTCCCCCTGAAATTGACACAGAAGCAGCGATCCAGGAAAGATCAGGCTCCCTGGTCGGTCTGTACACCATTCACCGGGGAAACCGCCATCATGCAAGTGTATTGGAGGAAGCCAAATCCGCGCATGCTTATGCACTTGCAGCGGTGGCGGTTGCATTGTGGGCGCACAGGCAAATGTATACGTTGCAGTTGCCAGAGTGACTGTCGATACAGCCACTCTGTATCGACAGTCTGTATCGACCTGCCTGTGGCTGTCGATACAGCCACAGGCAGGTGGCATGTGGTCCATGCCACCTGCCTGTGGTTCGGCAGGGTTGAGGGGCTGGAAGACAGCTCTGGCTTTGGCATAAGAAAAGAACCCCATGGTGGCCTGCAGAGTGCTGGCTCGTTCCTCTGCTAGCAAAGTGTCCAAGATTATGGCAGACAGAGGGAACGCCATCTTGTAAAAGATGTATTACATCCTGGGGGCATGTTGTACATTTTTAGATGCTGTACCCCTGAAGGATCTCTATCTAGGTCAGCCTTCCCTGATTTGGTGCCCTCTGGGTCTTTGGACTACAACCCCCATCATCCCTGACCCTGACTGGATAGGAGCCGAAAAACATCTGGAGGGCACCAGGTTAGGGAAGGCTGCTCCAGGGAAGGGAGAACCTGCTGGCGTGTGGTGCAACATCGCCTAGAATGCTTCTGTGTGCGCCCTTGATGATTAGAGGCCCGTGCAAGACATTTTCCTGCCCAAAGTGGTTGTAGCACCTGTGCAGTCCGAGAGGGACAGCCTTCGCATTGCCGCAGAACAGCCTTCCCCAACCCAGCACATACCCCCAGATGTGATGGACTACAACTCCCAGCATCCCCAGCCTACATGGGCATTGTAGTCTAACACCTTGGGAGGGCACCTGGTTTGGGAAGGCTGTCGCAGAGGATGCCAGGGCTCTGCCCTCCGATCGTGCACAGGTGTGCACAATTTGAGGGCTGAGCACCAGCATCTTCCTTGACGTGGCAAGGGAGTCTTGAGGTGCCCTCTCGGGCCACACGCAGCCTCTTTGGAACTCATAAAAATGCTGCCACCCCATGCAACGGTTCAGGTTGCTTGTTTCTGCTGGGCTGACTGAGGGACATTCAGATTTGGTATGCAAATTGTATTGTGAATGGGGTGCTCTTAGCTGAAAGTAGTGATGATGAAAGAGCAAGGGTGCAAAACCTCTTTCAGCCTGAGGGCAGAATTCCTTTTTTGGAGAAGCTGTGGGGGGGGGGGCGCATTCCAGTGGTGGGTGGGGCTGAAGGCAAAACAGACTGTGGCCAAAATATCAGTATATTTTAGCTTAAAGGCCTTACTTCTGGTCTTAGGTGAGGCATTTCAACCTTTTAGAATGGGGAACAAAACATGCAAAAGCCAAGAATGATTGGGGCGGGGCCAAGGGAAGGAGGCGGGGCCTTCTGGGGAACCCTGAAGAGACCCAGGAGAGCTGGATTTGGCCCCTGGGACTGCGTTTCTGCACCCCTGCAATAATAGAATCATGGAAAAGTAGAGTTGGAAGCGGCCTATAAGGCCATCGAGTCCAACCCCCTGCTCAATGCAAGAATCCAGGTCAAAGCATCCCTGACAGATGGCTGTCCAGCTGCACCTTGAATGCCTCCAGAGTGGGAGAGCCCACCACCTCCCTAGGTAGTTGGCTCCATTGTCTTATTGCTCTGACAGTCAGGAATTTTTTCCTGATGTTTAGGTGGAATCTGGGTTCCTGTAACTTGAGCCCATTATTCCGTGTCCTGCAAGCTGGGATGATCGAGAAGAGATCCTGGCCCTCCTCTGTGTGACAACCCTTCAAGACAAGTACTGGACGAGTGCGATCATATCTCCCCTCAGTCTCCTCTTCTGAAGGCTAAACATGCCCAGTTCTTTCAGTCTCTCCTCATAGGGTCTTGTTTCCAGTCCCTTTATCATCTTTGTTGCCCTCCTCTGAACCCTCTCCAGTTTGTCTACATCCTTCTTAAAGTGTGGTGCCCAGAACTGGACGCAGTACTCAAGATGAGGTCTAACCAGTGCTGAGTAAAGGGGAATGATCATTTCACGCGATTTGGAAGCTATAATTCTATTAATGCAGCCCAAAATAGCATTTGCCTTCTTTGCAGCCACATCGCAAAGGAAGAGTGAGGCGGCCGATTTGGCATGTCAAGAAAAGGCAGTAAATTGATATTTAATTTATTGTTGTATTATTATTATTTTTAAATTACTGCCAGGGAAGGAGAGAGGTGCTTGTTGCTGGATCGTCTGCCTCAGGTGCGAAACTAATTTGGCTATTTACTCTGCACTTGTGGGGGGCGTCATTTGCTGCTACACCTCAGGCAGCCAAATGTCTTGGGCTGGCTTTGCAGCAGAGACGTGGGGAGTAGGTGGTTTCCAAGAACCTATTCCAAGGCAGCAGGGTAAGCACAAGCCAGAGGCACAAAAGGGAGCAATAAGGCCTGTGGCTCACGCTGGCATAGCTTGTCCGAGCGTGGAAAGCTATGCAGGGTCAGGCCTGGTTATTACTTGGATGGGAGACCCCCTCCTCTAGTTTCCTGCGTTGAGCAGGGGGCTGGACTCGATGGCCTTGTAGGCCCCTTCCAACTCTATGACAGAGGGACTGATGCCCCACCACCACCACCAAATTCCTAACTATTCCTGGATCCTTCCACACCCATCCAACCAAAGATCATCAGTCCTGATCTGCAGAGTAATAATGTTGCCTTGCACTGCAGAAAAATAAAGATTAAGGAAGGAGCCCCCTTCCTTCTCACTTTGACCTTATGGCAACCCACTGAACAGGTCCCTATGGGGCAGGCTGGGGAGGGGGGGGGTGCTAGCTAGTAGTGCGAGAGACGCATGCAGTTCCAAAGTTCAGTCAATAGATGGTACTCTTGCCTCCCTTCCCAAATCCCCCCCCCCCCCCGCCACTCCTCCTTCCAGCAGCACAGAAAAGAACTCCCAGCCTAGGGACCCAGCTTCATATTTTCCCCTTATTTGGAGAGCTTCATTTCTTTGGGTTTTTAAAATAACCAGACGGACCCTCCCCAGGGCCCTGGGGGATGGGGATACACAGCAGTGGGGGGCCCAGTGGAGGACCCAGCAGAAGGAGGGAGCCTTGGGGATGCGATAAGTGTGTGTGTGTGTGTGTGTGTGTGTGTGTGTGTGTGTGTTGCAGGAGCACAACAGTGGTGGTAGTGGTAAGGTGCTCTGGCTGGGCTGGATTGGCAGGGGATTGTGGGTGCGTATCAGAGTAAGGGGAGGCCAAGCCGTAAGAAATGAAGGTCGAAACAAAGATTGGGGGGGGGTTCTTGGTTCTGGTGTGAGGACAGACTTCCCCCGACCTGGCGCCCTCCAGATGTTTTGGACTACAGCTCCCATCATCCCTGGCCAGTGGGGCTGATGGGGGCTGTAGTCCAAAACATCCGGAGGGCACCATGTGAGGGAAGGCTATGTTAGGGGGGAAAAACAATTCCTTGTACTCTGTGTTAGCCTAACGTGGAATGAGTATCCCACACCCTGATTCTGTATTCCTCACACAAGGCTCTGCATGCTTTCCTTATAAGTATACACTGAACTGAACGAGCCGAGCGGAATGTGTGCGTAATTTATTGTTTTGCCAATATTTAAAACAATGGTTGTGAGTATAGTTAACGGGCATTAAGGGCTAACTGATCTGCACTGTGGCCTTGAGGGCCGCGGCCCTGTGGAGAAAGGATTGGGGTCCTGCGAGCTTTCCTGACACAGTTAAGGCCCGCCCCAAGGGCCATTCACACAACCATTTTGAGCCCGCAGTGACCACTGTTCTGAGTCCGCCTGTACTGACTTCCTCCCATGCTGCCAAGGGCTGAGCTGGCTGTGTGAAAGCTGGCCGCCGCCGCCACCCCTCTGCCCACCCACCATGGGCAGAGGGCTGAACCTGGACTGGGTTTTTGAGCGGCTGTGAGGGCACACCAAAAGTCAGTCCCACCTCACTTTAGTGCACACATGGCAAGCAACAACAGTTGCCTTTCATGCATCCACCTTAGTCCGCGGCAGCCTGGCCAAAGGTTGGCTAAAACCGCAGGGGAGGTGGGCCTAGAATGAGGTAATGTGAGGGAACTGCCTCAGGTGGCAAATTCTGTGGGGTGGGGTGTTCCCTTTAAAACAGCAACAAAATGTGTCAAGTGTTTCATTATTAGTGTTATTGTATTTTTACCATCCTGGGAGGTGCCATTTGGATTTTCTGCCTCGGGCACCAAAATGGCTTGGGCTGTCTTTGCCAGGGGAGCAGTGCCAGCGTGAGGCAAAGTGAGGTGGCAGCCTCAGCTGGTGGGTTTGGGGTGCCATGAAAGACAGTGGAATGGGCCACGCTCTTGCACAGCTCCTGTTCAATTCAGTGAGGCTTGCGCACGACAACGTCCGGGTGGATTGTGCCCCGTTTTCATTGCGGATGGTAGGGTGGGGGTATGTAGAAGTGCTATTTGAATTTTCCACCTCAGGCACAAATGAAGTCTTGGGGCATCGCCCTGTATGTTCCTGTAACACACACACACCCCGACTTTGGCACAGAAAGGCAGCCCCCAGCTCCCTCATTATTACATTTCAGTCTGACTTTTCCTCTAAGGGGCTGGTTCCCGCCCTCCCATTCATCCCCACAACAGCCCTGTGTGGTAGGCTAAGCTGAGAGGTGGTGGCCATCCCAAGGTCATCTAGTAAGCTTTCCAGCTGACAGACCTGGGTCACACTGGTGTAAGGTGTCAGGCTATGACCAGCCTTCCCCATCCTGGCGGCATCTAAATATGTTGAACTGCAACTTGGAGGGCGTGAGGTTGGGGGAGGCCACTTTCTGCCACACTGGATCTTCCTCTCTCACACATGGCCTAGAGCTGAATCTGCGAGGTCTCTGAATATATCCAATAATGCTCTAACACAGCACAAAGACCCAGCGTTGAGGGCGTACCCCCTTCGTCCATCCTAATCTTCAAGACCTTCCTAACTTTTTTTTGACTGCTAGAAGCTCCTATCGCTTAGACAGCATAATGCAGAGTGGGTTACAGGTTCTGGGAGGGATCACTCCATCCACATGCTCTGTGACATCTCTTAAACACATCCCTGTGGCACGGCTGTCCCCAACCTGGCACCCTCCAGAGGTGTTGGACTGCAATTCCCATCATTCCTGGATGATGGGAGCTGTAGTCCAGCACCTCTGGAGGGTGCCAGGTTGGTGAAGGCAAAGTCACTTCGGGTTAACACAGATGGACCATAGCTGTGAACCTGTTCCTTAACTTTTATGGTCTCGTTCCCTGGCATTAATATAATGAATGAATGAATGAATGAATGAGATCCATGCTACCTTCCACCACACCCATTCCTCTGCCAGTCTGCTCTTTCTGACTCAATACACTTCTAGAAGGCACACACACACACAACGATACCCCCCCATTCCTTCCAGTTTAATCTGAAATAACTGTCACACACACACACACACACGCGCTACTGTATTCACAATTTGAAGGCATAGCAGAACCGCTTGCAGGGTTCACACACAAGATCACAACCTTCTAAGTTTGATAAATTAACAGAAGAAATTACATCACCGCCACCCAGCTGCTGTAGTCACTATCAATAACGTGGATCCCACCCTTTTTCTTCGGTTTTATTGTGAACATGCACACATACCTGCTGCGAGTGATCCTGATTGAATACAGTGGGGTTTATTTCTGAATAAACATGTATAGGATTGCACTAAATTTCACTGTACATGATCTTGACTGTGAGTGTGCACTGAGAGAGTTGAAAAACTAAGGACTCTTTAATCACCGTAGCCATGTATACACATGCGTGGTTAAGGAGTAATCATCTGTTTTACGTGATGCTGCATTCATACCATCCCACACACACACAAGATTGCAACCTTGTACTTTCTGCTAATTCATCTGGAATAATACCACGTCCTCCTGATGCAATGCTCATAGTCACTCATGCACATAAGGATTTCCACTTGACCCATGAATGAATGAATATGCATCAAAATGGTTGAGGAAAAACACCTTTCAAGATTGCCAATGTGGTGGAATTGATAGCTGGTTGGACTTGGAGCAGAAAAAAATCTGGGTTCAACTGCTCACTGAGGCACAAAGCCCACTGGGTAGCTATGAGCTTCTGTCTCTCAGACTAACCTACTTCGCAGGGTTGTTATGAGGATAAGATGGGATAACACTGTGTACACCACCCTGAACTCATTAGAGGAAGGAAAGGATATAAATATAATGTTTTCCCAAATTGTGAGTATGCCAAGATGTTTAAAAGATGTCCGGGCATAGTTTATTTGCTCATTCCCCTCCCCATGCACACCCATTTGTGGCTGACACTTACAGCTTCAGAAATCTACCCAGGGCACAATTGTGTGAGCACACTGTTACGCATGCTTTGGCATATAGGAAAAAGGGATCAGAAATGTATGTGCTGTGCCATGCACTCAAGCATGAAGGGTGCATACCCAGAAATGACTTGTGGCAGATAAATTCCAGAATCCATGTTAGTAGGGTGGGGATTGGATGGGTGGGTTAATGTGCAGACTCTGCGCATTTGTCATGATCTTTTGGTTGGCCTAATAAAGGCAATACTCTAATATGGATTTTGGGGTTTTTCTTATGGTCACCATGACTACCTTTGCTTTTTTCTTTTTCTTTTAATGGTAGATAAGTTTCCCTTGGCACACTTCAGTGACTCTTTTGTACTCAGGGGTGGTTAAAGAGCTGTTGAAAGGTGGACTTCCCCCAGAGCCTTCTAAGGTGTTTTTGGGGTAACATTAATGAGAGACAGACAGATCTGATTCCATTTCCAAGGGCATAATCCACGGGGAAATTCTCTTGTGGATGCCTCACTAAAATAGACAGGAGCACAGTCATTTCAGTGGAGCTTGTGCAGGGGGGGGGGGAGCTACCCAATTTCCCATGCCCCATGTATGTGGGAGTGGGTGCCCGTGGATCTGAATGTTGAATTCGTGCTTACCAGGGTGGGGTGCAAATTCTAATCTTCTCTGGTGACTGCTACCATGATGAAGTTATTCTCGACTACTAACCCAGGGTCACAGATGTGATCTTGTGAATGCATTGCAAAAAATCACACAGGTGGTTCACACACAGGCCCCCAACTTGTCCTCCCAGCCTGCCTGCCTAAACATGCACAGGCACAGTCCCACACGGGCCACAGAATGAACGGAGAAGATTGTTTGGTTTAGGAGGGTGTGCACCAAATCACCTGATAAACCGATGGTCTGTATCAGCCTGCCAAGTGGCGGCGGCGCGCGCGGGGGGGGGGGGTTTGGTTTGCCACACCTGCACGGAGCAGGAGCTCATACAGATGTCCAGTTCACCACATGTCTGCGCCTGATGTGTGATTAAAATGTTCCTTACCCTCAGGTGGGAGGGTACCCACAAAGTGGCTCCCCAAATGGCTACATTAACATGGTGATGGATTCACATTTTGTTAATGGTTCTGTTTGCCCAGAGAGGGAGATGCCAATATTCACACACACACACACACACACACACACACGCAACACGCATAAGCCCACGATCTCCCCCACCCCCATACTCATGAAGGACGAGCACCCACCAGTACCCATCCGGGTTGGGATGGAGTTGAGCGCAGGAGCGGACACTGGGCGGGAATAAGACCCGCCCCGCCCCGCCTCCCCACCTGCCCACCTCGCGCTCGCTCTCTTCTTGACCGCCGACCTCTCCCTTTCCTTTCGCCCCCGCCCCACTTTCGCTCTTCCGCGGAGCTCCCTCGCCGCGCCCGAGAGCATCCACCCCGCGTGCCTTCTCTGCCCTCCACCCAGCCTCCCCAGCTTAGACTTCAGGGCTCTTGCCCCACTCCACTCCCCGGTCCATCCCGACTTCTCCTCTTCTCGCTTCCAAACTCCCAGCCTTTCCTCCCTCCCTCCCTCTGGGCTTCCCCCCCCCCGCCACCCCACCCCTTTACTCCTTTCTTCCCCTCGATCCTCTGTTCGGGTTTCCTTCCCTCCCTCGTCCGCTCCATCCTTTTCTGCCCCTCCGTCCCGTCCCGTCCCGTCCCTGCTGCGCGCGCCCTTCTCTGTCTTTGCCTCCCTCCCTCCTTCCCTCCCCGAGCCGTTCCCTTTCTCTTCCCTTCTTTCTGCTCCGCTTCTGCCACTCCCCTTCACTCTTCCGTCCATCCCCTGCCGCGCTCCCTTTCTCTCCCCCCCCCCTCCCCGCGTCCTCCCGTGCCTTCTGCATTTCTCCATCGCGACCTTGCGGCGATCCCTCTCTCCCCACCGAGGATCCCCTTGCCTGCCTGCCTGCCTCCGTCCGTCCGTCCGTCCCTCTTCCCTCCGCCCCTTCCTCGCCCCCCGCCGCCTGGTCCCTCCTCACCTCTCCGGACCGACGGACAGGGATCGTGGTGGTGCCGCCTGCTGCCCACGGACGGACGGACGGACGGACAGGACGGTGCGTCTCGGGCCGGAGCTCGGCACGGAATGGCCGGGCGGCGGGGGGCGGCGGGGAGGACACCGGGCGGGCGGGCGGCTCAGCAAGCCTTAATTGGTAAAGAGCAGAGTCGACGGGAGGGGGGAGGGAGGGGGAGCCGGTGGCAGCAGCAGATGGATGGAGGGAGCCAGCGAGCGAGCGAGCGAGAGGGGGGTGGGGTGGGAGGAGGGACCCAGACGCCGCCCCCGGGATGAGCTCAGAGCCACTCCAACCCGGGGTAGAGGGTGCCGCCCCGATCCGGAGTAGAGCGATGGGGGAGTGCGCCGGTGGTCGTGTCGTGGTAGTTTTGCCCTCTAGGGGGCGCCAACTCTAGACTGGGATTGGACAGCTCGGTGAATTGACGAGAGGGGCATTCCCCTCCCTCCACTAGGTGGCATCAGCCCTGCGGTAGTGACTGGGCTGTGCGAGAGGATAGGCTAGAGCAGGAGTGAAGCAAGGTGAGGGGGCTACCTCTAGGACACAGATTTTTGGATGCTCTTGAAAGGTGCCGAAGGGCAGAACAAACAGGTCTGGACCATGGGGCACCAGCCACAAGGGACTGGGCACCACTTGCCCACCTCCCATTCATTTCAGTGGGGCATTCACAGAAGAACATCTCTGTCAAAGGTGGGCAACTTGTGGTCCTCCGGATGTTTTAGCTTACAAGTCCCATCAGCCCTAGGCAGCATAGACAATGGTGAGGGATCATGGGAGTTGTAGGTGAAAACATCTGGAGGGTCACAAATATTGGATTGTGCCCCATGTGGGGCGGGGGAGAGTGCCATTTGGATTTTCTGCCTGAAGCACCAAAATGCCTTGGGCGAGACAACTCTGATCTCTAGGGCTTCCTTCCCCCCCCCCCACTCTAAACTTTGGGGAGGTTACAGCAAATCCCCCCCTCACACAGAGCGAGAGTTACACACTATTAGATTGCCCCATTTTGCCCACATTGACCCAGGGATCGTTCAGCTTAGTCATGATGCTGTTCCATGCCCCATCACTCCTGGCTGGGGATGAATCATGGGCATAAGAGGTGGTGTGTTGGTGGGGGGTGGGGAGATGGTCACCCCATGGGGGTAGGGAAGAGAAGCAGAGAAGCCAGGAAGTGGGAGGAAATGAGAAAATGGCAGGCACCGGTTTTGGGGGTGATAAGTTGCTGCTGGGCATTGCCACAGCCGGACGTGCTGAGTGACTGTCTTGGTGGATAAAGACTTGGGAGAGAAACTATACGGATGCTAAAATAACAACACATGGTTCATTATTTGTAAGAGATAAGGTGTACGGAACCCGCCTTTGCGTGTAAAAATCAATAAAGCGTTAAATTTAAAAGTAAGTTAAATTATCTATGTGATTTATGAACAAGTTAAAAACTACCGGTCACACAATACAGATCCTTGGGGGATCCCACTGTTTACATCTCTCCACTGAGAGCTGACCATTCCTTTCTATTCTTTAACCAGTTACCAGTGCATATGAGGACCTTTCCTCTTTTTTGGTGACTGCTGTTTGCTCAGGAGCCTTTGGTGAGGTGAGGGACTTTGTCAAAAGCCTTTTGGAAGTCCAAGTAAACCATATCTACTGGATCATCCCTATCCATATGCTTGTTGACACTCTCAAAGAACTCTAAAGGTTAGTGAGACAGGGCTTAACTTTGCAGAAACCATGTTAATTCTTTTTCAGCAGGACTTCTCCTTCTATAGGTTTGATAATTTTATCTTTAGTCATGCTTTCCACCAATTTACCCTGCATAGACATAAAGCTAACTGGCCTGAAATTTCCTGGATCCCCCTTGGATCCCAGCCCCCACTCTTTTTCTTTCTTCCTTTTTACAAAAATGATGTTACATTGGCCATTTTTCAGTTCTTCAGTACAGAGGCCAATCTTAGGGACATGTTACATAGTTTTGTGAAAAGATCAGCAATTTCATGTTTGCGTTCTTTAAGAACTCTCAGATGCATACCATCTGGACACGGTGATTTGTTTGTGTTTAATTTGTCAATAAGATCTAGAACTTCATCTCTTGTCACCACTATTTGCCTGAGTTCCACAGACACCCTTCCTGAAAACATCTATTCAGGCACATGTCCTGTAGTGCAGATGCAAAACAAACACAAAAAAAAAAACCATTCACCTTCTCTGCAATCTCTCCTTATCCTTCTTTAGTACTTCTTTAACTCTGTTGGTACTTCTTTAACTCTTTAACTCTCCAATAGTCAAACTGCCTCCCTAGCCAGTTTCCTGCTTTTGGTGTATTTAAAGATTTTTTTAAAATTATTGTTGGTCTTAATGTTATTAGCAATAAAGCTCCTTAAAATCTTCTTCTTCTTCTTCTTTTGCATCCCTTATTGCTTGCATTTCTTTTGTGCAAATTCATGTTCCTTTTAGTTCTTGTTTGATCAAGACTTCCAGTTTCTGAAGGAAACCTTCTTTTCTCTAATCACTTCCTTGACATTGCTTGTCAACCAAGCTGGTGACCTCTTGGACTTGGTGCTACCTTTCCTAACCTGTGGTATATATTCTAGCTGCGCTTCTATTATTATGGTTTTGAGCAACCCCCAAGCAGTGGAGGCTGGTGACTCCAATGTCAGCAGGGCTGCATATCAACTCCAGATTTTATTCTGAACTATCCATGGTGCTGATCCATATCCCCAAAAATAACTTCAGCACCACGGATAGCTCCTTAAACCTTAAAATCTGAAGCGGATATGCAGCCCCGCTGACATTGGAGTCACCAGCTTCCACTGCCCCCAAGTATTTTGGAGAGATTTGACCCTCTTAATTTTCCCTTTTAACTTCCTATTTACTTGTCCCCTCAGTTTAGAGAAGTTTCCCACTTTTGAAATCAAACGTGACTGTGTTGGACATTCTCTGCAATTTTCCACATACATATAAAGTTAAACTAAGTTTGATAGCACTGTGGTCACTGTTTGCAACTGATTCATCAACACGGACATTTTGCACTAGGTCCAGGGCACCACGTAGGATTAAGTCCAGGGTCACCTCCCCTTGGTTCCATGACCAACTAACTGTTCTAGGGCAAAATTGTTTAGGGTAATAAAGAAAGTTCACCTCTTTATTGTGACCAGAACACACAGTCAGTCAGTCAGGCGATCACTCATGACCGAGTAAGATTGTCTTCCAGGATAAAAAAAAAAGAAGAAAATTTACAAAAAGGAGATTTTAAAAGGAGGAAAATTCTAAAGAAAATTGTGTAGACTCTAGCGATGGGTCCGTAAGTGACTGTGGAGGCCAATTCTAGATCCACACAGCTTCCCACAGTGAGGACACAGGTTACCAGATGGAAGATGGTCCTGTAAAGGATTCATTTGACGTGCTTTTCCCTTAGCACGTTTCTCCCTTTCACCTTGCACTCGAGCTTCTTCAAAGTCCATGGATATTGTATGCCTGCGAAACATGGACTATCTATAAACGTCACCTCCAACTCCTTGAAAGATTTCATCAACGTTGCCTCCGGAAAATCCTGCGAATTACTTGGGAAGATAGGCGAACAAATGTCAGTGTACTGGAAGAAGCAAAGACTACTAGCATTGAAAAAATGATCCTTCAACGCCAACTTCAGTGGACCAGTCATGTTGTTCGAATGCCTGACTGCCGTCTCCCAAAGCAGTTACTTTATTCCCAACTCAAGGACCAGAACACACACTTATCCAGTGTATGTGAGGGCAATTGAAATCACCCATTACTACAACACTTTCTCCTTTGGATGCCTCCCCAATTTTATTCTCCGCTTCAAGGTCACCCTGAGGATTTTGGTCAGGGGGATGATAGCAAGTCCTCAGTATTAAATTACTTTTGCAGACTAGGATTGGTCTCCACAGCGATTCTGTGGAGAGGTCTCCTGCTTTTGAGGTTTCAAGTTTGTTCGACACTATGCCCTCTTTGACATACAGAGTGACACCACCCCCAGAATGCCTTTCTCTGTCCTTCCGATAGAACTTCTGATGAGAACCATATCTCATTGGTTCTCTCCATTCTACCAGGTTTCCATTTTGCCCACTGTATCTATGTTCTCCTTTAAAACCAAGCATTCCAACACTCTCATTTTGGCTCAGAGGCTTCTAGCATTTGGAAACACCAATACATGTCCCTCCCTAGATGTGTCTGGCATGTGCATTTTCCCCTATGGCCTTTCCACGTATATGAACAGCTATCATGTTTCACTATACACTCATGGCCCATTTCCACCGCGGCCTCATTTGGGCAATCAGAAACATTGTCACTTTCACCCCTTAGGATGATTCTACCTGAACCGAAAGCTCCTGATCGCTTTCCCCCACAATTCAGTTTAAAAGGTGCTCTGCACCTTTTTGATGTCATGCGCCAGCAGTCCAGTTCCGTTCTGCTTTAGGTGGATCCCATCTCTCTTGTACTGGCCCAGCTTATCACAAAACGTTCCTCAGTGCCTAACAAATCTAAACCCCTCCTCCCTACGCCACCGTCTCATCCACACATTGAGGATCCTCAACTTCATCTTTCTAGTTGGCCCTGTGTGTGGAACAAGTAGCATTTTGGAGAAAGCTACCTTGGAGGTCCTGGTTTTCAAACCTTCTACCTAGAAACCTAAGTTTGGCTCCCAGGACTTCATGACTAAATTTCCGTGCATCATTGGTGCCAATGTGCACCACGACCACTGACTCCACTATCAACCAGGCTATCTTGACAAGGGGCTCCCATGTCTGCCCACCTAGGCCACTATTTTGCACCTGGCTCTGGTTGATGGACCTCCAGGTTGTAGTAAAAGACAAAGTAGATCCTGTAAGCCTGAAGTCTGCCCGCTCTTGGCCTACTCTGATTGGTAGCAGCTCTCTAAGGTCTTTGGCAGAGGCCTTCCCCAGCACTTTCCCAGGCCTTTCCCATGCGTGTGTGTGTGTGTGTGTGTGGGAGGAGATTTGGAGGAAGGAAATGGTGAGCGTATAGAAACTTCAAGCAAGCAAGCTCCTTCTCTGCTATCCATTGTCCTCTTCTAAAAAAGTAACAGTATTGGGGTGGTAACACACACGGTACTGTTAGGTTTAGTGGGGGTGCAGAAGTGAATGGAGTGCAAAATATCTCCTGACTTAGATTCAAGGTGACTATACGTCACGGTCTGGTGACACATGCAAGTCAACAAGTTTGCAAGTCAACAAGTTTGCAAGTCAACATGTTATGTAATTGTTGCGTAACCGTTGTATAACCCTCCTATTGTTTATAGTTAAATACTATAAAGTAGGGGTGAGCACGGTGTTGTGCTACCATCTTCAAGAACCTCTCTTCTGCGTGTGACACGCCTTAATCTCGTAAGAGTCTTACAACTGAATAAACACTTTATTATCAATACATTGCTTTCGCTTTCTTCCTTCCGTGCGTAATACTAAGAGTTAAGCAGGCAAAGCTTTTACTCTAGTTTACTCTCACATCGGTTATGGGCCCAGGATAAGATAAGAAAGGCAATGTTTATAGTAAATGTTTATGATTACTGAATGCTGTTTGTGCAGTTTGGAATGCTAGAGCTTTGATAACAGCGGCTCGGATTACAGCACTTCTTTGACTGAAAGTACAGCAGAATGGCAGAAGAATGCAGAGACAGAGGCTTCACTTTTCCACAGCTGACAGATCATAATTTCTCAATATGGTCTCAGTGTATGGAAGCACAGCTACGCATGGACAATATATGGCATGCTGTAACAAATGATCCACCAGCGCAAGTGACGGCTGCATGGACAACTGCTGATCAAAAAGCAAGTGCTCTAATAACTATGGGTGTCTCTGATGAGCAACTGGTGAATGTTCGAGAACCACAAACTGCTAAACTCAAGTGGGAGGCACTATGAGCTATTCATCTCCGGCGGGAGACTGGATCTACAGTTGTTTTCTTTAAGAAGCTATATCGGGCTGAGCTAACCAAGGATGGTGACGTATGTGCTCATTTACGGCATCTGAGGTTGCTGCGTGACGAATTGTTATCTCGAGGAGTCGAGATACCGGATTTACAATTCTGTTATGTTGTTCTCAGCAGTTTGGATGTTTCCTTTGAAGGCATCGCTTCTCAGCTGGCAGCCATCCCAGCAGCACAGCTGACCGTGGAACTGATTCAGGCGAGGCTTGTGACTTCAGCTGAAGAATCAGCGGCAGCTTTAAAAGCGAAACGATGCTTTTCTTGTGGGAAGATAGGACATTTTAAAAAAGATTGCAGGAAGAAAAAGAAAGCTGGAAAACAGCAGGGGGCTTCCAAGCCGACCTCTGGGGTGAAATTAAGCATTGTTAATTGAAACAGGCAAAACAAAGGGAACTTCTTACTTTGTTTTTGACAGCGGAGCTACCCGACACATGTGCAGAGATAGATATTTGTTTACAACTTTTACTAAACAAAAGGGGAAGATTCATCTTGTGGAGAAAGCCAACCTAAGCCCCCTGCCTGACACACACACCCTCACCAAGGAGGGGGGAAGGAGACCCATGGGGGGGGGGGAGACAGACAGTCTCCACAGATGCCAAAGGGGACAAACAACATCTGCATAGAATCACCCCAGGGGGGAAGGCAGGAAGCATCACCAGGTTTGTCAATGCTCTCGCATATCAGCCCCATCTACATAAGACTTGAATACCTCTCCAGACAGGTTTGTCAATGCTCTCGCATATCAGCCCCATCTACATAAGACTTGAATACCTCTCCAGAGCAGACACTTCGGCACCCCTAGGAAATGGCCACTCAACACCATAGGATGGGACCATTAAACAAGTGGCTTCAAAGGGACCCCATCCCACGGGGGGAGGGCGTCACCCCACCTGACCCAAAAGGCCGCCCCTCAGGGAGGGTGTCAACCCACCTGATCACGGAGGGAAGGGCTACCTGAAACACCAAGGTATAAAACACCCTGCGCAAGGGAACTGGTTGTTGTTCAGCAATCTTGCCCATGCCTGGGGTAAGGGAACAAAGGATCGACAACCCCGGGTAGCAGCACCCAGGCGCGCTCCAGCTAGCTGGAATCACTGGCCGCTTGGGTTGACCGGACCCCCGGGAAACCAAGCTGAAATCACTGGCCGCTCGTGTTGACCGGACCCCCGGGAAACCAAGCTGAAATCACTCACAAGTCGCTTGGGTAGACCGGGCCCCCGCCGGGAACCCAGTTAGCCGCTTGGGTAGACCGGGCCTCCGCCGGGAACCCAGCTAGCCGCGTGCGGTTGACCGGGCCTCTGCCGGGGCCCGAGCTGAATTAACTAGCTGAGAGCCCTGAACTCACGGTGTCCTTGAGGCTTCTTGCTTGTTACTTTGTACCGTACTGATAAGCTGTATTGCTGGCGTGGGTCTGAGTTTGGAAAGGTAATTTTGTAAATAAACCTGTTTTCTAAAAGATACTTTTGTGGCTATAAGTTATCCCTTCGTTCTGGGCTAAGGGTGAGGCGCTGGGGACCTCGGAGAAGGCCCGCCCCAGGGCTCGCTACCCCTTAGCATTGAACCCGCGCAGAAGACCAGGTTGTCAGTCTTCGACTCATCTTGCCAATGGTCAGGTATTTGACAGTCATGGTTTTGGAACTGTGTTTCTTGAGAGTTTGAACACAACAATCAAGAATGTGTTATTTGCCCCTGACTTATCAGAAAATTTACTGAGCATTTCTCAACTGACTAATCAAGGGTTTATTGTAAAATTCTCTGTAGCTAAATGTGAAATACTGAAAGATGGGAAAGTATTTTTGTTTGGAAAGCTAAAAAATGGTTTGTTTCTTTTATCATACAGGGTTTGTAATGATGTAGAAGAAATAGAAGGTAGTAAAGTTTCCACTTCAAAGGTCAATGCTTCTGTACATGATAATTGTATACATGCATACCATAGAATGTATGGTCATTTGAATTTTCAGGCTGTGAAGAAAATGCAGACAATGGTTGAAGGTATGCACTTGCAAAAGTGTAATTTTCACATGAAATGTATTTCTTGTGCGCAACACAAGGTAAAGCAAGCACCTAAAGGTAAGCAAACTGGGAGACATGCTGAAAAACCCTTTCAGTTTGTTCATGGTGATCTAGTGGGTCCTCTAACAGTTTCCAGAGGAGGGGCACGCTATTTCATGGTGTTGGTTGATCAATACACGAGATACACGTTTGTTTACATGCTATCAAATAAAGCTGAAGCATTGGACAGATTCCAGGAATATTGTGCTTGGGTGGAAAACAAACATAATACCCATATCACTTGTTTGTTTACAGATATGGGAGGGGAGTTCAATTCAGCGCAATTTGACGCATTTCTAACGAAACGTGGTATTGAACACATGGTAGCCAGTCCACGCTCACCATGGCAAAATGGATTGTGTGAAAGAAAAAATCAGACACTGTTACATGGATTGAAATGTCTTTTAACTGATGCTAATTTGGATAATGTGTTTTGGGCAGAAGCACTGAATTGTTTCAATTATGTACACAATAGAAGTTTCAGTTCTGTGTTGAATTGTACACCTTATGAGAAGCTGTATAACAAGAAACCTACTGTGAAACACTTCAAGATTTTTGGGTCTGATATGTGGGTGCACACAGCTCAGAGTCAGAAGCTAGGAAAAAGAGGCTTGCATGGGATTTTTCTAGGATATGAGAAAGGTGCATATCGTGTTCTCATGTCTGACACCCAGACTGTAAGGTTGTCTAGAAGTGTTGAGTATAATGCTAATTGGGAAAAGGTTGGGATTTTTCAACCCTATTCTGTAGGCACTACTGATCCTGAGGATTCAGGTTCAGAGTCAGATTCAGATACAGAATCAGAATCAGAATACAAAAGCATTAAGAGTACTCCAAGACAGTCAGGTGAATCTGACTCCTCTGATACTGAAACACCACATGGTTCAGAGGATGAAACTGAACAGAAACCATTGTTCACCATTGGTGCAAGTTCATTGAAACAGGAAACTGATAGTTCTGATGAGGACAGGAAAAGGTTGCGTAGATCAAAACGTCCTACTAAACAACCTGTGAGATATCAGGATGAATTTGCAGGAAAAGCCATTTTTGAACCTCAGAGTTACAAGGAGGTAGAGGAATTGTCTGCTAAGGAAGCTACACCATGGCTTCAGGCTATGCAAGCTGAGTTAAATTCTTTGGATAAGAACAAAACATGGAAGCTGGTAAAGAAACAGCCATCCATGAAAATAATTGATAGCAGATGGATTTTTAAAGTGAAAACTGACCACACCGGAAAGGTGGCACGTCACAAAGCGAGATTAGTTGCACGTGGTTTTGCGCAAATTGAAGGTTTGGATTACCACGAGGTATTTGCACCTACAATTCGCTTTGAAACAATCAGACTGATGTTTAAGATTGCTGCTGAGAGAAATCTGAATATTTCACATTTGGATGTTACCACAGCGTTCTTGTATGCTCAATTGTCTGAGGACATTTACATGCAACCACCGGATGGTGTTGCTGTGAAAAAAGACGTGGTTTGTCATTTACAGAAGTCTTTGTATGGACTTAAGCAATCAGCAAGGTGCTGGAATTCTTTTAACTCAAACATTGCTGGATTTGGGATTTGCACAGGGAGTGGCAGATCAATGTTTGTTTGTTAAACAGGAACAGGGACATAAACTGTATGTACTTTGTTATGTTGATGATCTATTGCTTTTCTGGGAAGACAAAAAGCAATATGATAAACTGATACTGGATTTGAAATCTCATTTTGAATTGAAATTGCTTGGCAATGTGACCAACTATCTCTCAATTGAAGTGGAGGACGCCTCTCCGAGAAAGCCAGGTCAGTGCGCCCGGAGTAGTGGTGGGGCGCTGGGACGAGCAGCGTTTAATACAGCGGCCGCCTTTTAGCTGTTGGCGGCCGCTCGTCTTTTTTGCTGGGGCTTGCTGCGGCTGCGACGAGCAGCTGATCCTCGCACAGATTGCCAGGGATTGGTTGCCGTGACGCCGAGCTGGAGCCTAGGCGCCTCCCCCCCACCTTGCCTCGCTCCGCGCCGCCTCCCGCCCACTTCGCCTCGCCTCGCCTCCCCCCCCTCGCCTCGCCTCGCCTCGCCTCGCCTCCCCCCCCCTCGCCTCGCCTCGCCTCCTCGCCTCGCTTCGCCTCCCCCCCCGTCGCCTCGCTTCGCCTCCCCCCCTCGCCTCGCTTCGCCTCGCCTCCCCCCCCTCGCCTCGCTTCGCCTCGCCTCCCCCCCTCGCCTCGCCTCGCCTCCCCCCCCTCGCCTCGCCTCCCCCCTCGCCTCGCCTCCCCCCTAAGGAAAGGGATAAAGAAGGCAGTATTTTGCTTCATCAAACCAGGAAAATCATGGATGTGATTGAAATTGAAAAGCTGCATTTGGAGCATGCTAACTCGGTAGATACTCCAATGGTTGTTGATTTTCAAGCACATGCTGATGGAAAACAGTTTGAGGATGCAACACTGTACAGAAGCATATTAGGACAGCTAAGTTTCATTGCACATGCAACAAGGCCTGATATTGCTGTCAGTGTGAACCTATTGAGTAGGCAAACTGTTAACCCCACAGAACATGCTTGGAAAGCTCTGAAAGAGTTGTGCGTTATCTGAAGGGAACATTGCACTTCAGACTACGTTTCACATCTCAAAGCACAGGTGGCTTACAGATTCATGCAGATGCCAGTTTTGGTAGTGATAGTAGGGACAACAAAAGCACCTCTGGAGTTTGTTATTGTTATAATAATGCATTGTTTGATTGGGCTTGCAAGAAACAATCTACTGTAAGTTTGAGTTCAACTGAAGCTGAACTGAATGCATTGAATTATGCCATTGTAAATCTTGAATGGTTATTGCAATTGTTTAAAGATGTTGGAATTGATGTGGAAAAACCTATCACAGTTTTTCAGGACAACCAAGCCAGTATTGCTATTTTGAAAACAGATAGCAATAAACAAAGAACAAAGTATTTGCAGATAAAATTGAGTCATGCAAAGGAATACATCAAAAGTGGTCTGATGCGAGTTCAGTTCCTGGCTGGTAGAGATATCCCAGCAGATCTCTTGTCAAAGCCAATTGGAAAAGAACAGCACCAGAAGCTGACAAAACTGTTGCTGTTGTATTAGATGGATACCACGTTCTACACCTACACTAAACGCAGGGGGGTGTTAGGTTTAGTGGGGGTGCAGAAGTGAATGGAGTGCAAAATATCTCCTGACTTAGATTCAAGGTGACTATACGTCACGGTCTGGTGACACATGCAAGTCAACAAGTTTGCAAGTCAACATGTTATGTAATTGTTGCGTAACCGTTGTATAACCCTCCTATTGTTTATAGTTAAATACTATAAAGTAGGGGTGAGCACGGTGTTGTGCTACCATCTTCAAGAACCTCTCTTCTGCGTGTGACACGCCTTAATCTCGTAAGAGTCTTACAACTGAATAAACACTTTACTATCAATACATTGCTTTCGCTTCCTTCCTTCCGTGCGTAATACTAAGAGTTAAGCAGGCAAAGCTTTTACTCTAGTTTACTCTCACAGGTACATGTGCATAAGAAGCAGTGAGAAAACACGGGAGGGTTCCAAATAGAGGAGCCATTCCATCATTTGGAAGCCCCACAACATTCTGCATTTGAAGGAGGGCAATTGCACAATAAAAGCCTCATCTGGAAGCACCCTGAATCTGAGTAACTTGCCCAAAGCCTGCCTAAAAATATGTGGCTAAGCAGGGATTTGAATCCAGGACTGCTGGCTGCACATCCAATGTCACGTTCAGGAGCTGGCCCAGCAGTCAGTTGAATGGAATGTGTGTGTGTGCAAAAGCATAAGTGATAGGAAGTGCAATTGGGTGCATTCCTGCCACTACCAGCATGACCATATTTGCACACCTTGAAATGAATTTGTGTGACATGAAGAATATTTTTGATTCACACAGGCAGGCTTTACTGCTGGAGACATTTCAAAATAAGCATGGTGATGTAGTCCCACTCATTAATGCCCGCAACTACGTACTTCACTTCCGGATGGTTCACACAAGCACTTCAGTTTAAGCTACTACTGCTCCTCTTTGTTTCACGCCCATACTGAGAAGAGAAGGAATGGCTCTCCCATATTCCTTTGCATTGAGTAAGGGAGAATTGGGGAGGGATGAGGCCGCCTTTGAAAAAGGACACTACGCAGCTATTTCTGTCCATATGTGATGCTCTACTGTGGAACCATCTCCTCTTTGATGGCTCTCTTGGGAAGTAACTGTAAACATGTTGGATTTTCCAGCACTGACTAAAAACAGTGTCTTTAGGTACCTAGCAGATTTTTTGTAACATATGTTCTCTTCTCAGCACACTAACTAAATACCAAGCTGTTGCGGGTCACTTGTGAATCCTCAGATATACTCACACATCGATCGAGTTTACACACGTATGGTAAAGATGCTAGGAAACCCTGCAAAATCTAGATTTCTGAATCAGGCTTTCGAGAGTCCGCACCCTGCCAATCCACTTTGGACAGTCCCCAAACCATTTAGGGCCTCAGGGCCTGTCCAAAATGGACATAATCAAGCTATTTCAGGCCTCCTGCAGGCCCTTGTGTACAGTGATGTCATTCCCACACTTCAGGGCTGGAAATGTTCATGATGTTTACATCTATGAATGGGATTCTTCTCCACCTCACACTTTGCATTATTTACTAGAGACAGGAAGGAGGAACACCCAAGAAGGGGGCTCCATTTATGGTGGTGAAGGCCAACATCAGCATCCTTGCAGAAGCCCTGGAATCGGCCAAATGTATATGGTATGTCCAGCAACAAAAAGGTGGCCTTCGGAGCTTTGAAAGGAGCCTTCCTAGACTTTTCCTACCTGTGTGTGTGCGCGTGCGTGCGTGCGTGTGAGAGAGAGAGAGAGAGAGAGAGAGAGAGAGATGAACAACCCCCCTTTCACGACATAAACACCACACAGCAGGGGGCTGAGGGTGGCCATGATGTGTCTTCTTTTACAGAGGACCATCCTCTGTTTGAAGGTGTTCTCTATTTGAAGGGCTGTCCAGTGCAAGTCCAGTTTAAAGATAAAGAACCACAAGAACTGCTATTGCCCATCCACAGTTAGGGACTGAACAGGCAGGCCCACACAGGCTACCTGTTCTGAACAGGCTGTTCACAGTCTTCCACACTATGGTGCGATTTCATAGATTTCATAGATCATAGAGTTGGAAGGAGCCTACAAGGCTATCGGGTCCAACCCCCTGCTCAATGCAGGAAACTAGAGGAGGGGTCTCTCATCCAAGTAATAACCAGGCCTGACCCTGCTTAGCTTTCCACGCCCAGACAAGCTGAGTCACTACTGCATTTCTACTGAAATCATAATTATTATAACTCTACTAATCTATGATTCTATGATACACACACAAGTACATAAATTTTATGCAAATCTGTGGCCTCTTCTGTCCTCTATTTTGGTGATGCAGTTCCTCTTTTTTGGCAATCCGTCAGTGGCCACCCTTACAGCAGGCTGTGAGGTCCCAATCCAGAGTCCCTATTAATTTTCCAGGCATACAAAGGGCACCTGGGAAATTAATCCAATTTCACCAGACTATTTCAGCAACTGAATTGCAGGTGGGTGGGTGTACCCAGTCCCAGTGCAGGGCATTTAATCTGTGCTGGTCTGCTGCTCATCTACACAAATAGATGGGGAGGGAGAGCTGCAGAACTTGTGCGGTCTTTGTGGAACACTTTTTCCTTTCCTTGTGGGCAGGGATTCCCAGGGGACAAAAAGGTCTCTTTAGGGCCTTTCAGTTTTGCACTATACCAAATTGGTAGGCCAGACTGCTGCTTTGTGTACGTTTCCTAAGAATATGGAAGGAAGTGTCTCATGGTAGAGTTGCGTATGCCTGTCACCATTTCACTCCCGACATGCTTACAAGTTCATGACTAGTTCAGGCACAATTTAGATGGTGCTCCGGCAGCCAAACTTAACACCACAACACCGGGGGTGGGGGTGATGCACAGCCATCCCAAGACATTTTGCTGCCTGAGGCAGAGTAGCAAATGGCATCCCATCTCACCCACCACCACCAGTCAAAGTACATAGTACTCAAGGTCAGTCAAGTTATTTTTGCCACCCTGCCAAAACAAACAGACAAACAAAACAAGTGTTCTCCCTGTAGTGCAAATGCAACAACAACGAAGATGAATCATTATCGATGTGCTGCCCTTTCATGACACCAAAAAGCACACGCCCCACTCTGCCTAATAGTAGGGCCAGCCCTGGGATGCAAAAGGTCTTGGGGACAGGGCAGGCGAAGGCATCCCACCTTCAGGTGATCCCTGCTGATGTGCAAACCAGCATAAGCCAGCTTCCAGCACCAGCACCAGCACCTACACATCAGATCTCTGACCCGACATGCTCAGGGTTACAAGGAACAAGCTTCTCAGGCTTCTGCCAGTCTGGCCTTACCTTCCTGGGGAATTGCCAGCAGTGCTTCTCCTGAACCCAGAATCCTTTGGGGTGCTTGAGATGAATTAGAAAAGAATTGGTGTCACCAGAGAGAGGGAAGGCCCTAAAATTAACCAGCCCACTTCTCTATAACAGGGATGGGGACTTGGACTCGAGGACTCGACTTGTGAGTCGGACTGAGTCCCCCCTCTGACTCGAGTCTGACTCGAGTCCCCATATTTTTAATGGGACTCGAGACTCGACTCAGGACTCGAGACCAAGGACTCGTCAACATCCCTGGGCTGTGCCAGAAGGAGTGGAGAGGAGTGCGATCACCGGTGAAGAGCGCATGAGATTTATTTTGATTGATGTGTTGTTGTGGGGGGTTAGGGTCAGGCATTTTGGGTTTGGCTGCCTCTGTCTGCCTGTTTGGGGTTCCCTGCCTCCTCTGCCTGCCTGGTCTCTTCTTAACCAGTTCCACAGTTTGAATTGTCCAAGACAAACGCCTCTGCCTGCCTGCTTTGGGGTTGCCTGCCTCCTCTGCCTGTCTGGTTATTTTGGGTTTGTCTGCCTGGTCTGTTCTTGCCAAAATCAGTTGCAGAGTTTTGAAATAAAAAGGCACACTTGTGCCTAGAATTTATTTAAGCCACACGTCTGAAGAAGCCTTATTTTGTTTGGGGAAAACCCCATTGATTTTAATAGGGACTCGTGGAGTCAGTTTTGGGAGTGACTCGGGACTCGTGAGTCACCATTTTGGACCAAGGACTTGGGCTCGGACTCGAGACCAAAGACTTGTGACTTGACTCGTGACTCGAGACCAAGGACTCTTCAACATCCCTGCTCTATAATCAGGCAATAACCTTTATTACAGGGGTGGGGGACATTTTCCAGCCTAAGGGCCACATTGGCTCTAGGTAAGGATGTCAGGGGGCGCGTGCCAGCAGTGGGTGGGGCTACACCCCAAAGTGGGCAGGGCCACTACACTGCTGGCATGTAGGCCACTGACGTGATCGCTCAGACACAGATACACGCAGTGGAGGCTGGTGACTCCCGTGTCAGTGGGGCTCCTTATCCATTGCAGCTTTTATTCTGAGCTTTATAGGAGCTATCCACGGGGCTGTACTCCACCCCCAAAATAGGTTCACCACCATGGAGCACCACAGATAGCTCCTATAAAGCTCAGAATAAAAGTTGCAATGGATAAGGAGCTCCACTGACATAGGAGTCGCCACCAGCCTCCCGCATGCACACAAAACAACTAACCAAAATGTACACAATGGGGAAGCTCTCGAGTTCTCCAAAACCCTTCAGCAGGCTGGTTGTTACACAAAGCAAGGGGTGTGGGTGAGGATTGGCTATCCTATCCTTTGACCAAGATTAAGCAATCAGTCAATTCAGAATAAGACAGGAAGCATAAGAGGAACTGAAATATGTCATACCAGAACCGACATGAAAATCCAGGTTCTAGATGTCACTGGCCTGGGTTGTTTGCCTAGTTAGACTAGAGCAGTGTTCTCCAACCTTAGGCCAGCTACACTGGCTGGGGCATGCTGGGAGTTGTAGGCCAAAAACATCTGGGGACCCAAGGTTGGAGAACATTGGACTAGAGAGGTATAAATGTTATCTTCTGGTGTGCTGACCAGTGCCACTTCCAAGTTTCTGAGAGCCCTTGGGCAAGATACTCTCAGTGGGCCCCCTCCCTCAGTGAGTCTACCATCTCAGCACCATTGTCACCAGCAGCTCTTTCTCCTCATTGCTCCCACTTGCTTGCTTGACAGGTAGAGAGCCAAAGAGCAAGCAGGCAGGGCCATCTACTGCCCCTCCTTCTTACTACCACCACCGTTGTCTGGGCAGGACAGGAGTGAAAGCCAAGTGAACAAGCAGGTTGACATGGTGAGGAGGAGGAGCAACTCCAAGGGGCTCTTGCCAGTGGGCCCCTGGTTGGTGTGGGCCCTCGGCAGGTGCCCGACCATGCCTACCCTTGACAGTGGTCCTGGTGCTAACCTAACCTGAAAAGGATATTCCAAAATCCACAGTCAGGCCATGCATATATTAGGACCTGTCCAGCCAAAATGTTACAAATTAATAAGTGTTTGAGTTTTCCAGAACTCCTAACCAGACTAGTTATTAAACAAAGCGGGGTCAGGCGAGCGGGGAGAAAAAAGCTAGCCTGATGCTGAAGTCACAAAGAATGCATTTAGTCACAGTCTTGTCGGAGGAGGTAACAGGCTTAATTGAATTTGTTAAAACAAAGTAAGCCATGCTGATCCATAAGAAAAATTCCAAAATCCACAGTCAGGCAGTACCTTTTATTAGGACCAACCAAATATGGACAGAATTGTAGGCAAGCTTTTCAACATCTCCAGAGCCTGATCAAGAGATCTAGAGATTTCAAAAGCTTGCCCACAATTTATGTATATTTGGTTGGTCCTAATAAAGGTATTGCTGTTGTGATATGTATCACTTCACCAGCTGTAGCACACTGTTTACACATGGAAAGAACAGAATGGCTGTAAACAAGTTTGTTATGTCTTTCTGGGTTCTCGTGTTTTTCGCATGGGAAGCCTAGACCGTGGGAGCATTATGAGCTAGTCACATGGTTTGTATGTTCTGATGACGTGCTAACTTGTTTTCTGTCTGAAGCCATCTTAGAGAGAGGCAGGACTGCTTTCTCTCTTCTCCTTTGTTCTTCTTGCTGGACTTTTGTCACTGCAACAATGTAACTTCTTTGCTGAGGTGGAGTGAAGCTCAACTTACTCCACTGGATGTAATGCTTGCTATGCATTTATACTCTGCACATGGACTGTAACTAGGAAATGTATACTCTGTAGAACTTTACTTGCTAAGTGAATAAACAGGTAGAATTAGACCCTGACTCCATGGATTAATCTGCAAACGGGGAAGCTGGAAGCAAGTTGGATTACAGGCAGGCTGGGCTGGCATCTTCACAACACGCTGCACGCTGCGTAAAGGGGGGAGCTGAGATCTGGAAGATCTGTGTGTGGAATAACAGGCCTCTGCTAGCACACAGACAGGATTTTAAATCTCCCATGCGCACATGCACTCTGCTGCTCATGCACACGCGCACCAACAATTGCTTGGCTGTGGATTTTGGAATAATGCTCTACTAGGTAATATGCAGGTTATACCTTGAACAAGCCAGAGTGATTGCACATTAAAAGCCTCATCTGGAAGCACTCCTGGTCAAGGGGTTTGTTCCAGCTAGCCAATGGAGAACAATTACAGGATAATGGATGGGGGAACTGGATATGTCCTCAGAAATGTGACAAGGTGGTGTCAAATTCGGAAATGCTGTAGCCACGGCACAGAAAGCAGGGACCCACAAATAAGGTCACCAGACCCACAGTGATGACCAGAAATTTAATTCTGGCAAAAAGCAGGGAAAGCAGAAGGTAGATGTCCAGAAGTTTTGGACTTCAACTCCCAGAAGCCCCTGCCAGCATGGCCAATGGTCAGGAATGCTGGGAGTTGAAGTCCAAAACATCTGGAGATCTACCGTACCTATTTTCTGCTCTCCCCTGCTTTAGTCTACTCTGCTGCAAGAGAGACACTTTTTTTTTAAGCCACCAGCAACACAGAGAGGCAGAGGTTCCTTCTTCCGTTCAAACTGCAAATATATAGTACACAGGAGTGCTTCTAGACCTGGCTTTTTATCTGATTTTACATAGGCATCTTCAACTCCTTTTCCCACCACTTCTTCTTTTTTCTTACTGTGGAAAATCCATTAAGGGACAAGGAGGGAATCACTGCACAATGCCTCCTGACTGTTAGTGCTAGGATCCCTTTGTCTGGAAACACCCCAGGACTCTTCATTGCATTTCTAACGTTGTTTCTTAACTTTATTTACCTTATAATGTAAATGTTATTTATTCAGTTCCTAAATGACCTTTCAAGCAAGCTGATCCTCAAGGTGGCTTATGAAAATAATAATTAAGAGTTAAAACCCATTTTTAAGAGCCTGTTTTCTCCCTCCATATCTTTAGGTATAGATCTGACACAAATGTTTGACCTACTTGATGCAGTGGTGGATGTAGAGATGTTACAGATTCAGGAACTAATTTTCTCTTTGTGTGTCTGTATGCATCTTTTATTTTCCAGTTTAGTTCCAGTTTTAGCAAACAGCTAAAATTAAAAGCAATTAAACATGGATAGCATTCATCCGTGATGTGGAATGTGGTTGAACGGATCTCACAGGTACCAACTGCAGACTGTGATGTGATTAATAGCTAGTAAAACAGTTACTCCATTATATTATAATAGAATAATAATTGTTGTTGTTGTTGTTGTTATTATTATTATTCCTCTTCCCTCCCCATTCCTTTTTCCTCGTGTGTCGTGCCTTTTTAGTGTCTAAGCCTGCAGGCAGGGAGTGTCTTGTTTTACTGATTACACTCCAGGAGCCTTTTTGGCTGAGGCACAGGATAAAAGTACTTTAAATAAATACAAAATAAATGTTATGCCATTTTTAAAGGGTTGTTGTTGTTGTTGTTGTTGTTGTTGTTATATTTATTTATTTGGAGGAACCTGGGATCATCCAATGAAACTGACTGGCAGGAGACAACGGGAAGTAGTACTCCACGCAGTCATTCATTTATGAAACTCCCTGCCATAAGATGTGCGGTGGAGGCCATTAGTTTAGATGGCTTTAAAAAGGGACTAGAGAAATTCATGGAGGAGGACAGGTCCATCAATGGCTACTAACTACATGAAACCTCCAGGTCCAGAAGCGGCACACCAACTGCTGGGGAACATGGGTGGGAGCAACAACAGGAAAGAGCTGTTGCCCTCCTGTCCTGCTCATGGGCTTCCCACAGGCAGCTGGTTGGCCACTAGGAAGCCAGTTGCTGGACTAGATGGACCTTTGGTCTGATTTAGCAGGGCTTTTCTCATGTTCTGTAGTGCAACTCCAGGACAAGAATATGCACGAAAACACCCCCCCACACACACACATATACTACTACAGCACAAACACCCGCAACTTGTTTCCCTCACTCCATAAAATGCTTGGTCATTTTGTGATCCTTTGTGTTGGTTTCTGTTCCTTGGGGGCTGCGCACTCCCCCTCTTGGACTCTGGAGCACACATCTAACCGCAGGGCTGGGAAAGAGCAGCAAGTTTGCCTTCCACGTCCGGACAGGATGTCAGGTCACTGGCACTGTTAAGGGAAGTATCACACAAAGGCTGAAATCCTGTGGTTGGGACATGGTTTCAATGGCTAAATTGAAAGGCAGAGGACCATTGCCTGCAGGGGAGGGCGCGCATTGCAGGAAGACGAGAGGCATGGTGGTGTGCAGAAGGCGGGGAGCGCATGGCATACCCTGCTGCAGGCCTTCATAGATGAAAACAGGACACTTTTGTGTCCCCCTGTTGTCATGCTGAGGATCACTTGGTCACTCCCCCTGCCTCTTCCGCTACTGCAAACTGCTGAGGGCTTTTCTCTGCCTCCTATAGGCCTGGTTGCCAACATTTCAACCAGGCCTTCTTGCTGCTGTGCCGATAACCACAGCTTGGTCGGTAGCAATGAGCAGGCAGGGTGGCCACTTATGAATCACCCCCCCCCACAAAAAAAAGAGAGAACAGAAGAGGACACCAATTTGCATAACAGTCGCATATGCACATTTTTAGGTACAAATTTAGAAAGAATTACTATAATTTTAATAGAAATGCAAGACATCTCACCATTGTGGAGGAGACTGAGTCGGTGACCTGTGTGCCTTGCTCAGTCTCCTTTCCAGGTGCCAAGTGTTGATGGGCAACTCCAAGGCCCCTCCCGGCTCTTCCTTCTGAGGGTTCTTTATCTTTAAACCGGACATGGGCTGGACCGCCCATCAAATACAGGACTATCCTCTGCCAGCTCTCCAAAACAGAGGACTCCCCTTTGTAAAGTAGGCCACCCGGCCACCCTATGGTAAGGCTTTTGAAACACCCTTAAAAAGGCCAGGCATGGGAGCAGGGGCGGGCTGGGGGAGCATTGAAAAGGTGTCGACCTTCGCTATCAGTCATTTACTCTGCCACAGCCTCGCCTCTGAAGCAGGATGTGTGTTAAGAAGCGGACCATAAGAGTTTCCTTTTTATGGTCAGCAGTTTGCTAGCACAGTGGAAGGGAAGCCAGTGCACCATAAAAAAAAATGTCTCAAAGGCATCCCCAAGACTTATAAAAAGAAAGGGAAAAGGATAGTGATTCACAGGGATGAACAGGGCCGGCCCAAGTCATTTTGCTGCTGCCCGAGGCAAACGACAAGATGGTTCTCCACCCCACCCCATTCCAAATACATCAGCTGAATAGAGTGGCAGCTGAAACTTACTTCCACCACAGTGGTGACGGGACGGCATCCTCACAGTACCTGAGAGCAGCGGGCCAGCTTAGAGGGCAAAGTTCTGTCCCTCCGACACCTTGCCGCCACGCTCCCCCACCCCCAGCATCAGGGCTGCCCAAGACATTTTGCTACCTGAAGCGAAGGACAAGATGGCAAACCCCCATCCCACCTACAGGAGTCAACTGGACTGGCAGCTGAATCTTACTTCCAACACGGGTGATGGGACAAGCATCCTCCACCTCACCTGAGGGCAGAGGGCCTAGCTCAGGGGTACAGGGCAGATTGCCTGGGACACACAGCTCTGTTTAATTTATGTATTTATTTACTGTACTTTTAAACCGCCCAATAACCAAAGTTCCCTGGGCAGCGTACAGTGCATCCAAAACAAGGTACAAACATTAGAACAAAATCAAAACAGTGCAGCTCTATTTCTGCCCCCTCTGTGCCCCCTCACTCTGCCTCACGGTAGGGCCAGCTCTGCCCAGTATCTGCTGCCTGAAGGCAGCTGCCTCATGGTAGGGCCAGCCCTGGGGATAAGGTAGCAGAACTGTCTCCGAGGCTGTCCCTGATAAACAGAAGATAGCTGCTGGAGGATATTGCTCCGCATCTCCCAAAAGGTGGCAACAAGATGAGGCGGTTGCAGAGGGCCCTGAGCTGAGACCAAAAGGGGGCTCACTGAAAAAGCCAGACGAAGCTGAACGCGCGCTCCTGGGCAGTGCTAGTATTGTGGAGAATGATGATGAAGCTGACCTTTAGTTATATGATAGAGAGCTGGAAGGCGGAGCTGTAAAAAAAGAAGGGGGAAAAAAAGGGAAAGAAAAGAAAAGAAAAAAGGCGGGGGAGAGAATTTGGCATGCGGTGCGGCTTGGCTAGCTTGCATGAGTCCTCTGGCCAGGGGGACTCTGGAGCGCTTTCAGTTTAGGCACACCTTGCCGGTTAAGCCCCCCCACCCCGCATGGCCTGCTGCCCCCTCAGGCTCCCAGCATCCCAAAGCCAGACCTGGGGGGAGAGCTGGTGCTCCTGAGGGGCCTGCGAGAGAGTTGGCAGAAACAAGTTTGACAGCAGCCCTTCTTCTTTAAACAGCTATTTTTTTAATTTTTTTTTTTTTAAAGGGAGGCCTTGCTGATTCCTCCTGGCAACTAAAGGGGAACGTGAAGGGACCAGCTGAGGGGTGTCCACCACAGGCCGCTTCCCCACCCCACCCCCTGCCTTCTGATCCTGCCCCACACACCGAGCGCAGGCAGGGAGCCTGCTGTGAAGCAGCACGGAAGGGCTGCCCGGCTCTCCAGCAGGCCTTGGGCGTTGGCTCCGGCCCAGAGGAACTGAGAGCCGGATGCTGCAGACCAGGCTTGGCTCGTTGCCGGATGATGATAGCAAGAACGGGGTGAGCAGGGCAGCAGGCAGGCCCTCCCACTCCCCCGCCTCCCACCCAGCCCCATTACCTCAGCCCCTCAGGAATCTGGCCTTGCAAGGATGAAAGGGGTGGGGGTGGGGGAGAGAGAGGGAGATCGACCCAAGCGTCATTGAGAAATACCAGCTGGGTGGGAGGTCACGTCTCCTGCCTTAGAATGGAAGGGGAGCATTGCAAGCTCTAGGACTCCTGGGTTCCTTCGTTCTCTTGGCATGCAAAGGGAGAGGGAACCTACAGCAGAGCCCACAAAGGGGGTGGGGGTGGGGTGTCTCAGAGGGTTAAATCAGGGTTGCTGAGGGGAGCGGAGGGCTCCTACATTCTTTTTCCTAGTTGCAGGGAGGGACGGTGTATCAAAGACAGCGGAAGCGATCTCCTGGCTCCCGAGTGTATTCCGAGAAAGATGTATTTTAGAGTAGGGGTGGGCAGAAGGTAGATCTCCAGATGCTTTGGACTTCCAACTCCCAGAAGCCCTGCCAGCATGGCCCAAGGGTCAGACATGCTGGGAGATGAAGTCCAAAACATCCGGAGAGAGATCTACCGTTTGCCCACCCCTGTTTTAGAGCCCGGACTCCCAAGTCCTCCTAACCCTAAATGACTTCCTTTTTTGTTGTTGTTGCACAGAAGATCCCAGCATGAATGCCATATACTGGCTATTAACAGGATGGGATGGTGGTCACTGGGTTTCGGTGGAGATAGGAAGGGGAGGGCGGGGCAGTCAGCAGCGCTTCTGCTCCTCTTTGGGCTGTCAAGGATCCTTGGGTGCTTCCAGACAGAGGCGGCTCCTAGCACTACCAATCAAAAGCCATTGTGCAGCCAATCCATATTTCCCTCTTTAATGGATTTTCCACTGTAAGAGAGAAAAAGACGGGGTCCTTCTAGGGGAGGCTTTTATCATGTCATCACCCTCCCTCGTTCACAGGATTTTACCAGGGAGGTCCAGACGTCGATTTTCTGCAATAAGAAAAAGGACAGAAGAAGCAGAGGGGAGAGGGTTATGGGTGGGCAAATCAGACTTCATGATTCTGGACCCTCTGTAAAATTCCACGGAAGCTCCCTGGAAACCCCCCTTGTTGGAAGCTCCCTGGAAAACCCCCTTGTAGCCCAATACCTACTGCTGCAGCAGCAACACACAGGAATGCAAGAGCACTGAGAAGTGAGAAGGAATCGAAAGGAATCAACCCATCCTGGCCACTCAAGCTCTGAGTCTGAGGGAATCCTGGGATGCAAGAGAAGACACGGCATGCTACCAACAGGTTCAGAAGCCCCCTGAGTACCTCATAAGACCATCTGCTGTAAACACAGATGCACACATCATTGCTGTGGTAGCTGCTCTGCCTGGTTTCCAGGATTCTAGCAAACTGGAGAAGGGCCGCAAGCCAGGATTCCTCTCTTCTCAAACTCTTGGATAGGATCAGGGTAGAGAGAGATAGAATGGGGCGGGGGGGGGCGGGGGGGGGCTGAGAGCCAGGCCTATGGAGGCCTGTTCCTGGCTGGTGGAGGAGGTGAGGGAGGGCACTGGAATCTCTCCCCTATAAGGCAGCCACTCCACTTTGGGGCTGTGTTTACACTGAGCCAAGGTGACTCAGCTCCAGGCCTGCATTCCTGAGCTCTGGGAGTGGGGTAGGCAAGTCTTGTTGAGATGCATAAGCTAAAGAGTGTGGGGGTTGTGCTTCAAGCAGCATCCATTCCTTGACACCCACCCCCCCACAGGTTTGTTTGGTGGGGGGAGGGTGGGCATAACGAATGAAGAGGGGGGGGTTGGAAGAGGATAATGGGACCCAAGGCATCTTGCTGAACCCTAGGGAAGGGTTGGGGCACAGTGCAGAACATTTCAGCTGTGCAGACTCCGCATGGAACTAGTTCTCATGGTCGCTTGGTGCCCCCTGCTGCCCCAATCCGAGAACGGAAATCCCTACTGCTTGGGTTGGGTTGCAAAAATATGCTCTGAGTCCTCTCCCTAGAGAACCCAACAATTGCTCAGAGAAAGGGAAGCAGCACACACCAGTAGTGAGTTTTTCCAAAGCTTTATTTCTACACAAAAAGGACCAGCAAGGGGCGCATGCCCAAATCAGAGCTGGACAAAGAACAGTGGGGCATACAAGCCTAGTTGTAAAGTGAGTGGAAGCTCTGCATCCTAATCCGACCTGTGTGATAGCAATAGCTCTTCCATGAAAGGTAGTCACTAATGCCCATGCTCCAAGGCACGTGTATCATTGCTTCAGACCAAGAGCTTCTTTTTTTACTTTATAGGTTTTATCCAGTTTAAATTGCATATGTGTATATGGATATTATATTAGTTGATTCAAGTGAATGTGTGCGTACTATCAGATCAAACTTTTTTGTGAGTAGAATACTGAGTTTCCGGGGGTTGCATCTCTATTTTGTTGGGTCCATTCTATGATCCAACAACACAGGGATGTCTGCTTACAATAAACAAGCAAAAATTGCTGGACAGGTGAAAACTGAACAGTTGCAGTACAGAAAGTTTGAAATAAGCCAAAAGGTTTGAGTCCTGTTACTCAAGATACTCCAAAATAAAGATGGCATAACTCACACTCCTGATCTCCTCTTTCACAATCAGACCATCTAGTGAGCAGAAGAAAGACACAGACATCCTTCAAATGCTTAGCAGTGTTCTCCAACCTTGGGTCCCCAGATGTTTTTGGCCTACAACTCCCAGCATGCCCCAGCCAGCTAAGCTATGCTGGCTGGGGCATGCTGGGAGTTGTAGGCCAAAAACATCTGGGGACCCAAGGTTGGAGAACACTGGCTTAAGGTAAACTCAAACCTCCCTGCCTTGACCCCGTCCTTCTGGGGTTGGCAAAGCGATCCCTTGGCCTATTTCTCTGTATGTGTGGGCTGCCAAGCTAGGTGATCTAGTAAAGTACACTTGCTCCCCGCCCCCGCCCCCCATACAGCACACACTCTGCAGACAAATACACATTTCAGGGAAAGAAAAGAAAGCTGAGATATAAATGCAATAATATATATATAAATTGTGTGTGCATATGCAATATCTATAATTTATATACACACACACAAAATAAATGAAGCTCGCACTCTGCAAGCATTGCTGCATCTCTTGTGGCAGCTGCTAATGCCCCCTCCCACCAAATCCAGTCAAGAGGAGGCAGCAGAACCCCTGCAGCCTAATTGTCTGCCTCCCCAAACCCGCTATGGCTTGGTCTGCTGTGCCGCAATGCTAGCCTCTAGTAGGGGATAAGCTTCATGCCCCATCATGTTTTGACTATTAAGAGCAAAAATGTCCCACTTTCAGGTTTTTCTAGCAGGCCATGCATCCTGGACTACATGCCAGTTTTCTGGCTGCTCTGCCAGTACCATAACCATTTGAGGGGAAACTTCCAGGCCTCCAGTTTGAAATGTCCCATTTGCAGATTTTTGCCAGTAACAAGGGTGTCTCATGCTAGATGTGTACCATAACTTCATGGCTCAAGGGCCTGGTGAAGTATCTTATTTCAATACTCCTGTGTGTAAATCAAGTGAGGCCCGGGCATTCACACACGTACGCGCCCCTCTGGAAGCCAGCTTCACCCTGAAGAAGCATTTGTGTTTCAAACCAGGCCAACAGAAGTTGAGGAGATGCTACTGAACGCCTTTGTTCCAAGGGGCTTGTGGGTAGGAATGATGTACATCTTTTCCCAGGAGCCTTTCACCATCAAAGATTGCTGGTTTTAAGCCAATGTGGTGCACCTTACCTCATTACCCTGTAGGGGGGAAAAGCCCCAGTGTTCACCCTGTGCCACTCTTTCCAAATTCACCTTCAGTAGTGTCAGGTGTCTACTAGAGTATATTGTGTTTGCTTTAGCTGATTTCCCCGAAGTCAATAGAAGGAGCAATGGAAGAAAGAGCAGCAGTTATTACCATCTCCCGATAGGTGCAGTGGAGGCTCAGTCTGGGGCCTTTATATTTACCTCATCCAGCCTCTCCCACTAATTCTGAGCTCAAAGGGCCCACTTCAGATACCACTTTGCACACTGTAAACATTCATTTTTCCAAGGAAGTTTATAGGCGGCATGTGGGAAACGGGGCATAGGCTATCCCAAGAACAAAAGGACTTTTCATACTACCACCCACTTTCCTGTGATTGAGCAATTGTGCCGCACTTCAAATGCTCAGATTGAGTCACATCGTCACACAACAAGCTTGTATCAGTCCCCATCTCTCCCCCCACCCCCGTTTAGCTCTCCCCTCTACAGTGTTTGGATGTTTTGGTTTGCTAGGGGTACTGAGACTTCTGAGATTTCTAGCTACTGCCACCACATCCACCCCCTTCACATAATTATGTCTAGGATTCCCCCAACGAGAGGGAACAAGTGTTAGCCACTAAGCTAGTGTTGATCAGGTATAAAGATGGTTGTGGTCCGCTAGGGGACGACCGGCTAGTTTCCAGCTGCCTTGAGCACCATTTTCTTGGTGGAAAGGTGGAATATAAATCAAATATTCAACCAGTTCTGGATGGGGTTGCACTCCCCCTGAAGGATCAGGTTCGTAGTTTGGGGGTGCTCTTGGATCCCCAACTGTCACTCGAGGCACAGGTCAACTCGGTGGCAAGGAGCACCTTTTATCAGCTTAGCCTGATATACCAACTACATCCTTATCTGGTCAGAGATAGCCTAGCTACAGTTATCCATGCTCTGGTAACCTCTCGTTTGGATTACCGCAATGCGTTATATGTGGGGCTGCCTTTGAAAACGATCTGGAAACTTCAGCTGGTCCAAAACAGGGCAGCGAGATTGTTAACGGGGACTGGCCGACGAGAACATATTATGCCAGTGCTTTCTCATCTGCACTGTCTGGCAGTCTGTTTCCGGGCCCGATTCAAAGTGCTGGTGCTAACATTCAAAGCCCTAAACAGCTTGGGGCCAGGGTATCTGAAGGAGTGTCTCCTCCCATATGTACTTGCCCGGACACTAAGATCTATGTCAGCAGTCCTTCTCCGAGAGCCCCTGCCAAAGGAAGTGAGGCAGGTGGCTACCAGGAGGGCCTTTTCTGCTGTGGCACCCCAGGTTATGGAATGAGCTCCCCAAAGAGGTTCACCTGGTGCCTACTTTGTATTCTTTCCGGTGCCAAGTGAAGACCTTTCTGTTCTCCCAGGCATTTTAATCATCTTAATCTTGTAATTGTTTTTAATTCCGTTATTGTAACTGCTGCTGCTAGCTCTGTTTGTTTTAATCTGTGGTTTTAAATTTTATATTTTATATTGTATTTTATGATTTTAACTGTTGTAAACCGCCCAGAGAGCTTCGGCTATTGAGCAGTATAAAAATGTATTAAATAAATAAATAAATACACAAACAAAACAGTTTCCAGTGGACCACCCACCAGGTGCTGATTCTGGGATTCTTGCAACAACAAAAAAAGTAAATGCTGGACTTGGTAGATCTTGGTCTGAGTCAGAAAGGCACAGATGAGGATTTTAAGGGGGGGAATGCACTCTCCAGTTCAAGGGATTAGTTATCTGGTGATTGTTTAAACTATTCAAAGTTACAGGGGCACCTGGGATTCTAGTAAAAAGAAAAAACAGCTCACCTCTGGTACCAGTACCCCCAGGTTAAGCAATTAGGGAAGGGTAGCCTCCACCCACTGCAGAAAAAGGAAGTTAGCACAGGAAGACCCACCATTCTGTTTTCCTGCAGTGGAGAAGGGGATCCTTGGGGTGGGATATAGAAAAGCAGTACCCATGCTGGCTGGCCCCCCCTCACCAGCAGCACATACACCGGGGCAACCACTCGCTGGAGAATCCACCTTCTGAAGGAAGCTTCCGCAAAGGCAAAGGTATCCAGCTTGGTTTGTAAACCTGGGGACGAATGTCTGAACCTAGCCAATGTGCTTTGGAATGTTTTTTAATGATCTAAACTTTGGTGCTCAGCACTTTGGGCTCATCTCCTTGCTTTGCTGGTCGGAAGTCTAATCTTCCTCTGCTAAGAGACGGTAAGGACAGACTGATCAACTAGGTGACAGGCAGAAGCTATTGACTAGAAATTGCATCTTAGGCAGACAGAGGGGTACCTGCGATGGTGCTTAATTGACAAAATGCTAGGCACAGGATGACAGACACGTGTGTGTGCATAGAAAGGGGTGGGTTGCTCACTTATCCAGCAGGTGCTAAACTGAAATCAGGAAGTGCTGCTGAGAAACCAGTAGCTCAGAGGATAGTTCAAATTGGGCCATTTAAAAAATCACTGGGAGTGAAAACTGCATCTGGACACCAGACCAGACAGCTAAAGAGAAAGAGTTTCCTCGGGTCATTGAAATAATGTTCTTTATTTTTAACCCTTCACAAAAAAACTATTTACATTTGGGAATACAACACGCAACATTTTCCAGGCCCTCATCTGCCTCCAGCGTCTTCCATATCAAGGTGGGAGCTTTTTCCTCCTTCCCAAAGGAACCTACAGTTTGCAGTCCGCTAGAGATCAGGATCACTGGCAATCCTTGAGCATGGCATGGATGTCCTTGTATTTCTGTTGCAGCTCTTCAAGTTTTGACGCTGAAAAAGGAAAATGTAGGCTAGCTACGGCAAAGATGGACCGAAGCACTAGGGGGCTCTGGAGCCATGTGCCTTCTTCACTTTGAGCCTGGCAGCCGCCCTCCCCTTCATTCCTCCCACCTGCTACTATGGAACCCACATTCTTTGGAAGGAGGGTACCCAAGGGATTGATTGCTCCAACTCCCGAGTGCCACTACCTAGGCTAACGCCTATACTTAACATGTTCTCCCCTCCTCCTGGTTCAGAAGGTAGGTTTCCTATCATATCTTCCCTAGGTTTACATCCCCTGAAAGAATGGGACCTTCCCACAGGGTTAGGCCAGGTCAGAATGAGCAAGAGCTAAGGAAGCATCCCAGTTACAAGTCACATCCTCCCACTAGGACCTTGCCTTGGAATCCGTAGAAAATGGAGTTTCGCAATTAGCCCTTCAGGACGGGGAGTTGGCAGCCATTCCAACTACAGAGGGAGAGTGGAATGCAAGAGACTCCACACCAAGAGGGGCAGCCACACACATAGCAGCAACCTCTACCTGGGTGTAGAACTTACGTAGTGTGGCTTTGGCACTGCCACTCCAAACCACCTTCTCTCCATGCCGCCATTTCACTCTCTCCATAATGCGCTCAGACGTTTCTGTAACCTGGGCCAGGCTTTGCAGCTCCTGTAGGCAGGAACATACAAAACCAGAGAGCATGATTCAGCTGCATCATCCCAGTAGCTTGGTGCCCCCCTCACCTCCAGCTGTCCAGGATCTTGTGCTCCAAGCACCAGCATAAAAGCTATCATGGACTAGAACCCATATCCATCAGATACATGAATTATTGTGTGTGTGTGTGTGGGTGTGTGTGTGCGCGCGCGCGCATGTGCATGCAATTTCCAGAGGGGTAGCAGAGTTAGTCTGTTGCAACAAAAACGTGTGTGTGTCATATATATATATATATATATGCTAGAGACAAGACTCTATATATATGTAAAGCGGCACAACAGCAAAGCAAAAAGGAGGCTTTGGATCCACTATGGATGCAGTCACTCTTAAATACGTATAAGATAGGTAGACCAACAACAGAGTAATTTCAAAATACATTTAGTGCTAAAATGTTTCAGCTTCCGCCCACATCAGTAGCTGGGGGCTCACATGATGGAATGCTCCTCGGTGCAAACTAATTCACACACTCAGAAAACTAGATGTCAGGAAAAAGGTTTCTACCTAGCCTATCCTCTTACATGCTGGTTTCCTATGTGCAGAGATTATTGTATATGGAGCCCCACATGCACTCTGAAGCCACAGGTTTACTCAGTGAGAACCAGAAAAGGAGTGAAGCCCCAGGGAGACAACTGGATGGCTGCTAGGAAACCAACCATGGCATGCTCTGGCATCTTCTGTCCCCTAGTGCCACACTCATCACTTCTGCAAACTGATGATTGTTGAAGCCACCTCTCTCTCTCTTTCCCTCAGCAAAGAAACTGTTCTTCTCATCAACTAAACTTTATTATATAAAACTGTAAACAAGTGAAGCTGGCTTTGGATTACAGATGAAAACATTTTGCAGATATCATTCACAAAAGAAACAAGCTGTGTTAGAATTCTATAGAATCAGTTCATCAATGCAACACGGCCAGATTGAAAGTTGATTCCAGACTAATTAGGACTGACTAACTCAGTGTTCTCCAACCTTGGGTCCCCAGATGTTTTTGGCCTACAGTTGTAGGTCAAAAACATCTGGGGACCCAAGGTTGGAGAACACTGGACTAACTGACCTCCCCTTCCCAGTAAACGGTATCTCAAAACAGGCCTTCAAGGCAGTTCCTTGGTTTGCAGAGCCAACCTCTTAGAACACCTTATTACTCTTCGCTGCTCTTCTCTCCTTAATTGACATGTCACCCTTGGGTCTGTCACGCCCATTTCCCCCTGCTGTTCCTCCTCAGAAAAGCTCTGGTTTCCCACGGTTTCAGAATCATAGAATACTGTAGAGTTGGAAGGGGCCTACAAGGCCATCGAGTCCAACCCCCTGCTCAATGCAGGAATCAGTCAAAGCATCCCTGACAGATGGCCGTCCAGCTGCACTTTGAATGCCTCCAGAGTGGGAGAGCCCACCACCTCCCTAGGTAGTTGGTTCCATTGCCTTATTGCTCTAACAGTCAGGAAATTTTTCCTGATGTTTAGGTGGAATCAGGAACACCTTGACTTTCTACTCCCTCTTCCCTTATCTCTACCTCCCGTCTCTGGCTCTTCATTCTCCCCCTCCCCCTCTTCATCTGAATCAGAATCTATTCCCGCGGCCCTTGGAAGCTCCTGTGCAGAACTAACAGGCCCAATCCCCACAATGATGGAACCAGCAGTCATCATCTGACAGTGACAGTTAAAGGGCATTTGCCTACATTACAGCCACCTGTACTGCCAACCCCGAATCATTTTCTGCCCGCTGCTTGCGCATGCACACACAGCCAGACCCACCTGCATGCAGAGCAGCAGGCTCTGGTTCACAGCTTGGAAGAGGGGGCCACACGGGCTCAGCCTTGGAGCAGGGCGCTCGCAGTGCTTCTGCAGCTCATTCTCATACACCTGCTCAAAGGCCACAAGCAGTTGGCTGTAGTCGGAAACGATCAGCTTGAGTGTCTGCAGAGCTGTGGCGCCATCGCAGGACGCATCTGCACCAGCCGGGTCCCCCTGCAGGAAGGAACACTGAAAAGGCCCCGTTTTGAGGCTGTTAAAAGGAAGCGGCCATGTACTTCGGGTGACTGCCAGACTTTGCTATGTCCCCCACTCTCCCGCACTGCTGTGCAAGGAAACAGTCATTCCCAAAGGCTGAGCCTCGTGGCCAGCATCAAGGGTAGGCATGGTTAGGCACCTGCCCAGGGCCCACATCCCCAGCAGGGGGCCACTGACAAGAACCCACTGAAGTTGCTCCTCTTCTTCACCATTGCAACCTGCTTGTGCACCTGCCTCTCACTCTGACCCAGACAACGGTGGTGAGGAGGAGCCGCAGATGCCACTGCCTACTGGCTCACTGGCCTGTCAAACAAGCGGTAGCGAGGAGGAGGAGGAGGAGGAGGAGGAGGAGGAGGAGGAGGAGGAGGAGGAGGAGGAGGAGGAGGAGGAGGAGCAAGAGCAGCTGGTGCGAATGGAGGTGAGAAAGTAGACTCCCTGAGGGAGGGCGCCCATTGAGGGTGTCTTGCCCAAGAGTGCCCTCAAGAACCTGGTGCTGGACTGGCCTTTGCAATCAAACCTGGAGTAGGCACTAGCAAGTATCAATCCACCCGTTGTTACTCAGAGTACGTACTCTGTGAATCTGCCCTTAATTCTGATTTCTCTTATCAGGAGTAGAGGAAATTCAGTGGCAGAGGGAGGGGTCCGTCCCAAGTTTTAAGGCAAGGAAGCAGCGGAGTTGGGAAAACGTGGAGAAGTCAGGAGAAGGCCGACTTAGGCTCTCAAGGGTGAAGGAGGATGACCAGAAAGGAGGCCATTTGATTAGGAATTTTTGAAAAGTGTATCCTAGGGAATAAGGAAGGGCAATTATACATGTTGGAAGGAAAATGATCCACAGGGAAGGCACACTTAAAATGTAAGTTTCCCTAATGCTATGGAATATCGTCTGTAATGAAAGTCTCCCACATGTATGTGAGGCACACAGGAGTCTGTGCATCCACTGTACTCTTCCTGAATGGCTTCACTAGGGTAGGCAGAAAAGGGACCATTAAAAAGCCAAGAGGGGCAGATAGAATCTACTCTGTTTGGGAAGCTGTCACTTCCACCACGCATATCACAAAATGGCGTGCCTGCCCTGCACCCCCCCACCCCCCCCGGAACAGCAGCAGCAAGCAAGCTCTTAACGCTAAGGCCCCAGCCACTATTCCAAGCTGTTTCAGATTTTCTCTTCCTGGCTTGCTTGCCTGGAAATTCCAAGCATCAACTGTGGGGAAACAGGATGCTGGACTGTATAGGCCAGGGCTCTCGAACCTTGGGTCCCCAGATGTTGCTGGACTAAAGCTCCCAGAATCCCTTGCCATTGGCCATGCTGGCTGGGTATGCTGGGAGCTGTAGGCCAGCAACATCTGGGGACACAAGGTTGGAGAGCCCTGGTATAGGCCTTTATTATTTATTTATTACTTATTATTTATTTGATTTGTACCCCAGTCTCTACCAAGAAAATGGCACTCAAGGCAGCCTTTGGTCTGATCAAGTGGGGCTCTTCTTAAGATGGCCCATGTGGCACAGAGAGAGAGAGAGAGAGAGAGAGAGAGATATTAAAGAAATGGTTACAGCCATCACATGTCAGGCACCTCCCAGAAAAGGTGACAGACCTAAGAAGGAAGGTAGCATGGTTCATGGGAGAGAGAAAGGGCCCCACAGGCAGGGAAGAAGGGAAGTTGAGAGTTAGCCCCCCAACAACAAGGCTACACAGATAGGATACAGCAAATTAAGAATGAAGAAGGGAAGGAGGCAGAGATCTCAACAAAGGTGGTGGATGAGGCAGCAGATGGAGGAAACGTCTGACAAGGACAGAGGAAGTAGACGGGGACGAAGGGAAGCACAGATAAGGCTAAGCCACCTGAGCAAGGGAAGTTAAGGTTGGCAACTCTCCTTGCCACCTTTGTGGCCACTTTCCAGTATGCATTTTCACCACTTGGTGGGCATCTCACTAACAAAATATAAACAATTCCTGAATTACAGAACAGAGACAGGCCATATGGCTATCAAGCCCAGTCTCTGAGAATCAGGGGTATCTATCTACTCACCAGTGGCTCATGATGAACCATGTAAAACATGGGGTGTCCACGGCAAGACAGTGGTGATGCAGCTGGTGATGCCAGCAGAGCAAATAAGTCCCAGATGGCTCGGGAAGCAGCCACCAACCCACCCTGCATATTGCAAGGCACCCACTCTCACCCGACAATCCAGCTTGTGGCCTGCTCACCTGCGCTTTTAGATCTTCCAGGGCTGCTGCCGTCTCTTCCAGCTCCTTCAGTGAATCCAACAGAGTGCTTTCATGGGAAGTTGCTGAGAGTAGGGCCCTTTATAACATAAAAGGACAGGGAGGTTGGGCATCAGGACTCTGGGATCCCACCATCGGGTTGATAAAGAGGGAAGAGGTGGGGAAAGAGAGTGGAAGGATGGGGTGGGCATGAGATCTGGGGTTTGATCCCCAGCTTGGCCTTACATTATCCAAGTCCTTCCCTCTTTCACTTTTTGGCTTTGACAGAGCCGCTCAGACAGCTTTAGCCTCACTCTAGCACTAGAAATGACTACGATCAAGGACTTCTGCACTCTTTTCTTTTCTGCAAGCAGAAGGTGGGCAGAGGAACCAGGGAGTTCACCTTTTCTGCAGTATGTCTTCGCCCACCAGAAGGGGCTTGATGTCTGAGCCCCAGGGATGACACTCCGGGTTCAACACAGCCTGCAGATCAGAGCTGGAGAAAACCTGCTTCACGAATTCTTCATTCTTCCTAGCTATCTCTTGGAAAGATTCCTCTGTGCTGGAAGAGAAAGACGAGGACATTGGGGAACTCTAGGGGCAGGTTGCAGAGACACTGTGACCCACGGGTACCTAGGTAGCTTACTGGGCATCCTGCAGTTCCGTTCCTAGCCCTGGGAAGGAGAATCGAGTTTAGTACATTGGAACAAAGGAAGCTGTACCCTAGCCCTGTTACTGGAAGGATATGTGGTTCAGTATAATAAAAGAAGAAGAGGCTCTAATAAAGGAATAGGCTGAGCTCCATCCTTGGTATCTGGAATCAGAGCATTCTGGTAACTGGAGGCTGGATGGCACAAACTGCCATGCTGAGCACGGAATATGGCCTTTGATGATTGGTGAAAAGAAGAAGGGAGAAAAGACACTATTAGGAGTGATTAGGTGGGGCAGGCTACTGTTGGCAGTTTGGGGTCTGTGTAATTTAGAAAAGAAGTTGAGGGTGGCGTCGAGAGCACATAATGCAGGCCACATGCTGAAGCTAAGCAGGTATGAGCTGGGTCAGTGTTTGCATGGGTGACTGTCTGGGCTGCCCACATCTGTTCTCCTGCATTGAGCAGGGGGTTGGACTCTGATGGCCTTATAGGCCCCTTCCAACTCTACTATTCTATGATTATTACTACTAGTAATACTATTATTAGTTATTATTATCATCTAAGAGCGCACCATGAGAGCCAGTGTGGCATAGTGGTTAGAGTGTTGGACGGGGACTCGGGAGATCTGGGTTCTAGTCCCCACTCAGCCATGAAGCTCACTGGGTGACTTTGGGCCAGTCACTGACTCTCAGCCTAACCTACCTCACAGGGTTGTTGTGAGGATAAAATGGAGAGGAGGAGGAGGATTATGTAAGCTGCCTTGGGTTTCTTGCAAGAAGAAAAAAGGCAGGATATAAATGTAGTAGTAGTAGTAGTAGTAATAAATAAATTATTAATTATTATTAAATCACCACCACATTTATATGGTACGGGAAAGAAAAAGAAGGGAGTGGCCTCGGAGGTTACTGGACCCTAAAACTGGGGCACCAGAGCCAATTTATTCAGAGGAACTGCTTAAAGTTTTACATCCTATCTGAAGAAACTGGTTCAGCGCCAGCCCTGTTCAGTTGCTCTCTCCCAATTCAAAACTGATTCCTCCTGTGCACTTCTGAGGTTGTCTCTTCTCTTCACTTCCTTTAATGCTTGCAAGACCCTGACTAATGGCATGCCTGTGTGTGTTTAAGGCCAAAAACAGAAGAGAAAAAGCTTTAATAAGCCTGACACATTTCAGAAAGATATTTCCTTACTCAGGGGCCACTCATCTTTTCCCGTATATATCTTGTAAAATCTTGCTAATGCTTCCTCTGTTTTGAGCTACCCAGAAAGCTATTGGAAGAAGCATTTCTTGTCCTCATGTAGCTGCAGAGAAAGGCGCACCAGGGTATGCTGTGCTTTTGCTAAAGGTTTTAGGAATCAGAGGGGCTGCAGCTGGGTTTCCAGTATTTATGAAGTGATGCGCTTGAGACCCTTACCAGTCATCCAGTTCCTGTCTATCTGCTCCCCCACCACCATAGCCCCAAATATTTCATTGATCTTCCCTCCTGAGTCCATGATAAAAAGGAAGACACACACCTGAATGTTGGATCCGGGGACCAATTTGGCCAGGGCAGTTATGCTGATTTATTCCAAATGTCAGAATCAGTTGGCATTTTGTGAGCACAGAATGCCAGCCCCTCTGCCAACAGGACTGGTTCAATCCTGCTCAGCATGATGGACAATGAGGCCAAATACTCAGCACAAAGGCCATTCAATCTAACACATCCCTCTAGCCCCAACGGCTGCAAGACCCAGCTCTTTGGCAGGGGAGATGCCGATCTCCTTTGTGCTCCAATAGGCCCCCTCACCTGGAAAAAGCGCTGGAGTCCGATATCGAGTCGGATATTGTGAAATTACCATGATGAGGAATCACAGCCAAGAGTTGCTCCAGGAAGTGGAGCTGCTTCTGGGCACAGGCCTTTCCCTGCGGACAAGGAAGCGGATAAGAACACAAGACACAAGAACCTTGCAGTGTCACAAGGTCCATCCAGCCCAGCATCCTGTTTCCAACAGTGGCCCACCAGATTGCCACGGGGAGCCCACAAGAACGGCATCCCTCCCCCACCCCCCTACTATTTGTCCTAAACTCAGCAACTGGCATATGGAAGCACCGTGCCCCTGAACATGAAACATATTTAAAAGGGTTCAGAGGAAAGCTATGAAATGTTCTAGAAAGGCTGAAAGAAGAGGGTAGGTTAGTCTTCTTTAAAAAAAATGATATAACCCAAACTTTTAAATAGCTAACATTTATCTCAGACAAAAGGGGAACTGCTCACTATAAGTCATGCCTTGGATTGAGAGCATAATTCGTTCCGGAAACATGCTTGTAATCCAAAACACTCTTATATCAAAACAAAATCCCCCCCAAAAAATTGTACAGAGATTTTTAATTTAAGCTGTACTACAGTACTTGTATTGCAAGACGTCACTTGTATATCAAGTAAAAAAAAATTAAATAAATATTTAAAAATTTGCTTGTCTTGCAAAACGCTCTCAAACCAAGTTACTCCCAAACCAAGGTATTACTGTATTTACTGCAAGTAGGTCAAATTGTAGCAGAGAGTTGAAGTTACAAGGTGGCAGCTTTAGATTAAATCTGCGGGGGGGGGGGGGGGGAACGGACGGACATCCCCTGTGAACAGTTCAGCAATGCAATAAGCTGCCCAGGGAGGTGACAAGAGCCCCCTTCCACAGACGTTCCCCCGGTGCCTACCTTGATGAGATCCAGGTCATCGGCTTGACAAAGCATCAGATCATACCCCAACTTCGCCATTCCTGTCAGGACAAGAGGCAGTTTGAGCTACACAGCCCTGGGCCACTCAGGCTCACAGCTATATGCACACGCACACACACACCCAGACTTCAATCTGCTCTGGAGCACCTGTTTTAAAAAACTACCCTTCCCCTAGTGGCAAGGCAGAGGCTCCCATTCACAGTGCAGTTCATGAAGCACCCTGCACGTGTGAAGCCGCCGGCCTGACACGAGTCAGACCAATGGCCCATCCTAGCCCAGTCTTGTCTACTCTCAACTGGAAGCAGCCCTCCGGGGTCTTAGGTGGAGGACTTCTCTTCCCCAAGTCTGCTACTGGAAATCCTCCTAATGGCGGATATGTCAGGGACTGAACCTGGGCCTTGGGCATGCTAAGCAGTTATTTATTTAGCCCACCTCTCACCCGTCTGCTATCACACTTCCAAGGCAGCTAACACGCATTCCCAACACGCAATGGAAAAGCCAAACTGCAAAAGCAGAAGAGCAGTAACCAAAGAGGAGAAAACGTGCTCTGCCACTGAGCCGCGCCCCGCCCCCCTACAGGCCATGCAAATAGCTGGGGTGGTAACTGCTAACCCCGTGGCAGGATCCAAACTGCCAGAACAAGCCGGCTGCCACAACAACGAGACCGCCGTTTTAAGAGATCTCATAAGACGTCTTATCATATTGCACTTGTGGCAGTGAAGCTTCACCACTGTGCCGTTATCAGAGGAAATGACAAACAGCAACTGCTGAAGACTGGATAGATTGATGGGATGAAGGGGAAAGAGCGGGTTTCCCTCCTTTTCCCTCTCAGGCGGACTACACATCATGTCATCCACACTTTAAAAAAAAGAAAAGCATGCTGGAGCTGGCTGCTTTTATTTTGAAGGAAAAACAGGTGCGTGGGCCCCCATTTTGGAACAGGTTCCTGATTGGATTGGGCCCCCAGGCTCGTTTCCCACCAGAAATCCCTCCTGGACTGCCGTTTGCCCCCCCCCCCCAAGGGGTGAGGATTTTCAGCAGAAAACTGTACAGGACAACACTATGTTCAGGAGCATATGCCAGTTTACCCCCCTCCCCCAGTCCCAGCACAGATGCTGACCCTTCAGAATAAAAGAGGCCAGCTTAAGCACACCTTTTTTAAAAAAAAAAAGTGAGTAACTTATCATGTAGTAGGTCAGACGTTCTTGTCAGTTTAATATTTAAACATTGGAACTGCTCCAAGCAAGATGACAAGGGAACTAAATCTTAGCTCGCAAAGCCATCCTATATTAATCAAAGCCAGTCCACTAAGACACATCTCAACCCCCTATGCCCCAGCATCAGATCTTTAGCTGCCCAGGGACTTGACAGCTCTCTAGCCCTGAATGCTTTTTGCCCCTCTGATCAGCCTTAAAATGCCGAATAAAAGGGTATGCCCTACCATGTTGAAATAGCCAACTACTTTGTATAGTTACGTTTGAGTCTTTCTAGTCTTACACGGCTTTCAAAAACCCAATTTAACTGGTTTTCACACTTCCACAGCTGTACGATGACATCACCATGGCTGGCTCCATGAGGTGCCACGGTAGAGCAGATGCCAGAGCCCCGGGGAAGGCAGGGGGCCTCGCTGAGGCGGTCCGTGGAAGCTGAACCAGATCTTCAAAACAAAGACATCACACGGACATGACTTCCCCCTTATTCTTAACTAGCACTGCGTAGCCAGAAGACAACACTGGAACAGAGAACCATGAAGCTGCCCTTTAGTTACACTACTGAGAATTGGACGGCATTATTTTCAAGAAAGATTAGGCACAAAGCATGGTTTACACAGGTCAACTGGCAGAGGACTCTTGGGAGTGGTTTTGGTGTGTGCTACCCATGCCGCTCCTCATTGGCTGAGGAGGCACACTGAAGGCTTGTTCCCCTCAAAATGCATTAATGTTTTTGAATTCTTGCAAACACTACATGTATTCCCACCCCCCACCAACGTGGGATTCATTCCCTTCCACAGGAAGGATCTAATGCTACGTTCCTCTTCTGCAAAAAAAAAAAAAAAAAGCACCTGAGGACAATACGATGCATTCTTTAGGCCTGTATCTGTTCACAGTATAGAAAAATGCACATCTACCACAATAATATTAACAACAACAACAACTACTACTACTACTGCTAAGCACAGCAGCTTGTCAGAGGCCACCTGATGAGTTCATAGCTGAACTGAGATCTGACCATGGACTTCCCAGTTCAGGATGCTCTCTAGATGTTTTTGTGGAGGAAGGGGGGGCTGGCTGGCCCGCCACCACCCCACCCTTACCTACCCCAAAGGAACCAAGACCCCCAGAGATCTCAGGGTACCAGATTGCCAGCCTCAGCTGTCTGCAACCCTACTTGAATCTCTGTTCAGGGACTCGCCTTCAATTCTGTAACCTGGATGTAGATACTGAACCAAGCAGAGTACTACAAAACCCATGTGGGGTAAAACCACGACAAGGTTTATTCTGGTAGCATTTAAACAACAAGATTAGGGGAAATGAGAGAAGTACAAAAGAGAGACAGAGAGACACTTTGGCACTCAGAAATAGAGCTAAAAAACAATAAAACCTGATTCCTTAATATCTCTCAGGCACACACCTGTTACCTGAGGGTGTTCTCTTCAAGGGTTAAATCCAGCACAGCCTTGCCACCCGATGGAGAATTACCACACCTACCCGAAGGTCCGAGATGGGTAAACTCCTACAAGGCTTGCCTTCACTAGAGCCCTCATCCAGCTCATTTCACCAGGAGCTAACTGGGGTCGGATCCTGATGCCCCCCCCCAAAGGCTTGGGCCTCTATTTGGCTTGCCGCCATCACCCAACAGCCAGGGTAGCCGGTAGCCACGCGATCCAAGACAGACAAAGACCAAGACCCACGCTTTGGGAAATATCTCTTCCCCCCTCCCCCTTTCTGTAGCTTTCCTGCCTTCAGCCAATTAGAAAGAACTTCACCTGGCCAGGCAAGGGAGGGGGAACTCATGACTTGAACTATTTACATATGAAAGCCCTAGGCCAACTTCTCCAGGCATCTAGGCGCCATTCATTCCATCCGATGCTTTATGTACCTTTCGTTTCCTCCCAGCCCCCTCAACTGGTCCCACTTGGTTTACACATGAGGAGGCGTGTGCGTGTGTGTGTATGTAGGAACCCCCAAAAGCTCCAAAGTTTTCAACGTCAACTCCTATCCATCCCAGCCAGCATGGCCAGTGGTCAGGAACGGTCATTTGGAGGGCACCAGGTTGGGGAAGGCCGGCCTACCAGCTATGAGACTGAGCTCTGAATCTACCTCTAGTCAGCCAGTCCTACCTATCCATTGGTATAGAAAGCCAGCTCTACATTCCATCGCATGCGTCTACTGCGGCCAAAAACAGAAAGCAGGAGGTGGTTATGCGGAGAAAGATGGAAGGCAACATAGACTGGTGCCAGCTTGGTTTTCAGCTGTTCCCATGGAGTTCTATGGGACCAGCTGAACAAGACGCAATCTAAGGTTATACAATTGACAGAAGACCAAAGCTGCCCCTTCCCCATCCGTGGTCATCAGGGGTAGGTTTAGCTCCAATTCCAACAGTGTTTCCAAATGCATCCCTTTATTCCCCCCCCCCCCGCCAGTGTAAATAGCAGCCATTCATTCATACAAGAGAAATTACAGACTTCTAGTAGGGACAAAATCTGCCCACCATACCCGACACTACACAATCTGGCCCCCACCAAGAGGTACCGGTATATTACCTGGGGATACAATTTGTGTTTGTGCACTGAGATACATTGCAACCCTTCTCCCCCAACTCCACCTTGGTGCCCTGTAAGGTACAGGCCCTCTGCAGGTATACATACATTTACACACACACACACACACACACACACACACACAGCATGCCGAGCATTTCAATAGTTTTCCAGCAAACTATACTGAATGATGTTGATTACATACTTGTCCTTTCAACCCAAGCATAGCATATACCTTTTATCTTTAAATCTGACTGCGATTCCTTGAGAGGTGAGAACTGCTGTCGGAGGGGTGGATACACACTGCAAGGGAGAGCAAAAGGTCACAGCCTTGCTACAGGAAGGACTGTTAACAGTTGCAAGATGGACATAGATTTGCTCCAAATTTGGCTTCAGCGATACAGCCAGTGTTAGCGCTGGGAAAGACGGCAAGAAATTCTTCCCCACCTTTTTCACAAATAAGAATTAACTCTAATTATTGGAGAAGAAGCAAAGGGGGGGGGGATGACTGGGCTTGAGAAGGCAAGAATGGCACCACAGTATGTAGAAAATTCTTTCTGGATATGTACTGATAGGGATGAGATTTATTCTTTTCTTAAGTGACTTCAAAACAAAGCACTGTAAATAAACCAGGCTCCATCCTCAGGCTTACGATCTAGTAGTACAAAAACAACGACATCCCATAATAGGAAAATGGGAAGGGGCACAACAGGAAGGTAATTATCAGTGACGAGGAGAGTGCCAAGAGCAGAGGGACACGGGCAACCATACTAGTTTTAAAAAATTCCCAAGGAGTTCAGAGATGGTTTCCCTAAGAAACTGCAGGCTACTATTGTGCTGCGCTGCGTGCCACCTTGCAGCTGGACTTAAAAATGAGAGGAGAAAGGATAGTTACTTGGTAATTACAGGAGCAGACTTCTCTATCTATCTATAATGGCCATGCCAGCTGGGAATTGTGGGACTTGTAGTTCAACACATCTGGAGGGCACTAGGCTGGGGAAAGCTGATTTATACATAAAGCCTGTTCTGGATTCCATCAAACCAGTATGACTGAATCCAGGGAGAAGCTACACTGGTAGGGGCTGCCTCAGTCCTCAATAGTTCCCACACAGTTCTGCCACTGCCTGGCCCTCCTGTCACGTCAATATCTTCTTTGTCCCTCAATCCCACTTAAACCCCTCGTTTCCCCTCCTTCCTTCCTTGCCATTTCTTGTCCCACACACAGGCCCACAAGGGTCTCCAGATGCCCAACTGACTACAAAAACATGGAACTTAGCTGAAAGACCTTGCAAGGCAGAGACCTCTCCACCTGATTCCCACTCAAAGATCCACTGGCTTTGAACTCGGAAGAGGATTAACATTTTCTGCCAGCTTCCATCAGCAAGGGCTAATTCAAACATTATTACACCTGTGTGGAGGCCACTGCAAATCACTTCTGGATGGCAGCACAAGTTGCTGCCATTTGCAAGTTGCGTCCTGCATGGTTTAACCTAGCCATGTAGCAAACCTCCACACCAGGGCCACGTACTCCTGATGGTGCTAGCATAGAAAGTCAGAGGAAAACTGATTTTCAGATGCCATAACTGCCAAGTGGAGCTCTGGGACAAGAAAACAATTCTGAGCTGAACTGGGAACAGCAGCTTAACTCATAGGAAACAAACGTGAGATGCAAAAACTATCTAAACCATCCTTAGCCTTAAAAATGGAACTGGCTATATAATCACCTAGTTTTAGAAATGTGAACAAAGGATAAAAAGTAGCTATAGATTCCCAACTGGAGCAGAATAAATTGTCTAGGCAAACTATTCCTGTCCAGCTAGGAAGCAGGAAGAGAAAGACAGAAAGGGAGTAAAGATCTAACTGTGATGGACATTACCTGATGCAAATCCATTCCAGTATGTCCAGGCGATGGGCTGAGGGGGTACACAGGAACTTCTGTATGTCTTTAGCCTCTGAAAGGTAGACACCCTCTAGTGCAGGGCAGCCCAGTTCCTGTAAGATGGTGAGAAACAGAGGTGTGTGTTTGTGTGTGTCTCCATTCACTCTATGCCTCACTCCACAATTCTCATTGAGCCCTACAACGCAGACCCTAAAGGAGGGGTAGGCAACCTGGTTGCTCTCCTAATGTTTTAGACTCTCATAAGCCCCAGCCCGCATAGCCAATAGTCGGGGGGTTATGGGAGTTGTAGTCGAAAGCATTTGGAGGACACCAGGATCTCCATCACTAAAGATGGCCTTTTTCCCACCTCACCTTCACACATACCTATCCAGGGAAGGAAGATTTCCAACACCTAGTGGTAATATACTTAGCAAATTTAGAGGATCACAAGTGTCCAAAGTATCTCATGTACATTCCTACAATAATTTTTACAACAATCCTGTAGGGCAGGCAGGAATGCCTACATGTCAGAATCACATTTCCAGACATCAACCGTAAATAAGGGTGGGAAAATGTCCACGTTCTTCAGCATCACATTCCTCTGCCTGGGATTTATCCAGCACTGCCCCAGCCACATTCAGGCCCTTGGCTGGGCTGCCTTAACTCCTACTGTACTCACCCCATCCCGCCATCCCTGCCCCACGTTTCCTAGATCATAACAATTTAACTTTGTGTCAGTCAATGTGTTTTTGCGCTCAAGGCTATGAAATAAGCCACTCTCTGACATGACTGAAGGCATTTATATTCAGGACCAGCCTTGCTCAGTAAATATTATCGATACTTTTCGGCTACTTGTGCATTTTTCCCTAACAAGAATTCTGCATAACTGAAAAGCTAGCATATTCCTGCAATAACACTATACATTGGATGGGTTATCACATGCAGAAGTTGACTTTTAAAAGAAGTCCCACAAAATCAATGTTCCAAAGGCACAATTCATTAAGGCGGCCTCCTGCACACGCTCCATTGAGACGAGGCTGCTCTCTTGCACTGTACTGTGCACAGCTGCTCCTCTTTGTTTCAACGGGACTTTTGCAGGAGAGCTTCCCAATGGATTGTGCCCCAAATTTGCAAGGGAAGGGAAGATAAGACATTTTAATTTAGCTCTACAGAAAAATGTCACATGGCCTAGTATTTCCTTGGTATTTCCATACCAAATGGTCCCCATGAGACAAACGAATTAAATCCATAGAGCCAGATCTATATTACAGCACAGGAAATTTCCCCACATGTACAGACATGGGCTGTGGAGTTGGAAACATTAGCAACCAGAGCACATTACTTTAAAAAATAAATAAATCTGAGAGATGTTCTGAAATATGGGGTTACTTTCCTTTAGTGAGTTTCCTGTATACTAATTGATGAAAGCAAATACGAATTGAAGCAATTTAATCTCTCATTTTAATTTAAAGCTTGTGTTTGTTTGTTTGTTTGTTTGCTTGAGCAGAGAGAGAGAGGAGTTTTTGTTTAAGCTACCTCAAGAAGAGGCTCACTAACAATGCAATCCTATGTCCATTTACTCAGAAGATCTGCTAAAACCCTACTGACACCCTTCCTTGAATTTACTTCTGAATAAACATATATAGGATGAGGCTGCAATTCATATGTATGCTTTCTAGGGAGTAAATCTCATTGCATTTATTGGGATTTGGGAGTTACTTCAGAGTACATGTACTTATGATTTCACTTCAAATGGCCTTAGCCAAACCAGCCTGCACCTCTGCAACATGGAAACAAGATTGACCTTCCTCACAGGATTGCTGAAAGGTTTGCAAGATCTAAGAAGAGCCCTGCAGGGTCAGACCAAGGGGTCATAAAGACCAGCATCCTGCTCTCCCCAGCTGTTGCTCCCACTGCAATTGGTATATTGCCTGCCTCTGAACCTGGAGGCCCCATCACGGATGAAATTGTCTGATCCCATCAATATATTTTCTGGCAGCATATCCTATAAATCAGCCTTCCCCAACCTGGTGCCCTCCAGATGCTCTGGGCTTCAACTCTCATTAGTCCTAGGCAGCACAGCCAGTGGTAAGGAATGCTGAGAGTTGTAGTCCAAAACATCTGGAGGGCACCAGGTTGGGGAAGGCTGAAATAAATTAATTACAGGCCTGTGGCTCATGCTGGCTCAGCTTGTCTGAGTGTGGAAAGCTAAGCAGGGTCAAGCCTGGTTATTACTTGGATGGGAGACCCCTCCTCTAGTTTCCTGCATTAAGCAGGGGGTTGGACTCGATAACCTTGTAGGCTCCTTCCAACTCTATGATCTATGAAATTACAGACATTGTATGTTCCAGAAGATCTTTGAATTCCCTAAAAAGCACCACATACCGTAAGTGCTTATTCTTAAGAACTTAAGTCCATCTCTCCATCCCTACTGGATAAGACCGAGGTCCCTGAAGCCCAGCATCCTGTTCCCTGGAGAGTCAGAGATGCTTCCCGGAGCTTGCAATCCGGGCATGAAGGCAATAAGCACCCTTCCTCGTGTCCAGCAGCAGGTATACTGCCTTTGCACACCAAAGCTCCATTTAGCTGTCAAGGCAAAGAGCCATTGATAGAGGCCTTGTTACTGAAGATGCACCGAGTTGTATTATTTTGCATCCCATCCGATTCTGCAGATTCGCATCTCTCTGTACCATCATCCCCAACCAGCATGTGGTCAGGAATACTGGGAGTTGCAGTCCAAAACATCTGGAGGGCACCAGGCTGGGAAGAGCTGCTCTAAACAGCGGAACCCCCACCCATGGCAACCCGCGCCTCACATCCACCGCAAAAGACAAACTAGCCCCCATCCCTTCCTGAAGACGAACCCCGTCGTTTTCTACCCCATCACTCCTACGCCAACAGTGCACTACCGGCCCTGGGCGCCACCCGCCCCGAGGACACTCCATCGCGGGACGGAATACCTTAAGCCGCTCATAGAGCGCAGCAGCAACGGCCGCCATCTTCCCGCCCAAGCATAAGCCCCGCCCTTGCCCCACTCTTATTGGCCGCGGACCCGGCAGCCTCGAAGCTGATAGGAAAGAACGGAGCACAGAGCATTCCCCTCTGAAACAGGGACAGTGGGACGATCGCCTCCGAAGTACTGATTAAGCTCAGCGGTAAAGTTCTTTCTGAACTGTACCACTTCAGTGCGCGGGGGGTATTGTTGCATCTTGGCAATGCTCTCCTGGAGATAGAAAACTAGCATGCCAGGGGTTCAAACTAGGCTGAGGTCTTCTTCATGACATGCTGATGTTCTACATAAGAGGACTTTTGTTGTAGTTTCCACATGGGAGAGTATTTCAGACACGCAGGAGAAATTAGTTCCTGGAAGATCTGGCGCAGATAGCGGGAATATGTCTCATAACGCCTGACAGACGCAGAATCTCGAATGGACAGTGAAGAGCAATTGACACACGGGATTATATTCTTAACCTATATTCTTTGACTATATCCTGGGCGAGATTATACCACCCCTCTACAAATACCTGGCAGACCCCCCTAGGGGTCCAATTCTCCCTGCAAACCTTGGCATTTCGTGTGTATCTTTTCAATCTAACCCATTATCTTTGAATGAATGGCCCAATAATAAATTATCTTTGCACTACACGACCTAAAATTGCTGCCAGCGGGCTCACACTTGCGGTGTGGTTCACATAATGCCCACTGGTCCCCAGCAGGGGGCGCTCCAAGTTCACTATTCTCCTTCAGCAGCCTTCGCGTTCATGCTTTGCTCTGTTAAATGGCGGATTTAGGGATATGATACGTAGTCCAGTGCTGTTAGTCTGAAAAGCCTAAAGCCAGCAGTGAGCATGTATCCTGAGAATGAAAAGATGAGCTTGCCAGACGTAGTGTTGCTCATCTATTTGAGAAAGGAGGAGGGGCAGATTGGTTCAGCCCTCCTGGTACCCCCTCCCATAACAAGTGATTGGTGCTATCACTCAAATTTGACGGGTTGCTCGGACAAGACCTTGTTTGGACAGGGGTAGGCTATCTGTGCGTGCGCCTCCTCATGCAACTAGGGATACGTGGTCTCAGGGAGATGGAAGTTCCATAGGTGCAGCTTCTCGCATAACTTCATTGCAGTAATGAAAATAAAATTAAAGCCTGCCCTTGCCAAATGTTGTTGTGCACAGATCTTAAAGGAAGCTGATGTTAAGGCATTTCCATTTTCTGAAAACCAATTTTATTTATTCTACAAAATAGCTGCTGAGAGCCATCATAGGCTTAAAGTGGCTCTTACTTCAATTCATCAGTAATCTGAATACAAGACATACAAAGTGTTGATTTGCCAAAGTGTTGATTTGCATATTGCTGTTGTCTTTGGAATTTCTACTCCACTTTTCAGGGTAAAACACTCCAAAGGGAACTTACAATCCGTTTAAAACAATATAAAATATACAAGGATACAATCTAAATTCTACAATGAAGTACAGTAAGTATATGCCTAAGATTGTGTTATGACAGAGTTATAATATTGACAATAATGTGCTAAGTATTAAAATACAAGGACAACACAGTCAATAATATAACAAAGTATTAAACTGTAAAACAAGTGGAAGCAGTGCCACACTCCCTTAGATTCTTTAGGTTTTATTCCTTCCTTCCTTTTTACATTGGGTTGCCAACCAGTTCGGAAAAAATAGCCTGGCCTATTCCTGTGCCTTATACAGAAGCTTTATCTGCAGAAATCACCAGGTGGCATTTTTCACAGTGGCCACCTGGTTCACACAATCAAACAACCCATGGTTCCCACCCGCTCACCCATTTCTGTTTTCAGTTAACAAACCAGGAACGCCCCTTTTCTAGGTTGTTTTGTGATGTGAATCCCGAAACTCTGGTTGTTTAGGGGTTAAACAACCCAGAGTCCCTGGGTTCAGACATCATGAAGCAACCCAGGGTTATTCCAGAAAGCGGAAGTGGCAAGTGGACAGGAGGCAGCTCACTCACTCCTGCCAATTCCTGGGTTGTTTAACCCAGGAATTGAGTGTTAAATATGAACCAGGTCAGAATGGTGATTAGCTGGAGATACTGTCTTATCTCCATGCTGTGAAAAGTCTCATTTGCTCATTTTTGCAGATCAAGCTCCTATTAAAAGCACAGGAGCTAATGCTGGTAAAAACTGGCAGCGTTACACCTATATGTATGTGTTTTGGGGGGGATTCCTCCCCTGACCGTGCACCAGTTGACCTGGGTCTCTAAGTTCCCCCTCTCTAGGCAACTTTGCTAACCAGTTTTGGTCACCTTCATCTCACAAATTCCAGGCCAAGCTCTTGTTGCTGGGCGACCTGTAAAATGTAGGCCCAAGCCAGCCTATGCCTGAGGAGAGGTGAAAATATAATAGACATAGCTGGCCTAGTTGGAGGGGTGGGGGAGTTTTCCCCAATTGCAGCAGGAGAGAGGAAATGAAAAGCTGAATAGCTTGGGAATGACTCTCAGTCTAGACAGGCAGCTTGGCAGGGTCACCTGTGACTCAAAAGTGTCTGGATAAATAAGGAATGGCAAAGAATATTAATGGGGGTGGGCGGGAAGGGGGGAGCAGTGCCACTCAGAAAGAGCGAGACAGTGAGGAACCCACAAGAGAAGGATCCCTACAGAAAATATAACTTTCCACCAGCAATGGTCGCACTTTGGCATAGGGTGATGCGCCCTTACACAAACTACCCCCAGTTCAGGTCAGCTGAGCTCAGCATCGAGGAGAAATGGGTTTCCGTGGAAGGCCTCCTTCACCTCACAGATCTTTTCATCTGGGCCTACAAGTTGCAGGTTGCCCAGCTTGGCTTGCCTTGGAGTATGTGAGGTGGCCAAATTAGCCAGCAAAGTCGCCTACGTGGCAGAGCGGGGGGGGGGGGGGATTTAAAAACGCAGGCAAGGAATCCCAGCAAAAAGACACGTTTAGGTGCAGGGTTGCCAAATGTTTACCAACCCCTGCTCCTGTGCCTTTGATATGAAGAGAAAAGCAGGCAACATTGCTTTTTTTAAAAAAAATTACTACTTCTATGTTCCACTCTTGAGCTTTTGCATTGATAAGTTCTGGGGCGAGGCCCCACGAGGCCTGGCTGAAATGATGCCTTCCGCTTACGTCTTTCCCTGCTTCCCCCATTACACCCCCTCCAGGGAACAATGCACCTTCTCACTGTAGCGCCAAGCCCTGTCCTCATTCCCATGTTCCACAGTGGTCTGCATTTTTATTTTTATTTTGCTTGTACTGTTTTTTGACAGTGCTTTGCACAATCAGAACAATGTTTCCCTTTAGGCATCCCAAACCACACATAATAATTTACTGTGATTGTCATGTTAAAGAATGGCATACTTTCCAGTGCTTCGGAACAACAAAGATGTGCAGTGTTCTCCAACCTTGGGTCCCCAGATGTTTTTGGCCTATAACTCCCAGCATGCCCCAGCCAGCTTAGCTCATCTTGTTATCCTGGCAAGTAGCATCCTTTCCAGATATCTCTTTTAAATCCCAATCCTAAATCACAGTTAATTGCAAGTGAAGCAGGCAGATTGTCACAACTGTTCTAGCCAGCCAGCAGCAGATCTGATCTTCAGTGGACCCTTGCAGAGTTGCTTACGACGAGACTGTGCCACCAAAGACTGAAGTCAGGCTGGATGGAGCTTTTGGGATGTCACATTAGGATGGGTTTGTGATTGTGCACCAAAAGCCAAATTCACCCTACGGCAGCGCAAACACACGGCCATGAGCTAACACAACATGAGTTGGCCGTGGTGAGTCTTACTAAGCTTCCCAGCAGCAATAATGCATCCTGGCACAATGCTTCAGGTCAGTACTACTCTGTTCAGTTTTACAATGTTTTTTTTGCAGAACTTTGATTCAGTAAATACGCAGTGCTTCCAGGCAGTAGTTGTACTTGCTGTCGGGGGACATCATCTCAAGGACATAGGAAGAGCTAGGGCCAAAAGACAAGCAGAGATATGTGTTTTGTTGCTGCTGTATTGCACCAGCCTAAGTTTTTTCCCCCCTTGATTTTCCAGACAGTTTGTAACAATAAATACTTCCTGGTTAAGCCCTGGAACGTCTCCGATTCTTCTGCTGTTCCCACAACATTACAGGCTAAAAGCCATGGCTGTCATGGGCTGAAATAGATGTGTAAATTGGCCCTAGACTCATTACTTAGAAGTAAATTCTGTTGAAAGCAAACAGGCTTAGGGTTACAGGACTTAAACTTCATGCATGTTTACTCAGAAATCTCAAAGCATTCATGGTGACATAAATCTGAGTAAGGCCGCTTAGTATTTTAAATGTATTATTCATATTTATATCCTGCCATACAGCTTTTTTTATCAAATCCCTCAGGGTGGCTTACAAAACAGGCACTCAATAACATAGAGGAAAGCACAAGAATGATAAAACCATAGTGGTGACAGAATTTCCCACAAAAACCACAATACAATCTGAAGAGGATGAGGATTAAATTGCATATGCTCACTGAAATAAAGCAGTCTTCACTAATTTCATGAGGACCATAACTGAGCAGGCCTGTCAACCTTCACTGGTGATTTGCAATAGCCAGGAACCACCATTGAAAAGGCCCTGCCCCTTTGCCAGACAAATGGCCATGCTGGCTGGGAATTATGGGCAGGGCTTTTTTTCTGGTGGAACTCACCGGAACTGAGTTCCAGCACCTTTTCTTCTATTAATTGCATTACAATTTAATCGCCATCTACTCCCGAGGAAATGTAATCCAAGAGTTCCGGTACCTTTTTCTCCAGAAAAAAAGCACTGATTATGGGAGATGCGGTCCAACACATCTGGAGGGTGCCAGGTTGGGGAACCCTGCTCTAGAGTAGCTTGGTTGCCGGTATTATCCTGCCTAGTGATAAGGACAATATTACCACACATGTGTTAAAATGTGTGTCACAGGGCCCAGTGGGGGTCAGGACTGAAAACTGTCAGCTGTTTGGCAGTTGTGCAATTGTGATGAGGAGGACAGCATGCAGGGAACATAAGACGAGCCCTGCTGGATCAGGCCAAGGGTCCATCTAGTCCAGCATTCTGTTCACACAGTGGCCGACCAGTTGCCCACAGGAAACCAACAAGCAGGACATGAGTGCAACAGCACCCTCCCGCCCATGTTCCCCAGCAACTGGCATACAGAGAGAGAGAGGCATACTGCCTCTGATACTGGAGGAAGCATATAGCCAATCAGATCTAGTAGCCATTGATAGCCTTCTCCTCCATGGGAGGGGGATGCTGGCTCTGGCCCCACCCACCAGCCCAGGCCCCACCTACTGCCAGAAACAGCCCCGCCTACTAGCAAGCAACCCCTGAAGGACCACCCCAGAGCTGCATGTGACTCTCAGGGGCAAAAAGGTTGCCCACACCTGCCCTATTGGCTCCTCAGATCACAACTGGGCTGATGAGCTGCAGTACCATTCTCTGGCCATGAGCTGGGTGGCAGTGCAGCAGAACCACATAGTCTCCAACTGCCCCGAAAATGGCACGAGTCCTGAGACTGTCATGAAAACCCTTAAGCTGTCCTGGCTTCTCACTTTGTCATGCAGAATCCCGAATTTAAACTTTTGAAACTTTCCTTAAAGGGGCCATGCCATGGGCAAAATTGCAGCTAAGCTAAAACTGCAAGCTTAGCTGCGATTTTGCCCATGGCATGGCCCCTGTAAGTGTAGCTCTTTTTAGGCTCGAACAGCTCCATGGAGAGACAGACACTGGGAGGATGGTGCACACACACTCTACCTGCTGAAAAGGAGGCTGCACCCGGTGAGGGAATTTATCACATGATTCCTATCTTTATATTGCCAAAGCTTTTATTTCCTAACAGAGCTGACTCTGTCTGTGCCTCTAACAGGTGAGTTTACAGTGTCAGAAGGAAATGGAAGAAACTTCCCCTTCTCTCTGAAGCTCCATGTTTGGGGGTGTGGGGTGGGTGGATAAGCTTCAACTGTTGAATTTGTGCCAATCCTGACCATTTTAAAACAAAAAGAAAGAGATTGCCCTGCAAGCACTGACCCCCCCCCCGAAAAACACCAGATAGCAACAATTAAGGGTTTAAGTAAGGTAAAAACAATATTACAAAAGCCACTTATAAAATATAAAATAATATATAATATAATAATGTAATAATTATAATATATAAGATTTTGTGTGTTTCCTCTAATTACTTTTGTACTTGACCATGCCCTTTGGTTGCCTGCCCATACCCTTGGCCACGCCCTCATGCTGCCTGGCCACGCCCTCTTGATCACACCTTCATGTTGCTTAACCATACCTCTTACAAATTCACATGTGTGTGTCCCTATTTTCATCTGTGAAATGTTGGAGGGTATGGAGCCATCAGGGCGGTGGCTCCCCCTGCTTGCGAGCTTGGAGGTGGAGTGGTGAGGCGTCTGGGCCTGGCTCCCACCACCAGTATGTGACTATATCTAGCCCCATATTGGGTGGAATGTGAAGCAAAAGCAAGACATTGCAGCGAGGTGAGCAGAGTGTGGTTCTTCTTTCCCTTTCTGCCTTACCCCACCCATGCTACAATTGCCCACACCCAGGGCTTTTTTTCTGGTGGAACTCACCAGAACTGAGTTCCAGCACCTTTTCTTCTATTAATTGCATTACAATTTAATCGCCATCTACTCCCGAGGAAATGTAATCCAAAATGTAATCTCCAGAAAAAAAGCACTGCCCACACCAGTGTCTCATATGGGTCCCTGTCTTACATAGGAGTGGTGTTACATAGGCATGGTTGAAGGAGGAGGGGTGGGCCTATGTAAGGATCAAAACTGATAGTACCCTCAAGAAAGGGGTTCTACTTATACCCCTACGTGCTAGATACGGGGTTTTATTTTGTACTGGGAAAAATAGACCTGGCTTTGCATGGGATGGAATAGCCCTTAGTTTGATATAGCAAAGCCATCAAGCAAACTTATGCAGCTGCCTGAGAAGTGGACACATTGTGCCTGCCCTGTCTGAGTGAAACCACTCCCACTGGCACCCCTAGGCAAAGCCCCTGCCAGGTGCACCCCTGTAGCCCCTTAAGGGAGGGGTCTGTCTGTCCACAACATTCCCTTGTGGGCAAGCATATAACTCTGTCTATCAACCTGCTGAACTCTCCCCGGCTTCAAACTGAAGGGTCTGCAAAGCTATGTGGTGGTTAGGGAAGTCGGCCCCCTAGTGGCTGAAGATGTTGCTGTAGGCTTCAACCACATGGACACATGTAAATTAATTAAAATCTATTAATGTATTTTAAAAACAAAATAACCCTGAGGTGTACACCTCTAGGGTCCCTTTAGTAGGCATGCAGATTTTCAGGTGTCTAGATTTCACAGTCTTGGAGCTATGAGGTGGAAGGAGAGACAGACATCCTCTTTTATTAGTAGTATAGCTCTGTGTACATCACCCTGAGAGTTTTGGCTATAGGGTGACTCATATGCTGAATAAATAAGTGATGTTGCCTATCTTTGGAGACAGTGAGATCCTGGGATACAGCCTGTGGCTCACGCTGGCTCAGCTTGTCTGAGCGTGGAAAGCTAATCAGGGTCAAGCCTGGTTATTACTTGGATGGGAGACCCCGCCCTCCTCTAGTTTCCTGCACTGAGCAGGGGCTTGGACTCAATGGCCTTGTAGGCCCCTTCCAACTCTATGATCTATGAATCCACATTTATTAATTCATCCATCTATTCATCCATTCCCTCTATCTTTCTTTACTTTCAGGCTGTGTCTCCCTGTTAGTGGCTTGAGCTGTTCCATTCTTGACAGAGGAGCAATCCCATTCTTCTTCTGATGCCTCATCTCCCCAAGCCAAGCATGGGAAGAAGGCCAAGCTAGAAGTCCAGAACATTCCATGCCGAGCCTGGGGCGGCACCTCGTGCCATGAATTTATTTGGACAAAATTACCCCCAAAAATAAAAATGAAATTTAAGCAGCCTTTTCAAGGGATGTTGTAAATGGGAACCAGCCGCTGGAGCTGAGGGAAAAATGCTTTCTATCAGAGGAATGGGACCAGGTTGAATGAAAAACAGGAAAGGGGAGGGAACGGGCTCAGAAGCCTTCTGGAATAAAGAATAAACTTGAGCTCATTATGAATCAATCTCCCCATTTTCTTGTTTCCAGTGCTGGCTCAGCTTGTCTGAGTGTGGAAAGCTAAGCAGGGTCAAGCCTGGTTATTACTTGGATGGGAGACCCCTCCTCTAGTTTCCTGCATTGAGCAGGGGCTTGGACTCGATGGCCTTCCAACTCTATGATCTATGAAATCTATATCACTACATCTAAGGCAGACTCTCTTCCAAGGACCAAGAGTGCTTGACTGGGGAGGCAGGGGTGCCTGGGAGGAACCTGGGAGGAAACTAGTACAGGTAGCCATGCAGGTGGGCAGAGCAATTGTTCCTACTACAATTCTCCCCTATCCCCCCCCCCCCCCCAGAAGAATGCTGCTGTTTATGACTCCAGCCGGCCTGGAACAGGAGCCTTATATTGTTGTTCAGGCCTTTTAGGGTGGGAAGACATTTTCAGTTCCATCATCATAACTCACTCAAGCTCCATCCTAATCCCGGCTGTAAATCCAGGTCATGTTGCTGATGTTGAGAGGAGCCCTCTGGATACTGCATAAGGGGCTGGGGGGGGGCAGCCCTGCCACCACCATCTCTCCCAAGGGTTTGTGCCTTCGCGCTCCCCAAGCCCAAGCCTTGTCCTTCCTTCTCCAAAAGACACTGGGGTGGGAAGAGGAAGGACACAGCTCCTTCAGTGTGCTGCTGAGCTGACTCATAGGACAGAAATGCCTCAAGTTATCAGAAGAACTGGCAACTAGGGCTGGCTGGAGAGAGATTGTGAGAATGTTTTAGAGTGCAATCCTATGCATGTTTCGGCAGAAAACAATCCCCACAGCTTGCAGCATTCCCCCCAGCCCGCAAGGTTGGCTGGGGATTGGGGAATGGTGGGAGCTGCTGTAGGACTTTTTTTCCCCCCTGTCGAAGCATGCATAGGATTCTGCCCTTAAGGGTCAAACTGGACGTGATGCGAGGGATCTCTGAACAGGATCGCCCCTTTAAAAAAAGTATTAATTGCAGCCTTCACTTCCAATCATGACCATGGTACTGGTGTGTGTGTGTGTGTGTGTGTTTTAACCCTTTCCCAACAACAACAACATACTGCCTTATCTGCCACCAGAAGCCATACATAGTCTTCCTGATTAAACTCACACACCCAGCTATTTGCCCCGCAGGGCTAAATATAGTCTGAGGGTCAAACTTGCTTCTGCCATTCATATATAAAATGGGGATGAGGGAACATGGCCTGTGGCTCGTGCTGGCTCAGCTTGTCTGAGCGTGGAAAGCTCAGCAGGGTCAGGCCTGGTGATTACTTGGATGGGAGACCCCTCCTCTGCATTGAGCAGGGGGTTGGACTCATGGCCTGGCAGCAGGCCCCTTCCAGCTCTATGATCTATGAAATCTATGAAGGCTCTAATTTTAACACACAATGTCGTGTGCAGATGACAGGAGATGAACCTCCCCAGTCCCCTGCTTTACCTCTTCCTTGTTTCATCCCCCCACCCCAGCCCATGGCACTTTTCCCTCCCGCTTCAGCTCGGATACCAGAAGCAAGAAGCAGGAACTGGAGGAAGTGCCTTGAGCGACAGATCCCACACAGAGGTAAGGCAGGGGCGGGTACCTGCATGTTCCATTTGATCGTAGTGCTGTGCACATGACTCCTCTTCCCCCATTTCTGTGGACTCTGCGGGAAGCGGGGGCCCTCGAGAGCAGTGCTGGCTCCAGGTTTTGGAGGGCCCTTGGGCAAGACACTCTCAATGGGGCCCCTCCCTCAATGAGTCTACTTTCTCACCACCATTGTCACTCACCAGCTGCTATGGGTCCTCCTCCTCCTTGCTACCACTTGCTTGCTTGAGGGCCAGTGAGCAGGTCGGCAGCGGCACCTGCTGCTCCTCCTTCTCACCACCACCACCGTTGTCTGGGCCAGCGCGAGAGGCAGGAGAACAAGCAGCTTGCCGGGGTGAAGAGGAGGAGCAACTCCAGGGGGGCTCTTGTCAGTGGGGCCCTGCTGGGGCATGGGTCCTCAGCAGGTGCCTGACCATGGGTACCCTTGACGTTGGCCCTGCCCAAGAGGCATGCCCTCCTTCCAAGATTTCCAATATGGGGTTAGGAGGAATGCCCAGATCATATTTGGCCCTGTTGTTAATAAAGACCAAATGCGCAAAGCTGCAGACCCTGGGTCTTGGCATTTATCGTGAGGATGGAGATGCCCAAGCCTTTGGATGTAGAACTGCCCCCGTATGACCCTGGTGAAACTCCAGAATGTCTCATTTGGCCCTGAGAAAGCTACTTTCCCCAGCCTCGGATTAGAGCTTTTTCTGCACAGTACCAATTCAGATTGCAAGTAAAAGGGTGGCACGTTTGAATGCCACGGTCCTGAACCATAGGTTTTTCTTTTCTATTTTTCACCCCAGATCAACCCTGTGTGGAAACGCATGCATCATCACTTCATCCCAGTAGTGGCAAAACTAAAGGTACACGTTTATTAAGGGAAAGGCGAGGAAGTCATGGTTAGGGTGAGACGGAAGGAAGCCAATACTGATTGCAAAGAAAACAAGCACAGGGTTTAGCCTGTCTGGAGAATCCTGTCCCTATGGAGGATGCGTCAAAGCTGCAGTGACCCACATAACTGTTGTGCCTGACCAGGAGGGTGGGAAATGGCCTGGGAACCACCAGCGAGAATCTGGAGATGCAGACAGCGCACGTCCCTGCCCCAGTCCTTTGGAAATCTCCATCAGCCGTGTGTCTACCAGTAGAGAACATGAGGGCAGGGCTGCCCTGTATACACTGTGCTGACATTGCTGTCCATTTGAGAGATGTTTTACAGAGGTCGTTGGAGTGCAACTCTCAGAACTGTGCATAGCTGAGCACAGTTTAAGAGCTGCACTTGTAGGCTCCTTCCAACTCTACGATCTATGAAATCTATTATTTATTTATTTATTTATTACATTTATCAATCGCCCATCTGGCCGGCCACCCGGCCACCCTGGGCGATGTACAATTAAAATACAGCAACAACACAATAAAATATAACAATTAAAACAATATAAAAAATTCTCATTAAAAACCTAACCCACCCCATATTCCCGCCTGAACAGCTATGTTTTTAATGCACGGCGGAAGCTCATCACGGAGGGGGCATGGCGAAGATCACTAGGGAGGGAGTTCCATAATGTGGGGGCCGCCACAGAGAAGGCCCTCTTCCTAGTCCCCACCAGCCTGGCTGCTCTGGCTGATGGGATAAGGAGAAGGCCGTCCGTGGCAGATCTTGTTGAGCGGCCTACTTGATGTTGCTGGAGGCGCTCCGGCAAATGGTTCTCAGACTGGTGGAGGAGGTAGGGGGATACACACACACAAAATCCTTAGGGGGGCACAATGTTTCAGGGCAACAGTAGATCCTGCAGTAGGTCAAGTCAGAGGCAACTTCCTCTCAACAACAGAGGGTTAGCATTGCAACCACCGCAGCTGCTATACAAGCCTCCCCCGACCTGGCAGCCTCCAGATGCTTTGGACTTCAGTTCCCATCAGCCACAGTCAGCATGGCCACTGGTCAGGAATCCTGGGAGTTGTCGTCCAAAACATCTGGAGGGCACCAAGTGGGAGAAGGCTGTGCTGAATTGAGCATGGAACCTGTGGGGAAATGTGTGGGAGCTTCTGCCCACGGCAGTCCCCCCGCCTCTTCCTCCGCACCACCGTTTCCCCCTGGTGGGCTTGTTTCAGGAGGGAATCTTAACGTTTGTTTTATTTATTGACCTTCCTCCAAGGGGCTCAGGTCAGTATGCATGTTTTTCTCTCCAGTTTTATCCTCACAACAAGCCTGGGAGGTAGGCAACACTGAGCTGAGAGAAAATGGCTGACCATCCGGTGTGTTTTGTGGCTGAGACCTGGGTCCCCCGAATCCTAGTCCGACACTCTAACCCTGTGTTCTCCAACCTTGGGTCCCCAGATGTTTTTGACCTACAACTCCCAGCATGCGCTGGCTGGGGCATGCTGGGAGTTGTAAGCCAAAAGCATCTGGGGACCCAAGCTTGGAGAACACTGCTCTAACCACTACACCACACAGTGGCCCAGTTTGCACAGTCACCATGGGTTAATTTACCCGCAGGGACTGTTGTGTTGTATCATTAAACAACCCTCAAATAACCCTAAAGCAAGCCATGGGCTATTTGATGCTTGACTAACCCTCAAACAACCTCTGCCACCTGGGTTTGCATGACACAACAAGCCAGGCATCCATGAGCACCTTGCAAAAATGGCACCCGGGAACACCTGGCACAACACAACAGCCCCCGTGGGTAAATTACCGTAAGCCACAGTGAGCTGTTGTGTCATATGAACCAGGTCAGAGTCACAGAATGTGGCAAGGGATCCTGCCAGATGCGGGTGCTCCTAGCATTACCAATTAGAAAGCATTGTGCAGCTATTTCTTCTTTCCTTCCTTAATGAATTTTCCATAGTAAGAAAAAAGATGGAAGAAGTGGTGGGGAAACACAGGAGGGGGTCATGAGTGGAAGAGAACAACGTCTGGACACCCACCCACCCCTACGTACAAATTCTGTGAATGTGGCAGGGCAATAACCCCCTAAAAGCCTCGCCTAGAAGCACAAGACAGAAATAGATGGGGAGAGATGAAGGCTAGCCATGAGCTCTGGAAGCATCTTGGGGTGCAGATACTTCCCTTGATGCGGGGCGGTGGAAATCATAGGAAACCATAGGATCAGTAGAGTTGGAAGGGGCCTACACAAGGCCATCGAGTCCAAGCCCCTGCTCAATGCAGGAAACTAGAGGAGGGGTCTCCCATCCAAGTAATCACCGGGCCTGACGCTGCTTAGCTTTCCACGCTCAGACAAGCTGAGCCAGTGAGTCTGCTGCCTGCTAGGAGTATGAACACTGTCAATCTCCACCTATGCTCTCCTTGTAGAATTAGTAATAAATATTTTAAAAACACCAGAAGAAAAGGAAGCCAAACCCGGGCAGTTTTGCCTCTGGAACTTCTCACCGGTCAGGGAAATGGGGAGGCCGTGTGAACAAGATGCTGCTGTTTCAATAATGCCACCCCAAGCAATCATCAGGCCAACTTTGCAGCACTGCAAGAAGAACCACCACAGCCTGGTCCTTTAAACACAAGTCATACAGCACAGCACTGACCGTACGAGTGCCCCAGGCCAAACTCGCAGGTATTCAGTCACTGCTGCAGTGGTGGTCACCCATGTCCTCCTGGGCATCGAAATGGGATCCGTAGTCCCCCTCAGGGGAATTCCCCTTCCTAGTGACATTGCTTCCTCAGTTGTCCCCACCACCATCCCTATTTCTGTTTTTTTCCGTCCTTCCAGGCAGACGCGGAAAAGGGAAGGAGCAGGGGAGAAAATGAGATGATGTCTGAGAACGAGCAATCCACACGGCAAAACTGAATGCACGTCTTAAGCAATGCACAAATTGGAAACTGCCCACCTTTGTGAAGGAGAAGCCTGGCAGCATTCAGCGTGGAGACAGCAAGGGCAATGCGGGCAGCTCCAGAAGCCTGGGCAGGAGAGTCAGACTTGTCCAGACTGAGTCCTACTCTTGACCTCACAGCCTGAACCCACAGGAAAGACAACGACTGCTAATACACTAGGAGCTGGCTTGCACATGCTTTAACTGTAACAACTTGTGGCTCGCCAGATGTTTTGGCCTGCAACGCCCATGATCCCTCGCCATTGGCTATGCTGGCTAGGGCTGATGGGAGTGGTAGGCCAGAACATCTGGAGGGCCAAAAGTTGCCCACCCTTGGAGGATCTGGGCGTGGTTACTTCAGGGGGTTGGCAGAAGATGAGTAGACTAGCCACATGCCACATTATGATGAGAGCCAGTGGGCGAGTTTGCACGGCATGCTAAGCCACCCTGTGCGCACTTACAGCTGTCAGATATATGTAGTCTTCCGTGGTCAATGCCCATGTCAGTTTCAGCTGTCAAATGGTAACAGGTAAGACTGTATACAGGCTAAATTGCAAACAGTTGACAGCTGTCAGTTGCTTAGCTGTCAATTGGAAAGCACCAGCAAAAGGGGGAAATGCAGCAGAGTTGGTGTACCAGAAGTGGGTGGGCTTAAGATCTTCCCCTTGGCAATGAAACCATCTCAATTTCTAGAGTTGAACTGACACTTCTCAGTGCCCTCCACCTTTTAGACACTTCCCTGAGTCTCCAGCTAGTCCAGGAAGGGGAGATCTTAAGGTCACTCGCTTTCCGCAGCTCCTTTTCAAAGCCATTACTGCAGTTCCCTGTCAAATTTTATCTGTGAAATTTGCACTTTTTAAATACTGGGAATTATATGCAGATCTCAAGGCTGGGAAGTAAATGGAGGGGAAATTTGCATTATATTATATAAGATATGAAGACATTTGAGCACATTTCTGGGGCTGGGGGGGAAAGTGGCGAGTCGGCAATGGCCACTCCAAAGTGCCACTTGGGCATCAGTGGAGGGGCGGTCACTGGCTGTCACTGGCGGTGGCATGGGCGAGATTGCAAAGGGTGGCAAGGGGTTTTTGCCGCTCTTGCCAAGCAGCTTGTTACTCTTAGCTGATCCCCGTAACTCACAATAAAATTGCTCTGCTGGGTTTGGACAACATGGCAACCCATCATGTGACCAACAACCCCTAGTACAAGCCATGGGTTGTCAGGGTGGCTTGTTGCCCCAAAACAAGCCACCCTGTGGGAAGCGGTCCAGGTTCAGATGACATGACAATCCACAATGGCTAATTACCCACAATGGGTTGCTGTGTCATGCGAACCCAGTCATTGTGGTGTGTGGTGGTTAAAGTGTCAGAGCGACCTGGATTCAATAAACTGCTTATTTCACAGCTACTGTAGCTTCCACTGGAAGCGATCCTGTTATCAGCTACCTGTGGATGTGCTTGGTGTATCTCTGCCTCAGAAAGCACAACACCATGGCCATTCAGGCTCATTATTAAGCAGGTATCAACTGAAGGAAAGAAAGTTGTTTGGGGCTATTCACAAGATGCATGGTTTTTCTAGAAAAACAACCACCCCCAGACAGAATCCCAAGCTGTGGGAGAAAAATATTTTATTTGGCTCTGCTTCTGGGGGGATTTATTTTTGGTTGCTAAAGAAAGAGAGATTTCAGAAATACTTTGCTCTCATTTTGCTCTGAAATCATTAGTTTTGGAGCCTTATCCTCATTGGAATGAACACTGGAAGTGCTCCTGACCACCTGATAGCATACAGTATGCATGTCCCCTGCAGATATCTCGATGTAAAATCCAATTTGATTGCCTTTGAGAATAGGGCCTTTCAAACTTCCTACTGAATTTTCAGGGAACACTTTCTACTTATCAACTGCAGGGGAAAACTGAACCTCTGCCATGGGATCCCCTCCAGGTGGCAGAGGATTCTGGGACATATTCTAGAAGACACCCTCATTCCATGTGGGGCAGCACTCCCTGGCAAGGCCTCCTCGCAGTCACCCCCTCACCAACTAAGAAGAACGCCCAGGGAAGGAACATACCGGTACTTAACATTGCTTGAGTCTGGACTAGGGGTAGACAATAATTTTGTTTAGATTCATTTTGGATCAGAATTTGCCCTGTTCACACCCCCAAACACAAGCACATTTTTCGAGAAATGCTTGCATATTCCTGAGCTTGTGTTTGCATTTAAAAAATGTGCAGTTTTAAAAAATGGTCTGTCTGGGGAAACTGCGTTTTTATGCTTTAGTCAATGAGGGGAAAGTGTGCATTTAGGTGCACACTTAAAAAAAAATTGTGCACCCAAATGCACAAGGCTTGGAATGGAAACAAGGGCGAACTGAGCTTCGAGGTGAAAATCAGAGCACCTTGACGAGATCCAGCTTCGCTGATTCTTCTACCGCTAGTCTGGGCAGGGAAAATAGCAATGAGCAAGCTGTCTTTTATTTCAGGCAAACTTGTCTATTGTACCATATTTTCTCATCCTGACACACGCACACCCATGTTCCCAAGAAGAATCCAGTTTGATTGAAAGCCATTGTTTTAGGAGACACAGCGGCAATTAAATGTAGAAGGGGAGGGGGGTTTATTTCAAGAGAACTTTTACAATCTGCCCAAATGCCCGATACCATGTGGGACACACCCATGGGCCCTCTGCTGAACCCTGGGCCAGTAAAAATCCATGCCGCTCCGTGAGACGAACGCCGGTGCCTGCAGTCACAGGCTTGGCAGTGTGTAGAGATGGGCCGGCTACTAGGCTCTGGGGGTGTCAAGTCTCCTTCTGCAGGAGCAGCTCGGGGTTTCTGGACAGTAAGCTAGCTGTGTGCAGGGCACAGAAGCACCATTCATGGGTGTGTGAGGCCTCGGAGCCGGGCCAGGTGCTAACAGACAAGCTCCCCTGTATTAGGTGGGCCGGCTCCCCAACTGACATTAATGGCCAGAGCCCCGCTTGGTGCTGCCAGAGCTTTTGCTCCCTTTGCTCCAAAGTTCTGCTCCCCTCCCCCCCCCCCTTCCTCCCCATCGTCAGAGTTGTGGGGATGAAGAATATAAAACCTCTCACTGTGCAGGAATATGCATCGAGTGGGGATCCCAGCCCGGGGAACAGCAGCAGCAGCAGCAGCAGGCCCGCAGTCAGGGAGGCAGCCAAACGATGAAGCGCCTTCTCCTGGCTCTCTTTGCCTTGGCCCTGCTGTGGGCTCCTCCTGGCTGGGCTGGCAGGGGGGAAAATGAAAGCCCAATCGAGGACTTGAGCTCCCCGTCATCATCCCCTGCCCTTCACACACCAGCCCATCCACTGAGACACCAAAAGCAGCTGACCGCGCACGAGCTCATCCCGGGGAAGGGTGTGGCGGAAGGTGAGTGAGTCAAGGGGAAGGCTGGTGTGGAGGGTGGAATCTTCTAGGGGAGGGGCTTCAGAAAGGGCTTGGGCGGGAAGAGAAGAGAAGTAGCAGGCGGGACCGGCCCTTCCATTAGGCAGAGTGAGGCCACCGCCTCAGGCGGCAGATGCTAGGGGGCGGGTGGTGGCAGCAAGATGTTGGAGGAGGACAGAGCTATGTGTGCCATGGGGCCTGCTGTGCACCCCCTAAGCTTGCCTGTTGCTCTCGGGTGCAGTGGAAGACGCTGGGACTCAGCTGCCAATCTAGTCATTAATGGCCAGAGCCCCGCTTGGTGCTGCCAGAGCTTTTGTTCCCTTTGCTCCAAAGTTCTGCTCCCCTCCCCCCCTTCCTCCCCATCCCCTCCCCGCCTCGATCTAGATGGAGAGGCGGGTAATAAATAAATAAATTATTATTATTATTATTATTATTTATTTATTTATTTATTTAATATTAATATTTATTTATCGCCCATCTGGCCGGCAACCGGCCACCCTGGGCGATGTACAGACAGTAAAATACATAAATACAATAAATACATTAAAACAAACAATATAAAAATTTTAAAATCTTAACCCACCCCATATTCCCGCCTGAACAACCAGGTTTTTAATGAGCGACGGAAGCTCATCAGAGAGGGGGCATGGCGGAGGTCACTCGGGAGAGAGTTCCACAGTACGGGGGCCGCCACAGAAAAGGCCCTCTTCCTCGTCCCCACCAGTCTAGCTGCTCTGGCTGAAGGGACAAGGAGAAGGCCATCCGTGGCAGATCTTGTTGAGCGGCCCACTTGGTGTTGCTGGAGACGCTCCTTGAGATAAACTGGACCAGAGCCAGTTTTATAATAATAATAATAATAATAATAATAATAATAATAATAATAATAATTATTATTATTATTATTATTATTATTATTATTATTGGTCAACTTCTGTGCATGTAATGGGAGGGACACTCTCTGATCCTTTGCCTCAGGCAGCAGGATGTCTTGGGCCAGCCCTGGTAGCAGGGAAGTGAGCTCGATGGGTGTGCAAACTACCACAAAATAGTGAAATGTATCAAACCGAGACAGTCTCTCACCACTATAGACATTTCCAGATAAAGCTAAGTGTGGAGATAGGAAGATCTGTTTCATTACTTCCTGTCCCATCCATCCCACCCTGCCCTGGCTGTGTCTGCACACACTGGTTCCTGCCTTCTCATCTGTCAAGCCTAAGAGTTAGGGTTGCCGCTCAACCAGAATTTTACTGGCCCAATTGGAATCTGGCCTGCTGCCAGAATGGGACGATGCAAAGCCAGATGAAAATTTCAGCCAAGGTGTTTTTTGCTTCCAGTGGGGCTGCACAGCCCATCAGAATGCACACATGCTCACTGGGTCGTCATAGAGAGGTGGGAAAGTGGTGGTGACCACATTTGTGGTCTGTGCTCTAAAAGTTGTGGGTTGTGAATGTGTCCATACTGTGCTGCCATGTGAGGAAAAGATTTCATAGATCATAGAGTTGGAAGGAGCCTACAAGGCTATCGAGTCCAACCCCCTGCTCAATGCAGGAAACTAGAGGAGGGGTCTCCCATCCAAGTAATAGCCAGGCCTGACCCTGCTTAGCTTTCCACGCTCAGACAAGCTGAGCCAGCGTGAGCCACAGGCCTGTATAGGTGTGCAAAAGAGGTGTGCAAAAGTGACTGGAGCTATTGCAGGGTACCTTTGGCAAAACTGCATGCATGCACTGGACTTTCAGCCATTTCCATGGCCCAAAACAAAGCCCACATCTATTCTGGGGACTAGAAAAAGAAGGCTTTGGGGGCCAGATTGGTTCCTTGGGCCATCAATTGCCTATTCTTAGGTAAAAGGATGGAAATTCCCCCTTTTCAAATGGGTGTTTATGCATGGAGCTGGGATTCTACTCCACAATTCATGGCTATATCCACATTAACACTTTTATCTGGAACTCCATCATTTGTTCACTCACTTTTTATGGAGAATCCAGATAACGTTGTTGTCAAATCACTGTAGTCCAGTCAGTGTTTTATGTGTTGTCCTCCCATGTTTTTTTCAGAACTGATTTGTGGTATGTGGAGTTATTGAGGGAGGGGGTATTTGCATTATTGAGTGCTATTGAGGCTTCTCAGGACTCCTGTAACTTTAATTAAAAGTTTCCTGTTTGCAGATCCACCTCGTACTATTGCTTTCTGTTTATCGTGGCTGGGAGATTAGTGATGAATAGCCTGCTAATTGCCCCTTGAATAGTGTCTTTTAAGCTGTAATCTTAAACACATTTACTGGGGGGTATGATCCATTGAATACAGTGGGAGTTACTTTTTTGTAAAGATGCATAGGATTGCACTGTTAATTGCCCCAGTGGCAGATACTGTTCATGCCAGTGTGTGGGTCTTTAATTGCTTTTCCTCTTGTTCTTCCCCCCTCCCCATTTTTAATAGTAAAGCAGTGCTATAAAAATGCAAAGGAAAATGGGGAAAAAATCAGTAATTAAAGCTTCCCCACAAGATGGGAAGAGAAACTGACATTGGGGCAATTAAGAGAGGCTATTCAAGGGGTTAGTAACAGGCTATTCATCATTAATTCCTCAGCTGTGATCAACAGAAAGCAATAAAACAAGCAGGATTTTTAACATTGGTCAGAATTTTGCTAAATGGAACTTTACTGTGAGAAAGTTCTTGGCCAGGGTAAAGGGCATTACTTGCTGGATAATACAGCATTACAGTCATGCCTTGGATTGAGAGCACAATTCGTTCCGGAAACGTGCTTGTAATCCAAAACACTCTTATATCAAAACGAAATCCCCCCCAAAAAAATTTGTACAGAGATTTTTAATTTAAGCTGTACTACAGTACTTGTATTGCAAGACGTCGCTTGTATATCAAGTAAAAATAAATAAATAAATATTTAAAAATTTGCTTGTCTTGCAAAATGCTCTCAAACCAAGTTACTTTCAATCCAAGGTATTACTGTATATTAAGTGCTGTATGGAACCTCTGTTTTAATTCTCCTCCCGGTGAATGACGGAAAAGCAATTTGGCTTCAGCAGTGTGGCAACCTATGAACACCGAACCAAAGAGCTGCAGTGATTCTGGATTCACTAGCCCAAAGTCAAAGAGTGTGGTCTTGAGTATAATACATCCCCTGACAATACCTGACCCAGATTCTTTCCACAGCCGTTTCCACAGAGAATAGTGTGCTGACGTGCATGGCAAACTCAGTAAACAAAGCCATAGCGCTCCTCATGTTATACTTTAGCCAGGATCAACTTGACCAAGGCTGCAGCAGTAGCTCCATTCAGAGCAATGCCGGCTCCAGGTTTTTGAGGGCTCTTGGGCAAGGCACCCTCAGTGGGCGCCCTCCGCCAGTGAGTCTACCTTTTCATCACCATTGTCACCCAGCTGCCGTTACTTCTCCTGCTCTTTCAAATAATTGCTACCATTTGCTTGTCTGACAGGGAGAAAGCCAGTGAGCAAGTAGGCAGTAGCAACTACTCCTGCTCTTTCTGACCACCACTACTGTCTGGCCAGAATGAGAGGAGGAGCAACTCCAGGGGACTCTTGTCAATGGGCCCCTACTGGGGTGTGGGGCCCTCGGCAGGTGCCCGACCATGCCTACCCTTGATGCTGGCGGCTCTGATTCAGAGTATAGAAGAACCTTATATAGACCTCATAGGATCATAAGAGTTGGAAGGGGCCTCCAAGGCCATCGAGTCCAACCCCCTGCTCAATGCAGGAAACTAGAGGAGGGGTCTCCCATCCAAGGAATAACCAGGCCTGACCCTGCTTAGCTTTCCACACTCAGACAATCTACTTTCTCCTTTCTTCTAGAACAGGGGAGGGTAGATCAGATGTTTTGAACTTCAGCTCCGGGCATTCCTGACCTTTGGCCGTGCTGTCAGGGCTTCTGGGAGTTGGTCCAAAGCTTCTGCCCACCCCAGTTCCTAGAAGACATTCCTTCTGATGGGCACTTATTTCAATATACGGTACTATTTCACTGCTCCTCGGTTCCCCAAGCAGAGTAGGAAGTTCCATGGGCAGCCACTGCACAGTCAGCTTCCTTATGCAGAAGGAGAGAGTTCAGGAGATGGATGGCATTTTTGTGACATTATTTACATACATACAGTCTGACCTTGGGGGAGCAAGCAAGTGCCCCAACAGACAGTATCAGTCTTTAAAGAAGCATCAGTCCCCCAAAGCAAACCACACACCCTTGTAACCCCCTCCCCTTCTAGCTCCAAAATCCCAGATTTCTGTGTCCTTTTTTGGCCACATTCCAACCACTCCTCATACACTCAGGCAAGGCACTGATTTCAGCTCCCAGCAAGGCTAGCATATGTGTCTAGTAACTAGTAGCCACCAGCTATCACAAGCCATCGACATTCATGTAAGCACTTATCCTTGCATATTTGCAAAGACACACTGAGCATTGATCCTCGTGGTATCCCTATTGGTGGCGGCTAGGCCAACCAGTTAGAGGTTTTGCCCTCCCCACAGCAGTTTTCCCTAGTGAAGCATTCTACTTTTTCCTATAGGAGTGAATGGCAGCCATTTACCGTACTTACATGGGACACCACTCATGTAGGAGCTAAACCTGCTCCTTGCCCCTAATGACGCCAGCCGTTAAGAAGCAAATCTGCTCCTATCAGCATAATTAGCTCTGTCTTAGGTACTGTTTTTCTAATGGGGTGTAATGTTAGGAATTGGTTTTTATATAAGTAGGGTGGGGGATGCATCTTTAAAAAATCATAAGTAAATGACAAAGGTGTCCTGGCTTCTCTTTCCTGCTTCATTTCCCAGAGACCCCCAAGTCTGGAGCTGGTGTGAAAAGTGTTACAGGAGAAAAGGAGGTGCATCAGAAAAGCAGAAAGCCTTCAATCCTCAAGAACAGCGTCCTGAGGAGAAAGGTGGCCAAGAAGGAGAAATTGGCCAAAGTTGGAAAAAAGGTGTTGGCCACTAAGAAAATAGAGACCAACAGCACCGCTGCCAAACCAGAAGCTACCAGCCCTGAGACCAACATCAGCCTAGCCCAGGTGGGAGGTACGTACCCCCTCCTGTAGGGATAAGGGGACAGAGGCAGGCCTGTCAATAGGCCTGCTCCAGTTTCGGTGCTGGCTCCAGGTTTTGGAGGGCCCCTGGGCAAGACACCCTCAACTGACCCACTCCCTAAGTGAGTCTGCCTTCCCACTGCCGTCGTCACCAGCCGCTCTTGCTTCTCATCCTCTTTTCTCCTCATTGCTACCGCTTGCTTGCTTGTCAGGCAGAGAACCAGGGAGCAAGTAGACGGGGGCATCTCCTGCTCCTCCTCCTCACCACCACCGTTGTCGGGCCAGAGCAAGAGGCAGGCGAACTGAGCAAGTTGCAGTGATGAGGAGAAGCAAGTCCAGGGGGGCTCGTTGTCAGTGATTCCCCTGCTGGGGTATGGGCCCTTGGCAGGTGCCCAACCGTGCTGAGCCTTGGCGCCGGCCCTGTCCTAGTTTCATTTTTTTAAAGCTTGCCTCCCAATTTTAGGCTGCAACCCCAAGCACGTTTACTGCTTGGAGACAGTGGCGGGTGGCTACAAACCACCATTTTAAGTTTCCCAGCATGCCCCCCAATGTAGCATTGCTCACGGGCATGGTGGAAAAATTTAAAATGGCGGCTCACAGACACAGCCACCTGCCTCAGGGTTACCCTGGGCATGCATGCCTCAGCACTGGTGAGCCCTGTGCTCCCACTGAGGCTCCAACAGTTGCGCAAGGGGGCCAGGTGTGATGCTGTGCGCCTGTCTAGAGGCATAATGTACAGCACAGCACAGGAAATGCCCTCATCGTATGGCATCAGCAGTGGCCACAGGATGGGAGGTTGCCTGGGAGTCCCCTGTATCGTCCTGCTCTGGCAGAAGGCTGGTCTGGAGTTGCAACTGATGGGTACATGAAGCTGCTGCTTTCTTTGCCTTCTCTTTCAACAGAGAGGGCTTTAACCACGAGGCAGCTGCCTCAGGTTTCAATGACCCTTCAGCCAGTGTGCCACCAGTGTGGGAGACTGATCTGACCGCTGCTGGGGCAAAGGGAATGTTCTCCAGCGCAAGCCTCATCTTCTGAATGAATGGGAACTGTTCAAGAGCCATGCTGTGCTTGCGCCGGAGAACTCCCCGGTTCATCATGCTCTGTGTTCGATAAGGGCTGATAATTAGGGTGCACTTCCAGATGGCGCGGGCTCCTCACACGCTACCAGTCAAAATAACTGCGCAGCCATCCCATCTTTCCCTCGTCCTTAATGGTTTTTCTGTGGCGAGCAAAAAGGGAGAAGTGGTAGGAAAACATGGGATGGTCGCAACCGGAAAACAACAACATCCGGACCTCCTGTAATATTCCATGAACGAGGCAGCGTGATTGCACAATGAAAGCCTGGAAGCACCCTAGGTGTTGGGCTCCACGTTAACTGGAGGGGGTGCCGTGTGGGATGCCAAAATGTCTTAGGCTAGCTCTGCTTTTCTGTGTTCATCTCCTATCCCTGCAGGTTGGATCCATGCCAAGAAAACACCGGGGAAGGGTGATGTGGCCCCCCACGGGGCAAAGGCAAGGAAAGAATATGCCATCGCACGTAGTAGGAACGTTACTCAGACACGGACAGGAAAAGTGCCAAGCCCGTGGTGCAGAAATGAAAGCCAGGCACTCTCTAGTCCTGCCCAGAAAATTGCCACGCAGACAAAAGAAGGAAAAGCATCCAGACTTCTCCATAGAAATGCCAGCCGGGCATCGTTGCAAAAGGAGAAGAACCGGTCTCCCCACAGGAACACCAGCAGGCCATCATTAGGAAAGGACCGTGGCGCCCTCCACAGAAATGCCAGCCACACACTCCTGTGGAAGGAGCATGGGCCTGGCACCCTCACAAGGAACAGCACTTGGGCACAGGGGACGAAAGAGCCCAGGTTTCTCCAGAAGAAGGACCAACGGGCCCCATCAAGGAAACAAGCATGGCATACCCTCCACGGACACCAGTTGGATACCGTCAGGGCAAAAGCAGGGCATCTTCCAGAGGAATGCCAGCCGGGCACAGACAAATAAGAGGCCCAGTGCCATTCACAGAAATGCCAGCCAGGCACTGCCAGGGGAAAAACTTGGCACCCCACACAGGAATACCAGCTGGGTTGAAGCCAGGAAGGAACGCATCCCTTCCCATAAGAATGCCAGCGGGGCAATGCTAGAGGAGGAAAAGCTCAGCACTTTCCAGAGGAATGCCACTCGGGCACTGCCTGGGAAGAGGCACGGCACCCAGCAAAAGAATATCAGCCGGGCAGAGGTTAACAAGGAGCACGGACCTTCTCACAAGAATGCCAGTTGGGCAGTGCCAAGGAAAGAGCCCAGTTCTTCCCACAGAAATGTCAGCAGCTTACTGGCAGGGACAGAGCCGGGCACCCTGCATGGGACCGGTGGCCAGACAAGAGCAGGGATCATGCCCGGTGTCCCTTTCAGGAATGCCACCCAAGCAGAGAGCGCGAAGGAGGAACAAAGCCCGTCTCGCAAGAACGTCTCCCGAGCAGGAGCAGGCCCACTGAGATGGCGGCCTGCGGTACCCAAAGAAAGAGGCGAGCCCATCATGCCTTCCCTGCCGACGACGTGTCTGCTTTCCGAACATGCCATTGCTTGTGGCAACACCCACCTGAAATACGTGCCCAGACTGAGTGACTCTGCGCTCAAAACCCTCTACCTGGCAGGTGAATCTCTGGGGCAGGGAAGGGGTTCTCCGCCCACCCCTGCTGCTGATTTCATTTCTCTCCCCCACTCCCACCATCTTGTTCCCGATGTAAGCACTCCGCTGGCCCCAATAACATGTCTACTCAGAAATGGCGCCAGTGAAGGCTTTCCCTCTCTTTTTTTCTTTTTTCTTTTGCCCCCGCATAGTGGGGAGGCAGATTTAGGAAAACAAGCGGCTGGGAGAGGAAAGTTCAAACCTCCCCAACCCGCATGTGGTGATCACACTTACTTGTAAGGGAGGGCAAGCTGCACACTCCGTATTTAACATATCATGTAGTTTGACCCTAGACAGGACTTGCTTCCAGGTAAATGTATATAGGATTGTAGCCTTGTCCAATCACCCCTCCGTAATCCCCTCTGCTGCACCTGTAGGATTTACATATTGACTGGGTTCAGACAACAAGGGTTGAGTATGGGTTCAGCGTGGGTTGTTGTTGAACCATGGGTTATTGTGTTGTTGTTGTCTGAATCCAGCCAAGAAGATAACAAGCCATGGCTTGTTAACTACAAACAACCCATGAAGAGAACCCATGCTTTGTTGTTGGGTTGTGTGGGTTCAGACAACACAGCAACCCACGGTTCAATGACAACCCAACACTCAGACCACACTCAACCCTTGAGTGTGGGTTATTGTGTTGTCTGAACCCAGTCACTCTCTGCTGTCTTTCACCCAGTGTGCCAAAGGGCTCTGTGGTGCAATGGAACCCACTAGAGCTGGAATTCTCAAAAAGTGAGTGCTGGAGCCAGTAACGTTACCTTTGCTCAGACATGCACCCAAATATGGAGGAATTCTTTGAAATCATCTATATATGACAATATTAAGCCCTCAGGTATTAAATAATTACAAGTATTAGAAGAAGTGGTTCCCACCTGGAATGAAACCTTTCATACTAGAATAAAGTATCCTTTGTTTGGCTGAAAAGAAAGACAATGTTTTTAGAGAGTGTTTTGAGTTTGTGAGAGGTTTTGTTTGCTATGGTGCCTTGTCACACAGCTTTCTTTTGTCCCTCCTTGGTCAAATGGGTTTTCCAAGTTTCTGAAACTTTGTTAAAACCTCTTCACCAAGGGTGAAAGTGGGATGAGTGAGTGTACACACCATAAGCGGTGATTCCTCTTTCAAACTGCTTTCAGTTCTCCTGGGGAAAAATGATCACCTGTCTCCAACCTTTGTCTCAGGTACTGCATGGGACCATTTAAATAGGGGGAAATGACACGGGGGGGGGAAGAGTTTTAAACTCCCACCTCCCGCAGCACCGTGGCCCCAATTCAATTGTGTGGGGAGGGAGAACTCAGGACTACTTTTACCTTTAATAAACAGCAACACAGGGAGATCCTGATCACAGCTGTCCCATGTCATATCTAGTCTCCAGTCCAAGGTCCTTCTTATTCTATGATCCTCGGAGGCTGGTATGAAGTAGTCCAGGACCTAGTTTTGGTCTTCATCCTGCTAAAATAAGGAACACTGTTTGACTCAGTTCAGATGGTCCTCCAGGCCGTAATTCTGAGGATCAAGAGCATGCTGCAAGATCACATGCTCTCTCCACCCTTCCCTCCTCCTTTCTCCCTCCTTCATTTCCTTCCTCATAGTTTGTCATAGCATCCAAATCATGCAGTGCTTGTTAGCACTAAGCCTTCAGAGCTACGGTTTGCCAAACCAAGGCTTCAGATAATTATTTAGAGGTTAGCAGCCAGTAGCCACTGTTTGCCCGACATCACTGCAAACGTGTGGTTTGAGGGAACAGGAAATGGAGGAGGGAATCGATGCACAGGACGGGAAGAGCAAGTGTGTGAGCCGGTGGCAGGTTTCAATTTCTTCTTCCAACCATGGTTTGCATGGCCTTCCCCAACCTGGTGCCCACCAGCGGTGTTGGACTACAATCCCCATCATCCCCAGACAGCATGGCCATTGAAGCTGTGTGGCTCCCCAGTGAGGGGACGGGGGGGATTGGGGAAGGGGTGTGGCTTCAGGGAGGGGGAGGGGCCAGATGGGTAGGCCTGCTGGGCCATGGTCTGCCCGTGGACTGGAGGTTTCCCATCTGTGCTTTGGAGGATCAGAACATGGTGTCTGAACTAGACTGTTATATTCCCAGTGCCAATACACAATACACAATTGTATTGTGTGTGTGTTATTGTCATATTTAATGTTGTTTTGATGCCATTGTATTTTATGTTTACCACTTTGATACTTCTGTAGAAAGCAGTATATTCATCATCATCATCATCATCATGATCCCTCCCAAAAAGGATCTCAGGTCACTTTTCCTCCTTCTCTGAAACTACTAGCCTTGGGGAAGATCTTCTTTAGCATCTTTCACCCTCCCTCTTGTATACTTCCCAGAAAATGAGATTGCCCACGTCCCGGCTGGGGCTTTCTTGGGATTGCCCAATCTAGAATGGCTGGACCTCAGCAAGAACAAGCTGGATTCTGCAGGCCTGCACCCAGAAGCTTTCAAGGTGAGTGGAGAGGAAAGGAGATGTCCACGTAGGTGGGTGAGGGAACTGAACCTGAGACCATCTACATCCGGGATGGGGAACCAGTTACATATGAGGGGCCATTAACCCCTGGGAAAAGCCAGTTGGGGACCTCAGCCAATGGTGGGTAGAGTTCATAGCATTGCAGGATTATTACCCAGCCCAGGTCTACATGCGCTACTGAGCTGCTATCTGCTATAATATCTGAATCATCATACAGTAATACCTTGGATTGCAAGCATAATTCGTTCCGGAACCATGCTTGTAATCCAAAACATTCTTATATCAAAGCGAGTCTTTGGTTGCCAGGCGTGAGCGGGGCTGATTTCGGCCCACTACGCCCGCTCGAGGCGACCGGTTACTTCCTTGTCTTGCAAGACCTTGCTCATTTATCAAGTCAAAAAATTTAAAAAATTTTTTTGCTTGTCTTGCAAAATGCTCTCAGACCAAGTTACTTGCAATCCAAGGTATTACTGTATATATATAAGATTATCGGAGCTGATCGCCAACCCTTGCAATTGCTGCTGCTGTTACTGAACCTTCTTCTCCCCACACACAGAATCTCACCAAGCTGAAGCGTCTCAATCTGGATGGGAACCGGCTCACTGCAATCCCAGCCTTACCCAATTCACTACAGGAGCTAAAGCTGAATGACAATAATCTAGAAGGGCTGCAAAGACACAGCTTCAGAGGTACAGGACCTCACACCTTTTCTTTTTTCTTTTTTTTTAAAAGAAAGCTCCTTCCTGGGACGTGGGTGGGTTGGTGGGGACAAACTCTGTATTTGCTCAGAGGCCCTCATTCGTAGGTGCCAGAACTTTTGTAAACACAAGGGGGCACCCTGTTAGTTCACCTTCCCTACAGATTTGGGCAATTCCGGCTGCATTCTCTAGTCATCATGAGAAATATATCCTGTGTTTCCTACAGCGGAATGCACTGCACTAAGGCAGAGAGATTACATGTGCTGTCAAAGCTGCCGCAACCTTCTCTATGCATAAAGGCGCTTCCTTCTGCTCCAGGCTCAGATGGACACAGCCCCATAAACATAAATATAACAAAAAGTACAGGGCTGACTCCCCCCGCCCTGGAGAGAGACCAATTACCTGGTTACTTTTGATGCCATTTAAAAAAAAAAAAAATCAAAAAAATCTTGCTGTATTAAATGCTGGGAGTTGTAGGTCTTTTTCCTGTCTAAACTTGCACAGGATTGTGCCCTAAATTGTTTTTACTGCTGGAAGATGCCCAACTGTTTTAATAGCTGGCTTGCATGTTTCGTATTCTTCTGCTTTTAATGATGTTGTTTTATTATATTCATTTCAAATTCTTGTTGCTAGCTGCCTTGAGCTTTTTTTTTTAAAGGAAAGGAGGAATATATGTATATAGTGTGTGTGTGTGTGTGTGTGTATAGATAGATAGATAGATAGATATGGATATGGATATATATTCATTAGAGAGAGGTAAAAGTGACAGCTGCTCATAAGAGACACTAGATAATCTTATGGGAAGGATCCAGTGGTGTCCATGTAGTAGCGCTATTGACATTGCACCAGTGTAGACCAATGATTGCAAGATTTCAATACTGCTTGTTAGCACAACAGGAAATTTGTTGGTGTGGCAGCAGCAGAAAAGGGGCTATTTTCCTTTCAGACAAGATGCATGGGAGCACACACCTTGTTTTCAAGCAAAATTGCACTCCAAGAAGCTATGATTTAGAGCAGCAGAGTCCTGCTCTAAAAAAAATTAAAAATAAAAGCAAAGTACATCTACTTTCAAGCTCAGGCTAAGCAACACTGACTGGCTCAAGATCACCCAGTGAGCTCTGTGGCTGAGCAAGGATTTGAACCTGGATCTCTCCAGTCCTAGTCCAACACTCTCTAAACCACCCCACACTGGCTTTCAAAAAGCACTGTCACCTACTCAATTTTTATCGGTCAAATACATCACAGATACATGTCTCTACTGCAGTCTTCCCCAACCCGGTGCCCTCCAGATGTTTTGGACGACAACTCCCATTAGCCCCAGCCAGTGTGGCCAATGGTCAGGAATGCTGAGAGATGTAGTCCAAAACATCTGGAGGGCACCAGCTTGGGGAAGGCTGCTCTGCCACAAATCCTACACAGTACACACATGTTATCAAGATGCAGACAGTAAAACAATTACATAATACTAGTATATGCGATTATTTCAAATGAACTCATTTTGCTAATAGCATCCATGTGTCCAAATAACCTCAAACCATCACCTGACGTGGACAAAAGCAGCAAAAGGGATCTTGCTCACAAAAATTCCTTGGGTTACAGTTTGCCACGAAAAGAAATCTACAGTAGTTACATTGCCACCTCCATTGTCCCTTCATAGATTTCATAGATCATAGAGTTGGAAGGAGCCTACAAGGCCATCGAGTCCAACCTCCTGCTCAAGACAGGAAACTAGAGGAGGGGGTCTCCCACCCAAGTAATAACCAGGCCTGACCCTGCTTAGCTTTCCACGCTCAGACAAGCTGAGCCAGCGTGAGCCACTATCTCCCTTCCTGCAAACCAAAAGCCAGTGGTATCTGCTGAGTGCCAATACACCTGATGTATTCCATTCACATGCGTGCAGCGGGTCCGTTGTGCTCTTTCCACTCTTAACAGGGTAAAGTGGAGATTTCCCAATCCATCCGGATGTCAGGGGAGGAGGTGTTTACGTTATGCCAGGCTTTTTCTTTCTCTAGGATCAGCCCGTGTTGGATGTGTGTGGGTTGGTTCTCGCGCAGCTTGTTAGCAGCTGATGAATGGTGCGTAAACAGGAAGCTGCCATACACACTGGGCGTACTGTGAGCAAGTCCTGCTCTGTGTGCACTTAACAGAGGCCCTTTGTTCTCTTTGAGAGCCCAGTGTGGTCTAGTAGTGGCCACTGGGAGGAAATGTGAAAATTGGGCTGATTTGCATACAAGCATGTCATTTGTAGAATTTGGATTTGTAGTTGTTGCTCCTTGCTGTAAGCATCAGTTGCTCTGTCCCAAACAGGCATTGTTAGGGGGTGGCCCACTAGGGCTGGAGCCCCGAGTCTTTCATTTGCAGCCCCGGATCTCTGGGAGGCCATCTGCCCCACCACCCTGCTGTCCATGGGCACTTGCTGAAATAAAGGTACAGGGGTCTCTGTGGCATCTGATGCCCCTGGATTAGCTGGCTTTTTGCCCACATGTGCTTCCTGCTTCCCCCACCTTGAATCTTTCTGCCTGAGTTTTTTCCCCCCTTGAAATCAAATGCCCTCTTCTCCCCTGCCCATACATCCCTTTTTACAAATAGGGGTGTCCTTAGGAGACAGGGTCCTTCAAAGACACACACAGAGAGACAGACTTTAGAACATATGTAAATTAATATATGCACATTTGTGCTGTGTGTGTGTGTGTGTGTGTGTGTGTGCGTGTGTGTGTGTGTCCTGTGTGCTTGTGCCCCGGATCTTTTTGGGACCTAGCACTGCCCCTTATCACAAACTGGGGACATTTTGATAACTTTTTCTTTTTGACTGGCCTTTTCCAGAAGCCTCACCAATAGAAACCCCCCCAGGTGAAGCGTTCCCTGTCTCTTTGCTAAATCCCTGCAGGTCAAGCAGAAGATTAACTTAATAGGGCACAAGAGCAAGGGTGGTAATGGGTCTGTGTGTGTGTGTGTGTGTGTGTGTGTGTGTGTGTGTGTGAGAAAGGGAAGGTCAGGTGTCAACTCTATATGACTAGCATTTAAACATGCGTTTGACCTGTGCAGTGTTTGAATATTATTATTATTACAGGAGCCAGAGCAGGGCTGGTGGTCTCCCTTGCCTTGTGTGATGCCCTCCCTTAGATACTGTTTATAGGAGGTTACAGGGAAGCATGATTTGGTTAAAATTGGAGGAAGTCAGGGAATAGCGGTTGTGTATTACATCAAGGCCCCACCACCACCCAGGTCAGTCCCAAAACTTTTGGCTGCTGTAGTAAATGGCACCCACCCCCACCCCACCCCTTCTGGCCAATTTATGTTGTCTCCTGAGGCAGAAAATCCCACAAATCCCCCTTCCCTGACACTATTTAAAAAAAAATAAAAACTAAAATACAAAAAAACAATAATAAAAAATTAAATAACCAACAATTTGCTGCCCTTTCTTGACACCTAAAATCAGCTACCCGAGGCTGAGCCACCTCACTTCTGCCTTATGGTCGAGCCAACCTTGCCCCTCCCTTTCCCATCATAATTCCAGCACTGGATCAACTTCTGAAGGTCATTTCATAATACATCGGGGGGGGGGGCATTTTCCACCTCATACAACAGGGGATTTGAACCTCTTTCCTCCCGAGGGCCGAATTCAACTTCAGAGAAGCTCTCAGGGGCCATGTTCCAGTGGTGGGCGGGCCAAAAGCAAAGGGGCGGGGCTGAAGGCAAAAGTGGGGAAGGGCTAAAATACCTAAAATACCAGCATATTTTAGCATAAAGCGCTTGCTCCGAGTAACTAAGCCTTAGGAGAGCCATTTCTACCTTTTAGAATGGGGAGATAAATGGCACAAAAGCCAGGAAACTTCCAGTCAGTGGACTGGGGGGAAGGGATGGGGACAGGGGGAGGGCCACCATGGCCATCTGGGGAATGCCAGAAAGCCAGATTGGAACTCCAGGAGGGCCGGATTTGGCCCCTGGGCAGCCTGAGGTTCCACACCCCTGTCGTTGTGCTGCTTTCGGCGCCTGCTGATGAAGACCTCCTTGTTCCAGAAGGCCTTCTCTGCTGCCCAACCACCATTTTAACGTGATCTTGTTTTCAATGTATTGTTTTTGTTTCTTTTATCTGTTTTTATGTTCTTATTGTTTGCTGCTCTGGAATCTGCGTAGATCTGGAGCGGTATACAAATAATGTAAATAAATAAGTAAATAAGCACAAGAACCTTCAAAGAGGTGGTTCCACCGCAGTTCTTAAAGGGCACTTATGGATCCATCGTCTGTGTCCCTCCTCTCCACAGGCCTCTTCAAGCTGCTCACCCTGGAGCTGGAGGGCAACCAGCTGCATGATGGGAATGTGATCCCTACCACCTTCAAGCCCCTGGGCAGACTCATCTACCTGCGGCTGGACCGGAACCGCTTTCGGGCTGTCCCTTCAGGTTTGCCTGTATCTTTGCAGGTGAGCAGGGCAGTGGTGGTGATTTGTAACAGGAGGACCTAAGCCCCGTTAGGCGGTTGGGTTGCCCGCGGTTTGTTTGTTTATTTATTATTACATTTATGAATCGCCCATCTGGCCGGTCACCCAGTTGCTTTCAAAAATACTGGTCCCCTAAACCTTGGCTAGGAGCAGCATTTGGCAGATCAGGGTATAAACTCAGCTCTGAATTGTTTCTGAGGGTATGCAAGATTCATGGAAGATCATAAGGCTATCAATGGCTACTAGTCATGATGTCTGGCTCCTACCTCCAGGATCAGAGCCGGCATGCCTCTGAATACCAGTTGATGGGGGACAAGTCTAGGGTGGCCATTTGTCCTACTTTGCAGAGGGCCATTCGCTATTTGAAGGGCTGTTAGACAGCTGTCCTCTACTTGAAGGGCTGCCCGGTCCAAATCCAGTTTAAAGATAATGAATCGTAAGAAGGGAGAGCCAGGAGGGGCCTTGGAGTTGCCTATCAAAAGTTAGCACCTGGACAGGAGACTGAGTGGGCACTTAGGTCACAGTCTTCCCCACTATGCTGAGATGGATTGTGGTGAGAGTGTTGGACCGGGACTCGGGAGATCCGGGTTCTAGTCCCCGCTCGGCCATGAAACTCACTGGGTGACTTTGAGCCAGTCACTGACTCTCAGCCTAACCCACCTCACAGGGTTGTTATGAGGATAAAATGGAGAGGAGGAGGAGGAGGATTATGGGTTCCTTGCAGGAAAAAAAGGTGGGGTATAAATATAATAAATAAATAAATATTCCTATTTAAATTATAGTAATTATTTCTAAATCTGTGTCTATACATATAAATCAGCATGTGCAAATGTTATGCCAATCTGTGTCCTCTTTTGTCCTCTGTTTTGGTGACGCATTTCTTCTTCTTCTTTTTGGCGATTTGGAAGTGGCCTTTCGAGGAGCATCAGCAGGACAGGCCTGTTGCCCTCCTGTCCTCCTTTGGGGCTTCCCGTGGGCATCTTTCCCACCATGGGAACGAGGATGCTGGACGAGGTCATCCAGCAGGACTGTTCTCATGTTCTCCTGCTCCTGTCATATACCACCTTCAGCTCTCTTTAAAAATGACTCTGTGTCCCCAGCCTCCTTCAACTGGTCTCCTTGTGGGTTTGTGCGACCGTTTTTGGTGGGTTGTGGGGGAGGCGCTGGATCTGTAGGCTTCATATATTCCAAATCTATCACTGCCAATGGCACTGAACCAAAACTGGGACCAAGGCAAGAATTCAGGGATGCAGCCAATTGAGGGAGGGGGCTGGAGCCATCCTTAAAGTTGTTTCTTCCCCTCGCTCCCCGCCAAACCCCTTTGCAGGAGCTGCACCTGGATTCCAATCGTATTGAGGCGGTAACTGAGGGCGTGCTCAACAAAACCCTGAACCTCACTGTGCTGGTTCTGAGCAACAACAAATTGCAAGAGGATCGCATTGCTCCTCGGGCCTGGATAGACCTCCTGTGAGTAACCCCAGCATTTTCAGCAGCTAGGGATGGGACCAAGTATTGCTGTCTCCTAGATGGGGTCACAAGCTATCCATTGCCCACCCCCAACTTGGGGGGTCCCTTGTGCCTTTAACAAGGGCGTGATGATGACAAGCAGAACTGAATTTTATCTTTCTCAGAATGTAGATACAGTGATAGGAAAATGCAGCTTCCTTCGCTGAATTTCTGCCTCTTCCACAGCCTGTTAAAAGCCTAGGAACTCTACCATGGGTGGAGTCGGTGGGGGAACAGACCTACTAAAAGTTTTTCTTGCTTTAATCGTTATAATTCACTGCCCTTCAAGAGACAGAGGCTTTACCCCAGAAAAGAACTAGATTGAAAATTCAGATACATTTGCAACAACACGGTTTTATGTTGACCTCCCATAGCCAAACCTGATTGGTTACAGGATGTTGTTGGGAAGCCTATTCAGAGTGATGGCAGTGCTTCCTCCCCTCCCTCTGACTTGGCTTTATGATGTTGCTACAGTAATACCTTGGTTTGAGAGTAACTTGGTTTGAGAGCATTTTGCAAGACAAGCAATTTTTAAATATTTATTTAATTTACTGTAGTACGGCTTAAATTAAAAATCTCTGTACAAATTTTTTTGGGGGGATTTCGTTTTGATATAAGAGTGTTTTGGATTACAAGCACGTTTCCGGAACGAATTATGCTCTCAATCCAAGGCATGACTGTATATAATATATGGTAACAAAACTGTAGATCAGATAAAGAGGTAGCTGCAGTGAACAGCATTTAAGAAAAGCAAGGGAAGGTTTTGTGAGACTTTTTACACACATACTCAAACGCGCCCCTTTCACCACTCAGCACAGCGCTACTCTGGCTCTACCAGGAGTTGGGCTCCCCCCCCCCAGCTGGTTGTCTACTGGTCTTGTTAATTTATTTTAAACTAGCAAAATGCCCATCATTGTGAGGGGGGCAGTGTGCATGCTGACATAGGGCTCTTATACTGCAATGACTGTGGGGAGTGGATATTGCAAGTGTGGCTCTGTGAACTCTAAACATACAATATGCATCATTGTGCCCCCTGAAGAATCCTTATCTGTGAGAGTCACAGTGTGATGAGCGGCAGGAGTGGAGATCAGGTTTTCCTCTCCCTCTTGAACAGTGTCCCCAAGTACAACGTTTTACTTCCCCCCCCCCCACCATAGGAGGGTATGGCAACCATTCACATATATGAAAGAACGTAAAGGAATACCCTTGGAGGCACCACTGAAGTGCTGTTTTGTTTTTTTTTAGAAACCCTGCTCTCTGTGTCCCAAGCAATTGAGAGTCGAGCTTGTTCCTATTTGCCTAGCTCCATCTAGATATCTGTTTCTTGGCCACCATGAAGTAAGACAGAATGTCTGGAGATGGCTTTTATATACACCGATCGTCTCTTTTCCATTCGGCCCATGAAATGGTGGCAACTTGACTCAGGAATCCTCCTGACGGGGGGTCTCTGTGTGTGTCTTTTTCTCCCCCAGGAAGCTGGAGTCGTTGGATCTGTCCCACAACCGCCTTGCACTGGTGCCCTCGTTCCTGCCCAGGCACCTGAAGCAGCTGACCCTGCATCACAACTGCATAGAACGCATCCCTGGCTATGTCTTTGCCCATATGAAGCCAGGCCTGGAATTCCTGCACCTGTCACACAACGTGCTGCGGGATGATGGCGTCCACGCGGTCTCCTTCTTGGGGCTGTACCGCTCGCTTGCCGAGCTGCTCTTGGACAACAACCAGCTCCAGGCTATTCCCCGCGGCATCCTGAACTTAAAGGGGCTACAGGTTCTGCGGCTGAGCCACAACCGCATCAGGTAAAGAGACCCTACCCTGGTGTCCTTGCCTTCTCTGGATGAGGAATGGTCTTCACTCTGTGGCAGGACACATGCCTTCAGTTTGGGCCTTATCCCTCGCATCATCTCCGGACGAAGAATCCGGAGAGCCACTGCATGTCAGAGAGTGTTGAGTGACATCTCACCACATTCTTCAGTATGGTGTGCCACACTCTCACTGGTCCAGATGCTCAGGAATCAGATAGAACATGCCCTGGCCATGATGCCGAAACTTTAGCCTGGCTAAAGAAGGTCCAGGTTACTAAGCTGAAGATGTTGGCAAGCACCCTTCCCAATACAAAGAGCTTTTCTATATGAGGCTGTTAATCCGCTGTATCAATTTTTGGTTTCATCACAGAACTGAGATCCAAGCACTACACGAAGAGCGTTTCCTTTCCTGCTTTTCCACTACATAACCTCTAGGTGGCACTGTGGTATAGCAGAATAGTGCAAATATACAAGTGGAAAAAGTATTTTCTTTCACTTTGACAATTAAATGCTGCATTTTCCCTGCTCTAAGAAAACTTGCCGAAAGTGCCATTTAGACACAGAAGTGAAACTGGAGGGTCACGACACCATCTAAAGAACCTGTAAACGACTATGAGTAGGGAATGACGAGCACACGATAAACGCCTCGTGTAGAAAAGCTCAAAATGGCCGGATGGCATCAGAATGTTGAATGCCCTCTCATTGTGCATGGTCAGAAGCTTGGCCTGGTCACCACTTCTCCCTGAGTGAAATTGCCCGCTTCCAGTTTGGTGTGCGTGTGAGAGAATGTGCAAATGGATGGAAGCAATGTATGGCCTGTAGCCATCAGCCATCCATCCCTGCACTAGACGGATTGTTTTGTGCTGCACATTTTTTTGTGATATTTTGATTGGCCTAATAAAGGTATTACACTAATATAGATTTTGGAATTTTGCCTTATGGCCAACATGGCTTTTTTTTTTTGGCAACGCTTGCTTTCTAAGTGTTCTTCTTATTCTCTCTTCCTGGCAGGCATGTCCCCCTGAACTCTGTCTGTGACACCCGAGTGGCAGAGGATTCAAATATTGTGTCCATGCACCTGGAGAACAACCTGATTGACCGCCGCCGCATCCCGCCCACGGCCTTCTCCTGCATCAAAGCGTATCACAGTGTGGTGCTGCGGCCGCAGCAGAACGAAGATGACTACTAAGCCACCTGGCAGGTCACTCACTCCCAACAACTGTGAGGCAGCCACCAACTATGGGATCAAACATTGTCCCACCTTGGGGGCGGGGGTGGGTCTTGCCCTTCAGTATGTTACGGTGCTGCGGGAGCAAGGAAAGATGCCCCTGCCCAAACTCCCTCTTCTCTATAACTATTGTTCCATGCTCCCCACTTCTCTTCGAGGTGTACAAGTTTTGGAGCAGCCTTTTAAATAGTTAGTTTTCTTGTGATGAGAGAGTGGAAACATATGATACTTTTTTGTCGTCATAGGTGAACATAGAAGACCAGGCGAGCACCCAAACAGACAGTGCTGGTCTGTAAAGCAACATCAGTTTCCCCCAGAAGCAAGAGCATGTCCTTGAGCCCTCCTTCTTCACCCTGCCTAGAGCTCCTTCTTGTCACCCAGCTACAAAACCTAGACTTCTGGCCCTTTGCTGACTACATTCCAACACCAAACTGTTTCTTGAGCTTTTCTTCAAGCGGGTCAGGATGACTGCTAGCCAGTAACCCACCAGTTATCAAAGGCCATTAGCAAGTGTCTTTAATCTAGCAAAGTAGGCAAAAGTCTTGAAAAGGTTCATTTAACAGGGGTTGTCAGGTTGGTGCCCTCTAGATGTTTTGGACTAAAACTCCCATCACCCCTTAGTATTGGCCAGGATGACTGGGGCCGATGAGAATTGTGGTCCAAAGCATCTGGAGGGCACCAGGTTGTTTGCCTCTGATTCAGCCTATTCAGAAAGGATGCTTATAGGAACCCTGTGCTCTGCAGTGTCTAATTATCGTAGTGCAGTGTTCTCCAACCTTGGGTCCCCAAATGTTTTTGGCCTACAACTCCCAGCATGCCCCAGCCAGCTACGCTGGGCATGCTGGGAGTTGTAGGCCAAAAACATCTGGGGACCCAAGGTTGGAGAACACTGTGCTAGTGGAACCATGTCAAAAGAGCATTTTCTGCTTCCATACAGATCCATTTATCCACCCATGCAGTCACTCACTCACCCATCCTTTTGTCTCCCCATCATTCTGTCATGCATTAGTAGACGCCCGTTGATCTAATATGATGCGGAACCGTTGTTTCATTCCATTAGCTACCACACACACACATGTTCAGCCATCCACAATTTTGTAGCCACCACACACACACACACATGCTCATCTGTCCACGCACACATTCCTGTTTTGCCATATATCCAGCTGACCACTTCCACTATGTATTTACACTATGTAGTACTGAGTATTTTTTGTAATCAATGAAAAATTAATGAAATTTGCAAAAGATTTAATCAATTTGCACCAGAAGGTGGTGAGAGTCTGTGGCTTACGCTGGCTCAGCTTGTCTGAGCGTGGAAAGCTAAGCAGGGTCAGGCCTGGTTATTACTTGGATGGGAGACCCCTCCTCTAGTTTTCTGCTGCATTGAGCAGGGGGTTGGACTCGATAGCCTTGTAGGCTCCTTCCAACTCTGTGATCTATGAAATCTATGAAATATTGTTGTCGTTCTGTGTTTTGTCATTTTTGTGGTACTGAAATGCAATAAAAGGTTTAGACCTCCGATGATTATGTTTCGTCCATCTCCATCCCATCCCGATCATCAGCAGCAGCTCAGGATTCTACCACCTCATTCCCCCCTGATCCTGCTACATATGTAAACCAGGGGTGAGGTGTGAGGTGACAGAACTCTGGACTGTACCGCTTCAGACAGCAAGTGGGGGATGTCTTATTTTTTCATGCTCTCCACATAAAAAGCCCCTTTCCTTGTACACTGAACTTTTCTTGCCGCTGTGTTTACTACACATGTTTACTACATTGATGGAAGTGTGTTCATTTGAAGAAAACAAATCTAGCAGCTGGTAGAGCTTCTTTGTTCAAGTAGATCATGTTAGGCCCAAACTACATGTTACATGGGCCATCACCCGGGTGTGCTAAGTTGGACTGGGGCTCTCACATGGGGAAGGAGTGGAGGTTAACTCTTATCCCCCATCCCCCAACCCAAGTTCCTGGTGCAAATCTCTCCCCTGAAGCTGCTATTAACTGCAGAGGGAAAATATACAGGTACCCGTACTTTGGCTCTCGGAGAAGATGATTAGTGTCAAATGTCCAGACAAGACCTTGAAGCATCAGAGGCTGCTTGGAGATCAATGGTTTCATTTAATTTCTTATGTTAATAATGTTCCCTTGCTACAGTGTTGCTCCACGTTTGTATTCCACCTTTGTTTATCCAGTAAATGCCATTAATGGATCTGATGATATATTCTTTTTGTATTTCTTCACTGTCGTTTGCAAACTCTCCCACGACTTTGGTATGTAGCTGTTTTGCTTTTTCAATTTATAAAACTAACCAAAATAAATAAATCAATCAATAAATACAGTTAAAAATATGCTACTTCAAGTGTTTAGTTCCTTCTTTAGTTCATTTTAAAAACATTATGAACATTTCTGATCATGATCCAGGGTATATCTCAAAGTTTAAAGCAACACTGACTGGTTTGAGAGTGTGGGGTAAGCATATGGAACCTCAGAAAATATGAAGAAGCACCTGCTCTTCAGCCAAAGTTCAAGGCACTGCGATTTGCAAAAGATTTAATCAATTTGCACCAGAAGGTGGTGAGAGTCTGTGGCTTACGCTGGCTCAGCCTCTTGGGAAAATAAAACTGAGTCATGAACAACGAAGCTGCTCCAGTGCAAAAGGCCAGAAAGAGAAGAAAACTGTGCTTCTTGCTAACTGCAATTTCTGGTTTAGAAGTGGGCAATGAAGAAGCTGCTGAGACATCTAAATCTTCTACACAAGCTGTTATAAATACTGCATCTGAATGGCAAGGTGTAATTCAAATGTACAGAAACATGCCAGAGCTGGATGATGGCTTTGCTGACACTCTTGAAAGACATTAACTGCAACAGTTTCTACTTGCCAATTTCACTATTTAAAAAAAGAGAGATTTTGTATTCCAGCCATGCATTTTTTAGTCCCCTGTGAAAAGCTGGGTGCTCAGTACTGCAGGAATTTATGGAATGCTCTCCCTAAGGAAGCTCCCGTCATCTTTTCAGCACCAGGCAAAGACATACATATTCCCCAGGCATTTGGACAGATGAAGGAGGTGGTGGTGGAGGTGAATTTTGTGTATTGTGGATGAACACTTTTCACATTGTATTGTTTTTAGATTATGTGTTTATAGTATTTACTTTTTATGTGTATTGTTGCACTGATTATGGTGCATATTGATTTTTGGGTTTTTTCTGTTACATTAATTATAGATTTCTGTATTTGTGTGTGTAAGTCGCTTCAAGACTGCTTTTTGCAGTAGGAAGCAACACATAAATGTAAGATAATAACATTACTGCTCTCAATAAATGCTTCAAACATCTACGGGTTTTGTAAATGTCAAATGAATTCCTTCATTTGAAATTCTAGATGCACAACTGTTGCAATTTTGTGTCCTCTCTTTCTCTCTCTCTCTCGTATTATTTAATATTCTAATTTTCCAAAAACATTTAAAAAAATACAATTCCCATCTTTTTCTTGCCTAGATAATATGCTTAATGTCATTTTTTCAGCAGACATCTTGAACGTAATCACTTGTCAAAGCTAAGATAATTAACCGTAATCAATGGAGGGAGCAATCCTATGGCCCCTAGATAGCATCTGAGGGGCCATAGGATAGTTTGGATTCCCAGCTCCAAGGCTGGAGACAGCACTCTGACCTTGAAGCTGGGAATTGGAGCTCTGACCCCCCCCCTCCCCCTCACAGCTGGCACAGAAAGAACCATGCTGGCTGCTCTCCGAGGTTGGGAAAGTGACCTCAGAAAGGGGGAGAAGGGGGCATTTCAGGGGGAGGGGAGGGGAGGAAAATGGAGAGGCCACGATGCGAGCTATCCTGAAGCCTCCTCTCCAGCCTCCTTCCCTCTCCCTCCAACGTGCCCTCAGCTAGATGGATGGGCAAAAATGCAGGGCGGGAGGACACAGGGAGGTGGAGATCACCTCTGCCGCTCCTCCCACTCTGCATGGGATGACCCATAAGCCTCGGAGTTCGGGCGCCTACAGTGATCGCCATAGGACTGCGCCCTAAAACATTCTTAATGCAGAGAGAGAGCCCTGTGTTTGTTCGGTTTTTTTAATGGGTTCCCAGCCCCACTGCAAAGATGCCTGTCGTCTGAAGTGTTAAAGTCAGCGCCGGCTCCAGGTTTTTGAGAGCTCCTGGGCAGGAGGACACCCTCCACGGGCCTCCTCCCTCAGCGAGCCTGCCTTCTCACACAACCAGTGTCACTAGCGCAGTGTTCTCCAACCTTGGGTCCCCAGATGTTTTTGGCCTACAACTCCCAGCATGCCCCAGCCAGCTACGCTGGCTGGGGCATGCTGGGAGTTGTAGGCCAAAAACATCTGGGGACCCAAGGTTGGAGAACACTGCACTAGCTGCTATTGCTCCTCATTGTCAGTAGCTGCTTTTGCTTTCTCATCATGGCTCCCCCTCGCTTGCGTGACAGGCAGAGAGAGCCAGTGAGCAAGCAGGCCGGGATGTCCACTGCTCCTCCTCACCACCACCACCACCACCGCTGTCTGAGCCAGAGTGAGAGGCAGGTGAACAAGCAGATTGCGGTGGACGGTGGTGAAGAGGAGGCGGAAGTCCAGGGGGCTTTTGCCAGTGGACCCCTGCTGGGGTGTGGGCCTTTGGCAGGTGCCCAGCCAATGCCTGCCTTTGAAACCCGACTCTGGTTACAGTCCAGAATCCTACCCCATTAGGGCCAAACTAAATGGGAGGTGGTAGATCCATGGCCAATCTGACTGTATTTTTTCTTCCGTTAAGGGCAGCTACGGAGGTTTTTTGGATGATGGTCATAGTGCTGGAAGGTGGAGTGGGGGTTTAACCCATTTCTGTCATGTCATTTCCCTCATGTCACCTGCCTCTCCCCATGCCACCATATCCAACAGCAACTTTGGGGGAGATTCAAGTGTGGGAAATAGCACGGGCAGGAGGGTTCCCCCTCACCCCACACAGCACCATGGTGGCAATCCAAATGCCCCCCCTCCTCTGCAGCTGCTAGTTCAATCGAAAGAAAAAGACATTAGGGGAGAGGCTGTCACGGATCACACCTCGTTCTGGGCCTCGGGTGTGTGGTCGGCAAGGGGAGAGCTCCTTGTGTGAAGCTCCTTGTCTTTCCTGCAGAGGTATCTGCATCAAAACGCATAGCCCAAGTGAGAGTATCTTTTCAGCCTCTCCGTGAGCAGGCTAATAAAGACACATTTTCAGGCCCTTTCGACCACACAGCTTTGTTCTGCCTGCACTGGGAATGGCTTGGGGGGGGGGGTGGCGGCCTCCTCCGTGAGGCAGCCCTCCAAAGCTGGTTCCAATTTGTGAGGCACGGGGGTTAGGTCAAGCCGGCGCGGGGCCTGGAGGGAGCAGTACAAGCCCCAGCCAAAGCCAACATTTTGCCGCTGGCCCCCCTGACCTTCCCAAAACAGGAAGTGCCTTTGTTATGATCCAGATCAGAGGGAGATTGTAGCTGCAAGCTGGGCATTAACTGTTCCCTGCTCTTGATGGGTCCCTCATGGGGCCTAGCTTTGGGGAAGGGATAGAAGAAGCATAGTCAGGCCAGAGAATAAGTGTAGCATTTCGGGACTGGGTGAGTACAGGACGAGGGGAGAAGGATGAGGATCCCCCCTCTGCCTCATAGCTTGTGAATGGGGCATATGTATCTAATGTATCGGCGTGTACAGCTTTTTCTTTACAAGACGCACCCAGAACAAACACTCTCACACACTTCACAAGTGTGTAAGAGGTGTGCAAGGAGAAGTTCTTGGTGTATTGTTCCCCATGTCCATTAATGGGAGTGGCATATCGTGGGCTTTCCTCTTCAGGCACTAGCGTGTCTTGTCTCCTGACAATGAGCTAGCTGAGCATAGTGGTTAAGAAACTGAAATGTGCATTATGGGAAGCCATTGGTTCAATCCACACCTTAGCTCTGGACTGATAGGGTGGCATTAGACGAGCTTTGCTGGACCTGGGTCCCTCCAGATTTTTGGACTACAACTCCCATCAGCTCCAGCCAGCATGGCCAGTGGCCAGGGCTTATGGGAGTTGTAGTCCAACACGTCTAGAGGAAGCCATGTCCATAGATTCATAGATCATAGAGTTGGAAGGGGCCTACAAGGCCATCAAGTCCAACCCCCTGCTCAATGCAGGAAATTAGAGGAGGGGTCTCCCATCCAAGTAATAACCAGGCCTGATCCGGCTTAGCTTTCCACGCTCAGACAAGCTGAGCCAGAGTGAGCTACAGGCCTTGTTGGGGAAGGCTTCCTAGGCACACCCGTATAAGCTCAGCTCCCAGTCTTTAATATGGTAGTAATAGTACTGGTCTACCTTATAGTAGTAAGTATAGTATAGGTAGTAGTAAGGATTACTGAGGCAGCCTGAGCCCTTAGGGAAGATGCTGTAGAAATACTAAATATCATAATGACTAGTAAAATACCTATCAATATAGGAGGTGGGGAAGAAAGTGGGTCTATGTATGGCAAGAACCCAGGGGAGGTACAGCATGATGACGCATCACACTTCCTCCAGGGTCCCTTTTTGTGGACTCCAAACAACGTAGGAGAAGAGAGAGAAGACTCTGCCCTTGTTGCAAAGGTCTCCCACATGGCAACATTTTTCTATTTGTCCTCAAAAGAGTGAATGGAAGTGACTTACAGTGGGAAAATGCAAATGGCACTTAGGGATGCCACTTGGGTTGCGGTGGTGGCTAAACCTGCTTCCCGTTCCTGGGTTTCCCCATTCCTCCAGCCATCTTACCAACTGCATCCAATCAACTTTGTCCCATAGAACTCCATGGGAGCCACAGGAGAACCACGCCTGCTCCTCTCTGCATCGCCCCAGGCCTTCATCTGCACAGCCCCACTCCAGGTTCCTTTTCTTGGTGCAGGGGAACTCTGGGAACTGACTTTTACAGAGAGCTCCATTTTACAAACCCCTGAAGTGCGGATTCTCGGGCTTTTCTACATGAGGCATTCATTGTGTGGTCGTCATTGTTTATGTTTATCTTGTTTTCATGGTTTATCTAGTCATGGTTTTTTACGGGTTCTTTAGACAATATGTCGTAACCCTCCAGTTTTCCTTCTGCTCTGTGTCTAACCAGCGTTTTCGGCAAGTTTTTTTTTTGAGCAGGGAAAATGTGGCATTTAATTGTAAAAGCAAAAGAAAGCACGATTTCCTCTTGTGTACCTGCATTATTCCGCTGTACCACAGCGCTGTTCATGGAGTGCTCAGATCTCAATTCTGCGGAAAAAACCCGAACGTAGATATAGCGGATTAACAGCAGATAAACAGCCTCGTGTAGAAAAGCTCTTAGTGTTGTGTTCTGACTTTGGTACAATTCACGCAAACTAGGAATGTGGTCCCTGTAGAACTGTAGGATCTATTCACATAGGGGGCTGGCTGAGGGAGAAAGCACTGGAAAAGATTTAATTTAATTTCATTTATTACCTTTCTATACCACCAAATAGTCAAAGCTCTCTGGGCGGTTTACAAAAAGATGGCGGGTACCAACTCTCAGGTCAAAGTATAAAACTGACTTACTGTGTGCACTCATCTTTTTTTTGGCCCATCAACACTTGAAGATCTCTGTCATGCGCATCAGCTTTCCATCACATCATGACTGATAGTGTACATGGATTTTCCTACTACGTAGACAAGATTCCTATGTGAGAAAAATGATCTGCATGAAGTGGCCTATAGGGGAGCAGAGAGAAAAATAAGTGTGTTGGGGGCGGGGGGGGGTATGAGTGTATTATTTGAATGTGTGGGGTACTGGTGAATGGGTGTAAAGGGAGAGTATGGCAGGGAGGGAATATAACTACTCTAGTGTGTACCAGAGTGGCATTATCTCAATAATTCAATCTCAGCATCTGGCACAGTTGTCAAAAAGTTTATAGATTCATAGATCATAGAGTTGGAAGGGCCTCATAAGGCCATCGAGTCCAACCCCCTGCTCAATGCAGGAAACTAGAGGAGGGGTCTCCCATCCAAGTAATAAGCAGGCCTGGCCCTGCTTAGCTTTCCACGCTCAGACAAGCTGAGCCAGTGTGAGCCACAGGCCAAGCATTGGCTGACACTCAGGGGCATTGTTAAGCCCTTAAAAGATTTGGGGCCCAATTTCCCCCCCCCCTAAGCTTAATTGCCACGTGGAGGGGGGATTTTGGGGGGCCACAGGGAATAGGAGGGTAACCCTTCCATCCCCAATTGTGGTTCCCCTGGAAATTATTTATTTATTTATTATATTTATACCCCACCTTTTTTCCTGCAAGGAACCCAAGGTGGCTTACATAGTCCTCCTCTTCCTCCTCCCCCTCCTCTCCATTTTACCCTCACAACAACCCTGTCAGAGGTAGGTTAGGCTGAGAGTCAGTGACTGGCCCAAAGTCACCCAGTGAGTTTCATGGCCGAGCGGGGACTAGAACCTGGATCTCCCGAGTCCCAGTCCAACACTCTGACCACTGCGCCACACTGGCTCTCCTCCCACCCTCTGGCATGGCAGCTAAACTTAGGGAAAAATCTCCCAATGGCACCAATGGAAAGGTGTTTTCTCAGCTTAATTTCCATGCAAGGGAAGCGGGGCGTTGAACCATGTGGGAAGGGGGTTAACCCTCCCCTCCCCAGCTGCAATTCCCCTTGAACATGCCCCCTGCATGGCAATTACCCTGAGAAAAACATCCTCCATTCACACCACTGGATACTTAGGGCTCTGGGGGAATAGAGCCAGGGCCAAGGGAAATAGATTGGACCTGTCTAGTAACTGATGGAAATTGTAATATTGCCTGCTTTAAATCAACAAGGTACTATAACCACTAGTTAGAGTGGGAGGAAAGGGTTAATTGCACAATCCTCAGGGTGCATGTTTTGTAACCCCTCCTCCCTACTTTCTGCCCCTCTGTGGCCAGCTCTCTCTCCAACATGATGGACACGGTTATATGAATAAACGGACTGTAAGTAAAACTAATAAAGGTCTTTATTAGTTTTAAACTTTGTTTGGACAATCCGTTTCCTTTTAAGAGCCTTTTAGCAGGGTTGAACAACCCACATGGGTGATAACCAGTTTCAATAAGCAGGCTGCGCATAAGGGGGGGGGAACTCTGCTTCGACCTAACCAGTACAGGACCGACTCCTTCCCATATCCTCCAACAGTAACGCCCCTGCTACCACTGGCTGTAGCTACAGTTCTCTGAATTATGGAGAGAGGAAAGGAAAAAGGTGCAGCACTGTGTGGAAATAATGGGGAAGACATGGGAAATTTAACCGTACTCACAGCAGATTCTTTGCCCACTGTATCAACCAGACTTCAGCTGCACACTGCAACTTGCCTTGCACATGTACATACTAGTGCAGTCACTGCAGTGTTCTCCAACCTTGGGTCCCCAGATGTTTTTGGCCTACAACTCCCAGCATGCTCCAGCCAGCTGGCTGGGACATGCTGGGAGTTGTAGGCCAGAAACATCTGGGGACCCAAGGTTGGAGAACACTGTACTAGTGAGTTGAAGGCTGGTGGTGTAGTAGCCCTCATTTGGCCCTTCCCCTCAAAGACTTCAGGTAGTTGTCTGCCAACGGCGGTGCTAGGTATCGAAAATATCTGGGGTTCAGGCCCACAGGACAAAAAAGAAAAACCAAAACGCACAAGTTTTTGTACATTAATTTACATATGCTATAAAGTCTGTGTATGTGTGTCTTTTAAGGACCCTGTCTCCCAAGGACACCCCTATTTGTAAAAAGGACAGGGGTGAGGAGGGATATTGATTTCAGAAAAAAGCCTCAGGAAGAAAGATTCAAGGCAGGGGGAGCAGGAGGTGAAGCACATGTGGGCAAAAAGTCAGCTATGCCAGGGGGATCAGATGCCACAGAGATCATCAGGGCCCCTGTACCTTTATTTCAGCAAGTGCCCATGGATAGCAGGGTGGTATGGCAGATGGCCTCCCAGAGATTTGGGGCTCCAAATGAAAGATTCGGGGCTCCAGCCCTGTTGGGCCGTCCCCTAACACTGCCTCTGTCTATTTTTTTTTTTTTTTAATCTATCACATTTACCATGTATACATTCATTCTTCATGTGTGTGTTTTTAGCCCACTAAGATTAATTTTAAAAAGTTGTAGAACTGGAGATGGGGTGTGGGAAAGAGTGTCTTTGGCAACAGCTTCGTTTTTTTTTTATTTATTATATTTGATCCCCGCTTTTGACTGCAAGACCAGTGGCTCATATCCTTCCTCTCTCATTTTATCTCACACACCCGAGTGGTCTGAAGCAGTGACTGCCAAAGTCACCCAGTAGTCCCATGGGGACTAGAACATCCCCGGTCCCAGTCCAACACACCACAGCCACATGGTACACAGGTGGTTTTTCCCCTAATCTGAAAACTCAGGAAACTTGTAGAATAGTTCCCCCGCCCCCACAGCTCACCACAGGAGAGAAAAGGGTGTGTTTTGGACCACCTCATTGCTTTACAAATGTTACATCTGTCTTTACTCAAAATTATTTAAAATATTTCTATACCACTTTCCTAAGTTGTTCAACTTGTACAGAACCTTAAAAAAAAAAAAAAAAGTGGTTCAGGGCGCCATCCAATGTATGTTTAGACAGGAAAAAAAAAGTCCTATGACTCCCAGCATGCCCCAGCCAGCACAGTTGGCTGGGGCATGCTGGGAGTCGTAGGACTTTTTTTTTTTTCTGTCTAAGCATGCATCAGATTGCACCCTCAGAACCTTACAAAAAAGAAAAGAAAAAGATATAATAATAATAATAATAATAATAATAATAATAATAATAAAGAAGGAACACAAGCAAGCCCCTCAATCCCTCCCACCGCAGCTTTAGGGATTTTGATCTATGAGGTTTTAAATTAGCATTTCCACAAAGCAGTCTGTGGCGGGGAATGTAAAACCTACATTGGCGAGAGAATACATGTTCAGTTTCTCTTTCATGTCTCACACTTCATTAACATCATTCACACATGGCACTAATGAGGCTCTTGGATGCTTTTGTAACATCTTATGTAACAGCCTTGGGCACACGCAGCTGAACTTTCACAATACCCCCCACCACCCACCACCACCATTCCATTCTGTGGGACCGACGTATCCTGGAGCTGTAAGCCACTTACATCCTGGTTGATCCTGTGGCTTGTTGAGCCCCGACAGGGCCTCTGTCACCTTGTGTCATAGTTACACGAGCTCCCTTGCTTGCTGTCATTTCCCTCCTGGCTTCTCCCTGAGCCCCAACAGGTGACTGCTGCTTAGGGTGGCCGTGTGTCCTCTTTTACGAAGGGCTGTCCTCTATCTGAAGGGCTGTCGGGTAGGGTCCAATTGCACTTTAAAGGCCAAGAACCAATCAGGGCTGTTGCCCATCAAGATCTAGCAGCTGAGCAGCTGACTGAGCAGGCAGGCACCCAGGTCTCCTGGTCGCAGTCTTCCACACTATAGTGAGATGTACTGCATTTCTATTAAAATTTTAACAATTACTTCTAAATTTGAATCTATATATAAAAATTGGCAAATGTAAAATTTGCCCTCTTTTGTCCTGTTTTTCAGAGGCATTTCTGCTGCTTTTTTGGGGCAATTCATAAGTGGCCAGACTGCTCCTGCTTCTCATGTAGCCACCCCAAAGCCATGTGCTTCGCCTCCTGCTGCTACTAGTACAGCGTTCTCCAACCTTGGGTCCCCAGATGTTTTTGGCCTACAACTCCCAGCATGCCCCAGCCAGCTATGCTGGCTGGGGCATGCTGGGAGTTGTAGGCCAAAAACATCTGGGGACCCAAGGTTGGAGAACACTGTACTAGAATGTTCCATCTGCTGCTTTGGCCGGGCCTGCCCTGCCCTGCCTCTGTCCTTCCCGCTTTCCTCTGCCATGAACATACATCCTCCCCATTATCAGCTATTGCAGCTTTCCCTGATGTGGGGGCTGATGGGAGTTGTAGTCCAACCCATTCTGGGGGGGGGGCACCAGATTGGGGAAGGCTGCGCTATTACCTTCAACATGCCAACACCAACACATAGGGATGTAGGAGAATTTCGTTCCACTGTGGAAATGTGAATTTGTGCAAATCCCCCCCCCCCGCCCAGTTAAAAAAAAAAACCGGTCCACGGCTGAATCCACCGGTCTATCTATAGAAATCCGGACTCATCTGAATCCATTGTGAATTTCTCCGACATCCCAAATGCAGAGGCCCAGAGCCTCTAACTACAGTAATTCCAGCAGCCATTTTAACAAGTCCTACTCAGGGCCAGACCAGACACGACTTAAATGTGGATCTAGCAGCGATGACTTTTTGTTTTTACTCTAGAGTAGGCACAAGGGGCTCCAATCCAGATCTTAAAAGCCCCCCCCCCCCAGTCCTGCATGCTAGGGTGCTGATTCAGATTGGGAGCCCTGCGCCTACTCTAGAGTATCAATGGAAAAACACACACGCACACACACAGCTGCTAGGCACACATTTAAAGTCCTATCTGTTTTGGCCCTCAGAGCGGCTTCCTCCCACACTCCGCTAGGATGCGGATGGCTCCCTCCTTCAGATATCGACTCTCCGTTCTCCAGCGGTGCTGTTGCATGTTCTTTACCACAATAAAGGCAGTCACACACGGGTGAATGGAACGGGTGGAAAAAAAGGAGACAGCTGGGCTGTTGGCGTGATGATGGACTCTCCTCCTGGGCCTGTTGCTGAGGAAATTAGCCTTTCTTTTTCTTTCTCTCTCAAACAACCCTTTCCAACATATTTATCCCTTCCTCCAGCGCCTTCCCTTCCTGCCACGTGCCGCGGTGCCTGACGTGCCCAGCCAAAGCCTTGTCTGCCCCTATTAGCCTCGCCGACACGCGCTGCTCCTCCTCTCTCTCTCTCTGGGCTTCCTGCCCATCTGGTGCCCCGGGCCAAGGAGTGCTGCTGCTGCTGGAGCAACAGGGAGAGGCCTGTCCCAGCACCTGCTGTTGCTGTCTTTCCCTTTTACCACAGCAGCACAAAGGACTGGTTCACCTGCTGGTCAACAACCCCCAAAAGACCACCCTGTGGGAGAGCTAAAGCTTCTCTTGCGCCATACATCGGGGGGGGGCACGTGGAGGAGGAAGGTGGTCCCATGTGGGGGACTCAGGGGGTTTAAACTGGGGGTGGACAGAACGGAAATCATGGTCCCGTGGTGGACCATTGACCAATTTCTGGTGGACCACCTAATGCCGGACTCTTCTGAAGAATTCTGTATGAGGTGAACCTTGATCTGATCCTCCCAGGCACTTCTGACATTTTAAAGCTAAGAAGAAGAGTGCATTCTCAGGATTATTTAACACAGACTAGTTATGTCAACTGTTAAAATAGGGGTGGGCAACTTGTGGCTCTCCAGATGTTTTGGCCTACTACAACTCCCCTCACCCATCACCATTGGCTATGCTGCCTAGGGCTGAGGGGAGTTGTAGGCCAAAACATCTGGAGGACCACAAGTTGCCCAAGCCTGTCTTTGGACATTCTATGCACTGTTGCTTTGTAAACTGAACATCTTGGTGGAACACATAGGATTTTAGTACAGAAAAGAGGAGACCACACTAGACTGAAATTAGCCAATTCCTGCTTAAATACAATCCCATTAGAAGTGCTCAGCTATGAGGGGTGCCATTTCAGATTTCAAGGAGTGGGGAGGAGTCCAGGAAGGCTTAAGGGCCTACTCTTGGATATAATCAACATTAAATTGCAGAGAAAGAGAGAGAACATTCCAGTGCATTTAAAGAGCATTGGATGCAGTTACTTTTAATATAATAATTATATAGGAATTTTTATCAGCACAGGTCAAAAAGTCAACTTTCTCTGGGGTCTTTTTCTTTTTATTTTTTTAAGCAAAGAGATTTGTGCTACGAAGCAAGGTGAAGTAGCGGGCTCTGGGCCAAGCAATGTGCACATTTAAAAAAAAAATGTAGGTAAGTAGCCACTACAGGGGAGCAGCAGCAGGACCGGACCACAGCACATGCGGACTGTGGGATTAACCCTTCTCCTCCTGCTGTGGCCCTGACAAAAATTGCCCCCCAAGCTGCTATTAGCTCTGTAAGGGAAGTTCCCCTCGCTTGAATAAGCAGCAGCTTTGGAAAAATTATTTTAATTGGGACTGGGACTGGGACTGCGGGAGAGTTAATCTCTCCCTCCCCACTCGTCATAGCCCCAACCCTGCTCATCATCCACTGATCCCCACAGTAGCTTTATATATGGTTTTAATGTGCTTATTAATTGCTTTTATTCAATTAAGGGCGCAATTCTATGCATATTTAGACAGAAAAAAAGCCCTACAACTCCCGGCATTCCCCAGCCAGCTGGTTGGGAATGCTGGGAGTTGTTGTAGGACTGTTTTCTGTCTAAACATGCATGGGAGTGTGCCCTTAATGTCATATGTAGTTTGGCCCTCAGACAACAGATGCTGGGGGCCACTGAGGTCAGAAGAACGGCAGCAGGGGATGGATCTGCTCGTGGGTCACAATTCGCAGGTAAGTTCTCATGCGCAACTGGGATGAATGTGAGAATTGCTCCTACTGGAATGAATGTGAGAATTGCTCAGTTAGAAAGCGCACAATCTGCACACAGAAGCTCCCACATCCAGTCCTTGCTGCTTTAGTTACAGTGACAGCTCAGAATCAGATGAGAGATCTGCATGAATCTAAAAGAGAGCAAATTTGAAAGCCAAGAGTCTGATGGAAAATCTCTCCGCAACTCATTGCAGCTGTTGTCACAGAAGCCTCTTACCTAACATGGCACATGGAATGCCTCTGTTCCTTATCAGGAAAGACAGCTCAGAATGTGTTATGCAAGTGTATGCCCACGGAATATTTAATATTTGAGAGTAGTACAATTTGAGCTGAATTTCCCCAAAAACTAACTTACATGGGGCAAGTGGGACTGAAACTGAAGTCTTGGAGCATTCACACAACACACCAAACTACAAAAAGGTGAGTTACAGCTTTTTGTTGTAAATCATCACGCCTGCCGTAAACTGACCTTTATTTTGGAGGAACGGCAGCAACTCTAGCCTGAATTTTACTGTGAATGCTGTGTGTCACCTGAGCTGTAATGTACTACTAACTCTCCTTCCACCCCAAACACAGGTAACAGTTCCCTGCCGCCTGGAAATTATCTATGCGGGATTGATATGTGTAATTTTCCAGCCACTACCTTGGAGCGATGTGATCTCCTCCTCATCACTTTCAATCTTGCGGATTTTGTTAAATGCTCTAGTCACTATTTTATCATACTCAGATTTGCAATGTCTGCAGAACAGTATAGGCAATTCTGACTACCATTGACTGTAGAAGGCACAGGTGCTTACACTACAATTTAACCTCCCACACACAAAATAGCCTAAAAAAATCTGAAGAGCTACCTCCTCCGACATGAACCAACTTGCCAGAGTGTTAAGATTGGCTTTGGAGACTCTGCTCTCCATCTCCTTGTCATGGGAGACCAGGCATGTGGCTGCAAGAAACAGGGCCTTTTTGATGGTGGTAGCACCAAACCCTTGAAATGTCATCTTTGTAGAGATTTGATGGACTCCTTCTCTGTGCATTTTTTTTAGGCATCTGTTGAAGGCTTTTTAAAACTTCAACAAACTTTTAACATCTAAATGACCTTCTGTTTTATAGATGGTTGTTGTATTGCTGCTTTTAGTTGTTTAAATACTGTTTTAATTTCTTTATTTTTTATTATGATTCTATTTATTGCTTTTGTAAGCTGCTTTGAGCAGAAAAACTGAATAAAACTGAATAACAGTAATAGTAATAATAATAATAAAGAGGGGGGCTGATTTAGAGATAAGGGGAGGGGGACCAATGTGGAAGAACACACGTTACCCATGTCACAATATATAATATAGAAAGGCACTTGGGCCCGCCTCACTAAAAGACTAATTTGTGGGGATATTATTTTATTATTTATTTGTTTGTTTGTTTATTTATTTGTACTGTTTGTACTGGAGATCAGTGTTCTCCAACCTTGGGTCCCCAGATGTTTTTGGTCTACAACTCCCAGCATGCCCCAGCTAGCGCATGCTGGGAGTTGTAGGCCAAAAACATCTGGGGACCCAAGGTTGGAGAACACTGCGCTAGATATTTAAAAAAATATCTAAGTGGTTTCCATATAAACATTAAATATTAACACTGGGTGCTTTCACAACACAGAGAAAGGTGAAATGTGGTATAATCCAACTAGACAACCCCACCTACTAGGAAACTCTGACAACAAGAAAAATGAAAACTATGAAGCATACCTCAAAATAACTGTGAACACTCCAGCACAGAAGTCACACATGCGATGGTGATGGAACGTGTGTGTGTGTGGAAGTTCCCCACTGCCAGATGCTGCCTCCATTTTGCTCCACTTGTAGGATGCCCAGGGGGCATCTGGTTAGCCACTGCTGGAGACACAAGAGTGCGGGATTAGGGAGCTCTTATCATTGGGCCCCTGCTGGGGTGTGGGCCCCTGGCAGATGCCCAACCATGCCTACTCTTGACACCAGCCCTGTGTGTGTTTGGGGGGTGGTGAGGGAGGGTAAGGGGGACTGGACCTGGTGATGCCCACTGCCAGCCCAGGCCCACTCAGTGCAGCTCTGGCCACGCCTACTGGCATATGCTCTCCCAACCCACCATGCACACGGCCCTCGGAGATAAAAAGGTTGCCCACTCCTGCTTTAGGCAAGCAATCCATGGAAAAGGCGATGGGGCTGCTTATATGCCATTGCCATGCAGTTGCTTCACGATCAAGGATGGCATTTTGATTTTCTGCCACAGGACAGAACAAGAAACTGCAATTAACACAGCTGCTGTCCTTGTACCTTTCCCCAGTGGATGGAAAAACCGGTGCGTGTGGGAGGGTGGGTTTGAATGGAAAATGATGGGCAGGCAAAGGTTTTAGTACTTCTTCCCCATCAGCAGACCACCCCCTTTTTTGTGTTTTTGTTTTTTAAAGTCCTGGGAAAGTTACGTGCACCTGTTTGTAACATATAGTTTGGTTTGTTTAGTTATTGTTTTGTGGAATTTTGGTTTTGTGGGGGAGGCAAAAAGTGGGGGTGCGATAGTAGCGATTTCTAATACAAAAGCTCCGCTCCACCTGAACTGCTGAAAGCACTCCTGTATATTTTCAGATATATTTGTGAAACCATGAGAGCTAGAAACATAGCCACTTAAAAAAAAAAGTGAGCTTCTCAACTCTCTCTCTCCCTCCCCCTCTCTCGATATGTGTGTGTGTGTGTGTTTCTGAGCACAAAGAAAGACAGAAAACAAATAGCACCCATCACAAGTGGTTGCATCTCAGGTCTTGCCCAGGCAGCTCTGAGTTAATGGACTCTGGGAGCATTCTTTCAACGACTTTGAAATCTGCAGTCCAGCCATGCTTCATCTGAATCAGAAGCCGTGTCCAGTGCCAGAATGGGCACCGTTTAATGAAGCTGGAGGGGCAGTCCTCCCTTCCCATGTTTCAGAGAACATAACAGTTTATTCCTAAGGAGCACCTATATATTTCTAACCAGCTCACTGATTGTACACATGAGAGCATAAGGAGAGCTGTGCAGGATCAAAGCAAGGGTCTATCTCAGTGATGGCGAACCTTTTTGAGCCTGAGTGCCCGAACTGCAACACAAAACCAACTTATTTATTTCAAAGTGCCAACACTGCAATTAAACTTGAATACCAAGGTTTTAGTTTAAGAAAAACAACTCATACAGTTGTCCGAACTAATTAACATCTTTTGTCTTAAAAGAAAAACACAATAACAGAGTTTTCAATTATACAAACAGTTTTTTGTTGGGAAAAAAAAACTCAAAAAATTATTATAGTACTACTTTGTACACATAGCCTGAAGGGAATTTATACAAACTTTTTAAATAATTAGGCACATGTATTTTTGGATAAGGGATTCTCAACTTGTAATATGATTATATGCCAGACTGAAATTGTATGGGGCAAGCTTTACTCCGGGTCCTTTCCCTGCTTCTACAGGTGTCGGATTAGTAAAAGTCAAAGTCAACCTGTACTAGGATGAGCAAGATAAACCAGAAAACTAAACGTGCTTAACACATTTTAAACACTTTATGTCTTGGACTGCAAACACTGCATTAGGTAAAAGTTTGCATTGGGCATGCTTTTGCACAATTAATGTGATTTTTACTATTACATGCATGCTGATAATTTGTCAAACCTTGGCTCATACTCGGTTAGTTTGAGAGCAACACATGCAGCGCTCAGGTCAACTGTTAGGGCTTTACATCCAAGCCATGCTCTGTGCATCATTCTTCAAAATCTTTTAAATGTGATAACAATGTAGAAAAGAATTCTGTAACAGGAATTCTAGAATAAAATCATTCTGTTCCACACTGTGAGAAAGAACAAGATCATTAGTGTTTTGCAGAAGGGGACAGTCTTTTAGCGATCTGGTGACCAATGGCTCGAGTGCCCACAGAGAGGGCCCTGCGTGCCGGCTGTGGCACCCGTGCCATAGGTTCGCCATCACTGGTCTATCTAGTCCAGAATTCTGTTCACACAGTGGCCAACCAGCTGCCTGTAGGACGTGCACAAGCCAGCACATGAGTGCAAGAGCACATGAAGCTACCAACCATTGTTATAAACCCTTGCTGAGAATCTTGCCCATTCTCTCACTGAAATTTGAAACTGAAGCCTTGTGTTTAAGAAACATGACACGCAATGGCAAGAGTGCTTGGGAGCATGTGCAGGCTGCCTGTTCAGTATTGCCGAGTTATCGCAGTCAGCAGCACCCACACATCTGGGGTTGTTGGGCAGGGCTTCTCTTCTAGGCAGGCTTCAGTGCCATCATTATGTCTCTTTCAAAATTAAGCCACTGTCCTGGCATGCAATTGGGTTTTGTGCAGGACTTTGTAGTTCGATGACCCAAAATAGCTTCATCAAAGAAGTGATTTTTAAGGAGAGATTTAAAAATAGGAAAGGAAGAAAGGGAATTATTCCACACCAGCCTTCCCCAACCTAGTGTCCTCCAGATGTGTTGGACTACAACTCTCATCATCCTCAGCCAGCATGGGGCATGCTGGCTGGGGATGCTGGGAGTTGTAGTCCAACACCTGGAGGGTATCAGGTTGGGAAAGGCTGTTCCACAATATAGCAAAGCACACGAAGATTTACTCTAGCAGATGTCTTTCAATGTGAGTAGAGTCAAATTCATATCCCTAAGTTAACCCGGTGTAAAATTGGACTCCTAGCTGTGGGACTGGTCGAGGTAACTGGAGATGGGGAGAAGCAAGCGGGGAGGGAGGTTTGGAAACACCAGCATTCTAATTAATTCATGTCTCCCAGCCAAAAGCGCAGCAACACAAGAGCGGAGCGCCAACGACAACTTGAAACATTCATCAGCTCCTCCGACGAGACTTTGCCACCTGCCAAGCAAAGGCCCAAAATGGAACATGGAAAAAAATGGCTGGACCATCTGCCCCTCCTGGACACGCAGCTTGTGGGGCCCAGAAATGTTTCCGGCGTTAAGGTCTTTGTTTTGCATCGTGTTGCAGAAGCTGAGGGAAAGGCACAACATGGGGCGCAGATCCCTCGCCTGGCACCGAGAAGCAGCTGCTTCTGGTGTAGGGCGCTTGGTAACCCGAGAAACGGAAGGCTCTGGGTTGGCCCCCTGGAAAAACCCCATACAGGTCGGGCGGCCCTACCTTTACTAGGGCCATCCAAAGTACATTGTGAAAGGAGTGCGTTAGTACCTGGCACCCTCCAGATGACTTGGACTACCACTCCCAGCATCCTCGGCCTGGGATGCTGGGAGTTGTAGTCCAACACATCTGGAGGGCACTAGTTGGGGAAGGCTGCCTTATGGAATTAGCTATACCAGGATATTGATGGCGATGCTGAGAACAGATGGAGAACTGGACGGACAGAGAAGGAGAGGTGTAGCTGGAGGGGAGCAAGGAGAGGCAAACCAAAGAGAGAGAGAGAGAGAGAAGCATCAGAATGGCGTGTAGAGGGCCGTCTTGCTCAGCCGGGCGTTGAGCTGGCCCACTTCTTGAACCCTCCTTCTCCTCCCTTGGCTTGATCCCTGTCAGGCAGAAAGCGCAGGTCTCTGCGAAGCGCAGCCTCTACCCCTGCTGCCGCTCACTTGCTGGGGCCAGGGAAGTGGGGGGGGGGGGAGTGAGGTGATGCCATTTCCAAGGCATGTGAGGGCTGCAGCTGTGAAAACAGTGCTTCTTGCTAGCCTGGCCAGGGATGAGAGTTGGGGGGCAAGGAGGAGGAGAGAGGCGAGCAGCAAAGGGGAGAGAGGCTCGCTCGGTCCCTTTGTTGTGGTGCGGCCTTTGCTCAGCTCTGATCCTGGCTCCTTGAGCCCATGCCTACCCCCCCCCCCAAAGACACCCACCCACCCCCAGGACTGTTCTTGCTCTCCGCTTCCAAATTGTTCATTGTGTAACTGGGTGGCTGTGCCCCTCCCACCTTCCTGCTGTCCCCTGCAGGCAGCTCAAAGGGCGGGGCCCCATTGGATTCTATTTCCCCATAGCCTGCAGGTACCCTGCCTCTCCCTGGGACCTAATCCCATCAGCCTCAGCTGCTCGGCCAAGTAGAACGGGATCAGGCTGTGAAGCCGTGTGGTGTGTGTGCATTGGACTTCATTGTCACCTCGTTGAATTCCTCCCTCCCTCCCTGAACCTGCACCCATCAAATGGTGTAGTGGCAAATTCTGAAGCGTAGGTACCCATCATAACAGTCCCCATAGCCATGCCCCCAAGGAGAGTCCAAAATGCAAGCAGCTGCGTTGATCCATACCAAGGAACCCGTTCTAAGAGTTTTCATCTCCACCAGGACCAGCTCTGTTATAAAGCTAACGGGTCTTAATTGCCCATTCAAGACAAGGACACTCCAAAATAACCTGCATTACTACATATATTGGGCGGTATAGAAATGTAATGAGTGAATGAACGAATGAATATGTCCCTGTGAAAAAAACGCGGGGAGCCCTGTCAAAACAACAACAACAACAACAACAACAACACCTTTTAAAGGGAGACTCAGTTTTGACAGCTAACTGTCAAAACTGACTGATCCTGTAAAAAGGGGGTGGCTTGAGCTTTTCCACCTTCCCAAGCACCTAATCTTGGGAAATGGTGGGAAAGTGAGAGGACCCTCAGAGTGGAGCCAGGTTAAAAAAAAAAGCCTTTTGGGATCTCACTGCAAAGGGTGTGATCTAGCGGCCACCCCCTCTTTGCGAGCAAAGATCACTTGTGGCTTTGGTTTCTTTTCACAGCTCACCTTTTTTTGACAGCTGTCAAGACAAACCAAAGTCAAAAATAAAGCTCTTGTCTTGGCAACCTCTCTGAGTCAATGCCCAAGAGGGGTGCCTGCTGCACTTTGATAGCAGACACCCCACTGGACATTGCCCAGGCGAGGCAGGCCATTTCAGATCCGCGAAAGTGTGCATGTGTGCACTTGCACAAGTCCGACTAAATTTTAAAAAATATGAAAAAAATTGCATACATTTGGGGTGCAATTTTTTTTAAGAGGACCAGTGACAGCTCCTCCAATGTGCTGCTTGGACACTTGGAAGGGACTGGCACTAGCAGTCAAATCGGCCATCTCTGGGGGGGGGGAAGGAAAAAGGGGGGGGAAACCCATGGGAAGTGCAAAAGGGCTTGCAGTTGTGGTGGGGGGCACGAAGCCAGTGGGGGGCACAGATCCAATGCCAGTTACCCCAAAGTGCTGCTTGGGTACTTATGGGGTGGCTGGCACTGGTGGAGGCCAGGGTGAGCTTGGCAAGAGCAGCAAGCATTTTTTGCTGCTCTTGCCAAGAAGCTTGCTTGCCAGTTCCCAGTACCCATGATGGGGTCAGTCACCCGGGTTCGGACAACAAGATAACCCATCATGGGTACAACAACCACAGGAATAAGCCATGGGTTGTCAGGGTCCGGGTTCACATAACATGACAACCCACTGTGGCTTGTCATCCACAATGGGTTCTCATGTCGTGCAAACCCAAAAACAGGGTTTTTGACAGGGCTAAACAGGGTTTTTTTTGACAGGGACATACATAGCCATGAAATATGTATATGTCCCTGTAAAAAAAAACCTGTTTTGCCCTGTCAAAAACCCTGTTTTAAAAGACACCCTTACTTTTGACAGCTGTCAAAAGTGAGTGCTCCCGTAAATGGGGTGAGCTGCACTCCTGTTTATGGGATGGGAAAGGTCAGAAAAGGTGGAGGACACTGAGAACTGTTAGATCCAAACTAAAAACCTAGAGGATCCCACTGTCAAGGGGGTGATGTTGCCGCCACCCCCTTTTGCAAGCGAAGATCTTCTTGCACCTTTGCTTTGCGCTTGACAGCTCGCCGTTTCACAGCTGCCAAGTGAAAGTAAAGTAACATACTATATTTGAAGCCTGGCTTCGTTAATGTCCATGGATGGTGCCTGCCTTGACATCAGGCACTTACCAGGACATTGACCAGGCAAGGCTTCAAATTTTGGGTAGTCAGAGTTGCACAACTCTGAACTACCGAACCTGCCCCCCATGTTTTTTTAATTACCAAAAACATTTGTGCACATTTCTGGCGCAATCTTTTAAAAAAAGAAATAGGTGCCTCACCAGTGATGGCCGCTCCAATGTGCTGCTTGAGCACTATGGTGGGGCTGTCACTTCGGAGAGCGCGGAAACTGATCTCTAAAAAGGGGGGGGGGCAGGTTCGGTTGTGCAAACCATAGTTTGTTCTCAAGTTTGGATGTCACGGTAAGCTTTCTGACTCATTCACAGTAAGCAAATCCTGGCTTACTGTTTGAAGCGTGGCCATGTGTCCTCTTTTACAGAAGACAGTCCTCTATTTGAAGAGCTGCCAGAGAACAGTCCTCTGTCTGAAGGTGTCCTCTATTGGAAGGACTGTCCGGCCAAAGTCTGGTTTAAAGATAAAGAACCACAAGAATTGAGCACCTGAACAGCCGACCAAACAGGTGGGCAAACACACAGGTGACCTCATCACAGTCTTCCACAATATGGTGAGATGTACTGTATTTCTATTTCAATAACAATTATTATTTTAAATTTTGTATCTATACATAATAACTTGGCATATGCAAATTTTATGCAGATTGGTGTCATCTTTTGTCCTTTTGGGGGGGCAATTCATAAGTGGCCCCGCTACTGATCTGTGTGAATGTGGCCACTGCCTCATCCAAGTTTTTCAAAGCTGAAAATAAGAACACAAGAACACTGCCCAAAACAATTTAGCTAAAGCAAGCTAAACCTTTGCCTGTGGCTTACGCTGGCTCTGCTTGTCAGGGATGTTGAAGAGTCCTTGGTCTCGAGTCACGAGTCTTTGGACCCGAGTCTCGAGTCCTAGTCCAAGTCCTTGCTCCAAAATGGTGACTCACGAGTCCCGAGTCCCAAGCCACTCCCAAAGCTGACTCCACGAGTCCCTATTAAAATCAATGGGGTTTTCCCCCAACAAAATAAGGCTACTTCAGATGTGTGGCTTAAATAAATTCTAGGCACAAGTGTGCCTTTTTATCTCAAAACTCTGCCACTGATTTTGACAAGAACAGACCAGGCAGACAAACCCAAAATAACCAGGCAGGCAGAGGAGGCGGGGAACCCCAAAGCAGGCAGGCAGAGGCCTTTGTCTTGGACAATTCAAACTGTGGAACTAGTTAAGAAGAGACCAGGCAGGCAGAGGAGGCAGGGAACCCCAAACAGGCAGGCAGAGGCAGCCAAACCCAAAATGTCTGAAAGGTTGCATTAGGAAAATGATTTTAAAAAATAAACTTGGATTGTTACTGCAACTGGGTCCAGGCAGCATCTGCAGGTGGCATCAAGCAGGGATGTTGACGAGTCCTTGGTCTCGAGTCCCGAGTCGAGTCTCGAGTCCCATTAAAAATATTGGGACTCGAGTCCGAGTCGAGTCAGAGGGGGGACTCAGTCCGACTCACGAGTCGAGTCCTCGAGTCCGAGTCCCCATCCCTGCTGCTTGTCTGAGTGTGTAAAGCAGTGTTCTCCAACCTTGGGCCCCGAAATGTTTTTGGCCTACAACTCCCAGCAGGCCCCAGCCAGCTATGCTGGCTGGGGCCTGCTGGGAGTTGTAGGCCAAAAACATCTCGGGACCCAAGGTTGGAGAACACTGGTGTAAAGCTAAGCAGGGTCAGGCCTGGTTATTACTTGGATGGGAGACCCCTCCTCTAGTTTCCTGCATTGAGCAGGGGGTTGGACTCAATAGCCTTGTAGGCTCCTTCTAACTCTATGAAATCTATGAAATGAAATTCTCAAACTGCAGCAGTCCACTCCCAGATTAAACTCAGCAGAAGTACTTCACTTCTTTACAACATCACAGAAGCTTAGTAGGCGGTTTGACGGCTGTTCCCCCCCCCCACTGTTTTATAAGCGGGTTTGGAAGAACAGTTGTTGGCCATTGTCAGTATTCCCATAATTGAGGCCTGGTCTACACACGCGGCTAGATGAGGTGGTAGAGTCCTTCAGCAGTAGAATGGACAGTATCACTTTATATGAATCATAGAAAAGTAGAGTTGGAAGGGGCCTACAAGGCCATCGAGTCCAACCGCCTGCTCAATGCAGGAATCTAGGTCAAAGCATCTCTGACAGATGTCTGTCCAGCTGCACCTTGGATGCCTCCAGAGTGGGAGAGCCCACAACCTCCCTAGGTAGTTGATTCCATTGTCTTATTGCTCTGACAGTCAGGAAATTTTTCCTGATGTTTAGGTGGAATCTAGGTTCCTGTAACTTGAGCCCATTATTCCGTGTCCTGCAAACTGGGATGACCGAGAAGAGATCTTTGCCCTCCTCTGTGTGACATCCCTTCAAATACTCTCTTTTTAAAATATGCTCTTCCCTCTTTTTAAAAAACAACAACAACCCTGCGCAAAAACTAGAACTGCTCAAAAAACCAAGGTAGGCGAGAGTCTTTCTCCCTGGTGCATTGCTCCTGAACTTGCTGGCTGTATTTTATGTGGGGGAGGATAAGAAAGAATAGGTTGCAAAACAGAAACATAATGCACTTTCTGTGCTTCAATAGCCCTGCAATGGCTACTGCTGAGTGTGATGAACCTCAGCCATCCTCACACACAAGTCATTATGCGCATCAAATGACAAGCGACAAAGAAACACATAGGCGCTACCCGGGATCTCCTTCCAAGCTTCACTGCCTCGTAACATGTAACTGAAAAGAAAATTCAAGAGTGATGTGATATTGTTCCTGTGCATGCGACAGTGTTTCCAAACAGCGGCCAATGCAAAGTGTGTGTGTGGTGGTGCGGAGACTAATTCAATCATGTCATATCACACTTTTTTTTGCCATCAACTTTCAACGGCAAACCACTAAGGAAGCCTAAAGCAGCCAAATCTTGCTTGGTTTTTTCCCCACCACCGTTGCGAATTTTGGTGATGGAGCAGGACGGGGGGGGGGGGGCGGCAAGGGCTGCGTGTTGCCCACCCCTGGCCGACAAATTACCAAGGAGACACAGGTCAGCAATGCCCAGGAATCTCCCCATAACATGTAGATTGGGACACAGTCTTCAAGTTCCAAAGTTTGACACTGGCTTCTGCATTGAATTGTATTGAATGTTAAGGCCTGCATTGAATTTCAAGACCTGAAAGTGGCTACGCTCAGCTCACGATTAAGCCTTGATTTTGTCATTAAGAAGGTGACCTGACAACGCACCCCTAGCTGGAAGATAGCAACCCTTTTCTGATTACATTTAAGAACATAAGAAGGGCTGTGCTGAATGAGACAAAAGGTTGTCCACCATTTTGTTCACATATTGGCCAAACAGCTGCCTGTGATAGCCTTATCCTCCATGAATTTCTATAGGAGTAGGCGATCACTCGTGACCGAGTAAGATTGTCTTCCAGGATAAAATTACCAAAAAAAATTATATAAAGAGGAAATTGTATAAAATTGTGCAGACTCTAGCGATGGGTCCCTCTTAAAGACATTCAGGCGGGTGGCCATCTTGTGGTAGTGAATTCCATAGTTTAACTATGCATCGTGTGAAGAAGTACTTTCTTTCTGACAGAGAATGTAGGAGAGGCAGGGTGTGTGTGTTGGGATTCTTCCTCCCACTACAACAGGTTAAGTTTCCTCCTGAGGAGAATTATGGTGCCCTTTGCAATAAATTGCTCATGCACAAATGTGCAAACAATATTCATGCAAACGATATTGCATTCCAGCATTCTAGTATCCTAGAAGCTGCTTCTACCAGCCAGAAACCTCATTGCAGACTTTTTCATCAAGCAACGAAATGCTTTTTCTCTTCTGCCCACATTCTGCAAAAAAAAGGGGGGGGGATTTCTTTCAGCCCCGAGCTAGTCAGGTGAGTTCAGGAGGGACAGACATTTTAGTGGTGTGGTGTAGCCACTGCTTATCAAGGGACATCAGGAGACTACTGTCCATCACCAAGTGCCAGGCTATGTAAAACATGGATTGAATATATACATGCATATTCTTAAACTCACACTATAACAAATAGAAGAACTGTAAACTATATTTATCAGTGTGACAGGCTGTAAATTTAATCTAGTAGTGGATACACATGTTATACCCCTGAGAGAGATGGGGGTGTAGGGGCGGAGAGAGGGAGAGAGATATTTAAACAACAGCAACAACCAGAACACTGGTCCACATGCACATCAAAAGATGAATGAAATCCATCCCCCAAATGATAATAATTTAAAAATGCATTTGGAAACTCAAATATGCAAAAGCACACTTTGCAAACCAAATGAGCCTGCCATCTTACATAACTATAGTTTCTGGGAATATTTAGTGCTTAACAATGCAGAAAGTTTATATTTTACTTTCAAAGCTACTTGGGGGGGGGGGAGAGAAAAAGCCAGAAAGTCTTGACATAATAATGCAATATATTTAAAGCATTCACTTGCATCATAATCTCGCAAACGTTGTGGTGGTGATGAGACATACTTTTTCTTCTGAATTAAAATGGGATGCATATACTTCACTCAAAGGGGTTTACTTCTGAAATGTGCAAGAGTAAGAAGTACTCTTACCTGGGGAAAGACCACAGCTCGATGGTAGAGCACCCCATTTGCATGCAGAAGATCCCGGGTTCTAACTGCTGCACCTCCAGGCAGTGTTCTCCAACCTTGGGTCCCCAGATGGTTTTGGCCTACAACTCCCAGCATCCTCCAGCCAGCTAATCTACACAGGGAATTTACTGCAGAGCTACTGCGCCTCACACACTGGCGTGACACATGACGTTCTCCCCAATCTGTTTCAATGCTGGGTTTTGTTTCGGGGGGGGGGACACACTTTCCCGCAAAGTCCTTTTGTAATGGATTTCCCATTTATTGCGACTTCCTTCCGGTTTAGGACTTGAGTATGGCCTGTACTTCTGACATGCATTCGCAGTAGGAGGCGTGGGTTGTCTCCTGAAATATTTGTGTGTGTGTGTGCCCTGACATTGCCGTGTTTACTATTTACTGAGCTACATGTGGGATGGCTGTGGGGTTTTTTCTTCCCACCTCTGAACTGTGCATCTGCGCATGTACGAATCAAAGGTCTTTCTGTCTGTTCCCCTCCTGAACCACTCCTTCACAGCTCCACAGCTCCGAATAATGGCGTTGGGAGATTCAGCAGCCAGGGGCCATGGTTTTTCATGGAAACACCTTGAATTCCTAGATCTCCTCAACATTTGGGGAGAACAAAAAATACAGGAGCAGCTGAGAGCAAGTCATAGGAACATAGATTCCTACGAAGCAATTGCCTACGAAGCAAATGACCAACTGTGGACACAAACGAACCGCGGTTGAGTGCCGCACAAAGACAAAATGTATGTGGCTTGAATACTGCCGAGTGGTGAATCATAACTCCAGGTCTGGAAATAATGCTGCTACACATTATACACATAGTATAATGAGCTGCATCAACTCGAGATCGATCTATTTTGGAAGTACGAGTGGGCATGTATGTCCGGTCAGAGTATGTTTCTGTGCATGGATGAACCTGTGCAGGAGTCTGCAATGGCAGGAACATCTGAGGTTTTTATTTACCTTTGAAACATACATGCGAATATGCGCATGTGCGAAGAAAAAGGGGGGGATTCATCATACCACTATAAAGCTTATACTGAATTTGACCCTGGTGTGTGACACGATAGAGCAGGACAAATGTTGCCACAAGAGTCGTCGACGTTACGTTGTTGTCATGAGACTCCACCTATATATACCAAACTTAATGTGGTTTCAGAAGAAGTTTGCCTTGCGAAAGCAGGATTAATACCAAGTCTACACCACAATAACTGGCACCGTGTGCCGTGGGAGAAGCAAATCTGAATTCAAGAAACTGCGTGATTAAACAGCATCAGCATCAATCGGAAGGCGCTTCAGTGTAGATTAGGCCCAGGTAGCAGGTAACAGGAAAGGACCACTGCCTGGGAACCTGCTGACAGAGTAGACAATGTGGAGTTAGATAGACAACTAGTCTAATCTGGTACAGGATAGCTTCCTATGTTCTATGTAACCTCTCTCAGAGGAGTTTGCCCGCTGTGTGTCTGCATGAGTCACTGTTTTGGAGATGCAATGTGCAGCCTCTGCTGTTGGCAGGAAATTCTGCTGAGTATGATGGAATGATCCAAGCGCCTATGATGCAGAGACATCATCACAGAATTAACCACCCCCCAGCAGAGGCTGATTGGAAGGAGGCAAGACTAGAGCAGTTAATCACGCAGGGATGCTATGGGCAGCCTCCTCTGTGGGTGGGGTTCTTTGGGCTCATGAGAGACGTCCATCATTTAAACTACTAATGTATTTCTCTCTGCAGTTCTCTTGCAGCACACAGTTCAGGAATGACATCTAGCTCACCCGTAGTGCTATCAGGGCAGGACTTTGGGGCAGAGGTCTGGTGACTCAGGAGAATGAGCAGGAGGGCCTCCAAATGCAGCAGGGCTGGTTTACCACATTTTGAAGTAAATTAATACATATTACCATCTAAAGAGCCCCCCCCACCCGCCCGCCCCACCATAAGAAAATTAAGTCCAGCATCTAAAATTACTTAACTGTAATACTGACACTCACATACCCTGACAGTCGAAATTTGTCGTAAATCTTCGACATTCACTCAAAGCTTCGAAACCCAACTTCGATATCTAAAATGGTAACATTTCCATTTAGAGCTGCTGACTTTCCACAACACGTTCACCATCTAATGCATCCATCCTCCCCACAAGCCTCCGGATTGCCTTCGCATCCGGCCGAAACGCTGGCTACCTACAGCTGTGTCCACCCCCCCACCCTACGCTCCAATCCGACATGTGGCTCACGCTGGCTCAGCTTGTCTGAGCGTGGAAAGCTAAGCAGGGTCAGGCCTGGTTATTACTTGGATGGGAGACCCCTCCTCTAGTTTCCTGCATTGAGCAGGGGGTTGGACTCGATGGCCTTGTAGGCCCCTCCCAACTCTATGATCTATGAAATCTATGTACGTGTGTCAGTGATAAGAGACTCAGAGTCAACAGCAGAAAGACCCCAGCAGTAGGCCATTTGAGGCACATCTGGAGATGATTACTGTAAAGGTCTTGTTGGGGGCAGCAACAGTGCCAGCCTCCCTTTTGGTGCCTCCCACTTCCATTGTCCTCTTCCCAGGGAAGGATTTTGGTGGAAGCTGAAATTCTGCCCTTCCAGGCCTTTCGATTCCTCCGACTCCTTGTGCAAATTGCCCTTGATGAGCGAATCTCCTCCTGACTCCAGGACCTTCCCAGGGAATGAAACTTGGGAGACAGAGAACTTTCAGGTTCGGACTGTTTTTCTGTCCTCTCTTCCTGGAGTGGTCAGTTTTCTTGTGAGGCAGGAGTGTTGCAGACTGAACTTACGTTAGTCAAATCCTTTTTGTTCATTTGCTTACAAATGTTTGTTAAGAACGGGGGACCAGGCAAGCACCGAAGCTGACGATGCTAGCAGCAGATTGACAGTGTACTGTATTCTATACAGTAGCATCAGTTCCCCCAAAGCAAACAGTATGTCTCCTCTTCTCTACCAGCCTAAAAAACAACAACCCAAACCAGAGCCTTTCTATTGTTGCTGGCAGCCTTGTGTTTGCCACACTGTTCAGGGTGGGTATGTCCTGCAAATAGGAGTCATCTGTCATCAGAGACCCTTCATGCTAGTCTAAGCAAGTATCTGCCCAGACATCAAATTCAAAGCCCATTCAGGAAGCGAGATGAAAGCTTGGAGAAAAGATACATTCCTTACTCTGTATGTCCAGAACAGGGGAAAGAAATAGCCTCCCTCACTACCTGAATGTGGTTTCAGTGCCAGGACTAAGCCTTGGAAAATGTAAAAAAGGTATATTAACTCATCCGCATTGGTATTTCCTACTAATCACGGATGGTTGCCCAGTCTCTACCAATATTTTTTCCAGACGCAGCTATATGTACCGTATTCTAGGTTCGGGATATACTGAAGTATGGTTAAATCTACTAAAGCTGAAATGAAGTGTGTGTGTGTGTGTGTGTGTGTGTGCGTGCGTGTGTGTGTGTGTAGGGAGACCCTCCATTTTTTGGTTGCTTGCAAAAATACAATTGATATTTTATTGTTACAGTTACTGTCATTATTTACAGCACCATCAATGTGCATGACACATTACAATGTAGAAGAGGACAGGTCCCTGTCCTGAGGGGCTTACAATCTAAAATTTGACACTGAGGAGACAGCAGAGAAAATGGAGGGAAATGGAGGCAGGGCCACAGGGGTAAACATAGGAAGAATATACATTTCTATGGATTATACCACCTTCTCCAACCTGGTGCCCTCCAGATGTTTTGGACTACAATTCCCAGCATTCCTGACTATTGGCCATGCTGGCTGGGGCTGATGGGAGTTGAAGTCCAGCACATCTGGAGGGCGCTAGGTTGGGGTCGGCTGCATTATATGGAATATGCATTATGCGAATTTATTAACCCCCAACATTAATAGGGTGGCCGTGAGTCCTACTTTACAGAGGACAACCCTATTTGAAGGACTGTCAGAAGACAGTCTTCTCTTTGGAGGCATTCTGTCTGAAGGGCCGTCCAGCCCAAGTCTGGTTTAAAGACAAAGAACCATAAGAAGGGAGAGCTGGGAGGGGCCTTGGAGTGGCCCATCAACAGTTAGTACCTGGACAGCGGACTGAGCAGGTGCACACAGGGTCACCTGGTCGCTGGTCCCAGTTTTCCCCACTCTGGTGGGATGGATTGTACTTCTATTTAAATTATAGAAATTATTTCTAAATTGCATCTATTTACTATCTATCTATCCACACCACACACATTGACATATGCAAAAAAAATTTGTAAGTCTGTGCCCTCTTTGTCCTCTTTTTTGTCAACGCACAAGTAGCCATGCTATTTAGGATTATGAGACTTTGGGGGGGGGACAAGGGCCATGAACTAGTTCATTGCACCCAAGGGAGCTTGTGTTTTTCTAACGAGAACACCCGCCAACGCGCATCCCACACCGTGGTGCTTGGCAAAGTGCATTTATACCTAAGTTTCCAAAGTAGCTTGGGATATGGCCTTGTGAGGCGGAGAAAGGGGGAATCTGCTGCTCAGCATTCTCCCCAACTTTTAAGAAACATAATCCTCCTCCTCTCCATTTTATCCTCACAATAACCCTGTGAGGTAGGTTAGGCTGAGAGCCAGTGACTGGTCCAAAGTCACCCAGTGAGTTTCATGGCTGAGCGGGGACTAGAACCCAGATCTAGTAAAAAGTAAAGAGAAAATGAGGGGCTGTAGCTGAGTATTATGGACAGAGGAATACAGGAGTGGGTGTTGTGAGGGACTGACAGCCCTGCAGAGACATTGCCAGCAACGTTGCAAATGGTGGCCACCGGTGTCCCCTTTTACAGAGGACAGTCCTCTATTTGAAGGTGGCCTCTGTTGAAGGCCTGAGCAGTCCAATTCCGCCTTAAAGATAAAGAACCATAGGAGCTGTTGCCCATCAAGGGTTAGCCCAGTGTTCTCCAACCTTGGGTCCCCAGATGTTTTTGGCCTACAACGCCCAGCATGCCCCAGCCAGCGTAGCTGGCTGGGGCATGCTGGGAGTTGTAGGCCAAAAACATCTGGGGACCCAAGGTTGGAGAACACTGGGTTAGCCAATGGACAGCAGTCTGAACAGACAGGCACACAGCTCACCTGGTCACAGTCTTCTGCGCTATGGTGCGATGTGCTGCATTTCTATTTAAATTATAATAAATCGTTTCTAAATTTGTACCTAGACATATTATAAATCCACCTATGCAAATGGTGATGCATTTCCTCTTTTGGCGATTTGTATGTGGCCGCCTGACCCAAGATGTGGTAACGGGGCCGCTAGCTTAGATGTCTTTAAAAGGGTATTAGACACATCCATGGGGGAGGAGAGCAATAGCTGTTGGTCCCGAGGGCAGTATGGAGCCCCCCCCCCGGGTTCAGAGGAAGTATGCCGCTGGACACCAGTTCCTGGGGAGCAACAGCACCGGAGGGTTCTTCTTGCCTTCATTCATGTCCTGCTTGTGGGCTTCCCAAAGGCATATTTTTGGTTAGTGTGGTAAGCAGGATGCTGCACTAAATGGACCTTTGGTCTGATCCAGCAGGACTCTTCTTATGCTCGTATCGCCACAGCAAGTGCTAGAAATGTGCTTTGATTGTCTTCCTCCTCCTCCTCCTCCTCCTCTTTCTTCTTCTTCATTTGTTTTTCATCTTCTTCTTTATCTTTCCTTCTCCTACCTCTTTTGTTCTTCTTCTTTCTTTCTTTCCTCCCTCCCTCCTCCTCCTCTTTCTTCTTCTTCACTTCTTCTTCCTCTTCCCTTCCTCTCCCTCTCCCTCCTCCTCCGTTCCTTCTTCTTTTTCTCTTCTTCTTTAATGCAATTCTAGCAGAGATTCTGTACAAAATGTCAATGACCTCAAAGTACAACAAACTACAATGAAACAGTCCTGACTCATGCTGTGTGACTGAGTGGGATTCTCCAGGCCTCATATCCCACAAACACCTTTTTGCTTTTAAGGTCTCTGTGCTCCCCTTGCTTGGATAAAGCCTGTGTTAACCTGCCTGGTACAACTCTTATATCTGTGCAAAAGAAAAAAAGGGGGGGGGAGAGAAGAAAAATAACACATCCAGAGGAATCTGGTGAAGCTAATTTCGAAGAGAAAAAGTGGGGGGAGAGGGAGGGAAGGGCTTGTGTGCACTCTGGGAATGCAAAGAATGTAGTACTGCTGCTGAGATATACATGGAGGGCCAGCGGAGGAGTTCATCAGGGACCTCAGACCAAGCTCCCAGTCGTGTACAACCATTATTGCTTAGGGCTCCCCCCCCCCAGGGTTCAGCCCCAGAATCTAATCTCCGTGGCATCTCAGGTGACAATAAAGCAGAGAAAGCCTCTCCTTCTGGACAAGCTTCAGCCGCTGCCAGTCCCGATGCAGGGGTGTTTTGGAGTTGCCTGTGAATTTCTTCCACGTTCCACAGAGAAATCTCAAGGTGAACTTGGAGGTTCCTACAGAGATGAAACATCTGAGGAATTTTGAGGGAAGGAAAAAGAAGGAAGATTTCCACGGAGTGGTGGCGGCTCTGGTGTGATTCCTTCGATTCCTTCATATTCCGAAGGCAGGGGGAGCAAACTGGGCCTAATTCCACACGGCCCATGGCATAATTTCAAAAGCCCTCTGCAAGCAATCAGTTCAGGCCTCTGGCAAGCCTGATCCTCTAGTTTCCTGCACTGAGCAGGGGGTTGGACTCGATGGCCTTGTAGGCCCCTTCCAACTCTATGATCTATGAATCTATCCCTTTCCTTACAGGGGTGGAAGAGAAAGAGAGAGAGATTATGGTGTGTCAGAAAGAGAAAGAGAAAGAGAGAGAGAAAAAAAGGGGGGGTGACAGAAGGAGAGAGAGGAAAGGGAGTAGCCCCACCCACTTTTGGTTCTGGCCTTGCCCACTGGCAGCATGTGGACCCTGACAGGTTATCTCTGAGGGAATGCAGCCCCCAACAGAAAAAAGGCTACTCCTATTCTAAACCAAACACTAGACAGAGCAAGCTCCCAGCCTCAACCCAGGGAGAAATAGATTCTGGGTGCTCCCAGACAGAGGGCTCCTAGCACTACCAATCAGTAGGCTTTGTGCAGCAATTCTATCTTTTTTTTCTTAAGGTTTTCTCTGTGGTAAGAAGAAAGGTGGAAGAAGCAGTGGGAAAACACAGCAGGGTTACGAGCCGAAGACGATGATGTCTAAACCCCGCGTAAAATTCTGTGAATAAAGCAGACTGATGGCACTATAAAAGCTTCATCTGGTAGCACCCACTAGCACTATTCCACGACCACGTACAAACATACTCCAGCTACTAGGCAACACTCCTTGGCCAGAGCCAGGGATGGAACCCCAGAAGCCTGTTTCCAGATCCCCCCCCCCCCCCGTGGTGTAAGTAGGAAAAAAAATCTTGCAGATAAGATATTGTTGATCTTTTGACGATGCCAATTTAGCACTACCCCTCTCACTTTTGGCCATCCCCTTTTTAAAAGAAACAGATATGAATTGATATCAATTAATATTATGTAAGGCAAGTGCCTCTGAATATGTACAACGCCCATGAGCCCGGTCAGTGCTTGGATGGGTGACTGCCAGCCTGAGCTGCCCACATCTGTTCTCCTGCACTGAGCGGGGGGTTGGACTCGATGGCCTTATAGGCCCCTTCCAACTCTGCTATTCCATGATTCTATGTAGAATTACATGTGGCAGCCACATTATTTGTTCACAAGCCTGCACCTTCACTAATAAAGGGGAGTGTGTGGGTGTGCTTAATTTCCACATTTTGTTGGACAAGATGGCACCCTCCTCCATTACATGTATGGAAGCTGACAGGAATTGCCGTTAAATCTTATTTCAACACTGGCAACTGGGCAGCATCCTCCACCACATCCGAGCACAGCTGAGCTGGTGGAGGGTGGGGAAGGCTATGGATGATGGATGGTGAGGAGGTAAGGAAGGGGTGGGGAGGAGGGGGGGCCAGACCCCCTCACCTTTGTGCCTCTTTTGATGTCAAAATTAGACACACACCCCTTTATACACGAACAGGGCAGGCACGTGAGCAACAAACGTGGTTGCCGCTGTCACGTTTCGTTTGGCCTTGAGGCACTCTGTAGCCCTATTGCTAGTCAGCTCAAAAACTGAAATAAATTCATGAGGGATATTCAGGGGCAGGCGGGGTTTGTGTGTGTGGATGGAGGACAGATTCATAAGTTACTCTCCGCATAGGATTTAGATTCCAGGGGAATCAAGCAAAAACCCCTGCAGGGATCAAAGATCACATCAGGAATGTTCCTGCTGGCGTCACATCCCATCCAGCCTGCATTCTTGCTGCTGCTGTCCCAACCCAGCTGGGACCAGCTCCCACAGGGACGGGAATGCCACAGACACATGCGCAAGGACCAGAAACTACTGTATGGGGGGGTATATGCACTTGGGATGGGAAAGGGGGGGGTACTAACCAGGGATGGGGACTTGGACTCGAGGACTCGACTCGTGAATCGGACTGAGTCCCCCCTCTGACTCGAGTTAGACTCGAGTCCCAATATTTTTAATGGGACTCGAGACTCGACTCGGGACTCGAGACCAAGGACTCGTGTTCCTCAAATGCAACATGGATAGGTTTTAGGAAGTACAGCAACTTTATTTTTAAAAATCATTTCCCTAAAATGCAACCTTTCAGACATTTTGGGTTTGGCTGCCTCTGCCTGCCTGTTTGGGGTTCCCAGCCTCCTCTGCCTGCCTGGTCTCTTCTTAACCAGTTCCACAGTTTGAATTGTCCAAGACAAAGGCCTCTGCCTGCCTGCTTTGGGGTTCCCTGCCTCCTCTGCCTGTCTGGTTATTTTGGGTTTGTCTGCCTGGTCTGTTCTTGCCAAAATCAGTTGCAGAGTTCTGAAATAAAAAGGCACACTTGTGCCTAGAATTTATTTAAGCCACACATCTGAAATAGCCTTATTTTCTTGGGGAAAACCCCCATTGATTTTAATAGGGACTTGTGGAGTCAGCTTTGGGAGTGACTCGTGACTCGGGACTCGTGAGTCACCATTTTGGACCAAGGACTCGGACTCGGACTCAAGACTCGGGTCCAAAGACTCGTGACTCGACTCGTGACTTGAGACCAAGGACTCTTCAACATCCCTGGTACTAACTATGAAAAGGTGTTGTCCGCGGATGCTTTAAAAACCCCAAAGTTATCGACAAATCTGAAATCTTCCCAGATGAGATCCTTTAACAGGGCCAGCCCAAGAAATCTTGCTGCCTGAGGCAGAGCAGGAAATGGCACCCTCCACTCACCCAAGTCAAGGTGCAGATAGTACCCGAAGCCAACCAAGTTATTTTGCTACATGCTGCAGAAAGTCTCATAAGCACCTCTCCCCAGGAAGTAGACATACAATAATAACAAAAAGTAACTAACTAATAATTTGCTGCCATTTTATGACACTCAAAAACTGCAGCCTGAGGTGATGATTGCCTCACTCTGCCTCATGGTAGGATCAGCCCTGTTCCTTAAACAGAATCCAGGAGCCCTGGTTTCCAGACTCCCCTTCCTTAAATTACTAAACCCCACCCCCATGAGTCCCAAGATATTCAGATCCCTTGACCAAGAGCCCTGAACTCCCAAGAGGTGTTTTAACATTACAGTAGTGTAATTGCTGCACTCCACCCCTAGCTCCCAATACACCGTTGTAAGATTGGAAGTTGGACAGGAGAGGGTTAAGGGGCCAGAAGGACTGCTTTAATTTGGTCAAACCTGCTGGCCAAGCACATCCTTTTGTTTGGTAAACTCCAGGCGATATGCCTTGGGAACTAAATCATCATCATCAGGCGATCACTCAGTGACCGAGTAAGATTGTCTTCCAGGATAAAAGGAGGAAATTCTAAAGAAGATTGTGTAGACTCTAGCGATGGGTCCGTAAGTGACTGTGGAGGCCAATTCTAGATCCACACAGCTTCCCACAGTGAGGACACAGGTTACCAGATGGAAGATGGTCCTGTAAAGGATTCGTTTGACGTGCTTTTCGCTTAGCACGTTTCTCCCTTTCACCTTGCACTCGGGCTTCTTCAAAGTCCATGGATCCTTTGTGAAAGGCCAACCTCCATTTAGATCGTTCATGAGCCAGAGCTTCCCAGTTTTTGATGTTTATATTGCATTTTTTTAGATGATGATGATGATGATGATGATGATGATGATGATGATGATGATGATCATTTATTAATCGCCCATCTGGCCGGCAACCGGCCACCCTGGGCGATGTACATAGGCTAAAAACAAGATAAAATACAATTAAAACATTATAATTTTTTTTAAAAAAATCTTAACCCACCCCATATTCCTGCCTGAACAGCCAGGTTTTTAATGAACGGCGGAAGCTCAGCAGAGAGGGGGCATGGCGGAGGTCACTTGGGAGAGAGTTCCACAGTACGGGGCCGCCACAGAAAAGGCCCTCTTCCTCGTCCCCACCAGTCTAGCTGCTCTGGCTGAAGGGACAAGGAGAAGGCCGTCTGTGGCAGATCTTGTTGAGCGGCCCACTTGGTGTTGCTGGAGACGCTCCTTGAGATAGACTGGACCGGAGCCTTATGAACATCTTTAAACCTCTTATATTGACCACCGATATTCCGCTTTCCATCCTTGAGTTGGGAATAAAGTACAGTCATGCCTTGGATTGAGAGTATAATTCGTTCCGGAAATGTGCTTGTAATCCAAAACACTCTTATATCAAAACGAAATCCCCCCAAAAAAATTTGTACAGAGATTTTTAATTTAAGCCATACTACAGTACTTGTCTTGCAAGACGTCGCTTGTATATCAAGTAAAAAATAAATAAATAAATATTTAAAAATTTGCTTGTCTTGCAAAACGCTCTCAAACCAAGTTACTTGCAATCCAAGGTATTACTGTAACTGCTTTGGGAGACGGCAGTCAGGCATTCGAACATGACCGGTCCACTGAAGTTGGCGTTGAAGGATCATTTTTTCAACGCTAGTAGTCTTTGCTTCTTCCAGTACACTGATATTTGTTCGCCTATCTTCCCAAGTAATTCGCAGGATTTTCCGGAGGCAACATTGATGAAATCTTTCAAGGTGGCGGAAGTGACGTTTATAGATAGTCCATGTTTCGCAGGCATACAATAAAGTTTGTAATACAATGGCTTCATAAACCAGTGTTTTGGTCTTCTTACAAATATCCCGATCCTCGAACACTCTATGTTTAGTTGGGAACTAAACATAGAGTTGGGAACTAAACTACGGTAAATAGATGGAGACTGAGTTCCATGACACGACGACAACAACCCATCATGGATGACAACCCATGGTGGGTTGTCTTGTCATGTGAACCTGGACTGCTTCCCACAGGGTGGCTTGTTTGAGGGCAACAACCTAACCTACCTCACAGGGTTGTTGTGAGGATAAAATGGAGAGGAGGAGAAGGATTATGTAAGCCGCCTTGGGTTCCTTGCAGGAAAAAAGGCAGGGTATAAATGTAATAAATAAATAAATAAAAAATAAACAAGCCAAGCTGACAACCCATGGCTTGCAGTAGGGGTTGTTGGATGCACGATGGGTTGTTGTGTCATCTGAATCCAGGTGACCTACCCCAACGTGGGTCCAGGGAAGTGGCTAGCAAGATGCTTGGCAAGAGCACTGGTAAAAACCCCTGGCCCTTCTTGCCAAGCTCGCCTGGGCCACCGCCAGTGACAGTTGCCCCACCGATGGAGAGACCATCACAAGCCTGGTGTCCCCCTTGCTGACCATGCATCCTTTTGCACTCACTATGGCTTCCTCCCCCCCTTTCCCCTTTTCTTTTCAGAGATCACTTTTCGTGATCTCCAAGTTGAAAGCGTGTTGCCCACCTCTGTCTTACAGATACAGTTCATTTGCAGATCCATCTCACTAGCAAAAGGGGTTAGATGATCTACCATCAAAGCAAAACATAGGTTGCAAGATATACTCCGGCATCAGGTACACATTTAATGCAAAGCATAAAATGGCTTATGACCTGCTGCGTGTATGCGTGCACACATGCATGTGCAAGTGTGGGCCTGTACATTCAGAGTCGGGTCAAAGTGTTTTGGTACTTGAGGTGGCTTACTCACAATAAGAAATTTAATGATACATGAAGTGATTGGGCTTTCATACACAGGATTCTGGCAACCGGGTGCTCTTTTCTTATGCAATACCAATTTTATTGAATTATCTTCATGTAAATTCAGCCAACCAGCTGTTGCTCTATCTCTGAGGGACAAAATCCGTTTTGTAAACTTCTCTCAGAGTCAACCCCATCGTTGGCAAACCTAGGCAGCTGCTTCTGGTGTCAATATACATGTAAATAGACCTAGAGTTGTTTTATATTAAATGGGACAAGCGATGAGGTAAAGAGTGGTAAGAAACAATAAATTTAGGATGCAACCCATGCTGGCTGGGGTATGCTGGGAGTTGTAGGTCTTTTTTCTGTCTACACTTGCATAGGAGTACGCCCTAAATGACTGACAATCCGCTGCCCCTTAATGGCACTCAAAATATGTCACCTGAGGGGGCTCCATCACTGTACCTCAGGCTTGGGCATGGGGTGGGAGAGAGGCTGCCTGCCCCTGTGGCTTGTGGTTTGACTCGGCTGCTTGAGTCTTCTGGAACAACTTCCTCCACGAGCACCTTTAGTGGCCATCCATACACCCACTCTTGCTTTATGGCACTCTACGGTTTGGATCATGTAGGTTGGTTGGTGGAGGGGCCTTTTTTAGGATGCCTTTAAGATGTTTTAAAGATATTTTAAGATGTTTTAATGATGCTTTTATGATGCTTTTAAGATGTTTTAATAGTATGTATTGTGTTTTGTTTAGTCTATGTATTTTATATTTTTTGCTGTTCCCCACCTCAATCTAGACGGAGAGGCGGGTAAGAAATAAATTTATTATTATTATTCCCCAACCTGGTGCCCTCCCAGGGTTTTGGACTTCAGCTCCCATCAGCCCCAGCCAGCAAAGCCAATGGTCAGGGATGCTTGGAGTCGCAGTCCAAAACATCGGGATTCGGGAAGGAACCAGGTTACGGAAAGCTGGATTAGATGTCTGATCGAGCAGGGCTTTATTTATTTTCTCTGTCTCCCTTTCAGGGATGGGGAACCTGTAGCCTTCCAAAAATGTGGTTAGACTACAGCTCCCATCGTTCATGACCATTGGCTATGCTGGCTGGGGCTGATGGGAACTGGAGCCCAACAACATTTTGAGGGCCACAGGTTTCTTACGCCCTGCTCTGAATCCATCCATCCATACACAGACTATGTAATCAGTGATCCATCTTTTTATTCTCTTTCTCCATAATCTTCCTCGTCCTTGCATATCACAGTCTTCCATCTCTCCCTCTCCCTGTCTTACCACATATATCCTCTTCTGCCCATTGCTTGTTCAAAGGCCTGAAACAGCGCATATGCCCAGTTCCTTACCGACAAGATGGCTTTCTCTCTTTCCTTCTTGCTTATCAGTGGCCAGTTTCTCCCAGTCAGGGAAGATAAATATTTTGCATGGCCTTAAACCAACACAAAAGCCATCCTCTCGCTCTCGGGCGCCACAAAGTCAGAGGATTTGGTGTTGTTGTTGTCTCCCCACCCAACCCCTGCCCCCATTTTTATTTTTAGGCAATTCTGTCTCCTCACCATCCTCCTAAAAACTAACCCACTCGCTCCCGTGTGACTACTCTGAAAATAAGAGCTGTGTCAAGAGAGACTGCCATTTTGGACAAGAAGAGGGGGTGGGTGAAAACTTCCATCCTTGAGGTTGGGTGGTTTTTTTTTCTCTCTCTTTTAATTTTTTTGTTTCCTTTTTGGCAGGTGGTTGATGGAAACCACATGACGCTCCAGCCCCTGAAGTCATGTGTGTGTGTGTGTGTGTGTGTGTGTGGTGAGCTCTGTGCCTCATTGAAACCAGCTTGCCTACAAGGGAAGTCAACCCCTCTCCCATTTCCCTCCAGTAGAGTACAGCCGCCTCCTCCAGCCCTGTGAAGGGCTTGACACACAGCTCCGGTCTGCTGGCAGAAAACCCCCGGAGTCGAGGAACAGGGGGAAAAAAAGAAGAAGAAGGGAATTTAAAGGCAGTGAGAGGAACAAGTTGGTTGGAGAGGAAAGTCTGCCCCAGGTTGTGATACCCAGGACCACGTTCTGACCCAAAGGTACATTTTCTTTTCCCCTTTTCATTCTGCTTTCCCTCTTTTCGCCTTCAGTGCATTTTGCAAACGTTTTTTTCCCCCCTCCCCTTTCTCCACATGGACTATCCTTGCGGTGGATGGGTTACATTCCATGGACCACACAGGGATCCCTCAGACATGGGAAAGGAAGCCAGGGATTTAGACTTCTAGACCCCTTGCGCTCACTAAATCTTACTTTCAGTGCCCCCTCGCTCTAAATATTAGAACGTATGGCCCCCACCCCCACCCCCACCCCCACCCCAGCTCCTTACTTATACTGCAGGACACCCCATTCTCTTCTGGGAATAGAAGTTCTGATTCTGCCCCACTGACTGCGACTTAATCCTCTCCCCCTGCTCTCTTAGAGACCACTCCCCTTAAGCCCTCACTTCTAATGATTTATACTGCTTGTTATTGCCAGAGTTGGGGAATGGAACCCAGGAATCCTGGATATCACCCCCACCCCCCAATTACCACTGGAGACCATCCCCTTCCCTGAAAACAAGAAGCCTTGGGCACCCTCCCTCTGATCTAAGTCTCTAACTACAGAGTGTGTGTGTGTGCGTGTGTGTGTGTGTGCTTTGGTGGAATTGTTATATGCGGCTGTCACTTCCCTAAATGCTGCCCCCCCCTCCCCACAACCTGATGAGAATCGGGCTGTTAACAGCTCGCTCTTAAACTCCCTTGTTCTCAGGTTTCCGTTCCTTACTTTCATCTGCTTGGCAGCTGCCTAACACTGTAAGAAGAACAAGACAGGGACTTTCTTGGGTTTTCTTTCTCACTCTCTGGAACAAACTTTAGGGTTCCCAGGCTGTGGCTGTTGGCTTTATTCTACTTGGAAGGGAACTTTATAGACGTGTATCAGGCTGGGGCCATATTCTGACCTCAACAACCATAGCCATTAAAGCCAAACGCGATTCTTGCTCCGTCTGTTACCATGTTTCCCAAACTTTTTGGAGGGACTGTTCAACATCATTATGAGGCAAGATAGGACAGCTGCCCCAAGGGCTGGATTTCTGTGTGTCATTAAGGGTGTGTGTGGAGTGAGGACCACACGGGTCTGATCCACCGGGGAGCCCTCCTGCACGAAGCCCCATTGATATGAGAAGGTGGTGACTCAAGAGTCCAACCGTGGGTTGTAGTGTACCACATACTGGAGTTGGTCTCAGATACCAAGATTTCTTAAGCCAGCCCTGCTGCGATTGGCCTCACTGTCCCTGGGTACATGTTTGCCAGGACAAATGTAAATGTGTGAATTGGCTGGGTGATTACCGGGGCCATATCTGTGTCCACCAATATCCATAACAGCACCGTGCCCAAGGGAAGTTGGGGTTGCTTGTGTGCAGGAGGAAAAACATATCAGGTTGGCTCAAGTTACATTCATTTCAATAGGTCTACTCCAAGCAGGACTAACATTGGATACAACCCATCGTGTGCACCAAAGGGGCTTCCCAGTGCGGCTTGGGCTTGGTTTTAAGTCCTTTTTCCATCTCAGGGCTAGGTGCCCTTCTCCCCCCACACCTCCCCAATTACAAACTTGCTTTATTAGGATCAAAATGAAGGTTGAGGGGATAAGAGCCAGTGTGGTGCAGTGGTGAGAGTGTTGGACTGGGACTCGGGAGATCTGGGTTCTAGTCCCCACTCGGCCATGAAATTCACTGGGTGATGTCTTTGGGCCAGTCACTGACTCTCAGCCTAACCTACCTCACAGGGTTGTTGTGAGGATAAAATGGAGAGGAGGAAGAGGAGGATTATGTAAGCCACCTTGAGTTCCTTGCAGGAAAAAAGGCGGGGGATATAAATATAATAAATATAAATAAATGAGGAGGCTGACTTCCGCAAGTTATTTCTGTGCTCCCATGGAAATGTGGCACATGCACAACTCTGCTCCTTGGCGCCAGTCCCGTCCCCCCCCATCCACTTGGCGCCACACAAGAAGATGGTCATATGAAGCGCCTTGCTGCTGGTCCATCGAGTCCAGCACCCTGTGACTGGCCAGATGCCTGTGGGAAGCCCACTGAGAGCCAGTGTGGCATAGTGGTTAGAGGGCTGAACTGGGACTGGGGAGATCCGGGTTCTAGTCCCCAATCAGCCATGAAGCTCGCTGGGTGACTTTGGGCCAGTCACTGACTCTCAGCCTAACCTACCTCACAGGGTTGTTGTTGTGAGGATAAAATGGAGAGGAGGATTATGTAAGCCGCCTTGTGTTCTTTGCAGGAAAACAGGCGGGATATAAATATAATAAATAAGTAAGTAGGGCAGGAAGTCAATGGCTCCCCGCCCCCCCAGGTTTGTACCCAGACTGCATCTCATATTCAGAGGTATATTGCCTCTGGTCATGGAGCTTTCACAGCCCTGATAGCTCATGGCCACCAGTGACAGACCCCTGTCCTCCATGTGTGTGCCTACTGCCCTTGTGAAACCATCTAAGTCCTCACCACAACTTGTGGGAGTAAATTCCTTTAGTGAATCATGTGGGTTGTGCAAAAAAGTACTTTTATTACATTTGTCTGTTCTGAGCCAGCTGCCTCTCTGCTGTAGTGTCCTTTCACCCAGCACTGCCCCACTTCTTTCCCAACCTGAGCCGCTAGATGCCACATCCTTCCAATAGCTTTGGGAAAGATGGTTGGAAACGTTTCTTTCTCCTCTTACCCCTCCTCTTACTCCTGCTGTTGACTATGGGACTCCACATCTTTCCAATATAGTTAGGGATAGAGTCTGGAGACATGTATACCCCCGTCCCATCACTCTGCTCAGCCCGCCAGCCCCATAGACCCTTGTTAGATTAGTCCCTTGTTAGATTAGTTCTCAGGCCACTGGAATCTGTGCCTGTGGTCTACCGGTCCAGCATTGCTTTTTTTTTTTTTAATCCAAACGCGACTGTGAGTTATGGATGGAATACGGCACTCAGCTGCCCCGCATTTGTCCAAAAGTGAGCATGAAACATGAGCACAGCAGACTGGAAGAGTTTTTCATTCATAGCCAGCATAAATGTTTGCAAAACCGGGACGGCAAATCCAGCAACGTCTCCAGGAGCATCTTATTCCCACCCTTGGAAGCAATTATACGGGGAGGCCCCAAGGGGGATTGGAAAGCACAACGGCTGCCAGTTTAAGCAAAGCCTCGTCCTCAATCCTTTTAAAGGATCATGCAAAAGAAATTATGCTAAATGCAAAAAAGATATGAGAGAGAGAGAGAGAGAGAGATGGGATTATCAAAGATTTAGGTAGTAGGAGAGGCATCCAGCTATAAGGCGATTGATGTGGGAGGGTTGGTGGCTGTCATGGAGAACTGGCAGAGCAGAGTTTAGTGATGGGCAGAGTTTTACAAGGGTGCAGTGATGAAGCCGCTTGGTTCGAAGGGAATAGGGAGCATGGGTCCTGAGTTCTGTCTCCATCTCTGAAAGAGGAGGTCCAGCAGGCTTGGGCAGGGAGGGATGGGAGAAAAACACACACATGCCCACAAAGTCTACATCCATGTGCCAGCTCCTCTCTGCCTCCAGGCTGTGCGGTTTCCTTGGCATGTTGGCTGCTGAGCTGGCAGGCATGGCTCACTGCCTGCCACAGAATCACCGGCTTGGCTCCACACAGCCACAGAGGCCAAAGCCGCGTGGGCTCCTCCCAGCCACGGCGCGTGGCATTTAAGCACACAACCTTCCCCCCCCCCCGCCGCCGCCCCGGTCTCTCCAAACGGAAGTGACTTTAGCTCAAATGCTTGTTCATCCTTAATTAGATTACCTGGTACTGTGTTGGCCAGAGCTTTGTCTGGGTTCCCTGTCCTCCCCTTCCTTCTCCATCACGCTGAGAGAGCCCAAAATGACTGGACTCATTACTGGCACAACTCTCAAACTGACCAGAGAGACAGGATACCTATGTGGGCCTCACCACCCATTGCCCTATGCTGGGATCCATAGTCCTGGGGGAAACATGATGCGTGAACCCTTTCTCCCGTCCCTGTGCTGGAGGCCAGTTTCATAGATTCATAGATCATAGAGTTGGAAGGGGCCTGCTGCAAGGCCATCGAGTCCAACCCCCTGCTCAATGCAGGAAACTAGAGGAGGGGGTCTCCCATCCAAGTAACAACCAGGCCTGACCCTGCTTAGCTTTCCACGCTCAGACAAGCTGAGCCAGCGTAAGCCACAGGCCTGTTTTGTCTAGGTTAATCTGACCTGCTTCGATTGCACTGGCTCTCGGGGTTCAAACGTTCTTCCTCCAATGCACAAGTTTAGACTAGAATCTGGCACCACTCCACTGATACTGGAGCCCCAAGCCCCCAGTGCCAGTGACCCTGACTCTCTTATACCATACATGGAGCCAAAGAGCCCCTCTGATCCACGGCAGGAAATACTATCCATGGAGGAGGAAAGATATCTGGCAAGTAAAGAGTTCCTACTCGCGCGCGCGTGTGTGTGTGATGACATAACTGTGTTTTATAATTTTATTATTTCTAGCGCTCCTTAAATCTGCTACTAACACTAAGCATTTACATCATGCTTTAGGATATTCAAAGCACTTAACATATTATATATTGCCTTGTAACCCTCACAACAACCTTGTAAGGTAGGTCAAAACTGCTATCCCCATATTGCAGTTGGGTGTGGGGGGATGCTAAGTCTGAGCGGTAGTGATAGAGTCCAGATTTGAACCAAAGAGTTCCCGGCTCACAACAACTCAGTCTCGTAGTCACCAGTACGCTTGAACAACAATGATGCTGAAGCTTGTTGAAGCTTGTGATGCTGACGTTCAGCTCTCCGTTTGGCAGGAGGCTGCTGTAATTGTAGAGGTTTCACTCCGGTGCAATCCTATGTATATGTCTACTCAAAAGTAAGCCCCACTGAGTACAATCGGACTTACTCCCAGGTAAGTATGCACAGGATTGCAGCCTGAGTTACCTCTTAGAACAGGGGGCAGCTGACTTGTTCAGCATGGAGGAACTCAGCAGCAACACAGGCCTGTGGCTTACGCTGGCTCAGCTTGTCTGAGTGTGGAAAGCTAAGCAGGGTCAGGCCTGGTTATTACTTGGATGGGAGACCCCTCCTCTAGTTTCCTGCATTGAGCAGGGGGTTGGACTCGATGGCCTTGTAGGCCCCTTCCAACTCTATGATCTATGAAATCTATAAGGGAGCAGGAGATGCAGCACTACAGCTAATCTGTTTATCTGACGTGTGTGTCGTTAATTAATTAAGCATATCATTGTCGTTATATGCTACCAAAGTAGAATCTAATTTTTTTGTCACCGTTATGTTCCACCTTTCCTCCAAGGAGTGTGAGGCAGGTTAAGAGGAGGGATAGTGAGCGGCCCAGGGTTAGCCAGTGAGCTTCACGGATGAGCAAGTTGCTGAACCCGGATCTCCCAATCCCAAGTCCATCGCAAGGGAAGATGGTAGCCGCAGCCAAGCTGCCGTTGAAGGGAAGGGATCTTTTTCATTGTGGATAAGCCTGTAAGGAACTGCATAGTAGTTCCCTGTTTTTTAAAACACACACAAAAGGAAGCTGCCTTATATCAGGTCAGACTACTGGCCCAACAGCAGGGGCGGTGCTAGGTCCCTAAAAGATCTGGGGCTCAGTCCCACAGGACAAAAAAAATGCACAATTTTGCATATGCTAATTTATAAATGCTCTAGTTTGTGTGCATGCACGTGTGTCTTTAAAGGATCCTGTTTTCTAAGGACACCCCATTTGTAAAAAGGGATGTATGGACAGGGGAGAGGAGGGCATTTGATTTTAGGGGGAAAAAACCCTCAGGCAGAAGGATTCAAGTGGGGGGGGGGGAGAGCAGGAGGTGAAGCACATGTGGGCAAAAAGCCAGCTCATCCAGGGGGATCGGATGCCACAGAGATCCTCAGGGCCCCTGTACCTTGATTTCAGCAAGTGCCCATGGAGAGCAGGGTGGTGGGGCAGAGGGCCTCCCAGAGATCCGGGGCTCCAAATGAAAGATTCGGGGGCTCTGGCCCTAGTGGGCTGCCCCCTAACACCACCTCTGCCCATCAGGCCCAGTACGGTCTGCGCTAACTGGCAGTGGCAATTCAGGGTCTCTGGTGGAGGTCTCTCGCATCATCCAGGGATTGAACTGGAGACCTTCTACCTGCAAAGCATGTGCTCTACTGCTGAGCTACAGTCCAGTTCTGCCCCTTCACACACACACACACACACACACACACACACACACACACACACTTCACCACACTGGCTCTTGAATCTAGCAGATATGTTGCATTTCTTCTACTATATTAGAGATCTGGAAGAGCAAAGTTAACTTGGGTTTATTTTTCAGTAGCTTCTTTGCTGCTGACCCCTAGCTGTTCAGCCATCACAACCTGCCTTTCCCACCATGAGGGTTAGAAACCTGTTAAAAATTTATATATATACATGCAAGAGTCTATTGTACATAGAACCACTCAGGCTCTAGGGCAGTGTTCTCCAACCTTGGGTCCCCAGATGTTTTTGGTCTACAATTCCCAGCATGCCCCAGCATGCTGGGAGTTGTAGGCCAAAAACATCTGGGGACCCAAGGTTGGAGAACACTGCTCTAGGGGGCTGCATGCTGCTTGTTGCTTGCTTGCAGGCTTATGTTGCACAGAGTCCTCCCATTGGCAAATACATGTCAGTATCTAAATGGATACCGTACTTGGTAGGGCCAGAAGCCAAATTATTTGAAGTCAGGACTGGCTGAGAGGCAAAAGTAAGGACTCAAGTGTTGACAGCTGACGTTGCTGGAGGAGGTGCAGTTTGGTGAGCTGGCACACAGATGACTGGGGAGCCTGGTCTCTTACGTTCTGTTCATGGAAAGCAAAATCTGGGTCGGTCCCAATGGCTGTCACAGGGGAGGAGGCCGCCCGTAGCATGGCACTTTGCAGTGATGTTTAGAGGGGCTGTAAGAGCAGCGGTGCCGTGAAGCCAGGGCTCACAGGGACACAGTGCCAGCGCTTCTTTATTAGCAGGGACACCAACGTCATCTGCCACCCACCCCCCTGACCTCAGAATTCCCTGTGAGTTTAGCTGCAATCCTCCCAGGAGGATGATTCCCAAGAGCAACATGTTCTGCTGTAAGGTAAAGTACTTTGGGGTGGCTTGATCTTGAATGGGCAATTAAGGGACCCCATCAGCTTTGCAAAAGACCTACTCCTTGCAGACAAAATCTCCTCCAGCTGGTATGCTGATGCAAATTAACACAGTTGCCTGCAGTTTTAGATTCTCCTTGTGGACAGGGCTTTGAGGAGTGCCTGCACTTTACCATTCACCAGTACACTACTGTGTAAGAATACCAGGATCAGGGCCGGCGCTACCGCTAGGCAGACCCAGGCGGCTGCCTAGGGCGCGTGGCGGAAGAGGGCGGAAATGCTGCGCTCCTTCCTTGCCGCTGGCGCGCTCCTGCCCCGCCTGCCGCCACCGCCGCACCTCCCCGCCCGCCTGCCGCCGCCGCCGCCGCACCTCCCCCCCGCGCACGCGCCCGCACCCACCCGCGCGCCCGCCCTACCTACCTTTGCGTCGTTTCCGGAGCCCCGCCAGCGTTGTTTTGGCGGGAGGAACCAGCCCTGGTTTCCCCGGCAAAAAAAAAAAGCGCGGGGGTCCCGTCGCGTCAGAGGAGGCGGCGGAGGCGGCAGCAGCAGCCAGCAGCGGGTGGGGGGGGAGGTAGGTGGTGGTGGTGGTGGCGGCGGCGACGCGGGGGGGGGTTGCAGAGCAAGGCTGCTTTGCTCCGGAGCCCCCCCCACGGCACGAGAGGGGGGGGCGTGCTAAATATAATTTGGCCTAGGGCGCCAAACAGCCCTGCACCGGTCCTGACCAGGATATGAGCATGATCAGGGCAGGCCCAAGACTTTTTGTTGCAGGAGATCCAAATGTGGCCCACCCTGCACGCACACACACACACACACACACACCACAAAGAACTACTCCTGGGCAAGTCGTATGGGAACTGCGAAAGAGCGCTGTCATGGAGCACCAATAGGGCTGCTACAGTAGGACTTCCAGTTCCAGGTGCCCTGTGGGTTAGGTCTGGGTCTCTTTAGCCCAGTCTTGCCCAACCTGGGTGCCCTCCAGATGTTTTGGACTTCAACTCCCCTCAGCCGGCATGGCTAGTGGTCAGGAATGTTGGGAGTTGTCGTCCAAAACATCTGGAGGGCACCCAGGTTGAGAAAGGCTGCTTTAGCTCAAGCTGAAGTAAATGTCAGTGAGACTTAGGGCTTTTCTACACGAGGCATTTATTGGCACTTATTATTGTGGTTCTTTATGGGCTCTTTAGATGACGTCGTGGTCATCCAGTTTCACTTCTGTTTTTTCAGAGCACTTTCCGGGGATTTTTTAGAACAGGGAAGATGAGCTATTAAATTACAACGGGGGAAATGGTGCTCTATCTCCTTAGTCCTGGTGTATTTGCACTATACCGCTATACCACAGCTCCACCTAGAGGTTGTGTAGCAGAAAAGCAGGAAAGGAAGAGCTCTTTGTATAGAGCTGGAATCTCAATGCTGCAACAAGAATGGAAGTAGATACAGCGATTAACAGCACCATAGAAGATGCCTTGTGCAGAAAAGCCCTTAGAGGTGTTTCCAGGCAGACAGGCCCTAACACCACCAATCAAAAGACATTGTGCTGCTATTCCAGCTTTCTCTCAATGGACTTTCTGTGGTAAGAAAAAAGTTGGAAGAACTGGTCGGAAAACATTGGTAACCATGTGAATGGCATCTTGTCTAGTTGGGCCCTTTGCAAAAAGAGGGATGAAAAATGATGAGAAGGAGAGCAAAACTGCAAGGAAGAGATGGTGTTTTTGTTTGCTTTTACATGGTAAGATGATGATAGCTCATGCCTCCCAAAGAGGTAGAATTGGCAAGCCTGGTTGCTAATAGGGTTGCCAACTTTTCAACCAGCCCCTGCTCCTGTACTTTTACATGCAGACAAGAGCTAGCACCAACCATTTCCAAACCTGGGGGTGCTTCCAGGCAGAGAGGGCTCTTAGCACTACCAATGAAAAGGCATTGTGCAGCTATCGCGTCTTTTCCTGAACAGATTTTTTTTCTGCTAATGAAAAAGAAGTGGTGGGAAAACACGAGAGGGTCACAAATGGAATGACATTGGGGCCTGGACCCCCAGCAAAATTCCATGTTTGAGGCAGCACAATTGCAAGATAAAAGCCTTGTCAGGAAGCACCATGGCTATGTATAGACATAAGAAAAGGTTTAGAGTACCACGCACAGCCTGAACAGGTATTAAATTTAACGCTGCCAGTGGCTATGATTCTCTAGAGTAGCCTTCCCCAACCTAGTGCCCTCCAGATGTTTTTGACTTCAACTCCCATCAGCCCCAGCCAGCATAGCCAATGGTCAGGAATACTGGATGTTGTGGTCCAAAACATCTGGCAGTACCAAGTTGGGAAAGGCTGCTCTAGGGACAAATTATAGAGTTGTCGCTCTAGACCTGGGCTGCTCATCTACGGTAAAAACCCTGTTGTCAGGACTAAATAGTAGGCAGCTGTCAGAGCCCTGGAAAACATTTGAGCCAGGGAGATCTCGTTGCTGCTCAGAGAAGGCCCTATCCCAGACAGGAAGCCTTTTATAATCAGAGGGCGAGGCCGGGTGGGTCTGCAGTCAGTGAATACAGTCATGCCTTGAGAGCATAATTCGTTCCGGAAACATGCTTGTAATCCAAAACACTCTTATATCAAAACGAAATTCCCCCAAAAAAATTTGAACAGAGATTTTTAATTTAAGCCGTACTACAGTCCTTGTATTGCAAGATGTCGCTTGTATATCAAGTCAAATTTTTTTTAATAAATATTTAAAAATTTGCTTGTCTTGCAAAACGCTCTCAAACCAAGTTTCTTGCAATCCAAGGTATTACTGTACTTCACCAGGGCACTTGGCTGGAGCCCTGGAGGAAGTTCCAAGGTGCAGTTCTGCTAGTTCACCACAAGGGGCGCCTACGTAGCGAACGAAAGGTTTCCGGTTCTAGCCCAGTGGCTCCTGAATATACAATGCCAACCAGTGCGGTTTAATATTGGAAGTGCCTTAGGGCGCAATCCTATGCATTTAGACAGAAAAAAAGTCCTAAAACTCCCAGCGTCCCCCGGAATGCTGGGAGTTGTAGGACTTTTTTCTGTCTAAACATGCATAGGACGGCAGTGTGGGACTTTGACTCCTTGGTGTGAAAGCCACGTTACCGTTGTAAAAGAAGGCGGTGACCGTGAGAGGCTAGCCTTGCTATGACAGAATAGGTAGGCTAGGAGTTTTAATTGTAGGAGGCGAGTGCTGGAGAGGATGATCACAGAGTCAGAAAAAGAAGGTGGAGGGAACCCTGGGAGAAAAGCCAAACCCTTGTGACAGTAGCTGTGGCTGCAGAAAATAACCATAAGCAGCAGGTGTTTTTTGTTTTTAATAAGTACTTTTTGCTAGCCTCCTGCAAAAGCCTTACAAACACGGTGCAAGAGGTATCCCTGCGGAGGCTGTTTTACAACATGGAAGATTTGAGGCAGCGCTCATTGAACTCAGCCCTAGAGCCTGTTTTTAATTCTAGGAATAAGCCCCAAGACATATGAAGCAACAACAAAAAGAAGAATGGATCACTGAGCATGTGCAGAGTACCTTTCCTTCAATTTCTGGGTATTCACAGCCAGTGGTTAATTTCCAAAAAGAGCTGTGAAGCCTCCAGCCTGCCGGGAAGCTAGTCCCCCTGATATGATAGCCCTGCTCTTAATCCCAGGGGGTATACAAGTATACATACTTTGAATGGTAGAAGCATTCACCATGTTTCTTTCAAATGTACCATCTTCTCTTCAGAGAAACCAGGTCTGCATGCACTGCACTGATTGGCTGAAACCTGTGATGTCATGAAACCACTGATGTCATGAAACCACTGCCCCCTGCCCTTTCCTGGAGCAGTGTGGTACTTACATTGTCAGACTAGGGCTGTGGGCTCCATGTTCAAATCCTCACTCAGCCGTGAAGATCGCTAGATGACCTTAGACAGGTCACTCTCGCAGTCTAATCTACCTCACAGGGTTGTTGTGAGGATAAAATGGTGGGGGGGACACCCATGAACACTGCCATGAGCTCCTTGAAGGAAAGGCAGTACAAATAATGGTACAAATAAAATACATTTTGGGCTGAGTTCTGGCATTCTGGGGAATAAGCCCTGGTTCATATTAAGCCCTGACCCTAGAGCAGGGCTCTCCAAGCTTGGGTCCCCAGATGTTGCTGGACTACAGCTCCCAGAATCCCTTGCCATTCGCCATGCTGGCTGGGTATGCTGGGAGCTGTAGGACAGCAACATCTGGGGACCCAAGGTTGGAGAACCCTGCCCTAAAGCAAAGCCCCATACTTCCAGGATCATTAGGTTGCTGGGGGAATGTGACAGCCAGGCGGCTTTGATTTTCAGCATCAGTCATTTTGGAACTTCATTTGGATTACAGCCTACCTGTGAAGAAGGACTGCCAACCGGTCCTTGACTCAAGACCAGAGATCAAAGGTGCAAAACTGCCAGCCTTAGCTCTGCCGTCTTGACACTGATTCTCTCAGGGCCTTGCCCTTGTCTATACTCTGGATTCAGCGCTGAACCACAGAGGAACCACACACGCCGTGTGGGGTAGAACCAGGAAAGTTTATTTCAGGTAAACAGATTACAACAAAAGGTGGAAAATGAGGGAAGGAGAAAAGGTGGGGAAGACACTTTGGTATACACCAGTGTTCTCCAACCTTGGGTCCCCTGATGTTTTTGGCCTACAACTCCCAGCATGCCCCAGCCAGCGTAGCTGGCTGGGGCATGCTGGGAGTTGTAGGCCAAAAACATCTGGGGACCCAAGGTTGGAGAACACTGGTATACACAGTAGAGCTACAAAATAACAAAGCTAGTTCCTTTACTATATATCTACCCAGGCACTCTCTTTACCTGGGGGCTGGTCCTCTTCAGGGTTGCCTTAGCAAAACCCTACTCTGTGCTCCTTCACGTGCAGACCACAACACAGGTTGGTGGTCTCCTTGAGGGCTTGCCTCAGCAACAGCCCTAAATTTCAGCTAGTTTCACCGAGAGCTACTCGGGGCTGGATCCTGAGGTGATCAGGCCGAAGCCCTGAACCTCCGCGCAGCTTGCTGCCCATGATCAACCACGAACCCCAAAAGCCTCAGCAGCAGAATAGATTCTCCCCCCCCCTCCTTTCAGTAGCCCAGTGTCTTTAGCCAATCAGGATGAACTTCCTCTGGCTAGGCAGGGTGGTGGTGGTTCTTTCCTCATGACTGGGGGGCTTGAGAACATTTGCATATGAATATCTGAGGCACAGGGGCATCAAAGGGACAGGGGAGACTCTGTGGCGTGGGCCCCCCCCATCAGATAACCTATGTACATTTGCATGACTTTCCCAGCCCCCAGCTGGGATTATCGTGTTTACAGGTATGGAGGTGTGTGTGTGTGTGTGTGTGTGGTGCAGGAAACTGAGGCTTTTTTCCTTCACACTACCATATCCTGGTGGCTCGAGATGAGTAACAAAAGCATACTACCCGACAAAATGGAATAAAATCCCAACCACATTAAAATACCATTAAAAACCTCCCATCATCTGCCAGCATAACTCCAAAAGCCCACCTGAAGAGGTAGGCCTTACCACTCTTCCAAAAGGTGCTCAGGCTTGGACCCTGGCCCAAGTCTGTGATTTGTGGAAATTATGCAAGTTGAACATATTGACAGATCTATTTCCTTACATTGCATAACTAAAACGAGTAGTGGTCCCCTTCATTTTAAGGAAGCTTTTGTAGGAAAAATTTCCCGACACATCGCACTCCATGTTAATTAGCGGGAGAGGGGTGTTGCCATTTGGATTGTCCACATCGTGAGGCACCCAAAAGGACTTGGGCCGGCTCAGTAATGTGCCCTGTTACTCCCTCTCCTTCCTTGCCCCAGCATCTTCACACACACACACACACACACACACACACACACACCCTAAGCCCAAGCTCCATTTAACAGTCCTACTTGTGTTTTGTCTCTGCCTAGCGCTGCACGAGCGAACCCAGATGCCAGGGAGGGAAGAGTTTTCCACCAGCCCGGCGTCTGCTCCAAAACTGGAACAGAGAACTGGGTGTGACCCCGCCTATAATCACAAACACTTGGATCCTGGGATATAAAGGCTGCTATTGTGGGCTCTGGGGGGGCTGTGGGTTTGGAAGGGATGTGAAGCGCTTCGGCAGAGATGCTAGCGTCCTGTAATTGTTGGCTGCGGCCTGTGTGGAGATCAGCTCTTTTACTGGAAGCAACTCTTCTCTTACAAGGAAAGACATCGTTCATATCCTGGGCTGCCCCAAGGGAGGCAATCAGCTGGGGACAGTTGCCACCTTTTTTCCTTGCCTTGCTCCTGTGCCTACAACAGCAGCCTGACATTAAAAAAAATATTTTAAAAAATGCAGCTGCAGCTTTTTCCAGCCCAGAGATAAAATGAGGGGAGAATGGTTTGGCTCTGGGGTCTCCAAAGTGGCACCCATGGATCCTTCGCTTGGCACCCATCAGGATCCTGGACCCTCCGGGTTTTATTTCTTTCTTAAGATTTCTTTTAGATGTTTCTTTTCAATTGGGAGGCTGGAATGCTGCAAAACGAAGTGCTGCCCTCCAGTGCCACCTTTATTTGAGTTCAAAAGAGTAGATTTTGTTTTGGAACTTTGTCTTATTAGGTTCTTGGCCAAATAAGTTAATTTTCTTTTAGTTCCACCAGTTTGCCTTCTGAGAAATAAGTGTTTCGTGGCCACCATGGCAGCCATTTTGTGAATGGGCAAGCTCCCCACCCCCATGGCAGCCATTTTGTGAGAACACCCACAACATTCTCTCAAAATTCCAAATGTGCCTGCTGACCCAAAAAGGTTGCGGATCCTGTTTTGACTGCTTACTTTCTACATGAAAGGCTGCTATTTAATGCACAGGAGTGTGGGTAGTAAAAACAGGTAAAAAAGAAGGAAGGAAACTTCCAGGTGCACAAGGGGAGATTTTATTGAGCCCAACCTGTTTCAAACAGAGTTCTTCTTCAGGGCCACTCAAGCACAGCCAATTTCAGTCTTAGTCTCTCCACACTGTTGCAAAATAACAAGTGTGTGTATGTGTTTTTGTGTGTGAGGATTGTTTTTCCAATGTCCTCTAGAACTTGAGTTGTCTCACATATTTTTTGGGGGGGGAGTGGGATATACATTAATTACAGTAATACCTTGGATTACAAGTAACTTGGTTTGAGAGCGTTTTGCAAGACAAGCAAAATTTTTAATATTTATTTAATTTTTTTTTACTTGATATACAAGCGACGTCTTGCAATACAAGTACTGTAGTACGGCTTAAATTAAAAATCTCTGTACAAATTTTTTTGGGGGGGGATTTCGTTTTGATATAAGAGTGTTTTGGATTACAAGCACCTTTCCGAAACGAATTATGCTCTCAATCCAAGGCATGACTGTAAATAGAATAAGGTAAGCATAGAGATATAGCCCAAGACATTTTAGTGCCTGGACCTTTTCTCTGGTCCTGCATACAGTTCACGTTGATCCAGTCTGAATCCAGCAGAACAACCCCTCATGTAAGGCACCTCACCCCCACTCATTGTAAATTTGTAGCTGGAAGGGATTAAAAAATCATCTGGGCAAACTTCATATCTTATGTCCACTCGTTAGAGCAGGGGTGGGGAACCTCTTTCAGCCCAAGGGCCGAATTCCATTTCAGAGGAGCTCTTGGGGGGGGGGGACATTACAGTGGTGGGTGGGGCCACAGGTAAAAGGGGCGGGACCAAAAATACCAACATATTTACAGGCAGTCCCCAGGTTACGAACGTCCCGACTTACAGACAACTCATACTTAAGAACGGACTGCCATATATGTAAAAATCTGAGTTAAATACAATGGTTCGTACTTACGAACGCGCGCACTATACTTTGCGACACTTTGCGACACTTTGAAAACATTGTGCAGCTTGTGTTCCAACTTACGTACACATTCGACTTAAAGACAGACTTACGAACGGCTCTCGTTCGTAGCCTGGGGACTGCCTGTACCTTAAAGCTCTTACTTCCCATAACTAAGCCTGAGGAGAGGCATTTCTGGAATGGGGGTGGGGACGACTGCAAAACCAGGAAACCATCAAATGATCTGTGGTCGGGGAAGGGGGTGTGCCCATCTGAGAACCCCCGGAAGGCCGGATTTGGCGAGTGTGTACATGTGTGTACATACCTAAGAAGTCTTTAAGTGTACGCACTAAAAAAGTGTGGAATTTGTATTTTGTTCGTTTGTGCTACTCGTTCCCTTCCTCTGCTGGCTGCTCTCTAGGCAAAACATTGCATTGGCAGGGGGCAGGCGAGCCCTTCAGGGTCTCGGACCCCAGGACCTGTCTGACCCAACCAACCACTGGTATTTGAGAACTGGAAATCCTGGAGGGAGGGTGAGAAAGCAGCAGCCAGGCACTAATGCTGGGGTAGGGAACCTCAGTCCTGTGGGCAAAATCTGGCCCTCCAGGGTTCTCCCCCCCTTCCCCTGGCTCCAACCCTTTTCCCGCAACCGCCAATTGTCTGCTGACTGTTTAGTGGTGTCCTCCTGGCTTTTGTGTAGTCATCCCGTCCCCCCCGTCCCCCACTTCTAAAAGGTTGAAATGTCTTTCATAAAGCTTAGTTGCTGCTGGTAGTAAAAGCTTTAAGCTCAAATATGCTGGTATTTTGGCCCCTCCCCCTTTGCCTTTGGCCACACCCATCATGGGAATGCAGCCCCCCCCCCCCAGAGCTTCTCCAAAACTGAATCTGGCCTCCTTCCCCATCCTTCCATTAAGGGGGGAAAAATATTTTGGCCTTTAGCACCCAAGCTCAACCCACCCCTCTCTGAAACCTTTTTTTGATGCAAAAAGAAAAGGGAGGGGGAACATAATTTCAAACCCATCAGGTCATAATGGTTTTCATACTGTGTAATGGGAATTTTCTGCAAAAGATTATTCTGCAAAAAAAAAAGGTTATTATGATTCATTGTTTCAGTGAATCATGATGAGAAAATTAGAAATGGTGGGCAGTTTTTCAAAAGGCAGTTTGCTCACTGCTACCGGTTGGAGTGATTTGTTGGACGGGTTTTTTTTGGTGATGATGCCTGTATGTCATCATCATCAGGCGATCACTCGTGACCGAGTAAGATTGTCTTCCGGGATAAAAGGAGGAAATTCTAAAGAAGATTGTGTAGACTCTAGCGATGGGTCCGTAAGTGACTGTGGAGGCCAATTCTAGATCCACACAGCTTCCCACAGTGAGGACACAGGTTACCAGATAGAAGATGGTCCTGTAAAGGATTCATTTGACGTGCTTTTCGCTTAGCACGTTTCTCCCTTTCACCTTGCACTCGGGCTTCTTCAAAGTCCATGGAACCTTTGTGAAAGGCCAACCTCCAGTTAGATCGTTCATGGGCCAGAGCTTCCCAGTTTTCGATGCTTATATTGCATTTTTTTAGATTAGCCTTATGAACATCTTTAAACCTCTTATATTGACCACCGATATTCCGCTTTCCATCCTTGAGTTGGGAGTAAAGTAACTGCTTTGGGAGACGGCAGTCAGGCATTCGAACAACATGACCGGTCCACTGAAGTTGGCGTTGAAGGATCATTTTTTCAATGCTACTAGTCTTTGCTTCTTCCAGTACACTGACATTTGTTCGCCTATCTTCCCAAGTAATTTGCAGGATTTTCCGGAGGCAACGTTGATGAAACCTTTCAAGGAGGTGGAAGTGACGTTTATAGATAGTCCATGTTTCGCAGGCATACAATAAAGTTGGTAATACAATGGCTTCATAAACCAGTGTTTTGGTCTTCTTACAAATATCCCGATCCTCGAACACTCTATGTTTCATTCGAGAAAATGCGGCACTTGCGGAGCTCAGACGATGCTGGATTTCACTGTCGATGTTAGCTGTAACAGAAAGATAGCTGCCAAGATAGAGAAAATGATCGACATTTTCCAGTATTGTCCCGCCAAGCTGGATAGATGGCATCACCAAAGGATTGGCTTGCACTTGCTGATGAAGCACTTTGGTTTTTTTGATGTTAAGTGAGAGACCAAGTTTTTCGTATGCCTGTATGTGGACAGTGTTGAAAAAGAAAAATGTAAAGCCACGAGCTATAATGGGGAAATAATTCTCGCTAGATATGTATGTGAGCTGGAAGAGGCAGTGTTAATTTTCTATGTGCGGTTAATTGATTTTATTTATTTTATTTTAATGAAGTCGCTTTCAGTCACGTGAGCCCCTATCTGCAGCCTGAAGTACGACAGTTAAGCCTAATCTTCCACACAGGGTTGTTGTTGTGATGATAAATATGGGGGCGGCGTTGGGGGGTGGGGCGGGATGACCATGTCTACCAGCCTTCCCCAACTGGTACCCTCCTGATGTTTTGGACTACAGCTCCAAGCGTTCCAAACCACTGGCCATGCTGGCAGGGGCTGATGGGAGTTGAAGTCTAAAATATCTAGAGGGCACCAGGTTGGGGAAACACTGATACATACTGTCTTGAGTTCCTGGGAGGGGAGCGGGGGGGGGGAATATAAATGCAGTATATATAAATAAACTCAAGATTATGCCAGACTCTACCCATCACCATCACCAGTGTGGCGTAGTGGTGAGGGTGTTGGACTGGGACTCGGGAGATCCGGGTTCTAGTCCCCCCGCTCGGCCATGAAACTCACTGGGTGACTTTGGGCCAGTCACTGGACTCTCAGCCTAACCTACCTCACAGGGTTGTTGTGAGGATAAAATGGAGAGGAGGAGGAGGATTATGTAAGCCGCCTTGGGTTCCTTGCAGGAAAAAAGGCGGGGTATAAATAAAATAAAATAAAATAAATAAATAAATAAATAATAAATTAATTAAATAAATAAATAAATCGCCCGCCATATTCCTCCAGTCAGGCTCAGTTGCCCTGTCCCCATCCAAGGGATATTTCTTTAAAGCAAAAGTTGGCAACCAGTTGGCCAGCCAGAGTAGCTTTTTATATTCACATTGCAAACCAATCAGTGGCAAAACACACACTTTAAGCCTCCCGATGTGGAAATGCCCTCAGCCCAAGCCTGCATTAAGAGGCAGATTTCTGCTGGAGCTGCTGCTCTGCCAGCCGGAGCACGGTATCGAGGGAATGGTGGTTTTTCATTTCTCAGTCCGTTGGCTTTCAAATCCTGCTTGAATGTGTGGCCAAGGGAAGAGGAGGAGGGGGAGCTTTTTAACCCCTGCGGTGGAGAGGGATGCAGCTGGAGCGTGGGATGTGATCCAGGCATTTGCAGAAAGAGCCCCAAGAGCAAAGGGCCAAACAGGAAAGGAAGTAACCAGACTCCCACTGGTATGAGGAAATCCAGAGCCACTCATGGAGGGCAATGTGGTCAGGACCAGGTTGTGATCTCACCCCCTCCCCTGGCTGTAAATCCAGAGCCGCCCAGGAGCTATAGTGGGTGGGTCAGATTCGGATCTGAGCATTTTTTGCTAATTGGGATTTTGGGATAGTGACAATCATAGGAAGCGTTACATTTTGGAATAGCCCCCCCCCCGCCCCCCACTCCAGACAATCTTAGAAGCTGCCCTGCTTTTCGGCGGTGTTGTGTTCTGCTTCACCGAGAAGACTGATTAAGGGTGCAATCCTATGCGTGTTTAGACAGAAAAAAAGTCCTACAACTCCCAGAATTCAATGCTGGGAGTTGTGGGACTTTTTTCTCTCTAAACACGCATAGGATTGTGCCCTAAGCTAGGTTAATTGCCTTTAAATACGGTACCCTTTTATTGCCAATCACTAATCAGAAATAAGAGCAAAAAGAGCTTGTGGCTAGATGGGGAACCCCCACCCACAGAGGCCCACATTCGGAGTTCCATATCCCTGAGCTAAAGGAAGCCTTTAAATTAAACTGTATTGTATTCAGAGTACAAGAACATAGCTCTCAAAGTTAGGACTGGCTGGAACTGGTTCTGTGAGGCAAAATAACCCACACACACCCTGAAAGGGAGAGCATACTTCCCTGACATCTCCCCTTTCAGACAAAGACTTCGTGCAGGGGTTCCCAACCCTCTTTGGACCCGTAGAAACATAGAATAGTAGAGTTGGAAAGGGCCTACAAGGCCATCGAGTCCAACCCCCTGCTCAGTGCAGGAAGCCAAGTCAAAGCATCCCTGACAGATGTCCGTCCAGCTGCACCTTAAATGCCTCCAATGTGGGAGAGCACATGACCTCCCTAGGTAGTTGGTTCCATTGTCGTATTGTTCTAACAGTCAGGAAATTTTTCCTGATGTCCAGGCGGAATCTGGCTTCCTGTAACTTGAGTCCATTATTCCGTGTCCTGCAAACTGGGATCGAGAAGAGATCCTGGCCCTCCTCTGTGTGGCAACCTTTCAAGTACTTGAAGAGTGCTATCATATCTCCCCTCAGTCTTCTCTTCTGAAGGCTAAACATGCTCAGTTCTTTCAGTCTCCTCCTCGTAGGGCTTTGTTTCTAGTCCCCTGATCATCTTTGTTGCCCTTCTCTGAACCCTTTCCAGTTTGTCTACATCCTTAAAGTATGGTGCCCAGAACTGGATGCAAACTGCCATGAGGAATCATGAGCACATACGGTACATAATAAATGCCTCATGTAGAGAAACCCAAGGTGAATGACCATCTAAGTGAATCACCATCTAACAGTGGAGCAAACTCTAGCTACAAGTGCCAATTTCTCTCCCCACTTGCACCACCATGTGTGTGCAAGTGATGGTTGTAAGGCTGCTTCTGGACAAGGCATTTGTTGTGCCATGGCGTTGCCTCATTCACAGAATTCTATAGGGGGTCAAAATGCTGTCATTTTCCATTTGTAAACCTCCCCATGTTTTCCCACAGCTTCTTCCGTCTTTAGTCTTACCACAGGAAATCCATTGAGGAGAAAAAGATGGAATAGCTGCACAATGCCTTCTTATTGGTAGCGCTAGGAACCCTCCATCTGGGAGCACCCCAACTTTCAGTGGTTGCAATATTTGTGTTACCCATTGCCGTAGTGTAGTTTTTGCTTATTTTTGTCCTACTTTTTATATAGTGATGAACTGAATCTCCCCACCCCATTTCACCATCCTTTTTGCAAAGTTACAGAGTGGGGAAGCCATGGGGGAGGCGCAAACAGGCATGAGGTGTTCGCCTGATGTACCGCCATCTCCATTCATGCTCAACTCTGCTCCTGGATGCCATTTTTTCAATGCGATGTGGTGCCATCATGTAGCCTTAGAGTGAAGGCAGAAGCAGGCAGTAATACTTCCGGTCCTTGCTCTGGTATCTTCCAAGTAGGAAGAAAACAGAAAGTATTGAAGAAATGGTGCACAGCAATAATGGGGGGGGGGGTGTGTGATTGCTGCTGCCACCCAAACTTTACAAACAAGCAGCTGTGAAAAAGGTGGGAGGGGTACAATTTCATTAAGTTTCCACCCTCCCTCCGCTGCAGTCCCAAAGCTCCCAGGTTCAAGCCAAAAAAGGTTTCCCAGAGAACTTTCAGATCAGTTCTACGCATATATGGATCCACATTCTCTCTGTCTTTTTTTGAGCTGGATCCACTCAATTTGGAAGCCAAGTTCTCAGTTGCCTATTTGGTATTTGGAAAGTGATTCATTCAGCTGTAGTCCATCACAAAATTCACATAATAAACATGACTGAATAAAATGGGCAAGATAAAATTGAACAGAGGCAACCCAAAATATAAATCAATCCAAAAGACACACAGCAAGTCATCCGTTAAAAATAAATACGGTAAATCACTTTGTTTAAATCAAAATAGCCACTTTCTCAACAACCTCTTGATTGTGATTTGAAAACAGAAAATCAATTTTCTACAAATTGGATCAAATCTCCCACTCCTTCAACAGTTTGGGGAATAATCTATTCAGCACCTTCCCAATTATAGGACAATGAAGTAATGTATTAAATAATCAATTTCCGCAGTTTCACATTCAGAGCTCTGCTGATTGTGTGGAATATTATGAAACCCCTCCTAAAACAGCAGGTGGAATTGAAAGAGGGCATAAGCTTTTCCTTAAAGGGACCTTGTTTAAGGTTTTTAAATAAATTTTCAGGCTGTGTTGATACTTAATCATGTTGTATCAGGGAGAAATCCTAATGAAGACCTATAGATGATAAATTGTAGTAACTAACTATACACTTCCTTCAGCCTGTTCTTAAATTCTAGTTTGGCAACAGATCTCTTGACTCTATAAAAGTAATTTTCCGGAGAAGCTCTAAAATTGGATCGTCCAACTCCAAACCAATCTCTGATGCGAAATATTACATCTGGAATTTTAATTGAATCTATACGGGATTCAGTTTGCTTAGCGCTGGTCCAAGACATTTTGCTGCCTTAAGCAGAGCTGCAAATGGTGCCTCCCCCTACATGCTGTGGCACACAATTTAAAATCTTTTGCTGCACCATTCAAGCATCAATTCCTGCCTTCATCTATCCCCTAAATCTTGCCTTCTGAATCAGCCTTCTTCACTTAGTTACATGGTTGTCTGGCTGAATTTGCTCAGCCAAATGAAAGTTTGGATAACTTCTTCTCAGAAGAACCAGAAAGTAACAAAGGTACAATTATTGGGCTTTTATTTCTGTCAGAAGAACAAGAGTTTCATCTTTCAATCCTAAGAAAAGAAACTGAAAAAATGTAATTTAGGGGCAGCTAATATCATTGGCAATATTTTATACTGGAAACAATTACAGTTGTCTGTGCACATAAAGCCGGTATTGAAGCTGAGAATGTAGTTTTTTTTACTCTAAAGATGTTTAGACCGGGTTCTGTCATACTGCAGTGCTCTCCAAAACGCCCAAACTCCTGCTGAGGTCTATGCGCAGGACACTGTTTTGTTCAGAGGAGCATTCAATCCTGTGAGCCTCCACCTGCAGTCTGAAGTGCTACAGACGACTACACGTCACTGACAGTGGCACTGTCATTTGCTTTGGTTTTCTACTGTTAAAAGCAAGTACACAGGGGGACATTGACCAGGATTGGGACATGGGGAGATGGGCTCTAAACCTTTCCTCCCTTGCTGTGGTCCCAATGAAAGCCCCCCCCCCCCAGCTTCCCAGAGCTCGTAGCAGCTTGGGAGGGGGGATTTACATTGCGCACCACATGGGGAGAAAGGGGTTAAACTCCCCTCCCCAGCACCATCGTATTCAGAATAAAACAACTACACTCCAACTTCAATTGACATGTTTATCGTCATGCGCAACCTAGCCCTCAGACACAGGTCTGCCACAGCAATGACAGTTAGGCTATTGTAACAAATTAGACTCATTAACTCTTTCACCCCACTTTGCACATCGGAACTGTAAAGTGAATCGTATTTCAGGCCGAACCACACATTGCAAGAACTTGCGAGCCACCTGTGCATCCCTCCCCTGGTAATGCAGACTTGGAAAAAAAATGTCTGGTTGTGATATCATCTTATTAGTGTTTAGTCATTATCCTAGAAGTGGTAGCCAATTAACCAGATCGGGGGCATGGAAACACTAATGTGATGAGTAGGGAGGCGTGCGCCCTACTTTGCAGAGGACAGTCCTCTATTTGAAGGACTGCCAGAGGACAGTCCTCTGTTTGAATGGTTGTCCAGCCCAAGTACGGTTTAAAGATAAAGAACCATAAGAAGGGAGGGGCTGAAATTGCCGAACAACACTCAGCACCTGCGGAGCAGACTGACCAAGAACCCAGGTCACCTGGTCACAGCCTTCCCCACTATGGTGAGATGTTTTGCATCTCGATTTAAAAATAGTGATTACTCCTAAATTTGCATCTATACATATCAATCAACATATGTACATAGATTCATAGATCATAGAGTTGGAACGGGCCTACAAGGCCATCGAGTCCAACCCCCTGCTCAATGCAGGAAACTAGAGGAGGGGTCTCCCATCCAAGTAATAACCAGGCCTGACCCTGCTTAGCTTTCCACGCTCAGACAAGCTGAGCCTTATCCAACGGTGTCTCCTCTTTTTTGGTGACACCTTTCCTCTTTTTGGCGATGTGCAAGTAGCCACCCTAAGTGACGAGGTCACATCAGACTCCCCCCCCCCCCAACTAACCATTACTGGGGAGATGCAGGAGTGGTGGTGTGGACTGGCAGTGCTTACACATCTCCCTGTAACTTGTAGCTTGCTTGCAACTCAAGTTTTCACATGTGAACCGGAACCGAACCTAACCCAGCTGTGTTCTGGTTTCCGAGCGTTTATTGACTTCAACTGGAACTGAACCAGAACAACTTTAGTCACAACTAAACCTGAACTGAATGAGAAGAATTAAGCGGTTTGATTTCCTCATGGTAAGGTTTAGAAATAAAGCAAAAGGAGAGTGGATACAGAAATGTGTCCCCTGGGTGGCCAGATACCAAGGAGGACAGGTGTCGTGTGTCTTTAAAATCTGTGTAGAAGAGGGTATCTTAGGAGGTGGAGCTTGTCGTGATGGGGTGAGAAATGCCACAGTTGCTGAACCTCTGTCTTCTACACAATTCCTGAAGGTATAAGAGCCCTTTCCTCCTGTATTGCTTTGCTGGTTGCAACTTCAGTGTGCCATGCTCCAACTGAGCCACGGTTTAGGCATAGGATTTGTGTTCATGGCTAGGACAGAGCCGTAGGGGAAAGTAAAGAGTGCCTTTGGGCACTGAGCAACCACACAACCCAATTTCCCCACACATCTAGGATTAGGAAGAAGAGCGTCCAGCTTGTGAAAGACTGACTTCCAGGAAATTAGAAACCTTGGCTCTGCCTTTTGTACAGAAACCTCTGCTGTCTCTGGTTGCACCTAGAGCCCACAAGTGCAAAAATAAAATAAAATAAAATAAAATAATAATACTGCTGCAGAAAGGCATGTGTCCATGGGGCGGGGATGTGCGTGAGAGATTCAAGAGTAGAGAGGGGTTAGCTTAAAATCCTTTCCAAACGTAACAGCTGCTTGCTCAGAGTTTCTGCTGCTCACATCAGACATCTGTGCAGGATTGCACTTTCCATCCATACCTTTGGCTGGGGCTATAGTGTTGGCTTCTGACCTTTCAGCAGCAGTCAGCACAGAGAGGAAACATTACAGGACAGACAGAGCCTCTAACTCAGAATTGTCAATTGTGGCCCTAGGCAAAGCACTCCCTTTCTCAGCCCTTCATCTACCAGAATACTAGGGCTGGATCTCCCACATCCCTTTTCTCCGGTGGCACAAATGGTGTGGGGCACAAAATGAAGAGGCAAAATGGGTGCTTTACCAGTGGCGGCAGCTGTGGCATTCCTTTTAGTGGCTGTCAGGCACCATCTTCTTTCTACAAGTCCCTTGGAGGAATGCTACATCTTCACACACTGTTGTTCTAAGGCAGTGTTCTCCAACCTTGGGTCCCCAGATGTTTTTGGCCTACAACTCCCAGCATGCCCCAGCCAGCTGGCTGGGGCATGCTGGGAGTTGTAGGCCAAAAACATCTGGGGACCCAAGGTTGGAGAACACTGTTCTAAGGGGACTTGTCAGGGGGGGGTACCAAAAGGTGTACCGCTGCTGCAAAATGGCAGCAGTGCCCAACCCCACTTCTCCAAAAGATGAGATGGGGTGGGGCTGTTTTCTGGTAAAGTCTCATTTGGAATTGTGTTCTTATGCAAATTAAGGATATTTACCTCGATTTCCCCCATTTTGCATAATTTATACAGTTTCTTCTAGTAGTGGGGAAGGTCAAAGAACTGTGGGAGGAGGCACTGAAGCTCCAGTGGAAATCTTATTTGCCCCTCTTTTGGCTTCCAAGACTCATCAGAAGTTGCCCCCCACACAATATGCTTGCAACAGTAAGAGCTAGAACAGGAGTGGGCATTGCAACCTGCAATCCTCAACCTAATTTCAAAAGCCCTTTGCAAGCAATCAGTTCAGACCCCTGGCAAGAGCGATCGGTCCTTCCTCCGGAAGCCTGTGGGGTGTGAAGAAAAGGGGGTGGTAGAAAGAGAGGGAAAGGGTGGCATCATCGCCCTCTGGCAGCACATGTGGCCCCCGACAGGAAATGTGGCCCCCAACAGAAAAATGGTTCCCCACCCCTGGGCTAGAAACTTGAATAACTCTGAAAGCTGAGATTCTCAAGAAGCATAGGCGGCCACACATTCTGTGTCTGTGCAGAACTGCAGCCTACATTCAGACCTGCATATGACTCATAGACATGTTGGGGGAGGGGGCACCAAGTTGCATCTGGGTCCCTAAGCTAGGCAAAACGTGGCCTTTCACTAGGAGCCACACATTCTGGTAGTCTCCCGGGGCTGAACAACATACTGGATGAAAGTGGTATGTGAGAGTAGGTCCAAATGGTGATCCTCATTAAAGGCACCTTCCTGCCTCTAGTACTGAAGGGAAATACTTAAGTTGGACTAGAGATCTCTAACAGGAGGTCCCTCACTAAACCACGACCCCCAGGATTCTTTGGGGGGAACCATGACAGTTAAACAGGCATAAAACAGGCTTTTAAATATGTCGATATGCCAAGTATGGCATTGAAGGATTGTTTTCAACTCGGGGTGCTTCAAGATGAGGCTTATAGTGTGCAATTTCCCTGCTCTGTCATGGAATTTTATAGCGGGTCCAGATATTCTCATCTTCCATTAGTAACCCTCTCCTGTTCCCCCCACTGCTACTTCCATCTTTTTCTTTTACCATGGGAAATCCACTAAGGAAGAAAATAGCTACGCAATGCCTTCTGATCCTTAGCACTAGAAGCCCTCCGTCCGTCCCACCCCTGCCTGCTCAGGGCTTGCCCTGACTTCGCCTATTACTTGCCTCACCACATTCTGCCCCAGTTCTGGGGCAAAACCAGTGGGTTCTGCTCTGGGTGTGCCCCTCTGACACTGACACACCCGCACACACCCGCACACACACACACACACACACACCCTGCCCAGCTCTGCCTATATGGGGTCCAAAGTTCTTGAAATCGAAAGCGGGCAACCCCTATTTCTGTGGTGGAGGGACTTTGCACACCATGCTCACTGTATGACATCAGCCCACAGGATCCCTGCTCCTTTACAGTAAGAGAGGGGCGGGGGACCTGTACAAGCGAGTCAAGTCGCAATGATCTCACCTCTTCAGGCACTGCCATCTGGAAGCCCGTGCCTTACTATAATTTTCCACATCTAAAGACCTGGGGGAACCAGCTAGCTGGGAGTGGGACATGGAGAGGGAGGAGAGAAAACGCCAGCTAAATCTATAGTGGGTTCCCTGCTTTTCCTGTCCAGGGCATGCAGTATGGCCCAAAGAATCCCCCAGGGAAACTCCAGGGGGCAAGGGATGGGTCTCTCTCCGACCATTACAGGCCTGGAGGCAGGCTAAAATAACTGCTAAATTACAGCCCTGCTCTTCTGAGCTTCAGGCAATTACAGGACGGCCTGCTTGCTACCAGAACCCAGGCACGGTTACTATATATTTGTTGCTGGTTATCTATAAACTCATGTAGCTATAAACAGTGCTGATAGCTTGCAATTCGGAAACAGTATGCAGTGGCAAAACGTGAGTAGATGGCCTCTCGTGCATCTGTCTGCAGGATGCCACTGCCATATCCTACTCGGACAGATACACGAGGGGGACAGTCATCTCTATTTTGCCCCTTTATACTGTTCCCTGAAGCAAGCACCATGTAGCTACATATATATCAGCACTGTTTATAGGAGGGGTGGCAACTTTGGCCCTCCAGACGTTTTGGCCTACAACTCCCATCAGCCCTGTCTAGCATTGCCAATGATGAGGGATGATGGGAGTTACAGGCCAAAGTATCTGGAGGGTCACAGGTTGCCCACCCCTGGTTGATAGCATATGACTGGGTCCTACTCCACTGCTCTAACCAAGGCTAGTGTGGAAGTAACTAGTTGCAATGCCACTCAGCCTTAAACTATCAAATAAGACTATTCCATCGGTGGAATATGGGTTAATGGTAAAGTAGCCAACCAAGCAGATCAACCAGCAGGATCTATATGTGGCGCAGCTGCTTGAGAATTTCAGCATTCATTCCGCCCCCCCCCCCCCATTTTTATTTTCAAAAGAAGAATAAAACACAAACATCACAAACACACAACACCAAACTAAATTGGACTTCCGATTTTTCCCACAACAAAGTATAAATAACATTATATACGCTACTCTGTAGTTTACAAATAAATTTCTCTTTTTTCTATTATCAAACATTTTTCTTCTTATTCATCCACCTCACAAGATTCATCCACCTCACAAGTCAGCATTCATTTTTAAAAAACAAGTTTCTAGACCTCATAATTGTGAAATATTTGAGAACATATCATAGAAACAGAGAACACATCTCCAGAATTCTCTCTCTCTCTCTCTCTCTCTCTCTCTCGTTTTCTGTCCTTCCTTTCTTTGACTGGGTTCAGACAACACAATAACTCACACTCAAGGGTTGAGTATGGGTTGTTGCTGAACCGTGGGTTGTTGTTGAAAAGTGGGTTATTGTGTTGTCAGAACCCAGTCGAGATAACAAACCATGGGGACCAACCCACAGTTCACAACCCAACAACAAACCATGGGTTCTCTTCATGGGTTGTTTGTGGTTAACAAGCCATGGCTTGTTAGCGCAGCTGGGTTCAGACAACACGATAACCCACATTTCAACAACCCATGGTTCAACGACAACCTACACTCGACCCTAGAGTGTGGTTTGTTGTGTTGTCTGAACCCAGTCATTGTCTCCACTTATGTACCCTAACCTATGTTATACCTTACTGCAGGTGCATCTAGATTATATACAAATAAGAGATGTAATGGTAATAGGGTTGCAGCCTGGACCAGGGCCCCTCAGATCTCCAGGCCCTGGTAGATCTGAGTGCACCCTCTCCCCATACTTGACCCCTGTTAGGATTAGCTGAGCCGATGAAGGGGATCTGGCACTCTCACCTCTCTCTCTCTCTCTTTGTTGTAGTCAAGTGGAATTAAGCACAGCACAGTAGAGGACAGGCAGCTCTGACCAATGAGGCACCCAATTCACCAGGGATTTCTCCCACATATGCCCCACCGAAAAGAACAGGAGTGCTCTTGGGCAGCTTCTGCTCATTTCAATGGGGCTTGTGCAGGAGAGCTTCCTAGTTGATCGGATTCCATGTTAAATGGCAGAAGGAGTATGTGTGTCATTTAAGGATTAGGGGGGTGCAGCGGGGAGCTCGGGCACCAAAATGTCTTGGGTAGGCCCTGCACACATAACATACAAATCTCTCCAATCACAATACTAAAATAATTAACAGCCATTGGTACATTATGCACTGCATGAAACAAAGGAGTCACATGGTTGCCACCCAGAGGGCTTGCAGCCTACATGCTTGGGATAAAGAACAAGGTTTTTCAAGGACTGGCAACAGGGAGCAGAGAGTCAAATGGAGAGGCGGGTGAGATGAAGGTACGATTTCAATCATTTGTATTCCATCCATTCGCCAAAAGCACTGAGTGGACATACAGTAATACCTCGGATTGCAAGTAACTTGGTTTGAGAGCGTTTTGCAAGACAAGCAAATTTTTAAATATTTATTTATTTATTTTTGACTTGATATACAAGCGACGTCTTGCAATACAAGTACTTTAGTACGGCTTAAATTAAAAATCTCTGTACAATTTTTTTGGGGGGGATTTCGTTTTGATATAAGAGTGTTTTGGATTACAAGCACGTTTCTGGAACGAATTATGCTCTCAATCCAAGGCATGACTGTACATCCACACAATCTTTTTTTCTTTTTCTTTCTTAAATCAAAACAAGGCAATGGCATAATTTGATGAGACAGGAACACAGGAATCTGCCTTATACAAGGTTGGACTATTTCTCCATCTAGTCACGGATTCTCTACTCTGACTGGCAGTGGCTTCCCGGGGTCTCGGGCAGGGTCTTTCACTTCTCACCCTGCTGTCCGACCCTTTTTTAAACTGGGGGTGCCAACAGGGATCAAACCTGAAATCTTCTGCATGCAAAGCATGTGCTGCTCCACCACTGAGCTATCCTAATCCAGATACTACAAGATGTTATAAAAACAATACTAGAAAAACAATACTAGTAGTGCTGACAGAGTCCTCTTAGAGCAGCAGCCTTCCCCAACTCGGTGCCCTCTAGATGCCTTGGACTACAACTCCCAAACTCTTGCCATTGATCTTTAAAATAGTACAGTTTCTCCACACCCTCCTTTTTGCTTATTCTATGTTTATCATTATGAAGAAGCAGTGCTTTTTTTCTGGAGAAAAGGGTACCGGAACTCTTGGATTACATTTCCTCGGGAGTAGATGGCGATTAAACTGTAATGCAATTACGTAATAGAAGAAAAGGTACAGGAACTCAGTTCCGGTGAGTTCCACCAGAAAAAAAAGCCCTGTGAAGAAGTATAATCTGTTAGATGGCTCTATAGGTATGCTAGATCAATGTGAACCTATCTGTAGGAATGCTCTAAAACAGTGGATAGGCAACATTTTGGGGCCTTTGGGTACATTTGGCAATTTGAGAAACTGTCCTGAGCACCACCACAAAATGAGCGCCCTGCAGGTGAAAGCATTGGCCTGTAGCCACCTGCCAATCTTCATTTCCTTACATGTGACTCAGAGGCATTCATGGGAGGAGATGGGAGCAGCTAGGGGCCCTCACTGGCAGTGATCCCAGCTGCCAGGAAGAAACGTTATTGCTTTTTTAAAAAAAATGTAGCAGGTGTAGGGCACCTCGGTAGGCACCAAGAAAGGTGTCCAAGGGTGCGTTGTTTACCCCTGCTTTAAAAGTAATGTGTTCCATCATGAGGGCTAGAACCTTGAAGATGGCTGGGAGCTATTGTTAAGGATCTAAGGGGACAATTAATTGCGGTCATAGTGAAAGAGGAAGAAATATTACTTTCTTCCTCTTTCTGTTACTGTTGCATCCGGAACTGACTGGGGAGGGGAGATGCTGCTGCAGGACAGCAGGGAAGGCCACCAAGGCAGACGATACAGATGTTGTAGGCCAGGTTAGGTCACCACAGTATGGAGCAAACCTTTTAGCAGCTGCTACAGAGAGGAAAAGGCTCCTTAATGGCTGCTTGTGTGTGGGAGGAGAAGTGAAGCCGAAGATGACATTGGTTAAAGAATTGCTGCTGAGATTGTTCTACTTATGGCAAAATCCCTGATGTAAGAGTTACAAAGAGGAACAAATTTAACCCAGTAGTAAACTGAAACCGCATTATTTCAGTTACATATACAAAAATAAGACATCCTTTAATCAAAAGACAGTGCCTGCTGTGACCACAAACCAGAGGTGGAAAATGGGAGGCACAAAGCAATGAGAGGCTCCAGATGCAAAGAGAAACAACTGGAAGAATCCTGGAGTAGGCACGAGAGGCACTCTCTGTTCGTGTCCCCAAAACAAGGACGTATGAAAGAGAGGGAGAGAGAGAGATAATCCCTCAAATGCATTGTTTGCCATCAGAAAAGGGGGCTTGAAAAGTGGAGGATTCATGGCAAGTGGCCAGAGAACCACACTGCCTTTCTTTTGGGGTTTGGTGGGTTAGGAATTGAAATAAGCAAGAACCTGCAGTGCACTCCAGCCTTCCCCAACACAGCACCCTCCTGATGTGTCAGACTACAACTCCCATCACCCTCAGCCGGTGGGTGGGAGTTGTAGTCTGACTCATCAGGAGGGTGCCAGGTTGAGGGAGGCTTCCCCAGCAGATGTCACGTGACCCACCCAAGAGGATCCCTGCCGCCACTCATATGTATTTCCTCTGCAACCAGTTTCCAAACAAGTATTGGCAGAACCAGTTGGCACCCTCAGAGGAGCAATGTTACAGCTGCTTGCTGGCCAGTTCCGTCCAAATCCTGGATTGAGCGGAGGGCAGCAAAACACAGCTGCGAGTACTGGAGGCCCTGACACAGTTCTGGTGGCCCTGGGCAGGGATCCAGGCTGTTAATCCAGCCCTGCTGGGCAGGGATTTAAAAGGCCTGTGTTGCACAATCAGTTGTGCAGACAGTGGGTACACTCATTCTCACACACTTCCTGCTGTTACTTATTCATCATCAGTGCTGCTTTTCCCACCCCACTCCCTGACATAATGAAGTCACTAACATAGGCGAACAAATGTCAGTGTACTGGAAGAAGCAAAGACTACTAGCATTGAAAAAATGATCCTTCAACGCCAACTTCAGTGGACCGGTCATGTTGTTCGAATGCCTGACTGCCGTCTCCCAAAGCAGTTACTTTACTCCCAACTCAAGGATGGAAAGCGGAATATCGGTGGTCAATACAAGAGGTTTAAAGATGTTCATAAGGCTAATCTAAAAAAATGCAATATAAACATCGAAAACTGGGAAGCTCTGGCCCATGAACGATCTAAATGGAGGTTGGCCTTTCACAAAGGTTCCATGGACTTTGAAGAAGCCCGAGTGCAAGGTGAAAGGGAGAAACGTGCTAAGCGAAAAGCACGTCAAATGAATCCTTTACAGGACCATCTTCTATCTGGTAACCTGTGTCCTCACTGTGGGAAGCTGTGTGGATCTAGAATTGGCCTCCACAGTCACTTACGGACCCATCGCTAGAGTCTACACAATCTTCTTTAGAATTTCCTCCTTTTATCCCGGAAGACAATCTTACTCGGTCACGAGTGATCGCCTGATGATGAGGGAGTGGAGTGCCTGGTTCAAATTTTGCCTGAACTATGGACTTACTAGGTGGTCATAAGCAAGTTATTGGCCATGCTGGCTGGGGATAATGGGAGCTGCAGTCCAACACCTCTGGAGGGCACCAGGTTCTGGAAATCTGGATTAGAGTGTCAGATTACGACCAGAGAGAACTGGGTTCAGATCCTTACTCAGCCATGACGCTCACTGGGTGACTTTGTGCCAGTTACTCGCTCTCAGCCTAACCTATCTTACAGGGTTGTCGTGAAGATAAAATCGGGGTGGGGGGGGAAGGGGTGGGGGTGGGATATACATGTAATAGATATATTAAATAAGCCTCTATACCCTCAGTCCTTCGTCCCACCCCAATCTGCAACGTGGGGATACATAAAACCATATGGGGTAGTTGGAAGGATTATAGAATTAATATATGTGTGGTGCTTTAAATATTCTAAAAAAACTATCTAACACTAACACTATCTAATTACTAAGCGTTGAGATATATATATATAGATAGATAGATAGATAGATATATAATGTGTGTGTGTTTCTGTATGTGTATACATATATATATATTCTCTCTCTCTCTCTCTCTCTCTCTCTATATATATATATATATACGTATATATATATATATAGAGAGAGAGAGAGAGAGAGAGAGAGAGAGAGAGAGAGTGTGTAGGAGGAGGTTTACTTTTTTACATCCCAAGTGGCATGAACAGAAGGGGAGCTGAATCCTCCCTTCTCTCCCACCCCTGCCCCATCATATACATACATACGCGCGCACGTACACTTCCGGTATTGGAGCTAGGCTACGGGCAAAGTATCTGTGGATGGAACACAGGGAGATAAATTGGGAGAGGACTCGGCTCTCCTCATCCCATGCACCACACCCACACACAGGTTTATATGTGGACAGGGAAGTCTCAGGGATGTTGAAGAGTCCTTGGTCTCGAGTCACGAGTCCGAGTCCTTGGTCCAAAATGGTGACTCACGAGTCATGAGTCACTCCCAAAGCTGACTCCACGAGTCCCTATTAAAATCAATGGGGGATTTCCCAACAAAATAAGGCTACTTCACACTCAGAGCAGCCACACAGAGTAATCTCAGGTCCTTCTTCTGCCTCTCCCAAGTACGCAACACATCAATCAAAATAAATCTTGACACACTGTTGGGGCTGCACTCCTGGTAGCCGTCCATAATGGCCAAGCAGCGGCACACCTCGCTTCCATGCGCTCTTCGCTGGCAATCATGCTCCTCTCCACTCCTTCTGGCACAGCCCAGGGATGTTGAAGAGTCCTTGGTCTCGAGTCCCGAGTCAAGTCTCGAGTCCCATTAAAAATATTGGGACTCGAGTCCGAGTCGAGTCAGAGGGGGGACTCAGTCCGACTCACGAGTCAAGTCCTCGAGTCCGAGTCCCCATCCCTGGAAGTCATGTGAATAAAAAACATGGCTGGTGCTGCCATCACGTCTATTTTGACCCTCAGAGTTAGCGACTGACCCAGAGTCACCCAGTGAGTGAGTTTTTAATGGCTGGGCATGCCTTTCCATCTGATTAGCACCAGTTCTAGGTTTTGCCGCCTGCCCCCCTTTTGCCCCCAGGTGAGATGCTCTCCTCCTCTCTCCACTGTTGCCAGTGCCCCTTTGTTTGCTCTTTCTCTCTGGGCACCTTCTTTGTGTTCCCCTCCTTGCTCGCTGACTTGCTCAGAGAGATCACATGAACAGGCAGCAACGAGAAGGAGGAGCAGTGTCTACACTAGGGCTGGATTTTGGGGGGGGGGCAAATCCAGGGGCCCGCAGCCCCCCCAAAAAAAACTGCCAGAAGAGACAGTGGCAGCAGATGATGGGTGGGTTGGTGGGGTGGCAGCAGGAAACAGGTGCCATGTCAGCACCCAGCATGGGCAGGCAGACACGTTACCGGGGTCGACACCTTCCGCCACACATCCTTTTTTTTATCTTTTTAAAAAATTTAGTCAGGAAGGTGCCAGGGGCACTGTGGAGAAATTAAGATGGCGGGCGGGGCTGGAGCCTCGGCAGCAGGCCTGAATAAGTGTTCAAAAAAATATATTGGGAAAAAAGGAACTGCTTCTCTCCACTGCCTGGTAAGCTGAGCGGGGGAGAGAACAAAGTGAACAGGGAGAGGAAGCAGGGCAGCAGCTGCAGAGCAGCCAGGGTAGCACCCGGGGGCTCCAGAGGGCATCTTGCCCAGCAGGGCCGGCCCAAGACATTTTGCCGCCTGAGGCGGAACAGCAAAGTACCCAAGGCCAGTTGGGTTATTTTGGCGTCTGAGGTAGAATATCCCACTAGCACAATGTTCTCCAACCTTGGGTCCCCAGATGTTTTTGGCCTACAACTCCCAGCATGCCCCAGCCAGCATCGCTGGCTGGGGCATGCTGGGAGTTGTAGGCCAAAAACATCTGGGGACCCAAGGTTGGAGTAGAACACTGCACTAGCACCTCTCCCCTTAACTGGCAGTAAAAACAGAAGAATGAATTAAAATAACGAACAATGTTCTGCCCCTTCCTCAGCTGCTGGAAGCGGCCGCTGCACTCTGCCTAAGGGTAGGGCCAGTCCTTTTTGCCCAGGGCTCCCTCCACATCTGGCAGAGCCGCTAAGGAGGGGCAGGAGAAACAGGACCAGGAGGGTCCGGGCCTTGGCAGTGAGGCCTCTATTGCCCAGAGCTGTGAGGCCCCTATTGCCCAGACGATACTGACTCCTGATGCCAGCCTTTTTGATAATAGACAGTAAGAAACTCCCTGATTCAGAAGATGTTGAGGGTCTCACATGATCTTTAGGTCCCCTCACAGCACAGCTGACCTCCCTCTCTCCACCCCCTGCCCCATTCTCTCTCATATCTTAGCCTGGCAGCCCCCAAGATGGAACACCTTCTCCTGCTGATGCCCCTCCTGGGACTGGTGAGCAGCGACCTTCCGTTTGTGCAGAGAGGATTCTGGGACTTCTCCATGGACGACCCCAATGTCCAAGAAGAGGAAGAGGCTTCGGGGTTCCCTGTTTCGGGAGAGTCCGAGTCCGAGGAAACCTTTCCATTCTACCCGGGCCTCTGTCCCTTCGGCTGCCATTGCCACCTAAGGGTCGTGCAGTGTTCTGACTTGGGTGAGTGTGTGTGTGTGGTTTATTTATTTATATTTATTTATTTAATACATTTTTATACCGCCCAATAGCCGAAGCTCTCTGGGCGGTTTACAATAGTTAAAATCATAAAATACAATATAAAATATAAAATTTAAAACCACAGATTAAAAACAAACAGCAGAGCTAGCAGCAGCAGTTACGATAATGGAATTAAAAACAACTACAAGATTAAAATGATTGAAATGATTAAAATGCCTGGGAGAACAGAAAGGTCTTCACCTGGCGCCGGAAAGAATACAAAGTAGGCGCCAGGCGAACCTCACAAGAGTGTGATCTAGGATTCATTTTGGAGGTCTCGATTCAGTGAATAGAGATTCAAAGTGTGGATAAGGTAAACAGAGGCAACAAAAGAGTTTAACATATCACCCTGAAAACTACAGTCATGCCTTGGATTGAGAGCATAATTCGTTCCGGAAACATGCTTGTAATCCAAAACACTCTTATATCAAAACGAAATCCCCCCCAAAAAATTTGTACAGACATTTTTAATTTAAGCCGTACTACAGTACTTGTATTGTAAGACGTCGCTTGTATATCAAGTAAAAAAAAATTAAATAAATATTTAAAAATTTGCTTGTCTTGCAAAATGCTCTCAAACCAAGTTACTTGCAATTCAAGGTATTACTGTATTGCTTTAGAACCTGAGCTAATATCATTCTGAAATGTTTAAAAACACAAGGAGAGCCCTGCTGGATCAGACCGAAGGCCTAACTAGTCTAGCATCCTGTTTCACAGAGCGGCCAACCAGATGCCCGTGAGAAGCCCACAAGCAGGACATGAGGGCAATAGCCCCCTCCTGCAGCTGTATGGCGTAGTAGCTCTCTTACCTGAGCTACTAGTGCAGACCCAAGGGAGCAAACGATATGTTGATATGCTGTTGCGTGTAATTTTCCTCTGATTTTTTTAAAACAAGAAAGAAAGCAGTCAGGGGAGATTGCAGCCATGGGAGATGGGGGATGTATAATGATAACCCTGTCCCTTTAGGACATTTTCTTCTCAACCCCACCCCCGCAAGCTGCTTTTCATCTAGTAGGGGGGGAAATATGGAGACTTTTAAAATAATTATTATTACATTTATATCTCGCCTTTTTTCCTCTCACGAGGAACCGAAGGCAGCTTACATGGTCATCCTCTCCATTTTATCCTCACAACAGCCCTGTGAGGTAGGTTAGGCTGAGAGACAGTGACTGGCCCAAAGTCACCCAGTGAGCTTCATGGCTGAGCGGGGACTAGAACTCCAGTCTCCAGGGTCCCAGTCCAACACTCTAACCACTGCACCACACTGGCACATTGTGTTTTTCCCCTTGTGGTGGGAAAATCTGTTTGGAGGGGGCAGTATTTATTTATTTATTTGCTTATATTTTATTTATTTCAAGTATATTTATCCCACTCCTCAGCCAAAAAGTCTCCCCGAGTGGGCTACATACAATCAATATATGTAATCAATGAGTGAATTCGAATGGAAAAACAGCTGGCAGGGAAAACCTAAGCATTTCCTCTCCATCCACCTTTCTTTCACTAACCACCAGCAGCCGCCTCCTGTATCTGATTTTCATTTTTATTTTAAAAGGGTCCTACAATTTGGTGGGGGGGAGGGCTGCCTCCTAGCACTGACAATGGGAAGACATTGTGCAGCTATATTGTCTTTTCTTTCTTAATGGATTTTCTGCAGTAAGAGAAAAGATGGTAGAAATGGTGGGAAAACATGAGAGGGTTACGAGCTGAAGGCAATGACGTCTGGACACACACCCTGCATTCACATAAAATTTCATGAATGAAGCAGGGCAATAGCACCAGGAAAACCTCATTTAGAAGCACCCAAAGGGCTTTTCTACACAAGGCATCTATCTTGCACTTATGATTCCCTACTCACAGTAGTTTACAGGTTCTTTAGACGACGACGTGACCCTCCAGTTTCACTTCTGTGCCTAACCAGCACTTTTGGCAATTTTGTTATAGCAGGGAAAATGCTGCATTTAATTGTGAAAATGAAAGAAACCTTTTTTCACTTGTGCATTTGTGCTATTCCGCTACACCACAGTGCCACCTAGAGGTTATGTAGCACAAAAGCAGGAAAGGAAATGCTCCTGACGTAGTGTTCAGATCTCAATTTTGCAATGAAACCGAAAGTAGATACAGCTGATTAACAGCCTCCTGTAGAAAAGCTCAAAGTCAGAGGACAGTTACAGCCAACTGCAGTTTGGCCCTCAGGCAAAAGTACTGCCAGGGAATTTCTCAACCTGCAATTCAGATCTCAGTTCAACCTGCACTATGTGGGTGATTGCTGAGAGACCTGACACAGCTAATAGCAAGCAGAGGCCAGCCGGACTTTGACTGTTGGGCAGTGCTAGCTTTCTAAAACAGGAAATGATTAGACGCCTTTCCCCCTCCCCTAATCCCAATGATAAGGGATCATTGGAGTTGTGGTGCAAAGCATTTGGAGGGCACCAGGTTGCCAGCCTCTGCTTTACCCTGAATAAATTCTGTCAGGCCCTAACACAGTCGGGATTAGGGAAGGGCCACAAATTGCCCACCGTTACTCCACAGCATACCTCCTAAAGCAGTGTTCTCCAACTTTGGGTCCCCAGATGTTTTTGGCCTACAACTCCCAGCATGCCCCAGCCAGCGATGCTGGCTGGGGCATGCTGGGAGTTGTAGGCCAAAAACATCTGGGCTCCCAAGGTTGGAGAACACTGTTGTAGAGAAACTACCAGGAAAAGGGAGCAAAGAGACGCAGAGGGGTGGCAGCTAGTTCTTCTGCCCTCTTCAGCTATCCTATGTTTTGCCTCCTGCAAGCAGCCTGGCCGTAATACGTTTACAGTACTCTATTACCCTCTATTGGTGATTATGCTAAATAGCAGCTAGGAGGTCAAAGAGAGAATAAAATATGAGGTTTTTTTTTTTTCTTCTTCCCCCCTAATCAGCCTGTTGCTTAGATTTAGGATGCATAAAAGAAATGTAAACAGAAAGATCTTTCTAAACTGACTAACGAATTGTGGGGGGGGGGGGGAAGGCATTGAGTTTTTTTTTTCATTGTTTGAAAGTTGTGTGTTGATGATGGTACCATGACATAGCTACATTGGTTGTGGCTTTATACTTGTGAGATAGGGTTAGGATGGCCACATGCAAAAGAGGGCAGGGGCCTCCTGCACGTTGGGAGTTGTCGTCCAACACATCCGGAGGGGGACCAGGTTGGGGAAGGCTGGTGTGTAGATGCTTGTAGAAGAGGGGATTTCAGCAGCTGTATTTTGCAGGACAAGCTGCACCCTCTGAAGTTCCCTCTTCTGCACAACTGTCAAATGTGCAGGAGCCCCCTGTCATCTTTTGCATCTGGTCACTCTTGGCCCGTTCCTGACTCAGCCTTGCCAGCTGTTTAACACCTGCCATGATTTACCCTGTCCTAGTTAACCGTCCTAACTTGTCTCTCATCCACCCATCTTTACCTGCTTTATCCAGGTCTCAAGGAAGTGCCTAAGGAGATCTCACGGGACACCACATTGCTGGATCTGCAGAACAACCAGATTACTGAGCTGCGCAAAGATGACTTTAATGGGCTGCATCGCTTATATGTATGTATCATGGAAGCTGCTTCCTCTCAGCCTTTACCTGTGGTCCCTCTTGTAAAAGAGGCAGGATGGCCAGCAGGTTTAGCTTTGAGCGAGAGTTCACCCAGGCTTGGCCACTGAACCCGTTTGTTATGCCAGGGCTGAACAACCCTGGAGCACATGAATTAAAAGTTAAGTGCGTGCCTCTGAGCATGCATGGCCTTCACTAATTACAACCTGCTTTCCTCTCACACATCAAGGATTAGGAGGCAGGGCTTCCAGCTCAGGCAGTGTGGCCTCTTGAAAGGCTTTGAGACCTTGGTCTTCTTCTCTACCCTGCTTCCCGGTTGAGAGATCTCCACATCCTCCACTCCCTAGAGCAGGGTTGAGCAGAAAAGTAGATCTCCAGATATTTTGGACTTCAACTCCCAGCATTCCTGACCATCGGCCATGATGACAAGAGTTTCTGGGAGCAAAAGTCCAAAACATCTGGAGATCTACCTTCTTCCCACCCCTGCCTTAAAGCACACTTTAAGCGAGAGAGCATTGCCTCTATCTCCTTCTCCTAACTTTCTCTGTACATTTTTCACACTGGTGTGTCTCTTGTCTACAATCTCTCTGTAGAATGTCCTCCACAGATCCTCCTGTATTTATCCCTTACTGCGAGATGGAATAGTTAGGATCTCCCCACGCCCAACTCCACTCATAAAGGTATAAGGAATTGCCTTATCCTGAGCCAAACCATGGGGTTCATCTAGCCAAGTATTGTTTCCCCTGACTGGCAGCAGTTCATAGTTTCATAGTTCATAGAGTTGGAAGGAGCCTACAAGGCTATCGAGTCCAACCCCCTGCTCAATGCAGGAAACTAGAGGAGGGGTCTCCCATCCAAGTAACAACCAGGCTTGACCCTGCTTAGCTTTCCATGCTCAGACAAGCTGAGCCAGCTACCCAAGATACTTTAACAGGAGATGCAATGGTCTGATCCATTGATAGGCAAGGCACGTGCCCCCTTCCCACTCATGTTCCCCTCCTTAGCACATCCTTTTCTGGAATGGCAGAAAGTCTGTTTCTGTCATACTTTCCCACTTTTGGAAATTGGCACAGCTACCTGCATTATGGATTTCATCCCGTTGCATTCATGTACACACCCTTGTACCTTGCCGTCATGCAGTCTCTTTCTGTGTCTGTGGCTACAGGCCCTGGTACTGGTGAACAATAAGATCTCCAAGATACATCCAAAGGCCTTCAGCCCCCTGCACAAGCTGCAGAAACTCTACATCTCCAAGAACAACCTGGTGGAGATCCCTCCTAACCTGCCCAGCTCCTTGGTTGAACTCCGCATCCATGATAACAAAATCAAGAAGGTCTCCAAGGATGTCTTCAATGGGCTGAACAACATGAATTGCATTGGTGAGGCACAGGCACTCTACTGGAGTGATACCCACTCTGTTATCCCTGTAGGCAAGCTCAGGATCATAGTTAGGATCGCAACAAGCCAGAGTTTGTTGTTGGCTTATGAATCCTGGCTTGTTTGGAAGCAGCAAACCAGGATCTCAGGTTTGGACATTGTCATGAAGGTGTGCGTTTCTGGTTTGTTTGCCTTACCTAAATGAGTGGCAAGAGCAAAGCATGAGTGAATTGGCTGTATGCACCAGCATGCAGCTCATTCACAGTAAGCCAGGATAAGCCAGGAATCCTGGCTTACTGTTATGTGCAAACACATTCACTGTCTCCCTTCACTAACTCATGCAATTCATCCAAAGGCCATTCATTTCAACAAGAAAGTTAACCCATGCATCTTCCCCATTGGGTCTTGAAAGTGCTTAACTTTTCCTAGATTGTGCCTATAGTTCATTGGGATTTTTGGGGACATGTTTACATCTTCCAAGGTTCTAGAATACCACTCAAGCATGTGTGTGTGTGTGTGTGTGTGTGTGTGTGTGTGTGTTTCAGTTGGGTCATAGGGAATGTCATATCATAACCAGAAATGCCCATTATCTTTTCTGTAGATAATTTAAAATATGTCTCATTGCTGCAGTTTGGGATTAAAGTTGGGTCTGGATTTGATAAGGCTGAATACTATTGTTCTCTGTGACACAATTTCTCTCTTTGCAGAGATGGGTGGGAACCCCCTGGAGAACAGTGGATTTGAACCTGGTGCCTTTGATGGCCTAAAGTTGAACTATCTGAGGATCTCAGAAGCCAAGCTCACCGGTGTACCCAAAGGTAATGTATATGACTTCACCATCACTACCTGTCATAGCAACTCCTGGCTTTTCTCGGTGATTGATGCCATCTTCCTGTACCCATTAGCTCTATGAGAATATAGCATACACTCCTGGCTTTTTATGGTTTGATTTGGGATTACCATCTGTTGTTGTGTGAGAGAGAGTGCTTGAGAAGCCAGTGTGGCGTAGTGGTGAGAGTGTTGGACTGGGACTCGGGAGATCCGGGTTCTAGTCCCCGCTTGGCCATGAAACTCACTGGGTGACTTTGGGCCAGTCACTCACTCTCAGCCTAACCTACCTCACAGGGTTGTTGTGAGGATAAAATGGAGAGAAGGAGGAGGAAGGATGTAAGCTGCCTTGGGTTCCTTGCAGGAAAAAAGGCAGGGTATAAATATAAATAAATAAATAAATAAATATTGTTCGCCCTGGTTGCACAAGAGTTTGCAATAAAGATGGGAAGGAAGAAGCTGATTCTAAAGTAATGCAAACATGGAAGACTGGTCAGCATGGGAAAGGAAGCTATGACCAGAGCAGGCCTGGGTGTAGTCAGCATCATGGCCTTTGGTCCCCCAGCACTTCCTGGTGCAATAGGATTCACCAGTGCAGGAGCTGCGGCAGCATCTCTTTCTGCCAATCAGGGTTGGGCAGACTTCAGGCTTGCAGGATCTACTGTGTTTTTTGCTAGAATCCTGGAATCCACCAACTGGAGCCATGTGAAAAATACTGGCTCAGGAGGGTGGGCATACACTAAGGATTGTGGAAGAGAGTGCCTCAGAACATATGCTCCTCCCAAGCGTTCTTTTTCAGCAACCTAATTGGGGGTGGCGGGGGGGGGGGGAGAGAGAAGCTTTTTTTGTTCTTGCTATTGTTAGACAACTGGGAGTCAGAAACCCTTACTGATCTATTGCAAATCACCCAGCAATCTACCAGTAGATCCCAATCTACCTTCTGCCCACCCCTGGCTGAGATTATGTTAGCCTTGGCCATTGCCAGCGTTGGAGGGATCCCAGCAAGTGCCGTGCGGTGACACTCCAGTCTGACAGTACGGCAGGACTTTCACTGGCTACCAAATTTGTTGAGACAGCTGTGGCAGCCAGTGGCAGGGGGAGCAGCCATTTGTGCCTCCAAGAAGCAAGTCACCCCTCTCCCCCCAATATGCAAGGTCTGCTCAAGATTCCAGTTTAGGTGGCGCTATTAGCCACCACCAGGAGCAGGGCCTTTTCTATATAACCCCAAAATTGATGGAACTCCCTTCCTGCAGAAATCCATACAGTCTCCTCCCGGCTTTCTGCAGACAAGTAAAAACTGTGTTTCAGCTGGCCTTTGGGAATTAACCACTGCTGTGCCCTGTGTTGTTTCGACTGCTGCACTGTTTTTCTGTGTGTGTACAGTGTTACTTCGACTCTTACTTTGATTGTTGTCGTAAGCCACTATGGACTTATGGCGAAAAACAATTTAGAGATAATCTTCTTGCACCTCTTCCCTCAACCAGATCTGCCTGAAACACTAAATGAGCTGCATCTGGACCACAACAAGATCCAGGCAATTGAATTAGAGGATCTGATCCACTACTCCAAAGTCTACAGGTAGTGTGAATTGTCAAATAACTCTGTTGCCAGGATCTGTGCAGATGAGTCAGGGCTGGTGTCAAGGGTGTAGGCATGGTTGAACACCTGCTGAGGGCCCACACACCCTAGCGGGGGCCCACTGACCAGAGCCCCCCGGACTCCCTCCTCCTTTTCATCATTGCAACCTGCTTGTTCTCCTGCCTCTCGCTCTGGCCCAGGCCACAGCGGTGGTGGTGAAGAGAAGGAGGAGCAGGAGATGCCAGCTGCCTCCTTGTTCACCATCTCTGGCCTGGCAAGCAAGCAAGCGGTAGCAATGATGACAAGAAAAGAGGATGAGGAGCAAGAGCAGCTGGTGACGATGGCAGTGAGGAAGTACAGAACAGTTTGTTTGTGTGTGTGCGTGCGTGTGGGGGGGGAGCGGGGGGGGGGCGGAAGAAAGACCACTGTTTAGTATCTAAATGCAAAAGGGAAAAAAAATGTATTAAGAGCACACTATTCCAAATCTTTGGAATGCCCGTAGCCCAGTGTTCTCCAACCTTGGGTCCCCAGGAGTTGTAGGCCAAAAACATCTGGGGACCCAAGGTTGGAGAACACTGCCGTCATCCCCCTGAGCGCCGACATTTGCTTTTTTACCTTCACTAGGGGGTGCTATTCGCTCATTTAATGTGCACAACAAGGGACGTTTCATTTGCCAAATGTTAAGAGGGGCCCCTTCAAAGAAACCCAAAGGCACAGAGGCCTGCATTGCATAGTTTTTTTAAAAAAAAATATGGGGATGAACCTTGGATGTGGGTCTGGGTTCGTTTCCTTTCATTTGGAAGATGCTGAATATTCTTTTGTTAGACGTCCCCAGCTCTTTCACAGATTTACCATCCTCATGATTTCTTGATTGGGAATCCATGAGGACCCTTAAACCACACACCCGCCAACATTTTGCGGATGAAGAACAGAGACACACTTGTGTATCACACACCCCTTATTCCCGCCTTGTAAAGAAGCCTACAAAAGTCAGTGGCCTGCAAAAACTTTTACTAGCCTGCTAAGAGACTAGTAGCCTGTGATTCCATGCTGGCTGCAGAGGAAGGAAATTCCCCCTCCTCTGTGGCTGGCATGGAAATACAGGCTGCTACCTCTTAGCAGGATAGTAAAAATATTGCCTTCTACCAAGCAGCCTGGCTGAAGAAAGACTGAGCGATCCATTTCCCCCCTCTGCCAGCCTGTTGCATTTCTGTGCAGGTTGTAGAGGAAAAGGCTTTCCTTCCTCCTTAGCTGGCATGGAATCCAAGCAGGCTAGCGGAGGAACAATGGAGCAATCGGTTCCTCCTCTGCCAGCCTGCTTACTTTCCTGCATGGCATTCCTAGATAAGCATCTTTTTCTTAATACAAAGTTTAATTTTACAACGCATTTGGTTTTGGGATGGCTGCAACTCCAGACACAATCAGCAACATTTACTTATTTGTGTAGGGCAGCAGCCTTCCCTAATTCCTGGTGTGTGCCCTCCAGATGTTTTGGACTACAACTCCCACCATCCCCGACCAGAGGCCATGTTGGCTGGAGCAGATGAACGTTGTGGTTCAAAATAATATCTGGAGGGCACGAAGCTGGGAAGGCTCATGTAGGGGGTTATGTGGGAGAGGATAGAACATGGAACAGCATTTTGTGTTTAGGTGTGTATATCGGTCTTTAACTGATGGGTAGGAAGCAAGACTAACATCAACAGCCCTGTGGGAAAGGAGGAGGAGGCTGCTCCGGCTGGACTGCCTCCCCCATCCCCAGGGCTAACTGACATCAACAGCCTGGGAGAGGAGAGGGGAAGCGGCCACAGAGAAGCCAGTGTTTTTTGTGAATTGTTGTGAACCACCCAGAGAGCTTTGGCTATTGGGCAGTATGATAGATAGATAGATAGATAGATAGATAGATAGATAGATAAGATTGGGTAGCTGCAGCCCCCCCATCCAGTCCTCCCCCAACCAGGGGTGGAATTCTGGCTCAAGAAGAAGGTAGGTCCCCATAGATTATATGAGGCTACTACTGTTAATCTTCATCAGTCCAGACTACTACAATGTGTCACAAAAAACAAAATAAGAACTAGAAATATGCGCAAAGCTAATAAATTAAGCACATGGTCTTATGCACAGACTACACATCAAGTCGCAATATGCATACATGCAGCATGTTATGAAGGAATTAAGATTGTGTATAATGGATAACTTTTTCTAGGCTGTCATTAGAAAACAGGCCAGAAAAATCTACCCATTTTACAGATGTAGTAATAGTACACTAGCAGAGGGGCAGGCAGAAGGTTGGAATCTACTGGTAGATCTCTGGGGGATTTGCAGTAGATTGACAAGGGTTTCTGACTCCCAATAGTATAACAGTAACAAGTAAAATTGAAAGTTAAAATAACACTCTGCTTTAGTTGGCCTTGTGCTCATCGCTTATCCCTTAGTCTACTGTCTACATATTCCTTATCTGCAAAATGGGAATATTAATTTATTGTCTTTGACCAGGTCTTTGTTCAGCTCTACTGGCCTCTTTGAGAGCTTTGTGTTAGACTACCTGATCTATAGTAACTTAGATGTAGCTTTGTATGTGTATATACAGTATATGGATCATGCAGTGCAGTGGGTCATTGACTCCACTGCCCCCCGATTTTGTACCTAGCTCTGATTAGTGGATTTTGGGATTTTAGTAAAAACAAAGATCCCACAAGCCTGAAACCCTGCACTCATAAAATTTAATGTTCTAAATACTTCTATTGTTTCCTGTTAATCTAACGAAACGTTAAACTGAGAACCTAACACGAGTAAAAACTTAAATTCTGAGACCCTAGCAATAATAATAAAGGCTAGTTAGACTGGACTCACTTTTTAAAATACTAGGTAGGTGGGGTCCACCTCCCCCCCCTTCCACTCCTGTCCCCAACTCAGCTTCTAGAAAGCTAACATTTCCCTAAAGGATAGAATAGCAACAAAACAGAGACAGTGCTTTATCAGGGAAAAATACAAGAAAACGGGACAGTTGGAGCCTTTGTCAAACAGGTTTGAAACTGGTTTAAATTGGTAGCATAGACATGCCCTCAATAAACTGCATCCATCAACTCTTAAATGGTCTTGCCCTTTCAGTTTCAGCCCCTAGAGGGAGAAAGAGCCATACTTGTTAGCTGGCAGTAACTTTTCAATTTAAGGTTATGCTAATTCCTTCCTTCCTTGCAGCATTTGATTTGAAAACTCAGCAAGAGGGAATCTGCTCCCCCTCCCCCTCCCCCTCCAATAGCCTAATCCTTTAGTTGATCATTAACATTTAAAAAAAAAATAAAAAATTTTTAAAAACACCCAGTTCCTTGCAAAATGGAATTACTACTCCAACTGTGACTCCCACCTATTGGCTCCAGTTCTGAATCCCTGGGCCAAACAAGACATGATGCAGGAGAAGATTCATGAACAGGACCTTCCAGGGTTTAAAAAAAATGTTAACAGCAGCTGAGGGTTTGGATTGGGACTGCAGTGCTGAGGAAAGGGGGGGGGGGTTTAACCCTTTCCTCTCCCCTCACCCTAGTTTTCCCAATTAAATTACCACCCAAAGTTGCTCTTTGTCCTGCAAGGAAAAAAAAAACAAATGAGGACCCACATGAGACCTGTATGTTTTGCCCCATGGGGCAACAGCAGCTTCAGGGGAGGGTGAATTGGCCCAGAGAAAAGATCAACCTTCCCCCTCCAGCACTCCAATCCCTATCCAGCCTTTCTCAACCCAGCACCCTCCAGATGTGTTGGACTACAACTCCCATTATCCCCAGCCACGATGATGGGCATTGTAGTCCAACACATCTGGAGGCTGGTGGGTCGGGGATGGCTGTCCTATTTGAAACAACACTCATAGATTCATAGATCATAGAGTTGGAAGGGGCCTACCAGGCCATCGAGTCCAACCTCCTGCTCAATGCAGGAAACTTGAGGAGGGGTCTTCCCATCCAAGTAACAACCAGGCCTGACCCTGCTTAGCTTTCCACGCTCAGACAAGCTGAGCCAGCGTGAGCCACCTCCCAGCTCGCTGTTAAAACCGCACACACACACACCTAGCTGTGTCTGTGCATTTGTTAAAAGCACAGGAAATTCTGTCCATGTACGTATCTCCTCCCACCTCATACCTAGTTTGCCCTCAGCCTTCGGAACCGAACATTTTGCTCCCATTGAAGGGCTTAAACACTGTTGCCAAGTCACACCCAGGAAGCTTGGGATCCTGCCCTTGTTTGAAAACTGGCCCCTCGCTCGATCACAAACTGCCTGTAGGTGTAAAGGCAAACACGGCCAGGGGCAAAGCTTCCAGTTTCCCCACATGCATTCTGAGGTGGCACAGATACAGGGAGGGCTGTATCACCTGCCCTCCCTCTAAAGCAGTATTCTCCAAGCTTGGGTCCCCAGATGTTTTTGGCCTACAACTCCCAGCATGCCCCAGCCAGCGTAGCTCTGGCTGGGGCATGCTGGGAGTTGTAGGCCAAAAACATCTGGGGACCCAAGGTTGGAGAACACTGCTCTACTATTTTATAGTTGGGTGGAAACGAGAAGTGAAGTAAGGATGAAGGCTTGGTAGTTGCAATTGCTTGACATGATGCAGAAAAGATAAGGAGAGCCTTTTAGGCCTCCATTTTAAGATTAGCAATCCATTTCACCTCTTTCCCACTGCACCACCCACCTCTGCAATTTGAGGCTTCCAGTGGTTAAGGAAAGAAGGTGGGTGGAAGCATCAGAAAAAACAGAGAAAAGTCAGGATGACGGCCTTAGCCTCCTGTCAGGGCCAAGTGCTACCATATTCGACATCCAGATCTGGGGTGGGGCTTTCCAACCTCGTGTTGCTACTGACCAGAGGCAGAAGATTCTGTTTGGTTGTTTAAGCACGGAAAGCAGGCCGGGCTCTTGGAATTTTTACAAGGCCTGGCCAGCCTAGAGCCTTCATGCCGTCTGCCAATCACAGAGATCAGTGTTACACACCCATATTCTCTTTTGTTTCTCAGGAGGACTTTGAGGCCTAAACACAGAAGAGCCCTCCTGAATCAGACCAAAGGCCTATTTAGTCCAGCAATCTGTTCACATACTACCCAACCAGCTGCCTGTGGGAAGCCCACGAATAGGACATGAGTGCAATAGCACACTCCCACGTGTGTTCCCCAGCAACTGGTACTGTATACAGTCTGAGACTAGTATAGCTAATGGCCATTGATAGCCCAGGCAATGACTCAGCTAAATTCTAGCCTCTGAGCCTCAGGTAGATTCATAGATTATAGAGTTGGAAGGGGCCTACAAGGCCATCGAGTCCAACCCCCTGCTCAAGTGCAGGAAACTAGAGGGGTCTCCCATCCAAGTAATAACCAGGCCTGGCCGCCTGACCCTGCTTAGCTTTCCATGCTCAGACAAGCTGAGCCAGCATGAGCCACAGGCCATACCAAAAGGTACACAAGGTTTTTGGTTGAAGCTAGTGCTGGAAACTGCAATTCTTCAGACATCTAGCCTCCATGTTACTTTTTACCCTCCTGATCTGTGTTCCAAGAATGATTTTGGCCTTCCACTTTTGCATTGTAGAGCTTACAGGCTGGCAGCACACTTAGTTCCCATTTTCTTCTTCTCTCCCTCCCTCCCCACAGGCTGGGTCTGGGACACAACAATATCCGGATGATTGAGAATGGCAGTCTGGCTTTCCTGCCCCTCCTACGCGAGCTGCATCTGGATAACAATAAGCTGTCCCGGGTCCCTCCAGGACTGCCTAACCTCAAGTTTCTGCAGGTACCTGGGTTTTTTTGGGGTGTGTGTGTAAAAAATAAATAAATAAATAGTGACAGGGCTGAACAAATGTCCCAGTGACTGTTTTGCACCAGCCAGTCATTGTGGCTTTGTCTTTGACACAGCTGGATCCTGGGCCAATAGAGTGCATCCCAGTCGGATAACTCCTGTGGCAGCACAAGGGACTCTGGGGTGGGTTGGGTTCTGTGTTTCCATGTCTTGCCCTCCTCCATCCCTGTCTGATTGTGCCTCTGCTCCTCTCATCCCTGTCCGTCATTCCCTTCCTAGGCCAAATTGCCCAAGTCCCTCCCCCACCCCGCAAGCTGCCTGGAACTGGCCTGTTTTACTGCAAGCCAAAGGCCACAATTCTGCAATGCGTCAAACTGAATTCTGCAATTTCACCATGACTCATAAAGAGAATACACATAGCCATAGGCAATAATCCATGCTGTAATTCCATGAAGACACTGTGCAAATGTAATAATCATGCTAATAATATTTTTATTATTCTAAAATGTATACCCTGCTCCATAGCCAAAAAAGACTCCAATTAGCGGCATACAAAAACCATTTAAAAGGTTCCACATGGTAAAATCAGATTAAGGCTGCAGATCATTCACCTGCTTAACTGGGAGTAAATCTCACTGAACTCCATAAGGCTTACTTCTAAGCAGACATCTATAGGACTGTGTTGTAAAACCACTATATAAATGTATTGGGTACAGAATCTCATGCTCTTGAAACTCTCAGCTTTCCTTAACTGGCAAAACAGCAACAATAATCCACCAAGTTTCCAGCTCTTGGTTTTCTTTTGCTAAAATAGGCTGCTTGGGCAATATGTGGGCAACGCCTGATGAAATCTCAGAACCTTATTCAAAAACAAATCAGCTAACACAGGACGAGGAGAATTGTCCATTAAAGATAGTAGGGTGGAATTCTCCCTTCCCTCTGCTTTGCTGGCGTTCTGGTCAGTTTCAACATCATTTTGGCTCTCTAAGAATGTAACTGGCTTTCAAGATACAGTCATGCCTTGGATTGAGAGCATAATTCGTTCCGGAAACGAGTTTGTAATCCAAAACACTCTTATATCAAAATGAAATCCCCCCAAAAAAATTTGTACAGAGATTTTTAATTTAAGCCGTACTACAGTACTTGTATTGCAAGACGTCGCTTGTATATCAAGTAAAAAAAAAAAGTAAATAAATATTTAAAAATTTGCTTGTCTTGCAAAACGCTCTCAAACCAAGTTACTTGCAATCCAAAGTATTACTGCAAATTGTCTAAAAGCTCAATTTTGGATCACTAACCAAGTACTTTGGTACATAGCTTAGTTCTTTTGCAAACTAATTTGCAAAGTGCTTTTTGCTCCAGGCTGGTCTTACCATGAACTGATGTGAAGTAGTCATTTCAGTCAGAATTTCCACAGTGGGCACCTTTTTCCAGCCCAGCCAGTGAAAATTATGGGAAGGTTGGGTGTCATTTTGATCTTTCATCTCGTATGCAAAAATGTGTAAGGCCACCGCCAACTTTGATTTAACCTAGCAAGTGCACTGTGTGTGTGTGGTGTGTGTGTGGTGGTGGTGGGGGTTTCCACCAGGGTGTCTCAAATTCTTCAATAAGAAAAATTGACCTGTAAACCAAGTAAATCTGCACGATTTCTCTTTTGCCTAACTTCTTCTGCAGTTCTTACCATATTGCAAAATTTATTCCTTATCTGCCATGGGGAAAGGCAAGGATCTATACAGGGCGCTGCAGCCCCTCTGATCCCCAGAAACCTTATTCAGCAACTCCTCTGGCTTCTGCGATTTCATCAGACATTTCTCATACACTTTTAACAATAAGGGCTTTTTAAAAACACCCCAAAGCTTAGGCTCTCAGGAAGCTGAATATTGGGGCCAATACCGAGTTTTCCGCACTCCTACACAACTCCAGCTTATACACAGACCTGAGCTTACCTTAAGAACCCTCGCAAGGCTTGAATTATTTCATAGGAGGGATCTTTTCAAGGCCCCCCGCTGCTTTGTGAGCTGATGAAAGCAAACTCAGCCGTATTCCATCTCTAACCAAGTCTGACTTCTTCCCCCACAGGTCGTGTACCTTCACTCCAACAACATTACTCATGTCGGCGTTAATGACTTCTGTCCTGTTGGCTTTGGGGTGAAGCGTGCCTCATACCATGGCATCAGCCTCTTTGCCAACCCTGTGCCCTACTGGGAGGTCCAACCAGCTACCTTCCGCTGCGCCACTGACCGCCTGGCTATCCAGTTCGGCAACTACAAAAAATAAAAATAAAAAATAGAGGAGGGTGATGGGGAGGGAGGGGGGAACAAAGGAAAGCCAATGGGGAAACTGGAGGGGGAGGGCGGGAGGTGAGTAAGGGTATGGGAAGCAAGGACCATTCTGGGGAGGGAGTCAGCGGGGAGGAACATTCAGGGGTTGTTAAAGAGAGCAGGCAGAATGCCAGCCAATGCCCAGGAAAGAAAGGGAAGCAAAAGAAGTACTCTGAGCAAAAGCATGGAAGGAAATAGGCACAGATCTTACCATTTTGACCAGCTTTATACCAGCCTACAGTTGCCCTGCAGTTGAAATTGTGATAGGCAAACAAACGCTGACTTTGTTCTTCCTACGGATAGGGTAGTAACTGCTGCCCTGTGTGGGGCAGGGTATGAAGGCTGTAGCAGATATTGGGCCACACTTTCTGTTTGCATGAGGGGCCCCTCAGCTAAGAATCATCTCCGTCATTTTGGCTCTCTCTTGAAGCAAGGAGGGCCCAGCCAGGTTAGTGACAGCAGGCACCACCTTCCATCTGGCCAAGCCCTGCATCAAGAGAGGGTGTGCCCCAGAGTCTCCTGTGGTGGCACAGGGAGGACTCAGAGGTGTGGTCTCAGTTAACAGTCCCCATTCCGCTCTACCCATCCTCAGCTGCATCTTCACTTACTCTGAGAGTTGAGGGACTCTCCAAGGCCAGGTTCCTTAGCCAGCCAGCCAGCCAGCCAGCCAGCCAGCCCCCCCCCCCCCAAATGCTGGAGCTGGCTCTGTTTAATTGTATTCACGACCCAACCCCTATAGGTTTATCAGGTTCCCTGAGGCTCAGACCCTAAGACTCAGACCCTAAGACCTGGTATTAGTGGGTGGTGCCCATGTGGTAGATCAGGTGTGGAGCCTAGGAATGCCTGTTGGGGGCAAAAGATGGTACCTGGCGGGTCAGTGGAAGAGCTTGGCTGTGCCTGCTGCTTCAGGGGTGGAGCCTGAAGCACATCAGGAGAAGGAGCAAGGAGCAGAAGTTTTGAAACCGTGTGTGTGTGGGGGGGGAGGAATCCCCCACCCCTTCTCTCCCTTCCCCTGGAGATCCAGAGAAGGAAGTTTAAACCGTGAAAGTTCAGGTTAGCTCTGAGACATTGCAACTCCAACCTTGGTCAAGGGCACATATCTCAATTATCATTGTAGAAAATTATTTGTGCCCCAACCAAGGACTGGGGGAGGAAGGAAATGAATGTAGGATGTGTTGTTGGACTGCAATTGCCATCATAGCCAGTGGCAAGGAATGATGGGAGTTGCAGTCTGACAACATTTGGAGGGCCACATGTTTCCCACCCCTGATTAGGAGATCTGACACCCCTGGGGAAAGAGGGACCACTGCCACAAACCCTAGCTAAAACAATTTGTGTGTGTGTGTGTGTGTGTGTGTATGTATGTATATATATATATATATATATATATATATATGAATGAATGTTCTTAGAAGAATGAGGTCAGACTTTAAGATAGATATATATATATATATATATATACATACATATATATATATATATATATACATATACTACAGGGGTAGGCCCCACCAATGAAGGATCCTATGTCACAGCTAACTTTTTGCACGGCTTCTTAGATCTGTTTGACCCAGCAAAAATTATGCCTGTGTACAAAGAAGGCCAGTTTACGCTTGATTGGGGCTGCAGGTGAATAATTTGGGAGACGGGAACTCACATTTTTCTTCACTTCCTTACCACTCCCCTTTTGTAGTCCAGAAATGCATGGTAGAATCCTCTCTTTCTTTAAAGTAACCCTATTTTGGTTCTACTTGCTTCCCATATGTACTACAGTGCCTATGCTATGCACAGCCACTTAGCAGCCAAGCCAGCCATCTACACAGCACCTGGCAATCTGTGGCTTCATCTCTAGTGCATTAATATTAACTGAGCAGCACCGCGGTGCCTTAAATTGCATTATGTTGTTATTTCTTAAACTGTCAGCAGGTGGTGCTATAACATTACTTAACCATTCAGTTCAAGACCTGGTCAAAAGGGGAGTCCAGAAAAATGGTGGGAGGCAGGGACAGTTGCCCAGATATACGGTAAACTGATGACTGATCCAGCCCCTTGTGTTCATATATCTAACAGAATTGTTTGCATCTCATGGTGACCTGTTTGGGGCAATAAAAACAGTTTCAATGGATAATGGTACCTATTTTCTGCAGAATCTTGTGGCTGAAACCTTTAATTGTGAATCTGACTTTTAAGCCTTTGGCTCTCTATATGGATGTAGAGAACATCGTCGTAAGTCTGTCTTTGCTCTCTCTCTTTCTCTTTCAAATCTCTCTTTGGGTTAAAAACATTTTCTCTTAAACCATGTGCAATATTAACTTCTGTAAAGGTGTCCAATAAAGTTAGTGATAATTGCCTTTTAGCTGCTGTGGATCATTTTATGTGGGTGGGCCACACATAACTGATTAAGATGTTCATTGCGTGTACACTGTACAACATATTTTTGGCATATCTCAAGTAGCTGCAAGCATCCATTCTCCTGCATGTACACATAGCAGGGAGTTCCAGCTAACCAGGGCTTCCTGGTGTTCGTACAAATATGTGGTAAAAAAAAACCCACACGTTTCTGTTTCACACATGACCGGACTACAGTACTTGTATTGCAAGACGTCGCTTGTATATCAAGTAAAAAAAAATTAAATATTTAAAAATTTGCTTGTCTTGCAAAACGCTCTCAAACCAAGTTACTTGCAATCCAAGGTATTACTGTAATTACATACATCTAGAGGATTTCATAGATCATAGAGTTGGAAGGAGCCTACAAGGCTATCGAGTCCAACCCCCTGCTCAATGCAAGAAACTAGAGGAGGGGTCTCCCATCCAAGTAATAACCAGGCCTGACCCTGCTTAGCTTTCCACGCTCAGTCAAGCTGAGCCAGCATAAGCCACATGCATATGGTTATGAAGAATGGGGGGGAGGAGAAAGAATGGGAGATGTAATGATGTGGTATGTGTTGTATGGGGGGACTCATTTGGATGTAACACAGGCAGTTTTACATGACCGTGTACATCTCATGTACAATTTACATATTATACGCTCTTAATCCCTAGCATATGAAGCAGCTCTCAGGTCATTTAACCACTAAGGGGAAACACACCTCTTTTAGATAAACAGTCACCAGCACGATTGCTAATGGGAAGACGCTTGAGAACAAGGTTACCTATAGCAAAATCAATATTGAAACCAGGAAGTGTCTCAAGTAATAGTGTGCAAGAAGAGGAGTTAAGAAAGAGACAGGAAAGACAGAAACATTATTATGATCGAGGGGCTAAGCTTTTGCCACCATTGACAGTGGGAGAAAGAGTTACTAGTCAAAAAGAGGGAATGTGGCAACCTGCACAAGTAATTGAGCATCATCAAACTCCTAGGTCATATGTGGTGGAAACTCAAGTTGCAAATGTGGTGGAAACTCAGGATGCAAAGAGAAATAGAAAGGATTTGCACAGGACTGAAAAGATGCCTGAGGAAAGTCATGATAACAAGGTTGAGAAGATTATAAAGATTTTGATCCTGGTGTGAGCCACAGAGCTGAACCTTTTTGCGCAGAAATAAAACTTTGAAAAACTCACTCCTGGGTGTGTTGCTTCTCTCTCCTCGAGTATTGGGTTCTCTGGGGAGAGGACTCTGAGCATATTTGTGCAACAAGACAAGTATGAATAGACATCTTAAAGCTGTAAAGATGACTCTGAAGAACAGAAAACCTGTCTGTAATGTTGTTTGTATTCTTTTAAACGTGAGAGAGAACACTCCAACACTCAGGATTCCAAAAGCTCTTTTTACTGCATGAGTCTCAACACCAGCAAACCAACAGGCTTGCTACAAAGTACAGTGAGTCATCAAAACTGCCTGTGTTACATCCAAATGAGTCCCCCCATACAACACATACCACATCATTACATCTCCCATTCTTTCTCCTCCCCCCCATTCTTCATAACCATATGCATCCTCTAGATGTATGTAATTACAGTAATACCTTGGATTGCAAGTAACTTGGTTTGAGAGCATTTTGCAAGACAAGCAAATTTTTAAATATTTAATTTTTTTTTTACTTGATATACAAGCGACGTCTTGCAATACAAGTACTGTAGTCCGGCTTAAATTAAAAATCTCTGTACAAATTTTTTTTTGGGGGAATTTCGTTTTGATATAAGAGTGTTTTGGATTACAAGCATGTTTCCGGAACGAATTATGCTCTCAATCCAAGGCATGACTGTATATATATATATATATATATACCGGTATATATATATTCCCCCACATTAGCATATGCTAATTTTATTCAAATATGCCTTCCTTTTTGGTGATGCATATGTGGCCACCCTAACTTGACCCTTTGGCTTCTTGGTGCTCTCCCTGAGATTGTGCTCCTTTCCTCTTGGAGGAACTGAAAAAGAGACATAATCCCCGAAGCTTCAGGCCAAAAACTGAGATCTGACAACCCCAGGGACAGCAAAGAAGCTGCAGGCCGTTCCTTCGTTTACAGAGCCTTCGCTCTTCTGAAATATGTCCATATTATGACTAGTCTCCTCGGTTATGAGGGCCTTCGTGACTATTCCAGCCAGCAGTGTATCTGACTATTCCAGCAGTGTATCGCAGCTTAAAGGCACTTGGGGACAAGGGGGTGGGGGGGATTCTGATGCTTCCTTTTGACCGAGGCTCACTGGCATCAGACCTCGGAGATGTTTCATGAAGCACCATTGAACCCCCTCAAATAAAAATCTGATGCATTTCTTAGGATGGCTTACTTCCTCCTGCCTCTGCACATGTGCAAAGTGCTCTTTCTTAAAGCCACCCCAGATCATTAGCCAGTCTTAACTGTGGGGGAAAGTGTCTTTTGACTTGAGCCCAAAGAGATCCCCAGTAATCCCCGCTGGGCCACATGCACTGGGTTTCCTCTTGATCCAACACACCTTTTACAAGAAGATGTGTCTATAACTTACAGGGGTGGGCAACTTGTGGCCCTCCAGATGTTGTTGGATTGCAGCTCCCATCATCCCTCGCCATTGGCTATGCTGGCTGGGGCTGATGGGAGTTGCAGTCCAACAGCACCTGGAGGGCCACAAGTTGCCCACCCCTGATTAAAACATGCAGATGATGCCTTTCAGGGGCATTTTTCAGGCATAAGCCAGTGAAAGGATTTGAGCCAAGGCCTTTCCAGGACCAGGGGAGGGTGCATTATCTGCCAAAGCGAGAAGCACCCTTGGGAGCAGTCCATTCTTGGACAGAGAGAGAGAGAGGAGACCTTTTTCCTGGGCACTGGCTGGCTCTCACAGCATCGCCCAGAGAGACAGCAGCAGTGTTCTGCGGAGTAAGTGGTGGGGTTGGTGGTGTGATGTGGGCCTGGCGGCAGTACACGGGTGGGAGGAATCTTGCATCTGGGTCCAGGAGGCCAGGTGGGAGGATGGGAGGGGAATGCAGAACGACAGGGTGGAGGATACAGAAGAGGGTCCCTCCTGGCTTCAGCCTAGCTCAGTGATGGCAAACCTTTTTGAGCCCGAGTGCCCAAACTGCAACACAAAACCAACTTATTTATTTCAAAGTGCCAACACTGCAATTAAACCTGAATACTGGGGTTTTAATTTAGTAAAAACAATTCATACAGTTGTCTGAACTAATTAACATCTTTTGTCTTAAAAGAAAAACACAATAACAGGGCTTTCAATGATACAAACAGTTTTTTATTGAAAAAAACATCAACTCAATTTTTTTAAAATAGTACTACATTGTACACATAGCCTGAAGGTAATTTAGATACGTTTGGGGGAAAGAGGGGGGGGATTGTGAAGAAGCCAGGGAGAATGTGAGGAAAGGAGACGGGCGGGCGGCGGCGGGTCCAGCACGGCTGGCACGGCCGGCGCGGAGGCAGCAGGTAGGCCCGTCGGCCCTGCCCGCCACATCACGGCCTGAGCCCTGGCGCGCAGCATGACGCTGCCTCATGCCGCCGCTGGTGACCTATGGCTGGTGGTGACCTATGGCTCGCGTGTCAGCAGAGTGGTCCACACGTGCCACCTGTGGCACGCGTGCCATAGGTTCGCCATCACTGGCCTAGCTTGTGAGTTCTGCACAGGAGAGCGAGAGGAGGCAAGCCAGCTGCTCAGCTAGTGATCACTGCTGCAGCATTTGGGTTTTCAAAGAATGGATATCGCTACACATGCTCTGTCTCCCCACTTCCATGAGCAGCAAGATATTCTGGGGTAGCATTACAGTTTGGATAAGATGGGGCGAGAACTGGAGACTTACAATTCCTTTTTGTCCTATTTGCTTTGCTTGACATATGCAGATTTCCTAAAACAGACAGCAGAGCCCCAGAGAGCAACGGTGTGCGCCCTCAGCTGCAGCAAACTTCAGCTAGAAACTCTCTGTTCCCTGTCTCTGGCCAACGCCAAGATCGGCTGCTTGACCAACACACTCCCTTCCAGCAGAGCACTGGTCCTCGACCCCCACCTCTGCATGTGAATTACGCACACAGGTGTTAAGAAACATTACGGTTCTTTTGGCAAGACCCTGTTCACCACTCATTAACAATGATCAAACTCACACAAGGATATTTTGCAAAGGATGGAAGGCAAAGATAAACAGGTAGGCCTGGTTCACATGTAACGACTGTTGGATAAATATTTATTTATTTATTATTTACATTTATTAATCGCCCATCTGGCCGGCAACTGGTATATATATATGAACAGAGTTATCTGGAAGCACATACACAGCAGCTATCCCCATGCTGGGCTGGTTAAAACCCCAAAAGGCAATAAAACAGTCTCACTTGTCTTTGGTTAGATCAGAAAAGAAAGTTTACCCACAAATTGGAGCATACGTACTGTATGTAGGTACATCTTAGTTGCAAAAGGCTCTGGAACTACCTCAAGCAGGCAAAGAGGGAGAGAAGCATGGCAGGAAATGGGAGGGACAAAAGGCAGGAAGAAACATAGTATACCATAGAGTTCCCCTTTTCAGCTATGTGTTTTTAACCCTTCCTTCCCTGGAAGTTTGCATTGCATGCGGAGTTATACTACATCCAAAATGACAATCCAGAGTATAGGTTGAGTATGGGTTGTTGTTGAATCGTGGGTTGTGTCGTTATGTGAAAACCTTGCACTGTGAAGTCCGGGTTGTTCGTGATTAAAGAACCCATTGTTAAACTGTGAAGAAAAGAGCCTTTGAGGGTTCCTGCACACACACACACACACACACGCACACACACGCACATGCCTCCTCATGTGTAAACCAAGTAAGGCCGGTTGGGGGTTGGGAGGAGGCGAAATGTGCATAAAGTATCGGGGGGGGGGCATGGCGCCTGAAAGTCCTGAAAAGCCAGAGACCCAGCTTTCAAATGCAAAAGTCATGAGACCCCCTCCCCTGCCTGGCCAGGTGAAGTTCATCCTGATTGGCTAAGAAGCAGCGGAGCTACAGAAAGGAGGAGGGGAGGGGGGAAAAGGTATATTTCCCAAAGTGTGGGTTTTGTTCTTTGTCTTTGTTCGTCGCGTGCCGGCTGTGGAGCAATGGCGGCAAGCCAAGCAGAGGCCCAAGCCTTCGGGTGGCCTCAGGATCCGACCCCAGGTAGCTCCTGGTGAAATTAGCTGAATGAGGGCTTTGGCAAGGCAAGCCTTGTGGAGGGCTACCCATCTCGGACCTTCGGGTAGGTGTGTAGTCTTCCCGGGCGGCAAGGCTGTGCTGGATCCAACCCTGGAAGAGAACTGACCCCCAGGTAACTAGCTGTGTGCCTGGGAGATATAAGGAATCAGGTTTTGTTATTTTGTAGCTCTATTACTTTGTACCAAAGTGTCTCTCTCAAATTTCGTGTGCTTCCCTCATTTCCCTATTTTTGTTGTAATATGCTACCTGAATAAACCTTCTTTTGGTTTTTTACCCCACATGGTGTTTGTGGATTGCTCTGTGGTTCCAGCAACTAAATCCAGGTTACAGACAGAGATGTACAGAGATTCAAGTAGGATTGCAGACAGCTGAGGCTGGCAGTCTGGAACCTTGAGATCTCTGGGGGTCTTGGGTCCTTTGGGGTAGGAAAGGGTGGGGTTGTGGTGGGTCAGCCAGCCCCCCCCCTTCCTCCACATGGTGGCAAGCGCTGGGATTCGAAACTGGACCACAGAGTGGGTGCACGTGGGCAAATAGGGAAGCTTGGAGAGACTTTGGTACATTGGTAGAGGTTTTGAAGTGTGAGATTGAGCCTCAGGGAAAACGTTCAGATTGCTGGAAGGGGCTACCCCAGTCTGTGGAAGCCTAGCTGCCAGCGGGGAGTGTTGAAGGCAAGAAATCTCAACTGTAGAGTGAGTAAGCGGAGGCGGATCCTACCATCCCCATCGAGTGCAAGAAGTCTGTGGCTGGGGGAAGGCGGCTGTGTGATCCAAGAGAACCAGAGCTGGGGGAGCCCTGGCAAGGCAAGAAATAGGCTGCGTGTGCGTGTCCCAGAGGCTGGGAGCAGCAGTTGCCAGTGAGTAAGCAGAGGAGGATCCTACCCATCGAGTGCAAGAAGCGGGTGAGCAGATGGCGGCTGTGTGATCCCAATTAGAACTGGGGCTGGAAGAGCCCGGGGCAAACCAGAAGGCGTGTGTTTCAGGAGGAGGAGAGAAGACCAGAAAACCTCTCTTAAGAGACTGGTGAGCAAAACGTTGAATTTTGGGATAGCGTTTGGTGAGTGATTTTTGTTGTGCTATGTGCCCCAGAGGAGTCGTCCAGACTTTGGGGAGGGAAGGCACAGTCCTGCCCTACATCTCTCCCACGGGAGAAGGACTCAGATTTTGAACTTGGACTGTCCAGTTGCTCTTGGGGGGGGCATGGTGAGTGACCAGGCTAAGCAGCAGCAAGCAGAGGGGGGGCAGATATCAGAACACCCCCCCCCCAGAAAAAGAGACTTTGTCCCTGTGCTGCTGAAGTGGAGGGCTGAAAGGAGCAGAAGGAAAAGGGAATTTCCCTCCTAGCTGGCGGAGAAGCACGGACAAAGGAATTTCCCTCCAGGTGTCTCCAGCGAGAAGAAAGGGGACTGAGATTGGGTGTTGATTAAAGCCAATAAAAGCTGATAAATTGTTGCTGGAGGGGAGGGGACGGGTGATCCAAGTGTAAGCAATTGAACTATTTGTGTTGTCTTGTCCCCAAGTGCAAGAGTTAGTCCCAACTGTATCAGGTCAATTTGAAATTTGAATGTGATGATAATGATAATGATAATAATAATGATGGCTGCATGTATTCAAAGGGCCTCAGAGCAGGGAAGAGTTGCCAGAGAAGAATCAGTCAGAGGCGAGAGAACAATGCAGAGGGTTAAAAGGAATGTTAGAGGCGGGAAGCCCTCTAACGGCTAAAAGATTGCCAGGCTGGTGTTCTAGCCGCCTGAGTAGAGCCTCCATGGCTCAGCATTTAATTCTGAGGGAGACAGTCATCCCGTGCAAGTTTGGGTGGTGGGCTAAAGGAGCCAAGCCCAAGAGACTGGAAGATTGCCAGGCTGTGTGTTCTAGCCGCCTAGGTAGAGCCTCCATGGCTCAGCATGTAATTCTGAGGGAAACAGTCATCCCATTCATGTCATTGGGTGGTGGGTGCCACCAGCAAGCCTTTGGAAAAAGGGGAGGTGTATTCATGTCGTTAGGTGGAGGGTGGCAGAAGCAAGCCTTTAGAAGCAAAATTAAAGGCGAATTGAAGAGTCACATTTCAGTCAGCAATCTGCCCCCTACAGGCTTGTGTGAGAAGCAGGAACCCTAGAAAGTTTTTAGACAGAGTGCCAGTCAGGCAACAGAAGGGTTGGGGTTCCCATTTGAATTGTATATGATGTTTCTTATATATGCAAAATGATGTAATGTAAACCTGTAAGCTATTGATTGTGTTTTGATGTTTTCGTTTTGTTTTGTGTGTGTAAGTGAAGAAAGGTGTACTAGTAGTCAGGGCCGGCGCGACCGCTAGGCGAACTAGGCTACTGCCTAGAGCGCATGGCTAAAGGGGGCGCGATTCCTCACCCCCGCCACCGGATGCCGCCGCCCCTTAAGGCACCTCCCCTCTCCGGCTGCTGGAATCGCCGCTGGCCCGGGGGCTGTGTGCTACATGAGGCCGAGGATCGGCCTCCAGGTAGGAGGGAGGGAGGGAAGCATCGTCTCCCCGGCGTGCCTGTGCCCAGCCCCAGCCCCAGCCCCGCACCCGCCCGCATTCTGGAGATATGAGCGCTGCAGACTGCAGTGCTCCCCCGAGCGGCGGGACGGGCTGCAGGTGGCCCTGGGAGAGGCTGCGTTGGTGCCCGCGTCGCTCCTGCTGCTTGCTGTGCCGCCTGGCGCGGCGGCTGCGCTCCAGCCCAGGCCGGGCGCGGCGGCCCCAGGGCGTGCGGAGGCGCCTAGCAGCCTGCTTGGCCGGCCGAGCCGAGTCCCGAGTCGCTCGCCGCCCCTCCGCCTTGCGGCCGCCGGGTACAAACCTCCCGCAGCTCCTCCGTCGGGCGGTGGGAAGGGGCTGGCCTTTTAGGTCCCGGCCTGGGGCAGCGTTCCTGCGGCGGCTGAGGGAGGCGGCCGAGGCCTTCAGGGACCTCCTGGCCCGGCCTTCCCCAACCTGGTGCCCCTCGGCTGTGTGGGACTGCAACCCCCATCATCCCCAGGCAGCCCGGAAGCTGCGGCCAAACCCAACTGGAGGGTGCCGGGTTTGGGGAGGCTGTTCTAAGGGACTACAGCTCCCAGCATCCCTGGCTGGAAGCTGTAGTTTAAAGCCCTGGCTTGCCTGCCCCTGCTGAAGCCAGCCCTTGGACTGGTAGCTCCCCGGGGCCCCGGAAAGAGAGGGGGCTTTCCCTGCCTGGAGGTGCTGCTGGAAAGAAGTTCTCCCTTCTTGCCTGGACGTGCTACCGAACAAAGCAGGCGCCCTGCCGGGCGTTCCGGTGGCAGCGGTGTGGGGGGGAGGTTGCAGAGCAGGGCTGCTTTCCGGAGGCCCCCCCCCCGGCACGGGGGGGCGCTAAATATAATTTAGCCTAGGGCGCCAAACTGCCCTGCACCGGTCCTGCTAGTAGTAGAAAGCTAGCGCAAGCTCTTTTCTTTTTAAGTTAGTGTAGATGAAATGAGAGGGTTAACCCCTCAGTTCATCTTTTCCCAAATGGAGGGGTGTGAAGAAAAGAGCCTTTGAGGGTTCCTGCACACACACACACACACACACACACACACACGGTCGCACACGCCTCCTCATGTGTAAACCAAGTAAGGCCGGTTGGGGGCTGGGAGGAGACGAAATGTGCATAAAGTATCGGGTGGGGCATGGTGCCTGAAAGTCCTGAAAAGCCGGAGACCCGGCTTTCAAATGCAAAAGTCATGAGTCCCCCTCCCCTGCCTGGCCAGGTGAAGTTCATCCTGATTGGCTAAGAAGCAGCGGAGCTACAGAAAGGGGGGGGGAAGGTATATTTCCCAAAGTGTGGGTTTTGTTCTTTGTCTTTGTTCGTCGCGTGCCGGCTGTGGAGCAATGGCGGCAAGCCAAGCAGAGGCCCAAGCCTTCAGGTGGCCTCAGGATCTGACCCCAGGTAGCTCCTGGTGAAATTAGCTGAATGAGGGCTTTGGCAAGGCAAGCCTTGTGGAGGGCTACCCATCTCGGACCTTCGGGTAGGTGTGTAGTCTTCCCGGGCAGCAAGGCTGTGCTGGATCCAACCCTGGAAGAGAACTGACCCCCAGGTAACTAGCTGTGTGCCTGGGAGATATAAGGAATCAGGTTTTGTTATTTTGTAGCTCTATTACTTTGTACCAAAGCGTCTCTCTCAAATTTTGTGTGCTTCCCTCATTTCCCTATTTTTGTTGTAATATGCTACCTGAATAAACCTTCTTTTGGTTTTTTTATCCCACATGGTGTTTGTGGATTGCTCTGTGCTTCCAGCAACTAAATCCAGGTTACAGACAAAGGGCAAGTCCCTGAACAGAGATTCAATTTAGGATTGCAGACAGCTGAGGCTGGCAGTCTGGTACCTTGAGATCTCTGGGGGTTTGGGTCCTTTGGGTAGGAAAGGGTGGGTTGTGGCGGGTCAGCCAGCCCCCCCTTCCTCCACATAAACCATAATGCAGGGTTCACACGTAATGACAACCCATGATTCCACGACAACCCACACTCAACCTGTACTCTGGGTTGTCGTTACACGCGAACCGGGTCAAATTCTGAGGCATTGGAGCAGAGAGAGGTGGGGAAATGTTTTTTGATTGAGAGCCACATTCCATTGGAGCTAATCTGTCAGGCTCTGCATGCCATCAGTGGGCAGGGCCGAATCCAGTAGAGGACAGGGCCAGAGCCAAGCGTGGTTGGGACCATTCCCTTTTCTCTCTCTCTTGCTCTTTCTGGGAACCCCCTTTTCTCTCTCTTGGTCTCTCTGGGACCCCCGTTTCTCTCTCCCTCCCTCCCTGCCCAGGAGACTGCTGTGGGTGGGAGGGTCAGACCCCTCTTGCCAGAGGGCCGAACCGACCATATGCGGAGGGCTTATGAATGAGGCCCAGGGCTGCAGGTTGCCCACCCCTGCCTTAGAGACAGCGGACCTTCATCTGACCCAAGGCTTACAATGTGGCTCAGGCACTGACATCCTTATCAATGTCACACTCAGGGACTGAGTGCTGGAACATGTGATGCACAGGGCCGGCCCAAGGCATTTTGCTGCCTCAGGCAGAGCAGCAAATGCACCCCCCCCCCGTCACATCACAGAGAGTACCCAAGGCCAGTCGAAGTATTTTGGCATCTGAGACAGAAGATACCGCAACAAGCACCTCTCCTTCTCCCTGGCAGTAAAAAGACAACAATAATAAATTAAATAACTAACCATTTGCTGCCCTTTCGCGACGCTCAAAATCAGCTGCCCGCGGTGACTGCCTCTCCCTGCCTAACCGTAGGGCCGGTCCTAAAAAGACAGTCATGTGCAGGGTGCCTCACTCACTACCACACACCCAGGAATATAAGGAAGGGCATACAAGTCAGGGAGTGTGAGTTTCAGGGAGGACCGAACCCTGCCACCTCTCAGAACCAGGGCCCATAGATCAGAGACAGGGGACTGTGAACACCCAGGAAGTCTCAGCCCCTCTCCCAGAATTCCTTTTGGCAGGGGAGGCTGCTGCTGCTGACGCCTGTGTCGGTGGCGCTCCTTATCCATTGCAGCTTTTATTCTGAGCTTTGATGGTGCTGTGTACTCCATCCCCAAAATAGGTTCACCACCATGGAGCACCATGGATAGCTCCTATAAAGCTCAGAATAAAGCTGAAATGGATAACGAGCCCCACTGACATAGGACACTGACATAGTGTGGCGTAGTGGTGAGAGTGTTGGACTGGGACTCGGGAGATCCGGGTTCTAGTCCCCGCTCGGCCATGAAACTCACTGGGTGACTTTGGGCCAGTCACGGACTCTCAGCCTAACCTACCTCACAGGGTTGTTGTGAGGATAAAATGGAGAGGAGGAGGAGGAGGAGGAGGAGGAGGATTATGTAAGCCGCCTTGAGTTCCTTGCAGGAAAAAAGGTGGGGTATAAATGTAATAAATAAATAAATAAATAAATAGGAGCCACCAGCCTCCCCTGCTGGTTTCGGTGGGGACCTTAAGGGGGACGTTTTAGATTTCTGTAGAGACAGATGAAGAAATGTTAGTGCAGGGGTTGGGATGGAGCAGTTTTTCAGCAATGTGTAAAGGCTGCTCTTATACCGGCAGTCCCCGAGTTAAGAACTTCCGACTTACAGACAACCCATACTTAAGAACGGGCTTCTGGGTTCCCCGGCGCTACGTCGTTTACGTAGAGCACATAGCATAGAATACTACGCAATTTGCGTAAATGCCGCTTTTAACGCATAGGACGCTGTGCTGTTCCGACTCACATACAGATTCGACTTAAAAGACATTCTTAAGAACGGAACTCGTTCGTCACCTGGGGACTGCCTGTATTCATGATTAAATGACAACAAAGAAGTTAACTTTAAAAAGTCTTTATAATAACTCTGGCACGGTTATTAACACAGCAGCAGCGAGAGTCCCTCCCAACAACAAACCATGGGTGCTCTTCATGGGTTGCTCGTGGTTAGCAAGGTATGGCTTGTTAGCGCAGCTGGGTTCAGACAACATGATAACCCACATTTCAGTGACAACCCCCACACAACCCATACTCAACCCTTGAGTGTGGGTTATCGTGTTGTCTGAACTGAGTCCTTGAGAGCTTTTCCTCCAAAATGGGTTATGGCCCTCAGGCTGAAAGAGGTTCTGCACCCCTGCTTTAAAAGGTGTGTCTAGAGTAGATCTGGGTGATCTATATTTTAAAAACATATCAGTGTCTTTGACATTTACACGTCTATAACAATCAGGGCCGGCGCTACCGCTAGGCCAACTAGGCGGCTGCCTAGGGCGCATGGCTAAGGGGGCGCAGAAACACCCCGCTCCTGCGCCTTCCTTCATTCCTGGGCTGCAGAGGCCGGCAGCAGGAGGAGGAGGAGGAAGCTCGCTCGCTCGGCCGACTCTTCCTCGCCGCCGCCGCGGAGCCCGGATCTGTCGGCGAGGCGGCCGGGCGGGGCAGCCGCGGAGACGCCATGGGTGACAAAAAGCCGTGTCTTAGACCGGCGGGGGAGGCCTCGCCCCTCCCCTCCCCCGGACGCACACCCGCAGCTCCGCCGGGCAGAGGCAGCCGCGCCAGGAGCAGCAGCAGCAGCAGCAGAAGAGGAGCGTGGCGGGCAGCCGGCCTCCCGCTCCTCCCCGCCAGCAGCAGCGCATCCCCAAGGAGTGAGTGGGCACCCGGGCTAAACTAGACGCCCCCGGCCGTGCCCGCCTCCCCCCCCCGCGAGAGCCCAGCGCGCTCTCCGCAGCTCCGCCGCCCCCTCCTAAAAACTTTTCCAAAGGAGAACTTGGGGGGGGCGCTGGGCGAGCAGGTGTTTCCCGGGCCCAGCTGCTTTGCTCCGGAGCCCCCCCCCTGGAGGGAGAGAGGGCGGGCTCAAGTGGGAAGGGGGGGCGCTAAATATTTGATGTTGCCTTGGGCGCCAAACTGCCTTGCACCGGTCCTGATAACAATAATAACTGCTTCTAATGTTTATAATTAATAATCCCGTGAAATGGATAGGAATATAGATGCTCCTGAGGAATAATCACACACGGCATGAAAACTTGCCAGTTTTCAAACGGCTCCCCCTTCGGCTGTGCTTTTCGCTATTTGATCTGCAGCAATTTGACCGGGTGATCATGTTTATCCTCTCCGTGTGGTGAAGAGTTCAGATTGTTGCATACTGAATGGTTGTTAAAGGCACAGAAGCAGGCCGGGCCAACCCCTGCCATCCACCCCTGCCATGCCACCAAAATTTACAAACTCCTACAAATTTAGCTTGAAAACAAACTAGATTTGTCCTTTTTAACTCTCTATAGCGCAGTGTTCTCCAACCTTGGGTCCCCAGATGTTTTTGGCCTACAACTCCCAGCATGCCCCAGCCAGCTACGCTGGAGTTGTAGGCCAAAAACATCTGGGGACCCAAGGTTGGAGAACACTGCTATAGCGGTTTGCCACCAAAATTCAGCAGCATTTTGATTTTTTGCCACTGCTAAATTTGGCAGTGTGGCAGCAGGAGTGTGTCCCACTCCCACGGGGGGGGGGGGGGGGGTAGGGTAGGGATGGAAAGTGCCCCCCACATCAGACCCTCTGAAGTTGTCCACCCTGCCCTAAACGGTGCTCCTGATGCTATCCATCTTTTCTTTTCTTTTTTTAAGTTTAAGTGAAACAGTGGGGGCCCATAAACTTTCTTTTGCTTTAAAAATGGTATGAGTGTAGAGAAACTGCCAATTTTTGAAAACAAAAAGTTGTGTATCTGGGTGGAGCCTGGGACAAGTCAGTCATTGGGTAGCAAGCAGCTACAGAATTGATGGGGGAAAGCGTTATTTTTGCTCCTGTGGTTGATGCAGACAGACTTAGTGGACTGAGCCTTTGTTTCTGGTGCACAGTGCAGGAGCTGTGCAGCAAAGTCGGTGCCATGTTACCCTGCCAACCCATCTCCCACCTCCCTCAGTTCAGCAGAACATTGCCATGGGTAATGATGATGCCAGGAGTGCCATGTGCCTTATGTCGTCTCTCACACAGCAGCCTGTGAAGTGGGGAGCTGGGACTGAGAGATACCTCCTGGTTCCTTAGTGCAGATGTGTGGTGTACACCATTCATGCATGCACACTAAGTGAAAAAAGTAATGCTGTTGACCTGCACTTCTTTTCTTTTTTAAAAAACGCCACCTTTACTTACAATATTCTGGCAAGTTGTGGCAATGATCCCAAAATTCAATCTGCTATTAAAATAAATTTCTGACCACTTGCTGAGAGGTCAAAAGACAAAACATCCAGAGCTTTTCTTATTTCTGGTAAGTTGGTGACTATAGCACCTCTGAGAAAGGCTAGTTCTCTCTCTCTCTCTCACACACACACACACACACACACTTTCAAAGGTTTCTTTTCAAAACTCAGGTTTGGTGTGTTTTTTTTAAAGAAAGAAATCTGAGATTCTTTGGTGGCAAGGCCACTACCATATTCTGTATTTTCACTGTACTCCCACAGAATCGTAGCATCCACACACAGCTCTGGTGATAGCTTGTGATAAACTTCCTTGGTGTCAAACCCAACTCCTTCCCGTCTGTTTCTTTCTCCCTTCTCTCTCTATCCATCCCACCATCCCAAATTCTGAAACTTTAGTTGCCATGGCAACATGACCCAACTACTCAAGTCTCCATCTGCCTTAGGAGCCATTTTAAATTTAGATGTGCGTGTCTCCCTTTCTTCCCCCCTCAACACAGTGCAGCTAGCAACACAAGAGGCCAGGATATGGGCACTGCCTGCCTTCTTCTTGTGCCTTTGCTGCTGAGTAGGGTAGGCCAACTTTTTAAACCACCATTGTAGCTATGCCTTGAGCAGAAGCTGTAGACATTGTCAGGAGACAATGTCTATCTCCATGCTGTGAAACACTTCACCTGCTGATTTCTTCACACCAGCTTGCTCTTAATGGTCCAAAGGCAGATCAGGCTATTTTCCCCCCTAGACAGTTGGCAAATGGCAACCCTATTACTGACCTATATGCGCAAAATGCTCTAGATCATTTTGCGCATATAGGCGCAAAATGATTCATCCTATTGTGCAATCATTCATCCTATTGTGCGTCTGTGTGCAATCAAATTCCATGGAGAATAATATGCCTGGCACAAAAACACTGATTCTTCATAAACATATATATGTTTCATGATTGGTGGGGAGAAGGAGTCCATTTGAAATGCAAGTAATGCCTGCAACTTCAGTGTGCAGAAAGCAGCATTTTTAGGTTCTCCATAGCTACCTGTCTTTTCCTCATGGCCCTAGGACAATAAATTTTAGGGATGTGTCAATCAGCAGGACTTGCTGGTTGCTGATTCAGCTGAGCTTGCTGAAGTTCTCCAGATTCCATCTCAAATCTCATTCTGACGAATCTATATCAGATTGTGAACTTTGTGATTTTGTTTTCGCATGAAAATCCATGCGTATTTCCATGTGTATTTCTCCAAATGTATGTATCAATTTTGCACATCCTCGAAGTGTGTGCATTCTTCTGCCATTGATTAAAGTGTATTTGTGCACATTTTTCAGAAGTATGCAGTTTTTTGTGCACTTTTTTCAAATGTATGCATGCTGTTGAACGCAATTTTGGTGGGTCCGCAAATCAAGTTGCAAGCTCAGAAATGTACAGATATTCCGCAGATTGCATCTGAGCGTGTTCAGTCCTAAAGGAGTGAATTGGGTAAATCCTGATCAAAAATGAACGGAAATAATTTTTTCATACATCCCTAGACTACATGCAGATGACTCTGCTGCACTACCACTGCTTTTCTTCCTGTTACCATCACATTCTGTGCTAAAAAAAAAAATACTAGACCCCAACAGAGTCATCCCATGAAGCTGATTGGTATGAGATTCAGGACAGATAAAAGGACGTCCTTCTTCACACAGTGCATAGTTAAACTATGGAATTCACTTCCACAGGATGTAGTGATGGCCACCAATTTGGACAGCTTTCAAAGGGGATTGGACAGATTCATGGAGGAGAAGGCTATCAATGGCAACTAGTCCTGATTGGCTATATGCTACCTCTAGTATCAGAGGTAGTATGCCTATGAACTCCAGTTTCTGGAGAACATGGGCGGGAAGGTGCTGTTGCACTCATGTCCTGCTTGTGGGATCCCATGGGCAGCTGGTTGGCCACTGTGTGAACAGGATCAGGGCTGGCGCTACCGCTAGGCAAACTAGGCAGTTGCCTAGGGCACGTGGCTGAAGAGGGCGCAGAAACGCTGCGCTCCTCTTCGCTGCTGCTGCCGCCCCCCTGCCAGGCCTCCTCCCCCGCCGCCCCGCCCACCCGCCAAAGCCGCCCCGCACCTTCCCCGCCCGCCGAAGCCGCTGCCACACCTCCCCCGCCCGCTGAAGCCGCCCCCGCACCTCCTCCGCCCACCGAAGCCGCCGAAGCCGCCCCCGCGCCTCCCCCTCGCCACCTACCTTCTCAGCGTCGCTTCCGAAGCCCCGCCCGCGTTGTTTTGGCGGGAGGAACCAGGGCAACAGGGCTTAAACAGCCCTGTTGCCCTGGTTTCCCCGGCAAAAAACAGAGCGCGGGGGTCCCGTCGCGTCACTTCCTCTTCGGAGGCAGCAGCAGCCAGGGCGGGGGAAGGTAGGTAGGTAGGTAGGTAGGTGGTGGTGGTGGTGGCGGCGGCGGCGGCGCACGGGGGGGTGTTGCAGAGCATGGCTGCTTTGCTCCGGAGCCCCCCCCCACGGCACGAGGGGGGGCGCAAATTTTATTTTGCCTAGGGCGCCAAACTGCCCTGCACCGGTCCCGAACAGGATGCTGGACTAGGTGGACCCCTACTCTGATCCAGCATGGCTCTTCTTAAGTTCTTAAAGTAATTTCCCAAAATGTTCAAAAACCTAGACTGAAAACATACTAAACAAATGGTACAGATTTAATTTACTTTTTAAAAAATTTATTTATTTAGGTATTTACACCCCATTTTTCACAGCGAAAAGCCTTCACAAAGTGGCTTACAATATAGCTAAACTAGTATAAATACAACTTAAAAACAATACAAATGCTATTAAAAAAACACCAAACAATTCCCTGAAGGTGCATCCAGTTGAGGCTTTTATCTCGCCCTATCTCATTCACAGAATTTTACAGGGGGTCCAGATGACAACGTTTTCCACTCGAAAGTTGGAAACCCTCCTGTGTTTCCCCACCACTACTTCTGTCTCTTTTCCTGGAAAATCCATTTAGTAAGAAAAGACAGAATAGCTACACAGTGCCTTTTGATTGTTAGTGCTAGGACCCCTCTGACTGGAAACACCCACAGTCTCTTCCAGTTCTATCTAAGCAATGCCTAATGCCTCTTTCACACAGGGTAGTATCTGGAGAAGAACTGGCCTTCCTGAGTGGCGCTAGAGTCACCAACTTACCAGAAATAAGAACAGTCCTGATTGTTTTGTGTTTTGACCTCATAGCCAGTGGCCAGAAATTTATTGTAATAACAGACTGAATTTGGGGATGGTTGTCACAACTTGCCACAATTTAAAATTGTTTACATTTTATAATTTGATACTGAATTTTACTGTTTTATATTGTGTGCTGCTTTGGGAAGACCACGGTCTTAAAAGGTGGCTAAGAAATATATTTAATAAATAAATAATAAATTCTTCGCCCAGTAGGTAGGATATGTTCTGCCACATTATGCCTTTGTCATACTCTTTCCTTATGGGCTTGACGCCTTTCAAGTTGGGAAAGGCTCCTTGTGGCTTAACGCGATCTTCTTTGGTGCCATTCAACTGGAAGAATTTCTTTGCACGTGCAAACCTTCTCTGTGGTTTCTAGCATTACCTTGAACATGATGGTGCTGTAGGGCTCCATGCATTCAAGTTGTAAGGTCACCACCTGGCCATCACATGCTCTCTCACTGAATGCCGAATCAGGATATTCTTGGTGCAGAAATTAAATACTCTCTGATGCCAAATTTGAGTCATCCCACAAGTGTCCTTCAAAGTCACAAGAGTAGGCATAGGAAATGTGGTGCAACATTAGGTGATTGTCCCATCAGCTGCTGCTGCTGGAAAGCATGAGGAATGAATGTTTCTCCTGGGAGACAAGACAATCAGTTAACAAGGAGGTCTTATTCCTCATGCAGTTTAGAATGTCCTGTCCAGTTGTATGTCAGGTGGAGATCAGAACTCCTTTCCTAGGAAGTTCTTCTGTATTGTATTTCATAGATTTCATAGATTATAGAGTTGGAAGGAGCCTACAAGGCTATCGAGTCCAACCCCCTGCTCAATGCAGGAAACTAGGGGAGGGGTCTCCCATCCAATTGTATTGAGCTTTGCTGGTGAGTTCTAGACATTTGCAATGGCGTCCGTTAGTGGCCAAGCTACCTGGTAGAAAAAGGAGGCAAGAGAGCATAGCAGCCATTGTCCTGCCAGGTCATTATGCAATGTGTCCATCAGTGTATTGGAACTCTTGTTTTTCTTTCCTTTGTGCCCCCCTCCCTTCTTCCTTGTGAGGCTCTTATATGGTAATAATCCCCCCCCCCCCCCCCGTTCTGGCAAGGACCTGCCTATTTATCATTTGCTGAACAACACTTAGTAGCATTTTAAGCACTTAATAATCATAAATTATTTATCACATTTTTTTAAAGAAACGGAACCTTCCCTCTAAGGAGCTCAGGCTGGCCTATACGGGTTTAATAACCCTGGGAGGTAGGTTAGCCTGAGAGATTATGATTGGTGCCCAAGGTCACGTTACCCAGGGAGCTTTGGGGTTGAGTGGGGATCTGCTAACTGACCTCCCTAGGAAGAAGACAATAACAACAATAATAATGCAGCTTCCCCCATTGAGGCTGCATTACATGGTACTATTTCAGATTTCACTATTTCCATATGTATTCATTTTTCAAATGTATATGCTGTTATTTGTGGGTAAGGTGCCACCTTTGGTCCCAGGTCTTCCCAGACCTCCGCCCCGTTCGATACGCATAAGCAGCCTTCTGCATGTGTGTAAATTTGCTGGATCACAAGCCATGAGAGTAAATTGGATGTGGATCAGAGTGCAGAGGCTACCTGCTTGCATTGCATCCTCTCCAATGAGCAGTGTATACAAAGGCACATATGAAGGTGCATCCTCATCCCATGCATTATGGCACAGTCACACACAAATACCTTTAAAACATGGGTGCGGAACCTCAGGCCCGAGGTCCAAATCTGGCCCTCCAGGGTTCACCAGATTGCCACGCCCCTTTTCCGGGCCACAATCCCTTTCCCCCGACTGCCAATCATTTGTTGCTTTCCTGGCTTTTTCATGTTTTTCCACCATTCTAAAAGGTTGAAATGCCTCTCCTAATGCTTAGTTTCTGGCAGTAGGAGCTTTAATGTAAAATAGGCTGCTCCCCTTCTTCCTTTGGTTACACCCACCACTGGAAAGCAGTAACTGATGGGTTCAGACAACACAATAACTCACACTCAAGGGTTGAGTGTGGGTTGTCATTGAACCATGAGTTGTTGAAAGGTGGGTTATCGTGTTGTCTGAACCTAGCCAAGATAACAAGCCATGGTGAACAGCCCACAGAAAGAGGTTCTGCACAACCCAACAACAAACCATGGGTGCTCTTCATGGGTTGCTCGTGGTTAACAAGGTATGGCTTGTTAGCGCAGCTGGGTTCAGACAACATGATAACCCACATTTCAATGACAACCCACACACAACCCATACTCAACCCTTGAGTGTGGGTTATCGTGTTGTCTGAACTGAGCCCTTGAGAGCTTTTCCTCCAAAATGGGTTATGGCCCTCAGGCTGAAAGAGGTTCTGCACCCCTACTTTAAAAGGTGTGTCTAGAGTAGATCTGGGTGATCTATATTTTAAAAAATAACTCCAGGCACAGAACACATTTCATGGCCTGTTGTCTCCCCTCCCAGTTGGATAGTTGGGTACAGAAGCTAGGAGAGAAGATATAGGAGGGGATGAAGAGAGAATTCTGGACAGGAAAGGGAATGGCTAATGCAGGAACTTCCTTCCTTCCTCTCTCCTGACTGAGATCAAGCACACAGATCGGTAGGCCAGAGCAGTGTTCTCCAACCTTGGGTCCCCAGATGTTTTTGGCCTACAACATGCCCCATAGCATATGGCTGGGGCATGTTGTAGGCCAAAAACATCTGGGGACCCAAGGTTGGAGAACACTGGGCCAGAGGAACTCTGTGAGTGGGAGCTCCAGGGTGAGTTTCTTTACAACTTTCTCCCTGAACCTCTGCATTCCTAGCTGCTTTTCCCTTCCTGCTCTCCCTTTCTGCACAGGGAGGGAGAATCTGGATAATATCCACTATTTTTTAAAAAACAAAACAGGTGCCAAGTTACACAGTAATTTCATATACTATATAACATTTGTCCTTAAATTTAAATACATATGTTGTTTGTTTGACGAAGCTGCTCAAACAAGTAACTCTGTTTTCTGGTTGATGTGGTCAAGGAAGGTATTGAAAGGCACTGATTGCCTGGTTTTACGACATCATCACACCAAAGATGAACACAACCTCATCTATTTGTCCAAATATTACCCATTGTGGAGAATGCGTACGCCATATGGCGATTGCCAAGTGGAGCAGACATTACATACAACTGCACAACCTTGTGAAGATCTGGTATGGAGTTAGCTCAACATGATTCAAACAGTCATTTCCTCCACCTATCTTTGCATGAATCCTGCATCCTTACTTGTGACTTTCGGGGACATCGCTTTTTTAAAACTTTCTTTTTTCCTTCAAAAGCAACTGAATGAAACAGTTCTTGCAATGCACCCCATTCCATTTTCATCACCACCACTTGAAGGGTTGTCACAAAGAGGAGGGCCAGGATCTCTTCTTGATCATCCCAGTTTGCAGGACACGGAATAATGGGCTCAAGTTACAGGAACCCAGATTCCACCTAAACATCAGGAAAAATTTCCTGACTGTCAGAGCAATAAGACAATGGAACCAGCTACGTAGGGAGGTGGTGGGCTCTCCCACTCTGGAGGCATTCAAGGTGCAGCTGGACGGTCATCTGTCAGGGATGTTTTGACTTGGATTCCTGCGTTGCGCAGGGGGTTTATTTATTTATTTATTATATTTATACCCCGCCTTTTTTCCTGCAAGGAACCCAAGGCTGCTTACATAATCATCCTCCTCCTCTCCATTTTATCCTCACAACAACCCTGTGAGGTAGGTTAGGCCGAGAGTCAGTGACTGGCCCAAAGTCACCCAGTGAGTTTCATGGCGGAGCAGGGACTAGAACTCGGATCTCCCAGAGTCCCAGCCCTACACTCTCACCACTACGCCACACTCGATGGCCTTATAGACCCCTTCCAACTCTCCTTTTCTATGATTCTGTGATTCTATAAGGGGCAACTGGTGCTGTGAGATGAAGGCTCCAGAGTTGAATTCTCATGCAGAGGCATTCTTACAGTGCAGACCAGCTGTGGGGAGGAGCAGAAGGGGTGCTGCTAAGGCTCTTACTTCCGGTGCAGAAGTGGGGTTTGAGGTGGTGGTGGGCAATGGTGGTCTCTTCCAGGGCCAGTGTCAAGGGTAGGCATGATCGGGCAGCTGTCAAGCGCCCACGCTGACATACGAAGAGCCCCCCTGGAGTTGATCCTCTTCAGCATTGCAACCTGCTTGTTCTCCTGCCTCTCGCTCTGGCCCAGACAACAGAGGTGGTGGTGAGAAGCAGGGGCAGCGGATGCCGCTGCCGACTTGCTCGCTGGCTCTCTGCCCATCTAACAAGCCTGTGGTGGTAGTAGCAATGAGGAGAAAAGAGGAGCAGGACAGGAGCAGCTGGTGATGACAATGGTGGTGAGAAAGTAAACTTACCCCGGGAGGGGGCCCTTTGAGGGTGTCTTGCCCCCCGGGGCCCTCAAAATCCTGGAGCTGGCACTGGTCTCTTCTCTTGCCCAAGGATCCATAAAAAAAGCTCATTTAGATGGATTTTTAAAAGGATCGGACCCATTTATAGAGGACAGGTCAATCAACAGCTCTTAGCCAAGACAGCTAAATGGAACCTCCTCCCAAATGCATATACCTGTTTTTGGAGGGTTATTGCTTTCTCAAGCCCTACTTGTGTAATCTTCTCAAAGTCATCTGGCTGGCTGCTCTTGGATGCTGCTGGTCTAGATGCCCTCTGGGTCTGATCCAGCAGGGCTCTTCTTATGTTCATACGCTTTTTTTTTTTCCTTTTCCCTTCCAGTCCCTTTCCTTGTGTCACCTGTCTTTTTAGACTGTAAGCCTGAGGGCTGGGATTCGTTTAATTACTGATTCTTGTCAGCTGCTCCGGGAACCTTTTGACTGAAGAGCGGGGAGTGGGGGGGGGATGCTTTAAATAAATACAGGGCTGCTGACCCAAGAAGAAGACACTTTTGCTGCTTGAGGTGAAGGGACAAGATGGCATCCCACCCCAGTCCATGTACCGACACTGACGGGACTGACAGTTGAAGGTTACTTTGAAGCTGGTGACGGGGCAGCATCCTCCACCGCAGTGTTCTCCAACCTTGGGTCCCCAGATGTTTTTGGCCTACAACTCCCAGCATGCCCCAGCCCGCGATGCGGGCTGGGGCATGCTGGGAGTTGTAGGCCAAAAAACATCTGGGGACCCAAGGTTGGAGAACACTGCTCCACGCCCGCGACAGCAGGCTAGTTTAGGGGGGTTCAGGACCGGTTGTGTAACATACACCGCTCTGTCCGCCAACAGAGGGGGATTTGCCGGGGAGAGTTCAGGAGAGCAGCTGTCACTGCTTCTCCTCAGCATCAGCTGCCTGAGGTGGTTGCCTCACTCTGCCTAATGGTAGGGCCGGCCCTGAATGAATGAATGAATGAATGAAATAGAATGTTCTTACCGTAATTGGCAGCCAACCCTGGAGGAGAGAAAGACATGGCTGGGGAAGGGAGGGTTTTGATCTGGGCAGTGTTTCACCCTCTGTTCCACCCTCCACCGCTGTCACTTGAGTCACCAGGCTTGTGCTGACATGGCTCCACTCATTTTCTCTCTCTCTCTCTCTCTCTCTCTCTCTCTCTCTCTCTCTCTCTCTCTGTGTGTGTGTGTGTGTGTGTGTGTGTGTGTGCATGTGAACAGACCTAGGCTCCCAACTCCCAAGTGAAGCAGCTTACGCATGAGGCCTTGGTGATCCAAATGACAGCACAGGTGCGGTAAAAGAGGGGGGGGGACGTCCTCCTAACCAATTCACTCCCTTCTTCTACAGCTCACTCTCTCAGGCTCCTGAGTGTGTGTGTGTGTGTGTGTGTGTGTGTGTGTGTGTGTGTGTAGATGTGTGTAGATGTATGTGTGAAGTGACAGCAAAGGTGGGCTTGGTGGAGGGACAGTTCTCGGATTTTGAGCATCTGGACCTTCAATTCCCGGACTGTCCAGTCGAAAAACAGAGAAGCGGCAACCCAATTGGCAGCCTAAATTATATGGGGGATGGACGAGACAAGGGGTTGCGGCGGTGTTGTGATTCACAGCAAGGTTTCAGGCCTGCTCCTGCATACGTCTCAAGATTGAATGGAAACACGCACATATACACGCGCGCGCACACATCTCACACTGAAGTTCCATGCTGCTCCCTGCCACCAATTTGTGTCAGGCCTGTTGCTAGGATATCAGCAAGGGGGAAGCAGAGCAGGCTGGGTAATAAGGGGCACAATTGTATTTGCCTTCATAGCTACGTTACTTGCTTTTTTTTGTTTAAAAAAAAAAAGTGGACTCAGTCACAAGGCTTTTTTGAGGTGCATTTTTGTTAATCAAGGGGAAAGCATGATACGTATTTGACAGACGTTCAGAACGTTATATACTACTCCTGGAGGAACGGAGTTTCCACCCAACCATGAGAGAAGCTTGGACGCAGAAACATATGCAGGCAAAAGCTGGACTGGGATATCACATACCCATATATATTTTTTTACACGGGTATGAGGAATGAAATGTATCAGGTGGGCAGTAACCCCGCTACTCCATCCCTAAGCTGGAGGCCTATCTTGAGGCATTTGCTGACAGATAAGAGAGTGGTGCTTATGAGCCTCCCACAAATGGCCCCACACAAGCCGGTCCGATGTGTCGTACCCTTCTTTGGCAGAAGCTGCCCAGCCTTGGCCCCGCAGCTGGAAAAGTCTGAGACGCCCAACGTGGTCCCTACCAGCTGGGAACACAGAAGAGCGGAAACCAGGAGACATCTATTATTCATCCCATGAGCGAGTGCTGCTGACAGTGGGCTCTTGGAGTGGGGATCACGCTTGCCCTGCCAGCTGGCCACTGGTGCCCATTAGCTGATGGCTTTGCTCAGAAGAACTTTCTTGGCAATGCAGAAATAATAATAATAAATCATTATGCTTTGGGGATTTGGGGAAGCACTCCTGCTTGAGCTTTGGCCAACCTGTTTGGAGGGAGAGCCTGCAGTGCTTCCCCACCCTCTCTCTCTCTCTCTCTCTCATTTATTTAAAATTATTTTTAGGCCACCTTTAAGAGTGGAGCCCTCTCAAGGCGGCCTACAAGATAAAAACCATACAAAGTGGATACAATAAAAACCAGTAAGCACATGTTCAATAAAAATCCATAAACAAACAGAGATCGCCAATAAACATCAATAAAAGCAGAAATTACATAATAATAATAACAACAACAACAAAAACACCCCGTGCAAACAACAACAACAACAACAACAAAACAGCAGCCCAAGACACTACAGGAAGGCCAGCAAAAACAGGTGGTCTCCACTCCAGAGCTTTCCTGAAGACCTGCAAAGAAGGGTCCTAACAAACCCCCATAATGGAGGCTGATTCCAGAAGTGTGGGGCCAACACTGAGAAGGCCCTCTTCCTTATACTCACTGACAGCCCCAGCGCAAGCTCTTTCACCGCCTGAGGTGGGAGAGAACACGTGCCACTGCACTGTGCCCCTTCATCCCACCCCTGCCACATCGCACCCCCTTCCCTATACGTTTGCCGCCACACCAGCTCTGCGTAGAACCCCACATCTGCTTCTTCCGGCTACATGGCTCTCCACAGAGCTGAGGCGGCAGCAAAAGAAAGGAGAAGGCAGGGCGGGGCGGGCAATGAGGGAAACAGAGGGCAGGTGGCTGCTCCGGAGAGCAGCCACTCTCTTGCTGTGTAAAATGCTGGTGGGGCTTTTCAAAGCCCTCGCTTGAGGAGGCGGGGCAGTGGTGGTGGTGGGCCATCCTGGTGGGGGCGGAGGGGAGCGCACTGTCATTCCCCACTCCTCCCACTCTGTTGCCCAATGCAGGTGCCTCACCTGGCTTCATGGGAGGGCTGGCCCTGCTCCCCAGCCTAACCACCCTTGGCAGCGGGCAAGTGACAATGTGGCCTCTGCTGGTCACCTCAGAGTGCGGGCAGGTTGGTGCCAGAGAAATTCAGCTAACTCAGGCCCGACCCATTTAAAGCGTTTAAAGGTCAAACCAGTACGGTAAACTGGGCTTGAAAACGCACTGGCAACCAGAGGTGCTGGCGCAGTATCTGTGTCACATGAGCTGACCAGCTGGTCGCCAACAACAGGGCCGGATTAAGAGCATTATGGGCCTGGTGCTGAGGAGGGCGCGCGGCTGAAGAGGGCGCAGAACGCTGTGCTCCTCGTCGCTGGCCGCTGCGCCTCCCCCGCCAGGCCTCTGCCTCCACTGCGGCCGCCCCCGCCAGGCCTCCGCCTCCCCTCCCTCCCTCCCACCCCGCCGCCGCCTCCGCGCCCTCCCGCCCTCCCGTCCCACTCGCCGTGCTGCGCCTCCCCCCGCCCTCCGCTCACCTGCTCGCTGCGTCTGCGCCTCCCGCCGCCCCCATCCATCACCACCACCCCTACCCCCCCCACCCCCTCCACCTACCTTCTGCCGCGTCGTGTCGCTTCCAGAGCCCCGCCCGCGTTGTTTTGACGGGAGGAACCAGGGCAACAGGGCTTAAACAGCCCTGTTGCCCTGGTTTCCCTGGCAAAAAACAGCGCGGGGGTCCCGTCGCGTCACTTCCTCCTCCTCCTCGGCAGTGGCAGCAGCGGCGGCGGCAGCAGCAGCAGCAGCCGCCAGGGCGGGGGGAAGGTAGGTTGGTGGTGGCGGCGCAGGGGTGTTTTTTTTTTGCAGAGCAGGGCTGCTTTGGAGAGGGGGGGGCGCTAAATATTATTTCGCCTGGGGCGCCAACTGCCCTGCACCGGTCCTGATTGTGGGCCTGTTTTGGGGTAGGGGCCTGGAGCTGCAGCTCCAATAGCCCCTATCTTAATCCGGCCCTGGCCAACAAAATCTATCTGTCTATTTACCTGTCTGTCTGTCCGTCTGACTGACTATCATATCTGTTTATATAGTGCATGTTGTTTGTTTGGGCAGCTGCTTAAATCAGATGGCTCCCAGGTAATTACAGAGTGTTTTCTTCCTTAGGAGACAGCTCCCACAACCAGATAGCAACTTATTCTTGGGCACCATCATTTCTGGAAGCTACATTTCAGAATACCTATCAGTAGCAGGGCCTTGTCAGTGGTAGTCTCTATATTATAGAACGATCTCCCCACTGTGAGACCCACTAAACCTAGTTTAGAAAGCAGGTTAAGGCCTGTCCATTCCATAGCCCAGGAATGCAGAGGACAACAGGGTGCCTACTTCTGGTTTAAGCCAAGGGTGTCAATCATCAGGCATTATTCAGCCAAGGGTGTTGGAGCAGAACATTGTGGGTTGAAAAGAGTGGTTTTGTGTTTTGGAACTGAGACCACCACCGCCACCCCTTTTCCCTTGAGCAAGTTACTTTTCTTTTAGTCTTGCCTGTTTTGCCTTCTGCAAATTTAGTGTTCTGTAACTGGCCATGACCATCATGGCAGATGTTTCGTGAGAGTGCCCACAACACACACTCAACATTCCAAATGTGCTCACCAGCCCAAAAGTGTTGAGGACCCCTGTTCTACTTTTTCATCATAGTAATGAAGAAAGGGGTAAATGTTGACAAGGGCAGTTTTTCTGACTAGTCTGACACCACCATCATAAATGGTTACAGAAGTCCTCTTCCTGATTGTATGTGGCCATCATAACTGGGTTCTCCCACTCTTATCTGTGCCACTGAAAGGCAAATAAGAGTTTTAGACTTGGATGAGGAAGGCCCGGGTTCAAATCCCTACTCAGCTGTGGAGCTCACTGGGTGGCCTTGGGCAAGTCACTATCTCTCAGCCCAATCCAGCCCTTGCAGGGTTGTTGTGAAGACAAAAAGGAAACAACAACAAAAAAGTGAGACCTTAAGTTGTGCCAAGATGCATGGTCAGCCCTACAGGGTGCAGGGTCAGCCCTACAGGGTACAGCCCTATATGGCTGGCTGGGGAATGCTGGGGGTTGTAGGACTTTTTTCTGTCTAAACATGCATAGGATTGCACCCTTAGTCTACATCAGTGTTTCTCAACCTTGGGTCCCCAGATGTTTTTGGCCTACAACTCCCAGCATGCCCCAGCCAGGCATGCTGGGAGTTGTAGGCCAAAAACATCTGGGGACCCAAGGTTGAGAAACACTGGTCTACATAGTGTTTCCAAACATGCACGGCATGCTTTCCCTTTTACCACTGAGCATCCACATCTAGGTCGCACGCAGCAGGGCCTGACGGCACAGCTTCCAATTTATAAAGTAGTTTCAGGTAAGAATTGATCAAATGTTATTTATTTATTTATTTATTTATTTAAATCTTGCTTCAAGCATGAACTGGTGGCTTCAAGCTATTCTCTCAGCCCCCATTTGCTGTCCTGAATAATAATCCTGCCTTACAAGGTTGTTGTAAGATTGACTGAGACTGTATAACTTTCATAAAGGATTATATAACTACTAAGAGAATTTACAAAAAGGAGGGGACAAAATATGTCCTAGATTGTACCACTTGCATTTCATGGCCTTTTGCCCCCACTGTTACTCATTCTTTTTTTTTCTCTGTACCCAGCTGAGAACTGAGGATAACACTTCGTGCATCAGATGAAGTGAGCTGTCTCTCTGGCCCACAAACGCTTATGCCACAATAAAAACCATGAGGCTTTAAGGTGCCACACCAAGACTTCCCTTCATTTTTTTGCTGTGCAATTAAACGAACAAGGCTACCCCCTTGCTAGCTTCTAGGCAGGGATGAGCCCCAGCATGTCTTATTATAGAAACATGGGGGGGGGGGGGCAGGGGTGGAGGAGGAGAGAAATGGAAATAGAGAATATAAATACATCTGTCTTGCCCCTTGCCTTCCCTGGGCTTCCCATCCCAGTTGTCTGTTCTCGTCCCCCCTCCCTCTATTTCCCAGCCGACTTCTGGAAATAACTCTCTCCCCCAACCTCACCTCTCTCCCCCCCCCCCCCCCCGTCCACACATCAACACCACCACCACTCATGTATCCGGAGCTGCCTGGCTGAGCGATGCCTGCGAGCCTATGACTGGCATGCTACAGGGACAGGTACCACCACCATCCCCGCGGGCCGAGCCGATAGTCCTTCCATTGCTGCATCCCTGCATCCTTCGATGGAGGAGAGCGGCCGTTCGGAACGTACCATCTCCCGGACCGGAGGGAGGGGGAGGAGCAACCATTCGTGAATCCCATCTATACGATTCATAGGTGTCTCTGGATTTGGGGAAGTGTGTGTGTGGGGGAGCAAGGAGGAGTTGGGGGGATGGACCTGGCTGCGTGAGGTGGAGCGGGGGCAGGAGGCTGAAATCTACGATTGGCTCTAGCCCTCCTTTCCCATCTCCCCCCCCCCACTCCGCCGCGGCTCCCCTCCTCCTTCCCCTGCCTCCCCCTCCCCCCTCTGCTGAGATCTGCAGCTGGACCAGCGCTCGGCGAGCCCTCTCCATCCTTGCAGGATGTAGGCGCTGCGATGTCAGCCGCAGCATCCCCGGGGCTGTAGACAACTGGCTCCCCCCACCCACCCACCCTTGCCCTGCCCCTTTCCCTGCGATCCCCTCCTGAGGGGGCAAATTAGGCCGAAGAAGTTCCCCCCTTCCCCTCCTCTCGACTGGATCCGGGCCAAGCCAGAGAGAGAGAGAGAGAGAGAGAACCCCGCAATTTCGCCCCACGCTGCATCTTCTCTTCTCCCCGCAGCGGGTTCCCTCCCCCCCTCCCTCCCCCTCCCTCCTGTCTCCCCACCTCAGTCTCTCCTCGCTTCTAGCATGGCCTGGTGAGTACCTCCTCACGGGGAGCCTTTCTCTTTCTCGGGGATCGGGGCAGCGGGGTGGTGGGAAATCTTGTTTATAAGTATATAAAAATCATAAAGCCTGATGGGGGGGGGGTTGATGAAAGATTCCTTCCCCCGCTTCCTCCTGAGGAGGGAATCCGGGCAGCCTCCGTCATATGTAATGCAGATATGTGCGGCGGTGTGTGTGTGGGGGGGCGCGAAATGCGGTTGGGATGGCGTGTGGACCAGCCACTGCAGAAAGGGAGGCTTGGTGGTGGTCTAATGCCTTTATGTATGTATGTATGTATTTATTAAAATCTTAAAATGCTTTCTCTGCTTGCCTGCATCCTCTTTAGGAGGAGTTTAACAGGACACTTGGAGGATGCAGGCAGCATTCGAAAGCTGCTCGAGCTTAGGTCGATCGTCGGTATGCAGGGTGGGGGAATTGGCAAAATGTTTTAAGGAGGGGAGGGTTCAAGTGCCTTGCCCCCCCCCCCGATCTTCTCTCTTTCCCGGCCTCCCGCATTTGCCACTTGGCGTGGGTTTCTCTCTCCCCATGCGCCTTGCAACGCCTGCCTGCCGGCATCTCAAGGTGACAGCGACGTATTCCTGGTGTGTGTGTGTGTGTGTGTGAGAGAGAGAGAGAGAGAGCGCCTGTACGCGCGCGCGCGCACACACACACACACACACACACGCAGGAAAAGGGGAGCGAGAGGAGGGAGCGCCGGTGACGTACCTGGCCAGATCAGCAAAGGGGGTGTGGGTGGGTGGGGGCGTATTTCAAACCCAATAGGGATCTCCCACCCACCCACTGCAGCGATGTACCTGCATTAAACGGGGGGCAGGACCGGGCTGGGGAGCAAGTGATCGAGCTGCCGACTGGTCCAAGCCTCCCCAGTCCTTGCTACCGGATGGGGGCTTCTCCTCTTGCCACCCCCTCATCCCTTGGTCAATTAATGGAAGAAGAGGTGGAGAATAAGAACATGTGAATGTGGTGTGTGCGCGTGCGTGTGTGTGTGTGTGTGTGAGAGAGAGAGAGAGAGAGAGAGAGAGAGAGAGAAGATCTCTCGCTATCCTTTGGGCACTGACTGCTTCTTCCAGTGGCCTAGGCCTTGGTTTGAGCCAAGATAGATAGACAGAGAAATAATCGAGGGAGGGTGAAGGGAAACGGATGGAGTGATGGGTTGAATGGATAGATAAAAAGAAAGGGGGTAAAATAATTGATAGATTAATAGATGGAGAGGGGGGAATATAGAGGGCAAAGCGGGTGGGTGGGTGGAAGGAGAGAGAATGGATGGTAAAATGGATCGATCTTATGGTTGAAGTACACGAGGATGGGTCGAGAATGGCCTCTCTGGAGAGGCACCGGGAGATGATGCATGTGAGGGAAGTGGGCGTAGAGGTAAGCTAGGGGGCAGCAATGTAAGAACATAATTGCCTTGGCGGTGCTGGGTCAGATCTAAAGGTCCATGGAGTCCTGCCTCTAGGGTCTAGGCAGATGCCTCTCTGGGAAGCTCAGGAGTAGGGCAAGAAGGAAGAGGACGTGGGCATCCCTTTGTGGTTTGTCTCCCCCGCCCCGCCTCTGGTATTTACAGCGAGGTATGCTGCCTCTGAGCATGGACGCTCCATTTAGCCATCAGTGCCAGAGGGAGCGTGTCAAATCCGCCCTCGCCTCCCCCCCCCGCCGCCGCCCCACCAGTGTCCCCACATCTAAGTACGAATGGGCGTCATCACTCTCCATCAGCCTGCCCCAACTTGGTGCCTTCCAGATGTTTTGGACTACGACCCCCATCAGCCCCAGCCAGCCTGGTCAATGGTCAGGGAATGATGGGAGCTGTAGTCCGAAACCCCTGGAGGGCGCCGGCCAGGTTGGGGAAGGCTGGTCTACATCTTCTCGTGGCGCTCGTGAGAAAGGCATTGGGGGGGGGGCAGGAGAGGGGCTCGCTCGGCTTTCTAGGTAGCACCTCTGGAGCAGTGGGGGAAGAGCCCGAGGACGGGGGTGGGTGGAGGGCAGACGGGGCCCGCGGTGCTGCTGGGCCCTGCGCGGCAGCCAGGTCCGCCCGTGGCTCGCCAAGGACACCCGCGAGCGCCTGTTCCGCGCTCTGCTTTGGCGCATTGCTCGGGATGGGAAGGAAGGCGCGTTCCGGCTCTCGCTTTTTTCAAGGCAACTGCAGGGGAGGGGGCGGGATCCACAGGCTGCCGGGGCTGCCTTTTCCCGCCCCTGATTGGCCGACCGGGCCTGAGTGGCAGCGGGCGCGCGGAGCAGGGGAAGAGTTTGGCATAGGGCGGGCAGCAGGACGAGGGGAGCTCAGCGAGGAGGGGGCTGAGCTTGGCCCACGCGGCAGCGGTGGACTGGGGAGGGGGCAGAAGGACCCGCAGGACTCTGGGACGCGTGGCCGATCAGGGGTAGCCACTTAGCCGGGGGGAGCAGAATCGGCATGGCGTCCTGAAGCCTTGGGCTGTGCATCTTTTCCTTCCCGGGTCGTGGGGATTGTGGAGATCTCCCTTGCTTTGATGTTTACCGACCTATTCCCAAAAACATCTCCCCCCCCCCCTCTCGTGGGTCACCCGGTGAAACGGATTGACAGGACGTCCTTCATTTAGTTCATAATCATCTGATGGAATTTGCTGCCAGAAGATTGTGGTAGGCACTGGCCGAGATGAATTTAAAATGGGGTTAGGCTAAGTCGTGGAGGAAGAGAGGTCTGTCTGCCGCTATGTTAGCCATGGGAGTGAAATGGAACCTCCACGTTCAGAGGGAGTCTACCTCTGAATACCAGAGGCTGAGAACAAGCAACAGACGACAGCAGCAGCTGCTGCTGAACTACAAACTAGGGCACATGGATTGCACCAGTGGTGCCGCAACCATCTTTTGGAGGTGAGGGGAGAGAGAGAAGAGGAGGGGGGAAAAGGAAAGGGAAAGAGAAGGAGAAAGGCTGGCAGAAAAACAGGAAAAGAGAAGATATCAGATCCAGATACATTTTTATCTTACATATTATTCTTATTTTCACAGTGAACATGTGAAAATAAGAATAATATGTAAGATAAAAATGAACAGAGGATCCTGTGTTGCAGGTTAAAGGTGGATCCTGGATTTTAGGATGATCCCCACTAAGAACTTCTTGGTCATCCCAGTTTGCAGGACACGGAATAATGGGCTCAAGTTACAGGAACCCAGATTCCACCTAAACATCAGGAAAAATTTCCTGACTGTTAGAGCAATAAGACAATGGAACCAACTACCTACGGAGGTGGTGGGCTCTCCCACTCTGGAGGCATTCAAGGTGCAGCTGGACAGCCATCTGCCCGGGATGCTTTGACCTGGATTCCTCCATTGAGCAGGGGGTTGGACTCGATGGTCTTGTAGGCCCCTTCCAGCTCTACTTTTCTATGATTCTAAGGCCTAATGGGGTATCTTAAGTTAGATTCTCATACCTTTACCAGGCCAGCAGGCTCTTTTGTGTGGTTAGAAGAAGAATTGTGCCCTTTCCCTCCACTGCACATACAGCAGGATGTGTGAGGCAGACACTCCACAGGGAAGCCGACTCACACAATCTTTCCCCCTCAAATAAAGAGGGGAAGATTGCGTGGACTGCGTTCACTTCCACATAAATCAGGTGTATGCAGTTTCTCCTCACATTTTATGTTTTGTGGTAGAGACACATGGCTGTGCCCCCATGGCTCCACCGCATGAAGAGGACTGCCAACCTGGAAACAACTTCCAGCAGGGTGGCTAGCCATGTTAGTCTGTTGCAGCAAAAAATGCTAACCCATCTTAAAGATGAACACGTTTGTTCTGGCATAAGCCAGGGATGGGACACTTATGGCCCTCCAGATGTTTTGGCCTACAACTCTCATGATCCCTCGCCACTGGCTTTGCTAGCAAGGGCTGTTGGAAGTTGTAGGCCAAGAGCATCTGGAGAGCCACAAGTTGCCCACCCCTGGGCCATGAGTTTTTGTGGACTACTGGTAAGTGTATAAGCTGTGCCTTAGTTCCTCTTTCTTTCCTTCCTTCCTTCCTTCCTTCTTGCTTCTATTGTTGACACTGTCTACATTTCATCATTATAAATTCTGCTTCTCCACCCATACACACACACTTACCTTCATGTGTCTCTTCACCTCTGCTGGTTTATTCATCCATCTCTCCCCACACACTGATCTGTTGTGTCCGTTAAGCTTTGCCTATGACCAGTGGAGGCTGGTAGCTCCAATGCCAGTGGGGCGCTGTATCCACTCTGGGCTAGGTTCAGCACCATGGAGAGCTCCTTAAAAGTTCAGACTGCAACCCGGAGTGGATACATAGAGTTGGACTCGATGGCCTTATAGGCCCCTTCCAACTCTACTATTCTATGATTCTACACTGCCCCAATGATACTGGAGCCGCCAGCCTCCTCCACTGCCTATGACCATACTTCCAGTCATTTTGAATGTGCCTCATGTTTCTTGTTTTCTGGACGCATCTCTCTTCAACACACCACCTTCACCATCAAATTCTATGGTGTGTGACATCCCCTGCGAGTCTTCCGTGACCCCATCATCACTCTTCATTGCCAAGATTTGGGGCAAGGGAATTGGGTGGAAAGGAAACAGAGTCTGTGGGACATCCATCCTTGTAATCTAATTTGACCCCTGTGCTTGTGAAGGATCCTTTTGGGCTCAACAACCTCCAGGACATTTCTAGGCCTATTAGGTATTTCTGTTTAGCCCTCTCCATAAGAACCATGGTTAGTTCCAGTAACTACGGTAAGCTCCCACTTACATCTTTCCTTTTCTTCTCCTTATATAACCCTGTATTAAGTAACCTACTCATGTATTTCCCACTCATTTTCTTCCTTGATGTCGCCTTCTCCCATCACTATCTCTGGTCTCAGAGCAACCAAACAACACCCTCTCACCCCCTCCCACTTAGAGAAGGCTATACTTCAGCTTTGCTCAATCTGGTGCCCCGGATGGCTGGGGCATGCTGGGAGTTGTAGTCCAACACATCTGGAGGGCACCAGGCTGGGGAAGGCTGCGATAGTTGGTTGTTCTGGGTCAACATCCAGGACACATTTTCAGATTCTGGGGCTGGGAATGAGAGCAAGATTTTTGCCATGGTACAAGACCTGCTATTGTATACAATATTGGATTGCAAGAACAAAGCAACAAATAGTGTATTTTGAAGAGTATTTGCTGTGGTTCCTTTATACGCTTTTCCATGTCTGTATAGCCCAGTGTTCTCCAACCTTGGGTCCCCAGATGTTTTTGGCCTACAACTCCCAGCATGCCCCAGCCAGCATGTTTTTGTAGGCCAAAAACATCTGGGGACCCAAGGTTGGAGAACACTGCTCTAGTAGAGCAAGTTCAATTTTTTAAAATATTAAGTGCGACCTCTATAGTGGTTGCAGCTCCTGCACCTTTTGTATCATCTGAAAAACGGATGAGTTTTCTGCATTCTAGTAATTAAGAAATCGCGAACACCGCTGGGCATCCCAGCGGAATCTCCTTTGTTACCTCCCCTCAGCCAGTTGTTGTCGCCCTGTTGGTTCCAAGGAAAGTGATACGAAATAGATTTGTTTAGAGCCGTGTTCTCCAACCTTGGGTCCCCAGATGTTTTTGGCCTATAACTCCCAGCACGCATGCTGGCTGGGAGTTGTAGGCCAAAAACATCTGGGGACCCAAGGTTGGAGAACACTGGTATAGCCCTTAGAAAATTTTGGGTGCTTTATAAGTGTTTAATAATAATCAGTGGAGGCTGCTGGCTTTAATGTCAGTGGACATTATATACCTGGACTTCAGCAAAGCTTTCGACAAAGTGCCTCATGATATCCTGATTAGTAAGCTAGCTAAGAGTGGGCTAGATGGAACAACTATCAGGTGGATCCACAATTGGCTAAAGAATCGGACTCAAAGAGTGCTTATCAATGGTTCCTTCTCAAACTGGGGAGAGGTAACGAGCGGGGTACCACAGGGCTCGGTCCTGGGCCCGGTGCTCTTCAACATTTTTATTAATGACTTGGATGAGGAGGTACAGGGAATGCTTATCAAATTTGCAGATGACACAAAGTTGGGTGGAACAGCTAATACTCTGGAAGACAGAAACAAAATTCAAAGTGACCTCGATAGGCTGGAGCGCTGGGCCGAAAACAACAGAATGAAATTTAACAGGGATAAATGCCAAGTGCTGCACCTAGGGAGAGGAAACCAAATGCAGAGTTACAGAATGGGGGACACTTGGCTCAACAATACTACAAGTGAGAAGGATCTTGGAATTGTGGTAGATCACAAACTGAATATGAGCCAGCAATGCGACGTGGCTACAAAGAAGGCAAATGCAATTTTGGGCTGTATTAATAGAAGTATAGCTTCCAAATTGCGGGAAGTGATAATTCCCCTTTACTCGGCACTGGTTAGGCCTCATCTTGAGTACTGCGTCCAGTTCTGGGCACCTCACTTTAAGAAGGACATAGACAAACTGGAGAGGGTTCAGAGGAGGGCAACAAGGATGATAAAGGGACTGGAAACAAGGCCCTATGAGGAGAGACTGAAAGAACTGGGCATGTTTAGCCTTCAGAAGAGGAGACTGGGGGGAGATATGATCGCACTCTTCCAGTATTTGAAGGGATGTCACACAGAGGAGGGCAAAGATCTCTTCTCGTTCATCCCAGTTTGCAGGACACGGAATAATGGGCTCAAGTTACAGGAACCTAGATTCCACCTAAACATCAGGAAAAATTTCCTGACTGTCAGAGCAATAAGACAATGGAATCAACTACCTAGGGAGGTGGTGGGCTCTCCCAGTCTGGAGGCATTCAAGGTGCGGCTGGACAGACATCTGTCAGAGATGCTTTGACCTGAATTCCTGCATTGAGCAGGGGGTTGGACTCGATGGCCTTGTAGGCCCCTTCCAACTCTACTTTTCTATGATTCTATGGGCCAATATATACACGCTGGGCTTTAAGGGGCTTTAAGGGAGCTATCCATGGTGCTGAAACCTAGCCCAAGATGGTCAACTCCTTTAAAATTCCAACTGAAAGCCAGAGTGGATACACAACCCTACTGACATTGCAGCTGCCAGCCACTGCCGGTAATAATAATAATCACACTCATCATCTCACCCCTTTAAAAAAAAAAGGCAAAGGGATTTGTGCATTTGGCACACATATTAAGTACATGGGGCCATTTAAATGCTTGTAACAATAATCATCTCATGTATAGAACCCCATAACGTACACCAGGAGTGCTCCTGGGCAACAACCATATGTACCCTGAAACATTGGGGGTGGTTGTGCCTCTGTCCCTAAATGGCAAAATAGTAGTATCACCGCTGCCACCAGATTCTCCTTGCTTTATACCATAGAGGTCTCTTTCCTTGTTGGTTTGTATGATCTATCCAGGCCAAAGACTATTATGTAAAAGATTGGGGTAAGGGATAGATGTGAATATTGGTATTATTTGGATAATTCAACCTCAGAAAACATCCCCTTCTTGGAGGATTTTCTGTATGTATAGTGGAGATGGAATTAGGGGGTTCAACAGAACTCCTGTGGTTTTCCTAATCTTTGGTCTAACTTGTATTAGGTCTAACTTGGCTAGGCCATGGGCTGTGGGCAGCCAAACAGCAATATAGATGTGGAGGATATGTTCTCCAGTCCAGGGTCCCTGAGGTCTGTGACCGTAGGCTCCAGTGTTTCCCTGTAGACTGGGCAAGGGCAGTGGGTGGGCCAGGCCGGTCATATGTAAACCAGGCCCAGTCAATCCAGAAGCTTCATACTCCATGCCAATCACAGGGTCTAGTGTTGCACACACATTTTATCTTGTCTGTGCCCAAAAACGTTTCTGGGGCTCGTCTATGCAGAAATCCAAGTAGCTCAGTAGCTTGCAGCCACAAATAACTGTGCCCCAGCTACGTGATCCTTGCCAGTGGGATCCCTCTTATGTAGGGGTCGCTTGCTGTACCTCCCATCTCTTTGCCTCTATCCTTTGCCCACGTGGGCTCACAGCTGTTCCCTACTCACCAGCACCCCCAGACCTCCTACACCAGCCTACAGCAATCAAACCTGGGTCCTTCTGCGTGCAAAGCATGCGGTCTGCCACTTAAGCCATAACCTCCTACTTAATGGACATCTGGTGATGAACACAAATTGACATTCATGCCCTTCCTTCCTTCCTTCCATTCCAACCAACTTATCTCCACTTGTCTGTCCTCTCACACGTCTTCTATGCATCCATGCATCAACCTATGGGAGGAATGTTGTGAGACACATAGACATGTCCACTGGTAGAAGCTGCATTTAAAAGACCTTAAATCTGTAATAATAGGTCAGAATCACATTAATGCCACAAATGAGCCAAATATTTTGTACTAGCCCAAGAAACTCAGTAGTAGCCCCCTCTTCTATGAGGCTATTCTGCAATAGATTGGGGTTGGGCTCCCTATAGTTAAACCAGACCAATTGGCATGGATGCTCAAAGAATCTGACTGATTAATTATATTTGGGAAGGGATTTTTCACTATGAACAGAATGGGTGGTGATTCAGGGACAAAGGGTACCTTCCCATATAGCAAAAGTGATGTATGTTCTTTGTGCTAAACCCCACCCCTGCTGGGAACCCTCAATAATCCTGTACTGAGAAGCTAAATTCTGTGACCTATATAAATATACACATTCATTTTTACTGTTTTACATAATTTACTCTGCTTTTTCTTAAGTATGGGGAGGGGCAAAGAGCTATGCAGGGCACCCCTCACTCTGACCACCCAAAATCTTTCAGCAATTTATTTTGCTTCTAAAAAGATTTCACCACGCATTACCCTCACACTCAACATAAGGGCTAAAAACTTGCTTTTCATACATGAAATCTGGGGGCTCTAGAAAGCTGAATTCTGCAGCAGGTGCCAGATTCTGTGGCTTTTCTTCACTTCCATGGAATCGTGGGATGTACACACAGCCCTCATTATAGCATATGGCTTCGCTCGCTTGCTTGAGTCTTGTAGGCCTTGTAGGCCCCTTCCAACTCTACTTTTCTATGATTCTATGAGTCATCTGGAGCTCTCTGCCTCTGCAGGGTTCTTCTGTGTGGCGTATGGGCTTTGCTTCTGCTCTCTTTGTAGCTCACCACGATCTGAATTATGGGGGTTAATCTGCAGAGGATTCTGTCTTGGGACAGGGGGTTGAACTTGGTCCCACTCAGTTGAGACCCACCACCAGTGCTGGGCTATAGGCAGTCAGGCACAGGGAGTCCTGGCAGAATTGGACCAGAGTTGGGGAGCCTGGCGACTCCTGTGTCAGTGGGGCTCCTTATCTGTTGCAGTTTTTGTTTTGAGCTTTATAGGAGCTATCCATGGTGGTGAACCTGTTTTGGGCATGGAGTACAGCCCACGGATAGCTCCTATCAAGCTCAGAATAAAGGCTGCAATGGATGATGAGGAGACCCACTGACATAGGCATCACCAGCCTCTCCTGGCACTGGAGCAGATCCACAGCAGCAGGGGCATCGTTGGCACTGGAAAGATTGGAGGCCCAGGCCCATAGGACACAAATCTGCATAAAATCTACATATGCGAATTTAATTTAATATGCTAATTTAATTAATTTAATATAATATGCTAATTTAATTTAATAGAGCCAGTGTGGCGTAGTGGTTTGAGTGTTGGACTGGGACTCAGGAGATCCGGGTTCTAGTCCCCGCTTGGCCATGAAACTCACTGGGTGACTTTGGGCCAGTCACTCACTCTCAGCCTAACCTACCTCACAGGGTTGTTGTGAGGATAAAATGGAGAGGAGGAGGAGGATTATGTAAGCCGCCTTGGGCTCCTTGCAGGAAAAAAAGGCGGGGTATAAATATAATAAATAAATAAATATACGCAAATTTAGAAATGATGACTAGGATTTATTTAAATTTCACAGTACACAAAGTCAGCCAATTAATTTCTCATCCAAATCACCTCAGATAAAATACATTCTTCGATTAATTTGCGCCCTGATCCAGATCATCCCAAACCAATGGAAAAAGTCCCGCCCGCCCCCAACTTAATCCCCATGCAAGGGAAGATTGAGGTGTGTGGGTACTGCAGCATATAGGAAGGGGAAGGTTAACCCAGAGGTAGGCTCTGTGACATAGATCCGGGGCCCGGGCCTCATGGGCCCTAGCCCAGCGACTCCCATGCACAGGAGGGCCAATCTCAAAGCAGAATGGAGGGCAGGCCAGGGCCTCAGCTGCCCATCTGAAAAAGGGCTGGGACCAGCAGGCAGGCAGGCAGGCAGGCAAACTGGCAGCAGTGGGGAAGGTGGGGGGCGCAGGGGAGGAATAGGCAGGCAGAGATGCCTGGAGCAAGACTAGTGAGGCACCCAAGCAAGGACAGAGCCAGGCTGTTGCATGGGGAAAGACCCCGAAGGGTTTCCGTCTAGATCAGCTCAGGAGGATCCGAGGGGCTGCCAGAGGTGGTTGTTGGTGTAGCCATGCTGGGAACCCGAAAAGGGGGGGGGGGAGAATCCTGCCCCTTTCTTCCTCCACTCTGCGATCTCAAGTGGTCCACCATGATGAGATGACCAGCAGAACCCGACATCGAATATACTCATCCTCTCAAGCGATCTTCCACCTCCTTTCATCCAGGGCCCATCCTCATCCATCATTACAGATGCCACTCTGGAAGGGCCATGGAGTGCCCATTCCTAATGCAGCCTCTCTCTCACTTGACCCTCTTACTTAGCACTTGCCAGGGCTCGGTGCATCGCTGATGGGGCTTGATCTCTTCCCCCCTCCGGCCAAAGGCAGCCAGCCCAGCCTCTCCGTTATCAACAGCTCATACATCATTTAGGTAGGCGCAGTGGAGGCCGGTGTCTGCAATGTCAGTGCGGTGGTGGATCCACTCCAGGCTGCAGTCTGAACTTTTAAGGAGCTCCTTAAAAGTTCAGACTAAAGCCCAGGGTGGATACACGGCCCCACTGACATTGGGGACACCAGCCTTCACTGGGTAGGCGATGCCAATTTCAATCTAGGACAGTCAAGCCCCCCCCCCCGCCCCAATGCGGTCGCAGCTCCGGTGACAGCAAAGTTGTGGACAGAGTTTGTGGGTGAAGACAGATGTGACATTGCTGTGCAGGGGGAGGGGAGAAATGGCCTCTGCCCCAAGACTGAAGCAGAAGCTGGTTGTGTAGGGCCCTAATTGGCTGTCCCTCCATTCTGAGAGCAGTTTTATACTCTAAAAAACAAACAAATCCAAATCCAAATCCATATCTATCTATCTATATAAAGAAGGCTATGAATGAATGGATAAATGCATGATACGGTGCTTATGAAAATAAGGGAGGGAAGGTGAATGAGCGCCTGCCTGGATCAAGAGGCAGGAGGGGAGGGTGCGAGCGAGACAGCATTTGGCTCACTGATACCCACCTCCGTCATTTGAGTTGGGAAGTTGGGAGTAAGCTGGGGCTGACCTTGCAGCAGAGGAGGACACTGTGCCATCTTTCATGTCCAGAAGTGGTGATAAGGGGCAGCCCACTTGGGCAGGAGCCCCGAATCTTTCATTTGGAGCCCCGAATCTCTGGGAGGCCATCTGCCCCACCGCCCTGCTGTCCATGGGTACTGGCTGAAATCAAGGTACAGGGGCCCTGAGGATCTCTGTTGCATCTGATCCCCCTGGATTAGCTGGCTGTTTTGCCCACATGTGCTTCACCTTCTGTTGCCCCCCCTCGAAGTCCCTCCCCCCCGAAATCAGATGCCCTCCTCTCCCCTGTCCATAGATCCCTTTTTACAAATAGGGGTATCCTTAGGAGACAAGGGTCCTTTAAAGACACACACACACACTTTAGAGCATATGTAAATTAGTATATGCACATTTGTGCAATATTTTTTTTTGTCCTGTGGGCCTGAGTGCTGGATCTTTTCGGTAGCTAGCACTGCCCCTGTTCCTGCCTGTTCTGTCCCTCTTTCATGGACTGGAAATTTGGGGCAGAATAGGAGAGTTCAGTGGCAAAAGCAAGCAGGTACCTGGCCATGCCACATAATACATGGCAACAGGCCCTGATCCGCACCAAGTGTATGCTCAACACAGAGTTAATCCCAGCTAATTGAGGAGCTTACCTGTATGAGATGTGCTTTCTCAAACACCTGTTTTGTTTTTTAAAAGTGCACTTAAAAAAAAAAGAAGTTCTCAAGTCTCAACCTTTTTTGCCCCATGCACCCCTTTCACCATATGTCAGAATGTCATTCCCCCATTTCCAAGATTGTCTGACTTAATCTGTACCATACAATAAGGTGTGATGTCCTGTAGATTATGTACAATCTGTAGAATTGTAATTTGTAGAAAGATCAGTATTCCAACAGTTTAAGTCTGTGGTCCCAAACCCTAAAATCCCCCCCAGGGGGGAATTCCCTGCTGGTTGAGAACACCTGCCTTACAGTGCAACCCTTTACATATCTACTCAGAACTGTATCCCACTGAGTTCAGTGGAGCTTACTCCCAGGTAAATGGGTATAGGATTGCAGCCTTAGGCATATATGTAAAATATTGTGTGAAAGGGACCCCAGGTATGGTGTACTGCAGGGCCTGGGAACCTGTAGCCCTCCAGAGGTCATTGGACTCCAATTCCCACCCATCAGCCCCAAGCAACCTGGCTAGTGGTGAGACATTACGGTTGCCGGCCAGATGGGCGATTAATAAATGTAAATAATAAATAAATAAACAGTAGTCATTCATCAACATCTGGAGGGCCACAGGTTCTCCACCCCTGGTGTGCTGGCATAAGATTTAGTAGTGGTACAGAAGCACCACCATAACCCAGATGCCTAAATTAAAAACAAGAAAACCTCACAGTTGTATTATGTTCTCTCAGAATGCTGTCAAGGGAGGTGCAGGCAGAGCTTAATTGAGAGAGAAGGAGAGAGAGAGAGAATGGTAGGGTTCAGAAATGGTGTGGGAGGCTTTATTTATTTATTTGGTTTGATTTGTACCCTGCCTTTCTACTAAGAAAAATGGCACTCAAGGCAGCCATCACTTACCAACTGCCTTGGAAGGAAGCTCTGATCCTTAATTCTATGCATGTGTGTGGACAGGCCACAGTTGCTTTAGGGTGCAATCCTATGAAGTTTAGACAGGAAAAAAGGGTACAACTCCCAGCATGCCTCAGCCAGCATAGCAAACATCCCCCAGGGCCAGTTATGCCATGCAACTTGAGTCCAAGGATCTATATTAGGAATTTGGGCAACTTAAGGCCCCAGCTTGAGACCTGGAGAGCTGTTGTGGTCTGGATAAGAGGCGTGGACTAAGTGAAACTCTTGGTTTTTATGCCATATGAGGCTACTTTTCATATGCCCCCCACGCCTTTTGCTATGCTTGTGGCTTACTCTTTTTGCTGTCTTGGGACATTTTCACATATTTCAGGTTAAGGGGGGGGGATGCATCCTAATTAGGTGTGAAACAGCAAAATACCTAAACATAAGTGCTCTGATACTGTTTAAATGGAAGTCATTTAACTTATTAAATCACTTTAATAAAACTAAAATTAGTTTTAATAAGATTAAAATATAAGTGCCAAGTGCTTGTTATTTGCACTCATCAGCCAGAACAATGGAGGGCAAAAGTTTCCTGAGAGACTGGGTCAAATACTGCCTGTATGTTTGCCTTTATATTTCCGTAAGTAAAAGGGCTACAAACTGTGCCTGTGTGTAAGAGAGAGAGAGAGACTTCTGTGATCACCATTCCAGTTCTCTAAATCGTATTTATGACATTTCTATACCGCCCAATAGCCGAAACTCTCTGGGCGGTTCACAAAGTTTGAAACCTTAAAAATGCATTATAAAAACCATATACATACAAACATATAAACATACAACACAGAGAGAGACACATACATATATCTAAAAACAATTAAAAAAAAAAATTCAAGACCTCATTAAAAACCTCATCACATGCTGCCAAATGCCTGAGAGAAGAAGGTCTTAACCTGGTGCCCAAAAGATAACAATGTAACTCCTCGTTGGGGAGATCATTCCAGAATTGAGGGACCACCACTGAGAAGGCCCCCTCCTTTGTTGCTGCCTCCTCCCTCGGAGGAGGCACCTGGAGGAGGACCTTAAGATGACGAGTATAGTAAAAAGTAAGGTACCGGTAATTACTTACTGAAAGCAAAAAGTAAGGTAATTACAACCTCCATTGTGGAACTTCAGTATGCTGATGATAATGTGGTCTCCGCACATTCAGAGGATGATCTCCAAACTATCCTAAATGCTTTTGCAGAAGCATACGGAAAACTTGGTCTCTCACTTAACATCAAAAAAACCAAAGTGCTTCATCAGCAAGTGCAAGCTAACCCTTTGGTGATGCCATCTATCCAGCTTGGCGGGACAATACTGGAAAATGTCAATCATTTTCTCTATCTTGGCAGCTATCTTTATTTTACAGCTAACATCGACAGTGAAATCCAGCATCGTCTGAGCTCCGCAAGTGCCGCGTTTTCTCGAATGAAACATAGAGTGTTCGAGGATCGGGATATTTGTAAGAAGACCAAAACACTGGCTTATGAAGCCATTGTATTACCAACTTTATTGTATGCCTGCGAAACATGGACTATCTATAAACGTCACCTCCAACTCCTTGAAAGATTTCATCAACGTTGCCTCCGGAAAATCCTGCGAATTACTTGGGAAGATAGGCGAACAAATGTCAGTGTACTGGAAGAAGCAAAGACTACTAGCATTGAAAAAATGATCCTTCAACGCCAACTTCAGTGGACCGGTCATGTTGTTCGAATGCCTGACTACCGTCTCCCAAAGCAGTTACTTTATTCCCAACTCAAGGATGGAAAGCGGAATACCGGTGGTCAATATAAGGGGTTTAAAGATGTTCTTAAGGCTAATCTAAAAAAATGCAATATAAACATCAAAAACTGGGAAGCTCTGGCCCATGAACGATCTAACTGGAGGTTGGCCTTTCACAAAGGTTCTATGGACTTTGAAGAAGCTCGAGTGCAAGGTGAAAGGGAGAAACGTGCCAAGCGAAAAGCACGTCAAATGAATCCTTTACAAGACCATCTTCCATCTGGTAACCTGTGTCCTCACTGTGGGAAGCTGTGTGGATCTAGAATTGGCCTCCACAGTCACTTACGGACCCATCGCTAGAGTCTACACAATTTTCTTTAGAATTTTCCTCCTTTTAAAATCTCCTTTTTGTAAATCTTCTTCTTCTTCTTCTTCTTCTTCTTCTTCTTCTTCTTCTTCTTCTTCTTCTTCTTCTTCTTCTTCTTCTTCTCCTCCTGGAAGACAGTCTTACTCGGTCACGAGTGATCGCCTGACTGACTGACTGACTGATGGGTAGGTTCATGCTGGGAGACATGCTCCATCAGGTATTGTGGTCCTGAGCCATGTAAGGCTTTATAGGTCAAAACCAGCACCTTGAATCCGGCTCAGAAACATACAGGCAGCCAGTACAAGTGGGCCAGAATCAGTGTTCTATGTTCAGACCTTCTGGTCCCAGGCAGAGGTCTTCCGTCTCACCTACTACCTGTTGTGCCCCCCATTTGGGATGGAGGGGGGGCACAGAGCAACTGAGCCTGAGAGTGTTTGGGGAGGGGCCAGGCACATGAGTAAGCTGAAGACATCCGCAGCTTGACCCAGCTGTGCTTACTCTTCAATCAGCCCCTGCATAAAAGACAAGCCTGAAAGCCAGTTCAGGTGCTGGAAGCAATTGTCGAGACTCACCCGTAGCGGAAAATGTTCCTGCCAGCTCCTGGACCTGGCTTTGTTTATTCCTGACCCCAGAATGACTTTGACTTTTCTTCGGTGCGTCTCTCTTCTTGCCTGTGTTTGCATTGGCTTCGGGCTGATATTCTCAGCTTCTTGACCTTGGTCTGTAGAGACTACTAACGCTAGCTGCTGCTTATCACTTGACTTGAGTAATTTATGACACTACCTAGTCCTTTTTAATATAGAAAAGTGCCTCAGAGCATATACAGAGTGCCTTTCCCGCATCCCTAAGAATTTGCAGCCAGTCTCTCTGCACAGCCAAGGCTCCCAGGCAGGCCTAAGCCCTGGTAGCTCTCTTTTTAGGACTTTAGTGCTGCCCGCACCTCCTCTAGCAACAGCCCAGACTACAGTCCAAAAACATTTTGAAGCATTTCAGTCTGATAGCTTATTCTAAACTTCCACACTACCACGAAACTGGATACCAGTAGTCTGCCAGCAGTGGCTGGTGACTCTGTCTATTATTTTATTATTATTATTATTATTATTATTATTATTATTATTATTATTATTATTATTATTATTATTTACATTTGTTAATCGCCCATCTGGCCGGCCACCGGCCACCCTAGGCGATGTACAGAGGCTAAAAACAAGATAAAATACAATTATAAACAAGATAAAATACAATAAAAACAAGATAAAATACAATTAAAAAAAAATAAATCTTAACCCACCCCATATTCCCGCCTGAACAGCCAGGTTTTTAATGAACGGCGGAAGCTTAGCAGAGAGGGGGCATGGCGGAGGTCACTCGGGAGAGAGTTCCACAATACGGGGGCCGCCACAGAAAAGGTCTAATGTATCCACTCTGGGTTTCATTCAGCCTGAACTTTAAAGGAGCTATATCCATGATGCTGAACCTATTTTGGGGATAGGGCTCGGCACCACATGGATAGCTCCTTTAAAGTTCAGACTAAAGCCCGGAGTGGATGTACCGCCTCACTGACGTTGGAGCCTCCAGCCTCCACTGCCGGGAGAGCCTACGACACCTGACCAGAGCTGCTTGCTTTTGCCACTGGTGTGCCGCTGTCTGTCCCTGCACTGAGTAGAGGTTTGGACAAGGTGGCCTCCCTAAGCTTTCTTCCAACTCTAAAATTCTGCATTTCTATGATCTGAGAGACGTAGCTCACTCATACAGCACCTGCTTTGCATGCAGAAGACCCCGGGTTCAACCCCTGCCATCTCCAGTTCAAAAAGGACCAGGGAGTAGGTGAGGGGGAAGGCCTCTGCCTGGGCACCAGGAGAACAGCTGCCAGCCGCAGCAGACAATCCTGATCGAGACAGACCAAGAGTCTGACCTGGTACAACACAGCTTCCTGTGGCCCAGGGGAGATTTTCAGGCACACATTCATCCTCGGCTCTGGGGCAGCCTTTCCCGACCTGGTGTCTTTCACGTGGGTCAGACTACAGCTGCCATCATCCCCAGCCATCAGGCCAATACCAGGATAATTAGAGTTGTAGCCTGACTCACCTGGAGGGCACCAGCTTGGGGAAGTCTGCCGTAGGGACTTTCCGTTTCCGTAGCTTTCTAGATAGACACCGCTGTGTTTTATGAAGTCCTCCGTTTGCTCGGCCTCACCATACTCCAGCAGAGCCCCCGCCCCCATCATAATATTTGCAAGTTCCTCTAGCTCAGGAGTGGGACTGAGTGTTTCGGTAGGCCAGTGTTTCTCAACCTTGGGTCCCCAGATGTTTTTGGCCTACAACTCCCAGCATGCCCCAGCCAGCAATAGCTGGCTGGGGCATGCTGGGAGTTGTAGGCCAAAAACATCTGGGGACCCAAGGTTGAGAAACACTGCGGTAGGCCAAGACACCTTGCTCAGCTGTTTTGGCCTATAACTCCCATGAGTTACCCTTGCCGTGAGTTACCATGTCGGCTAGGGATGGTGAGAGTCGTAGGGGCAAAACTTTGGAGGGCCCCTGGGCTAACTGCACCCACCATGCAGCAAATCTCCAGGGTGCGTAGAAAAGAATTATCGGAGGCTGCTCCACCACCGTGATGGGACACTCTTCCCCTGGCATGGACAGAATCAGAACGCTGTTCAGGAGTGCAATATCACTTTCTCCTTGAAGCCAGTGCCTGAATGTTGACTAGGGGTAAGCTAGGAAGATCTATTTGTATTTTATCCTGGGGAGGAGTTTGGGAGGGGAGGGGGGGGAAATATTTGCCTGGGATCCTGGGATGGAATGGGCTAAACCAGAACCCAACAGTGCTGTTTTACACATGACATGTGTGACTCACCTTGCGCTACTTGCGTTCATGTGCAAATATGATGAATACATTATCGATTCGTGGAAGGGGCCATTTTAAAACCAGATGTAATCTTGTTGGGGGGGGTTATGTTTGCATTACAGATGTGCGGGAAAGCAATAACAGGCTTTTAGTGTCATGTGTGAAAGCACCTTTAGCAATAAAAGAAACCATCATAGAATGACTCGGATGCTGTTATAATAACTTGCTTGGTTGGAAAGAAGCCAGGTGGAATGTTAAAACGGTTCTGCTGTAGATACATTGTCACCTTAACAAGAGAAGACATCATTATAAAATTTGAGAAAAAGACAAACCGAAATATTTTGTGACTATTGGCCTGATCCTATGAATGTTTACTGTGAAGTATGCCCCACTGAGTTCACTAGAGTTTATTAAGCATACTTCCTAGGGATTAAGGCTTCAATTTTATAGACACATACCTGGGAGTATATCCCATTGAACTCCATGGGACTTACTTCCTAGTAAACTGTAAGTGTGCAGCCCTTTACATTTACTCAGAAGTAAGTCCTGCTACGTTCAATGGGGCTTACTCACTAGTACAGCCTTCCCCAACGTGGTGCCCTCCAGATGTGTTGGACTACAACATCCATAATCCTTAGTCCAGGGCTCTCCAACCTTGGGTCCCCAGATGTTGCTGGACTACAGCTCCCAGAATCCCTTGCCATTGACCATCTTGGCTGGCTGTGCTGGGAGCTGTAGGCTGTATACAGCTGTAGCTGTATTTTAAATTGTGTTTTTAAATTTGGTTTTTAATCTTTTAAACTATTTTGTATGCCTTTATTGTTGTTTTTATGTATACACTATTGTGAACCGCCCAGAGAGCTTCGGCTGTGGGGCGGTATAGAAATGAAATAAATGAAATGAAATGAAATGGGGACCCAAGGTTGGAGAACCTTGCCTTAGTCAGTGGCCATGCTGGCTGGGGATTATGTGGGGTTAATCCAACACATCTGCAGGGCACTAGTTTGGGAAAGGCTGCACTTCTTAAATAACGAGAAATGGGGGCAGGGAGCTCTAACATTAACAATGACCATTTCCAATTTTTGTTTTCCTTTTTTGGAGACTGCTAGAGTTTTGTTGAGTTTGAATCTTGACCTTCTAGAGTTGCGGTGTTGGCCTAAGGTAGTCCTTAGTGCAGGGTTGGACAACTATTAGGCTTGTGGGAATTATTTTGTTTTTCACTACAACCCAGAGGTCCACCAACCAGAGCCGGGTGCAAAACAGAGACTCAGGAAGGTGGACGTAGGATTAAGGAACAAGGTGCCTCTGAGCACGTGCTCGGCCCAGGAATTTGTTTCAGTACCAGAACTGGAGCTCATACACAAATCTACTCTTCTTTTCCTCCAGTCTTTCTTGATTTTTGCAGTCTGGGGGGGGGGGGGTCTTTCACTATTGTTAAACCAGTGGGAGTCAGAAATGCTTGCTGATCGACTCCAAATCATGCAGAGATCTACCAGTCGATCCTGATCTATGGTGGCCTTGTGCCTTCTTTTACAAGGACAGCCCTCTCTTCAAAGGACTGTCCTGTCCAATTCCGGCGTGAAGATAAAAAAAAAAATCGTAAGAACCGTTGCCCACATTTCATCAACAACCCACAGTTCAACGACAACCCACACTCAACCATACTCAACCCTCGCATGTGGGTTACTGTGTTGTCTGAACCCAGCCAATCACAGTGCATGCCGACACGTGCTGGGTGCCATTTGCCTAATTACCCAGCCGGGCATGGGTTGTCTTGAGTTCTAGACAGCCCATGGGTTATATTTGAGGGTTGTTTCCCCCTCCAACAAGCCATGCCACCCGGGTTCGGATGACACAGCAAGCCATGGTGGTCCTGCAAACCAGGTCACTGTGTACTCCTGGGGACCGGGAAGCCTTTTGCAACACTGACGCCCCTCCCTCTCTGCCAGTGTATGGGCGATGACATCATTCAGATGGAGGGAGGGAGTAAGGACACCCGGGGATTCCCAGATACAGCTGGCAGCTGCAAGAGAAACCCTGAGGCATCGTCACTACCCAGGAAACAACGTCCCACCCCTGAACCCCAATTGACGGAGCAAAAGGGAAGGGCGGACTGTTAACTGGTCTGCTACCCTTCAGTTGCTGGAGGACACCCTGCCCACTGTTTGGGGAAGTGATTGAGGGAATACATGGATATTTTTTGAGTGCAGAGTGTAGTGTGCCTCCAGTTTTCATCAGGGAAAAGCAACAGCCCCGTGCAGCAGCTAGGAGAAGTCTAAGGAACGCCGGAACACTGCTTTAGGCTGTATCAAAAAGCCAAGTGAAGGATGACATAGGACAGCCTTCCCCAACTTGGCATCTTCCAAACTATAACTCCCATCATGCCCCGCCAGCATGCCCAGTGCTGACTGGGGATAATGGGAGCTGAAGGCCAACACATCTGGGGAGGGCCCCCGGATGGGGAAGGCTGTCGGAGGAAGTGGCAAGAGTTTCCAGAGAGTTCGCTTACCCATTTGGCAAAACCAAGTGTAAAGCTTTACCAGCACTGAGCCGTCTCCAGTTGCAGTTGCATGGTGGGCGGTGGCGCAGTGCGTGTTTGAATGTTCCCCCATTCAAGCCACAGAGAGAGCAGGACACAGAGAGCCGGGCTGCCTCAGGCTGGGTGGCCAAAAATGCAAAGTGGGATGCAGCAGCAGCAGCAGCCACCAATATTTCTGGCTGCCGTATTGGATCTGGCATTGACAGAGCTGGCCCAAGGTCTTTGCTCAATCCAAGCGGTGGATCCCTGGAATCCTCCATGATGCTGCAAGATCTCCTAGGACAGATCTCTCAGATTGTATGCCAGTTCACCAGTGGTCCTAATATATATCCGTTCCAAGCAACCAGTCAGGCCAGCCTGGGGTGCTTAATAATATACTTTAAAAAATCATACACGCACATGCGCGCGCACACACACACACGCATGCACAGCAATTTAAATAAAAACAAAACAAAATGCTTGTGGGTGGAAACTCTCAACTCATAAATATATACACATGCAACCGTTCACATACTAAATCAAATACAAACATGAATAACAACCCCATTAAAGTGGCTAATATATGTTATGAATGCTTCCCAGCATTCGGCTATTTTTCTATAGTCTCTAATGTGCTTTTAATATATTATCAGTTTTATTAAAGGAATCGCCTCCATTATTTAACAATACCCACAGATACAGCTTCCTAGGAATTGTTCCTGTGCAATCCCTATGGAAAGGACATGCTTGTGCTGTTGTTGTACTCACTCGATATATTTGGAGGTGGTTTGGCGCAACTGCATCAGAGTTACCGGTACTTGGAAACTCAGGGTTGCTGGATTTCACAGCTTTGCTAGAGCTTTGAAATTCTGGCAGATTCTACAGCATTTGGAGAGGAAGGTGTGTTGCAGAAATAAAAAATTTAAAAGCAGCGGGGGTGGGGGAAGTCTCTCTTCAGATTTATGGCATCCCAAAGTGAAAATGTGTTTTCAGAGGAGCAGGGGGAAATAAACCCAAATATTTATATTTTGCCGTGGCTTTTGAGGGACATGGCCTCGAAGATCACACCCAATATAAACGGCTCATTCAGTTGGCTTGCTGAACCCAGATGTTGACGTGTATTTTTTTTAAAAAAGGTGATGGTTTCCCTATCTAAGGTTTTGAAGGATGTGCCATCTGATTTGAAGGATGTGCCATCTGGCTACCCATCTGGTGGCTATGGGAGTCACAGGCAGCTGAGAACTGAGTCTGGATTCCTCCTGTTGCTAAGGTTAAGAGCCATGACCTGGACATTCTGCATCTCTTTAAGAACTTTAAGTGAACACAGTAGAGTCTCTGGGTTAGCACTGTGCAACTCCATAAAGGCCTGATTACCTGAACTACCAGTTAATCTGTCTGTCTGTCTATCTATCTATCTATCTGTCCAAACATTTAATACATTTATGGTGCTGAATGGGGTACATCTACCCCTGAAGGTCCAGGTCCGCAGCTTGGGAGTCATTCTAGACTCCCAGCTGTCCATGGAGGCTCAGGTGTCAGCTGTGAGCCTGGCGGCGCTGTATCAGCTCCATCTGATAAGGCAGTTGCGCCCCTACCTTCCTAATCATCTGCTCCTATCAGTGGTTCATGCCTTGGTCTCCTCTCGCCTAGACTACTGTAATGCGCTCTACGTGGGGTTACCCTGGAAGACGGTTTGGAAGTTGCAGCTGGTACATAATGCAGCAGCTCGCCTGGTTAAAGGCTGCCGCCGGCGTGATCACATCACTCCAGTGCTCAAAGAGTTCCACTGGCTACCAGTTGTTTGTCGAGCCGAATTCAAGGTGTTGGCGTTGACCTTTAAAACCCTGTACGGCTCCAGTCCAGTTTATCTCAAGGAGCGCCTCCAGCAACATCAAGTAGGCCGCTCAACAAGATCTGCCACGGACGGCCTTCTCCCTGTCCCATCAGCCAGAGAAACCAGGCTGGTGGGGACTAGGAGGAGGGCCTTTTCTGTGGCAGCCCCCAATTTATGGAACTCTCTCCCCAGTGACCTCGGCCATGCCCCTTCCTTGATTAGCTTCCGCCATGCTTTAAAAATGTGGCTTTTCAGGCGGGAATATGGGGTGGGTTAGGATTTTTAAGTTTTGTACTTTTTAAAATTGTGTTTTATTCTGTGTGTCTCTCCCCCCCCCCCCTTCTTGTATTTTATTGGATTGTACATCGCTCAGAGTGGCCGGTTGTCTGGCCAGATGGGCGATTCATAAATATAATAAATAAATAAATAAATAATGACCCACCTTTTCACCCATTACTGGGTCTGATCAAACGTTGTAACCCATGTATTCTGCCTATTCCCCCACCCTTCCACATAGGACTGTTCACAATGTATATGCATGTGTGAACTAGGCTTATGTCATAAGCCTACTTAACACATGCATATACATTGACCTGGTTCACAGTACACGAAAGCCCATCGTGGCTTAATTTACCCGCGGGGGGGGTTGCTCTTCAGTTGTGCTGGGCGCCCACAGACACCCAGCTTGTCATGTCATGTGAACCCAGGTGGCAGGGGTTGTTTGAGGGTTAAACAACCCTTGAATAACCCATGGCTTGTTTTAGGCATCAGCAAGCGCCCGGCGTGATGTGACAATCCCTGCGGGTAAATTAAGCCACGGTGGGCTGTTGTGTCGTGCGACCCAGATCACTGTGAATGTGTGAACTGACTCAAGTGAAACGCATTTGATATGAAAGTTCTGCCTGTGGTATTAGATTTGTGATGGCCCATTCACACATGCAGGTCAGCACTTTAGGTGGCAGCCATTCGTGATGAACATACCTATATGAACCAGTCCATAGACTGTGTGAAAATCATGTCCCGCAAAATATGACCAGGCCATCCAACACTGACCAGAACAGGGGTGGATGATGCATAGCACTTTCTGACATGCAGAACACTTCACGATTTCTACCATTTTCCTATCATTTCTTCTTTAATTCTTCGGTTTTATTTGTTGGGACTTGAAAAAGATACTAGGAGAGGATATATTGTGGAGTAATATCCTTCCTATCTCACGTTAGTGAGATCAGCAGAGTACAGTCCCTTTCCAGCTTAAAAGAAGCTTAGATTTGGCTAGTGTTAGCCAGTTAGCATTTGGTAATCCAGGATGCTTTAAGGCAGACTGGATTTCCCTGGTTTTGCCCCCTTTTCTCTCCCTCAGAACAATAATCAGAGACACAGTCTTGTAAAAGTTATAAGTAACATTTACTCACTCAGATTATGCAGTTTCATTCAGGCAGGCTTAAAAGAGTTTCTTACAGTTGGTTACAAGTTCATTTGGAAATACTTGGGGTCTGAACTTGTGGAGTTCAGACCAGCAACTCTGGCTACATGCTGCTACAAGGACCACGTGGAGACAACGCTCACTGAGTCTGAACAGAAAGAGGAAGAAGCTGGGAGCAACGCCCACTTCCTGTTCAGGCTGTTAATAATTCAATGAGTACCTTCTAGGAAAACCACCCTAGAAGGTATCAGTGATCTTAACCATTTCACCCAATTACCTGGTGAAACATGAGCCATAGGTTTTGACTGCAATTTTAGTTATCCAACATTATTAAACAAATCACACCCATTATTTACACTTGGGTACTGCTCACTGGGAATTTTTCCTGTACAAGCCCCAATGAAAGGAGTGTGTGTGTTGTTGCAACCAGTCCATCCATTGCAAGGTGGTTTAGTTGTGATCCTCTGCTCTGCTATTGAGGTTGGGGCTTCCGATGCCCATTTTGAAGATGGGGGGAACTGAGGCTGTGAGATTGTGACTTTGGGTGCAATCCTATGCAAGTTGAGACAGAAAAAAAAAGGCCTACAACTCCCAGCATGCCCCAGCCAGCATGGCTGGGAGTTGTAGGCCTTTTTCCTGTCTAAACTTGCATAGGATTGCGCCTTTTGTCTATCATTTGAGCCCACATGGCAACTGGAGCCTATGGGCTTGTTCACACAAAAATATGCCCCGGCCCTCTCTGATATGTCATCACTCGATCACGCAGTGCTTGATGGCTCGTAGCCGATTGTATGAACTGTATTGACAAGCATGCTGTTTCCAAGAAGATATGAACATTCTCTCCGTGGCATTTGATCTGCAATGATGGCTCGTTCACATGACCTAGTCATCACTTGATGGTGTAGTTATCAAACTATACCATCAAGTGATGACTAGCACATGTGAATGAGCCTTCGTTACAGATGAGTTTTAGGGGAGAACCAGCCCACTGAGGTAGAACTTTGTAATATTTTTTTTTTTACTTTTGCCAAAATGCATTATTTCAGTCCAAAGGGTTTTAAAACACATTTTTCACAAGTAAGGAGAATGTAAGAGAATATACAAATGAGACATCCATGTCATCATTTAGCCTTTACAAATATTTTAAGCATTCCAAAAATAGAAAGGCATAGACATATAAAAATCCCACTCAAGTAAATATGCATAGGACTGCAGCCTAAGCTAACGAGGGAAGGGAAAAAATTGGGGGCAGATGATGCCTTTATCACAAAGATAGAAAAAGAAAGGAGCTGCACACAGGCTTGGCTTCTGGTTTCTGTCTGAACCAGGGCAGGAGCTTTTATGCAAAAAGGAGGAGCCACTCTATTTCCAAATCTCTATGGTGTCCTGCCACTATTTTTGTTTTGTTTTGTTTTGTTTTTTGCATTGAACTTTCAGTTGGGAACCAGAAGTGTTGCTGTGGTTTGTTTCGATTGACTCTGTGACCCCTTGGTTCCATTGGTTCCAGGCTTTGCTCAAGTGCAGAATTTCCTGACTGCCCAATTTTGAGCTAGCAGGAGGGTTGTAGATCGAGACTATAGTCAGCTCAGGGTTGTGGTGGTGGGTGGAGAGGCTAGGAACAGAGTGGAGGCCTGGACTTCTTTCTGTCTCCTCCTCCTCCCCTCTACCAATGAGGGGTTTGGAAATAAAACCGTTTCATGATGCTTTTATATAAATGGGTGTGGAAGACTGTGGGCAAATCTGTTGGGCCCATCTCAAAACAGAGACCATACCTGAAGTGCTGAAAAGGACCAAGAAAGGCATTAAAAGTTGGAGATTTTTTCCCCCAAAAGGCAGGTTAAGCGGCAGTGATGCACATGAACAGAACATGATGGCAATACATAAAATTAGGAATGCTGGAGATGTGTGTGTGTGTGTGTGTGTGTGTGTGTAAAAACACTAGAACTCTGAGTCACCAAATGAAATTGATTGGTGATAGGTTTGGGACAGACAAAAGGAAATCTTTTCTGCAATGCAAAAGTGTCTTACAGAATCTGTTGCTGTGGGAGGCCATTGACAAACGTGGCCTTTTAAAAGAGGGGATGGAGTAATCATGGAGGCAAGATCTAAATAGCTAAAAATGGAGCCTCTATATTCAGAGGCAATATACCTTTGAATGCTAGATGCTGGGGGGAAACAACAGGGGATGTGAGGTTTCCAGAGGCATCTGCCCGGCTGCTGTTGGAATGCGAAAGCTGGACCGGGTGGGTCCCTGGCCCTGGAACAATTTTGATGTCCGTAACATCTGTGGGGATACTATTTGTCAGGCATAGCCTGCAGGGCCCCCACCCTCACCCCAAGCTCCTTTCCATCTGCCCCCCCCCCATCCAGTCTCATTCCCTGCAATGGGTCTGTGCCAAGCTGGGGAACGTGGCAGAGCTGGAAACAGGCGGCTCTGTTGCCCATCGCTTGGCAACGGATGGTAAAAATAGCTCAGGCTTCAGTGGAATCTGCCTCTCCTGACACTGCAGGCTCGGAGCGCCAGGCCCAGCACTCAGAGGCAGGCCCGGGGCAAAGAGATGCTCACCTGGCCGGTCCCATGCAGTGCGGTAATACGAGTTTCCCCAAACTATTTATTTATTTATTTATTGCATTTATACCCTGCCTTTTTTCCTGCAAGGAACTCAAGGCAGCTTACATAGTCCTCCTCCTCCTCTCCATTTTATCCTCACAACAACCCTGTGAGGTAGGTTAGGCTGAGAGGCAGTGACTGGCCCAAAGTCACCCAGTGAGTTTTGACCCTGGATTTCCCCCTTCCCCCAAATATACTTATTATGTTTTTTGGGGTTAAACTCCCCCCCCCCGCCCAACTCATCACCACCACCCCTCAGTTCCACAGCAGAGCATGCAGAGATCCTTGTGTGCCGCTAGTTGTGTGCCTGCAGCCTGCTGCTGTGGCTGCCGCATGCAGATGCAGCTATCTATGGATTGGGGCCCTGGTACAACACCAGCTTCGGAAAGGGGAATAGAAACAAGACATCTAGCGTGGAAAGCTAAGCAGGGTCAAGCCTGGCTATTACTTGGATGGGAGACCCCTCTTCTAGTTTCCTGCACTGAGCAGGGGGTTGGACTCGATAGCCTTGTAGGCTCCTCCCAGCTCTATGAAATCTATGAAATCTCCATCCCCTCCTAAAACCACACACTGTTAGAACAAAGCTGAACTCTTCTCAATTCAGGCTGGGAAGACCTGGCAGGCTATGGAGCAGTCTGTCCTGTCCCCGTCCCCCCCCATCACACCCAAATCCAATGTGAACCAAAGAGGATTTTTCTGCTGTGGGACATTCAACCCACCCAGGTCCTGGTTGGTAAGGGGAGGAAGGCTCCACCTGCCTCGGGATCCTCCTTAGAACTTTGCACCCTCTCCTCCAGGTATTCTACGACCCCCAAGGAAGCCCAGCTCCAGACTTCGAAGAAACAATTATAATGAAAAACAACGGGGGTTCAAGAGAGGGTGCTGTGCTGCTGAGCAGGGATGATGGGGTACCATGTCCAAAATGAGATGGGCCCTATGCCGGCTCAGCCTCCAGGCACATGCCTCCTCCTTAAATTGCCCTCCAATGAGTACCACATTCTCTTCCAACTCTGGCTCAGTAAAACAATGACAACCAAACCTTTCTGCCCCAGATGACTACACACAGGGTTTAACTCGTACCCGAGATCAGCCCTGGGATCATTTCAACACCAGGGAAATACAGGGGTGCACAGCCTCCGGCCCACGGGCAAAATCTGGCTCTCGGGGGGTTTCCTCCACCTGCCAATCATTTGGTGGTTTCCTGGCTTTTATGCCTTTTTTCCCCATTCCAAAGAGTTGAAATGCCTCTCCTAAGCCTTCATTACTGGAAGTAAGAGCTTTAAGCTAAATGAGACTGGTATTTTGACCCCATCCCATTTTGCCTTTTGACCCGCAAACCAATGCAGCCCCCAAGAACTTTTCTGAAATCAAATTTGGCCCTTGGCCTGAAAGAAGTTCAACATCCCTGCTGCAATATGTCTAGCAATGACAACAAGGAAGTGCTTCTGAGCATGTGAAGACTGCCTTTCCCTCACTGCTAAGGAGGTGGAACGTGTCTCCATCCCCACCTTTAGACAGGAGCAAGGAGAAAGGACTTTCAGGCAGATGGCCAACCTTTTTCTTTAAGGCTGCAATCCTATACTCACTTCCCTGGGAGCAAGCCCCATTGAATTTAATAGGAAATCACTTCCGAGCAGACATATACAGGATTGTGCTGTTAGAAACCCAGCATAGATCAACATACATGTGGAAAGAACCAAAAGGCCCTCTCCTGCAGTGCAATCCTCTACTGCAGCCTCCAACAATGTGCCCGCCAGATGTTTTGGACTACAACTCCCACCATCCCCGCTCCATTGGTCATGCTGGCTGGGGGCGATGGGGGTTGTGGTCCAACACATCTGGAGGGCGCCAGGTTGAGGAAGCCTGCTCTACACATGGCAAAACATCCCCGATATCTGGTCTTCTAGGTTTACTGCCTCTAAACACGGAGGTACATGCAGGTGCTCTGCAGTCAGTTGTCAGCAGAACAAATAGCTTCAGACCGGGCTGTGTGCGTGTTGAGATTCCACTGGAGCACAAAAAAGAGGAGAAATTGGTAATTAGGCATGGAAGCCAGCATCCAGAGAATCCCAGCTTCCATATAAAAAATAAAAGAATATGCACGCAAGTTTCTAGCCCTTATGGCTGCAAAGCTATGCTTGAAAATGTGTGTGTGTGGGGGGGGGGAACCTCCTGAAGCCTGGGATGTGAGAGGGGTGAGCCAAAGTAGATTTCCAGTGGTTGTGGGGGTGGACAGGGCTTCAGCATCCTGCATAGCTCCACCCACCCCCGCCTGTGACTAGCACGACTGGAATGACTTACGCAAAAATAGTAACAAAAATTGCAAAAAGACATTGTGCAAAAGAAGACCAATTGGGCAGATGTGGTCAATTTGCACGATTTATATAGGTGACCGAATTCTGATTTCAGACGATCCGAGCATGGGAGCTAAACCACGTGCGATCAGGGGAAGGTTGGGGAGGTTGACCCTTCGGAATGCTTTGCCAGTCTGACCTGGGGAATACTTTCCTGACCCCGAATCTTGAAGCTCAGTCGCCAGATGAGTGCAGCGTGGAGAGACAACTGGGTTCAACTGAAACCAGGGATGGGGAACATGTGGCCCTCCAGATGTTGTTGGACTGCAACTCCCATCGGCCGTTGCCAGCATAGCCAATGGTGGGGGATGATGGGAGCTGCAGTCCAACAACATCTGGAGAGGCCACACACCCCCACCATTCCCTGCCCCTGATTTAAACCGAGATAAAGCCCAGTCAGAGCAAGGAGTTTGGTCTGATTTTGAAGACCTAAGTCATTTCCTTCTCACTCACTCGCTTTCTCCCCCCCCCCACCTTGATCTGATCCCCCTGGCTTGCTGTGCCCTCCGGGACCCTTCTCCCGGGCACCAGAGCCAATGCATTAAGCTGCTCTGGCCTCCCACCAAAGATCTGCTCTCAGTCTAACAAGCAGCTAATGACTCCATTAGAAGCCAGGCCCGGAGTTCGTGTCGGCCTTCCCAGCACCTGCTGGAACCACTCAAGGCCTGAGTAATGACCTAAATGGGGAAGAGGAGTTGGAGCCCCACCCCACCCCCCACTCTTGGGCCCCTTCCATTTTTCTTGGCCAGACACAGAGGCGGCTACCTCGGTCAATATAGCCAGGATGTATCTTGGTTCAGAAGTTGCCACTAGGAAGATAATGGCAGTGGCTGGGGAAGAAGGACCAGTGGGTGGGCAATGAAAGGTACCGGCGGAAGGGGTATAGGGGTCAGTGCTGACTCCACGTTTTTGGAGGGCCCTGGGGCAAGAAACTCTCAGTGTGCCCCTCCCTCAGGGAGTCTACCTTCTCACCACTGCTGGACTGGGACTCAGGAGATCCGGGTTCTAGTCCCCGCTCGGCCATGAAACTCACGGGGTGACTTTGGGCCAGTCACGGACTCTCAGCCTAACCTACCTCACAGGGTTGTTGTGAGGATAAAATGGAGAGGAGGAAGAGGATTATGTAAGCCGCCTTGAGTTCCTTGCAGGAAAGAAGGCGGGGTATAAATATAATAAATAAATAAACCTTCTTTCTCATCATGGCTGCCACTTGCTTGCCTGACAGGCAGAGAGCCAGGGAGCTAGGAGGCAGTGGCATCTACTGCTCATCATCATCATCATCATCATCATCACCATCATCATCATCACCATCATCATCATCATCATCCCCTTTGTCTGGGACAGAGCAAGAGGCAGGTGAACAAGCAGGTTGCCAAGGTCAATAGGAGGAGCAAATCCAGCGGGCTCTCGCCAGTGGACCCCCACTGGGATGTGGTCCCTCAGCAGGTGCCCGAGTGTGCCGACCCTTGGTGCCAGCCCTGTAGGGCAGGGATGGGCAACTTCAGGTGGTCTGGGGGCCATATTCTTCCTTGGAACCTGCTGCGGGCCACACTCTGCGGGGTGCTGAGGAAGCAAACTGGCAGTTTGCTTCTAGACATTTGGGGCAAATAACGATAAACCCCTGAAAGGGTCAAACTAAACTTGCGAATAAGCTAAATTTGACCTTTTTAGTGCTCCATTGTGCTAAAATGGCCAATTTGGGGCCATGGGGGCCAGACCAGGGGGGTGGGGGTGACTGCGGTCTGTGGGCCACATGTTTCCCACCCCTGCTGTAGGGCGTCCTGCAGTCAGGAGGGCATAGTAGCAGCTCCGAGCGGCGGGTCCAATGTTAACACTAGGTGGCTGTCTAGGGCACCACACTCAGGAAGGCAGCGCGTTCGCAGCAGCAGGTGGAAAGGATGTTCAAAGCTTGGCCCTGCCCTTCATGCTTCTTGGGGGGGGGGGCTGATGCAATGAAGGAGGGGCAAGGAAGGGCCAGGCAAGAGGATGGATATCCCAGTGGGAGCAAGTGGGTTGGAGAGTGGTAGACCGGACAGGGGCAGTGCAATTAGCTCAGTGGTCGAGGGCAGACCGGAGGACCTAGGTTCAATGCCCAGCATTGTCGATGAATGGATGTCAGCTATCAGGGTGAGAAAGATGCTCTGGAGAGTAACTGCAAATTGGAGCAGACAGTCCTGGTGCAGAGGGACCCACGGTGTGACTCAGCGCGTCAGCTTTATCCATTCATATGTCGAATGCTGTGAGCCCAAAACTGCTGAGTCAGAGTAATGAAGCCGAAGAAGTGATCCCTTCCTGGAGCTCCCTCCGACATGTCACAGATGCAGATAGGGAGATTCTTGTGGACTTCTAGCACCCGTATGCTCACATCATAGATTTCATAGATCATAGAGTTGGAAGGGGCCTACAAGGCCCTCGAGTCCAACCCCCTGCTCAATGCAGGAAACTAGAGGAGGGGTCTCCCATCCAAGTAACAACCAGGCTTGACCCTGCTTAGCTTTCCATGCTCGGACAAGCTGAGCCAGCGTGAGCCACAGGCCTGTCATACACATCCAAGATCACTTGGTCACCCAGTGGTGCACTTTCAGTAATTTTAGACTCTGGACTTAATGGTCTTACAATTAAGACCAACACACACACACACACACACACACACCTCTTCAGATGACAGTGTGCATTACTTTGCTCACTTCAGAATGTGCTGAGCCAGGCCTGCTGTATTTTGGGCCCCTCCTGCTCAGCCGTTCTGCTGAATGGGACCCTGGACATCTGCAACAACAAGGAGGATAAAGGCCAAAAAAAAAAAAAGAAGAAAAAGAAGAAGAAGACAGCAGCATCAATATTATATTTATTTATTTATTTATTTATTTATTTATTATATTTATCAATCGCCTATCTGGCCGGTCACCCGGCCACCCTGGGCGATGTACAATTAAAATACAATAAAACACACTAAAATATAACAATTAAAACAATATAAAAAATTCTCATTAAAAACCTAACCCACCCCATATTCCCGCCTGAACAGCCATGTTTTTAATGCACGGCGGAAGCTCATCACGGAGGGGGCATGGCGAAGGTCACTAGGGAGGGAGTTCCATAATGTGGGGGCCGCCACAGAGAAGGCCCTCTTCCTAGTCCCCACCAGCCTGGCTGCTCTGGCTGATGGGATAAGGAGAAGGCCGTCCGTGGCAGATCTTGTTGAGCGGCCTACTTGATGTTGCTGGAGGCGCTCCTTGAGATAAGCTGGGCCGGAGCCGTGTAGGGTTTTAAAGGTCAAAACCAACACCTTGAATTCGGCTCGGCAAGCAACTGGTAGCCAGTGCAACTCATTAAGCACTGGCGTGATGTGATCACGCCGGCGGCTGCCCTTAATCAGGCGAGCCGCCGCGTTCTGTACCAGCTGAAGCTTCCGGACCGTCTTCAAGGGTAACCCCACGTAGAGCGCATTACAGTAGTATATATTATAGATTTCATAGATACTGTATATAGATTTCATAGATCTATAGAGTTGGAAGGAGCCTACAAGGCTATCGAGTCCAACCCTCCTGAGGTGTTTCGAGAGGTGTCTATCAAGGGAAACTAGAAAATATAGACAAAATTAAGGCACCTTGCGGGGGGGGAATCTTAAAAGTCCTGCCCTGTGGTCACTACTGTGGTGGTCACCTCCTCTTCTGCTTTTACACAAAAGTGTTGAGGGCTCTTCTTGGCTGCTGCAGGTAGGGTTGGCCACCTTGTCAACAGCTCTTGCTACTGCTACCCCTTTGATCTGCCGCAAATTAGCAGGCAAACCTTTTTTCATGGCACAGAGAGAAATGTTATCGCCTGCCAATTGCTGCAGATCAAGCCACTGTTAAAAGCACAGGAGCAGACGCGGGCAACCTTGGCTTGAGGTTAGTCACTTACCTTGCAGCAGCTCGTCACACCCTGGCTTCTGGAGCACAGGGGGAGCTGGTAAACCAACCATAAGTGTTTCCTTTTTTTTACGGCTGGTTTATTAGCACAGTGGAAGCAAAGCAAGTGCAAAATGCACTTTTTTCCCCCTTTTCTTTTTTAAAGGCAAAGTAGGAACAGTAACTTTCCGAAGACTGGAAAACCAGAGTACTGGAAAACAGGGCCTCTTGTCTCTGGTAAACAGGGCCAGTTGCATGATATGCTCCGAGGAAGCTGCCTGCCACTGCTGCCCGATTAAATCCCTTCAGGGTGCAATCAGGACCGGTGCAAGGCAGTTTGGTGCCCTAGGCAAGATCAGATATTTAGCGCCCCCCCTCCCACTTGAGAGCGCTGTATTTTTTTTCAAAGCGTTTCTGGCACCCTCTTTAGCCCTGCGCCCTAGGCAGCTGCCTAGTTGGCTTAATGGTAGCACCGGCCCTGGGTGCAATCCTATGCATGTTTAGACAGAAAAAAGTCCTATAGGATTTTTAAGTTTTGTACTTTTTTAAATTGTGTATTATACTGTGTGTGTGTGTGTGTCCCCGTTCTTGTATTTTATTAGATTGTATATCGCTCAGAGTGGCCGGTTGTCTGGCCAGATGTATGATTGATTGATTGATTGATTGATTGATTGATTAATTAATTAATCAATCAATCCCCCAGCATTCCCCAGCCACCATGGCTGGCTGGGGAATACTGGAAGTTGTAGGACTTCTTTTCTCTCTAAACATGCATATACAGTACATCTCACCATTATAGAGAAGATGGTGAGCAGGTGATCTGTGCGCCTGATCACTGTGTCTGTCAACGTGCTGAGTGCTGATGGGCAGCTTCAAGGCCCCTCCCTTATTTGTATATACATTTAAGAAAATTGCAAACTAGGAACGGAATCATTTTTCTCACCAGCTTTTTCATTTACAAGCATATGCCTCTTGGTAATAATGTGATTTGCATTATAATTGTATGTGATCAATAGAATAGTGTGTGCGTGTGCGTGTGCGTGTGTGTATTTTAAGGTGACTTTAGGTTCTGATGATAAATGCTATGCTTCCTGTTGGTTTTTAAACTTTACTGTTGAAGTTTCAGTACTGATTTGCAAGAAGTCTTGCAAATGATAAATGGAAAAGATTTTAAAAGCTCCCTGCCTGTAGTAAGTTAGTGCATCAAAGCAAAAATGAAGGAGAAAAGAGCAAAGTGCCACCCTCTCCCTGAGGTGCTAGCTGCTATATGCAGAGAGCTACTAGGGATGGACGAGCAAGCGAATAATACTGTCTTGCTGCTCATCTCATGCCCGATTCCTGTTTGCATTTGCTGCTCGCTATGCGCGAACGGGAAACTTGCACAAATTGAGCAGCGATCGAAAGGGGAGATTGGCACAAATCCCCCCCAAATTTGTGCAGATTTCCTCCGTAGACAAGAGCGGGGCTGATTCAGTCTACCGAGGAAATCGAACTGAAGGTGAGCATGTGTTCGAGTCAATTTGCCATTCTTTTCGGCGGATACGTGCTCGTGCTCACATTTGCATCCAGAGCTTCAGACAGGGCACGCTTGCATATTTTGTGAGCAAAAACGACATTCTCATAAATCCCTAGCGTGGGCTTTTTAGAGGCGGGAGGACCGTGGGGAAGAAGGCCCATCACTCAGCGGCAGAGCAAATGCTTTGTGTGCAGAAGGTCAGAGGTTCAACTCCTGGCCTTTCTAAGTTCAAGGCAGATTGTGCTGTGCTAGTTTGCCATAGCAAAAACACCCAAGGGTCTTGCAGCATCTTAAACACTAGCATAAGAACACAAGCAGAGCCCTGCTGGACCAGGCCAAGGGTCCATCTAGTCCAGCATTCTGTTCATACAACCAGCTGCCCATGGGAAACCCACAAGCAGGACATGAGTGCAACAACACCCTCCCGCCCATGTTCCCCAGCAACTGGCGTACAGAGGCATACTGCCTCTGATCTTGGAGGTGGCATAGAGCCATCAGGACTAGTAGTCATTGATTTAGGCTGCACCCTACATCCTAGATTTAGGCTGCAATCCTACATTCACTTGCCTGGGAGTACGTCCCATCGAACCCAATGGGGCTTGCTTCTGACTAGACCACACATATACCGGGTTGCACTATGGTGGCATTAGCCAGCCTTCTTTGACCCGGTGCCCTCCAGATCTGTTGGACTGCAACTCCCAGCATCCCCCAGCCTGAAGCCCTGGTGAGCTGCTGCCAAGAATGCAGACAGTACCAGGTGGGTCAATGACCTGACTCCGTATAAGGCAGGCTTACGGCATCGTAGTCAGTGGACAGAGTTCTGGCCTTGAACCAAAGAGACATGGATTCAGATCCCTTGCTCTGCCACGGAGCTCACTGGATTTCCTTGGGCAAGTCATTCTCTCCTACCTCACAGGGTTGTTGTGAGGCTAAAGAGCTGCCCCCTAAGCTCCTTAGTCCAGGATACAAATGTAAGAACAATCTGTGGCTCCCCCCCCCGACCATTTCAATGGGGTTTTGCTGCTGTTTTGGAACTAACAGTGGGGCGGGGGGGGGAGGAAAGAGAAAGAGGATCTCATTAATATTTCACAGGCAGTATCACTGCAGTTCTGCTCCAGTTCTGGCAGGAGGTGGGGAGGAGTGAGAGAGAGAGAGCAGAGCAGAGCAGAGCAGAGCAGAGCAGAGCAGAGCAGAACAATTGGAGGCCAACGCATGAAACATAAAAGATTCCTGCAAATGATGGAGCGCAGCAAAGAGAATGCAGGACTAGGAGCCAGGATGACACTGTGGTTCTAAGTGGACTGCGGCAGCCGTGTTCGAAGCCGTCGCTCCCGAATTCTGTCCCCTGCTCCAGAACGAGGGCAGCAGCTGCTTCTTCCTTTAGGGCGAGGGTGGGCCACCTGCAGCCCACAGCCTAATTTTCAAAAGCTCTCTGCAAGCAGTCAGTTCAGAAATCTGGCAAGAGCAGTCTGTGCCTTCCTTGGCAGCCACTGGGTGGAGTGTGAAAAGGAGGGAGGCAGAGGGGGGGGAGGCTCCTCCCATCTTTGGTTCTGGCCCCGCCCACTATTGGTTCTCCCCACACATACCCCTGCCAGCATGCAGTCCCGAACAGATTACCCCAGAGAAAATGTGGGCCTTGACAGAAAAAAGGGGGTAAGAGATCAGTTGCAGTGTTTTAATGTGTGAGCTGTGGCCCACCCATGGCCAGGGATGTTGAAGAGTCCTTGGTCTCGAGTCACGAGTCGAGTCACGAGTCTTTGGACCCGAGTCCGAGTCTGAGTCCTTGGTCCAAAATGGTGACTCACGAGTCACGAGTCAGTCCCAAAACTGACTCCACGAGTCCCTATTAAAAACAATGGGGTTTCCCCCCAACAAAATAAGGCTACTTCAGATGTGTGGCTTAAATAAATTCTAGGCACAAGTGTGCCTTTTTATTTCAAAACTCTGCAACTGATTTTGGCAAGAACAGACCAGGCAGACAAACCCAAAATAACCAGGCAGGCAGAGGAGGCAGGGAACCCCAAAGCATGCAGGAAGAGGCGTTTGTCTTGGACAATTCAAACTGTGGAACTGGTTAAGAAGAGACCAGGCAGGCAGAGGAGGCAGGGAACCCCAAACAGGCAGGCAGAGGCAGCCAAACCCAAAATGTCTGACCCTAACCCTAACCCCCCACAACAACACATCAATCAAAATAAATCTCAACACATCGTTGGGGCTGCGCTCCTGGTAGCTGTCCATAGTGGCCAAGCAGCGGTGCGCCTCGCTTCTATGCTCTTCACCGGTGATCGCGCTCCTCTCTGCTCCTTCTGGCACAGCCCAGGGATGTTGACGGGTCCTTGTTCTCGAGTCCTGAGTCGAGTCTCGAGTCCCATTAAAAATATTGGGACTCGAGTCAGAGGGGGGACTCAGTCCGACTCACGAGTCGAGTCCTCGAGTCCGAGTCCCCATCCCTGCCCATGGCTACCAGTCCTGATGGCTACATACTACCTCTGGGATCAGAGGTACTGCACCTCTGAATACCAGTTGCTGTGGGCTTCCCAAGAGGCATCTGGTTGGCCACTGAGGGAAACAGGATGATGTAGATGGACCTTTGGCCTGATCCAACAGGGCTCTTCTTATATTCTTACTAGCTGTTGCCCGCGGCTGCATTCGCGTGGATTTTAGGATTTGGTATAATTGTTTTTAAAAGAAACATGTATGGAAAAGATGCAGTGTCTCTGACTGAAAGTGTAACGTTTAGGCTGGGTGCTGGCAGCAGAAATCTTTTGTGACAGAAATATCTGTTCTTAAAGAAAAATCAGGTTAATCCTGAGAGTTTACAGGTGATGAAGAGTGAGCATGCCAAGTTTGGGGCAGATCCGTCTAAACGTGATGGAGCCTATGCGACGATGTCCCCCCCCCCCCCCACAACAGTCAGTCAGTCATTTAAAAAGTTTCCCTCCCTTTTCACCCCGTCATGTAAAAAGTTTCCCTCCCTTTTCACCCCCTCAGAGAACATTCTAAATGGCCTAGGGGAGATTTGCATACCCAGCCCTATTGGCCCGTGCAGGAATTCATACGAACATTCTAAGTGTCATATGGGCTATTTGCATAACTGCTACTATTGGCTCCTGCAGCAAGTTGGCTCCTGCAGCAATTATGAGGTGAGGCCTATTTGCAGAACTGCAGATATGAGAGTGGGACGATTTTGCCCCCTTTTTTCACCCCCTTAGGGACGGAATTTCCCAAAATCCTTCCTTAGTGGGGGTCTATGTCATAAAAGCAATGTCCCTTCAAAATTTCACATCCCTAGATTAAACAGTTTGAGCTGGGCGTTGATGAGTCAGTCAGTCAGTCAGGACACCTTCTTTTATATATATAGATGTACTTTGTCAGTGCATCCTCTTGAGAAATGTGGTGTGTGTGTGTGTGTGTATTTCGTTCACTTGCTTGGGTCAACTAAATAGCCGAGGGACATTTTTTTCTGAGTTAAAACTGGAGAAAAGTAAACTAAGAGAGTAAGAATTACTTACACTCTGCTTCATTGGAGGTATTTAAGCAGAAGCTGGACAGCCATCTTTCAGGGATGCTGTGGCTGCATTGCAGATCCTACACTGAGCGGGTTGGAGCAGATGACCTCCAAGACCCCTTCCAACTCTTGATGCTATGGTTCTGGACTCAGAGGAGCCCATCTCCCATGTTTCAGAAAGAGCTGCTATTCTAGGTGAGCCTCCTGACTGGAAGGAGTCAAAGACCAGAACAGTGACTCACGCAGAAATGCAACAGGCAGCTTGCCTCCTCTGAGGGTGAGGAATTCTGCTGCATCTCTTTCATTGGGAGTGATTGAAGGGTGCAACTGCACCCAATGGAGAGATGTGGCAGAGGTACCTACTCCCCAGCAAAGACTGATGGGAAGGAGGCAAGGCCAGAGCATCATGCAGAGAAGCAATGGGGACCCTCTCCTGTGGATGGATGCTTGAGGCTCACAGCAGGCATTATTGCAAGCGAACAGTTATCTCATATGATGTTAGTGTGTTTTGGGACACAGACTGATCAGGACTGATCTAGAGGGTGTTCTACTCCAGACTTCTCCAACCTGGCGCCCTCCACATGTTTGGGACAACAACTCCCAGCATTCCCGACCACTGGCCATGCCGATTGGGGCTGATGGGAGCTGAAGTCTGGAGAGCAAACCAGGTTGGGGAAGGCTGTTCTAGAGCAGTGTTCTCCAACCTTGGGTCCCCAGATGTTTTTGGCCTACAACTCCCAGCATGCCCCAGCCAGTTAGTGGCTGGGGCATGCTGGGAGTTGTAGGCCAAAAACATCTGGGGACCCAAGGTTGGAGAACACTGCTCTAGAGGATCTCTGGTATTGCCTTGCTTATTTTGAGGGAGTGGGTGGGATGGCAGATGGAGGTTTCTACTGGAGCAGTGGGCTTTTGATGATACTATGCCTCAGGTATAGCACGCTGGAGAAAACTGCAGACTTCAGAATTGGCCCAACCATTTCATGATGTTTGTATTCAGAAGCTCCATTCAGCCTTTCAGGAGACTGGTTGCATTAAAAAAAAAACCAACTACAGTAAACAAATGAACAAGTAAACAAACAAACAAACCCAAGAGTGCTTAGAGTAAAACAAACAAACAAATAAGGATATTGGTTTTGTTGTTGTTGTTGTTGTTGTTTTTTTTTTTAATCTCATGAAAACACAGTATAATCACGAGAATAAAATGACAATATTTTTTGGGTGCCGCCTCATAAATGAGGTGAGGCAAGTGGATTGCCACCAGGGAGAGGGCCTTTCCAGTGGTGGCACCCCAGTTGTGGCATCCCCCGCTCCCCAGAGAGGCTTATCCGGTACTTAACGGTGTTGTCTTTTAGACCTCTTTATGTTCCCAGTCTTTTTTTAGTTTCAGTGTTTTCTAAGTTCTTTGCACTATGATTGTTTTCTGTTGCTGGTTTCGTTCTGGCTTTATTCTGATGATGTATTAACTGTTTGAGATTGTATGTCTCATGTTTTGTTTTGTTTTCCTTCGTGGTTTTAAATGTTTCTGCTTGTCAACTGCTCAGTCCTAGACTTTTTTTCTTGAAGGGTGGTATATCCGCCTTGGCCAGCCTAGTGACCTCTAGATGTGTGACCACCCTGGTGACCACCCATGCTGGCTGGAGATGATGGCAGTTGTAGTTCAACACACCTGCAGGGCACCAGGCTGTAAATATTAGAAATGTATGCAGGTAAATGGCAAATCGGCTACAGAAAGCAGCACGGTTCAGAGAGCAGGAACATACTTGAATGGACTTTTTGGCCCCCAAACAAAAATAGTTTTACTACCACTGCCTGCAACATTTGACAAATGAAAATAGGAATGTTTGTGTCCAACGCCCCTATTTTCTCACAGGAGGGTTCATTGCCTGACATCACTGCTGTCTCCAACACCCGCACATTACAGATTGCTGAAGTCTTTTGTCCTCCTGCTGTATGTTCAACTGACCATATACCGTAACTGATTATAACCATTTCCTGTTTGGGGGGACAAAACACAAATGTAAGAATGTTTTAATAGAATGATTATTCACGATGGATCTGGTTATAACTTAGCTGCAACTTCAAACATATTCAGCAACATAGACCCTAATGTTCTGGCCTATTTAGACTCTAAATTTGAGAGAATATTTATGAGTTTTACTGTCTGGGTGGATTGCATTTCACAGGTTTCTCTAGGAGTAAGGAAGCTGTCTCTGGTAGAAGATTTTGGGTGTCAAAAGTGTGGTCAGGTACCTATGCACCCACACTATGGGATTAGGATTTTTGGGTCCAAATATCTTAGGGTGGCCATGTGTCCTCTTTTACAGAAGACAGTCCTCTATTTGAAAGGTGGCCAGAGGACTGGCCTCTCTTTGAAGGGCTGCCCTGTCCAATTCCGCCTTAAAGATAAAGAACCATCAGGACTGTTGCCCATGAACAGTGAGCACCTGAGCAGCCGACTGAGCAGGCAGGCACACGCACGGGTCAGCCGGTCACAGACTTCCACACTATGGTGAGATGTGCTGCATTTCTATTTAAATTATAAGAATTCAAAATCTGCATACATTTTATGCAACTCTGTATCTCCTTTTGGCCTCTTTTTGTTGTTGCTGCTGAGGCCTCAAAAGCTGAAGCCAGTCAGGGTAGGCAGCTTTATTTCTCTTAGACCTCTTCTTTAAGACTCACTCGGTGCGATCCTTGGCAAAAGGTAATTTTGCTACACTCCTCTTCTCCTGCATCTTATTACATACAAGAAGGATGATACCTTTTCAAGGGGCTTCCGATTGCAACCCTTTCCCCTCTTGCATAGAAGTGAATGGAGCAAAGGGGAGGGACGTTTTGCTCCATTCACCCACATGGAAGAAAAGAAAGGGGTCTGCATATATATCCAGGAGCCCCTGTACTGCCTGTGGGGTTGGGCCATCCCTCCTGAGTCCTGCCGCCATCTGCCACAAGCCAGAGAGTGGATACAGAGGGCCTGTGGCTCACGCTGGCTCAGCTTGTCTGAGCGTGGAAAGCTAAGCAGGGTCAGGCCTGGTTATTACTTGGATGGGAGGCCCCTCCTCTAGTTTCCTGCACTGAGCAGGGGGTTGGACTCGATAGCCTTGCAGCAGGCTCCTTCCAACTCTATCAGATCTATGAAATCTATGAAACTCACCGCCTTGCCAGGCAGGGTAAACAAAGCTCTGCAGTCTTCCATCTCGTCGTTCCCTTCCCAGCGGGTCCTCTCTGCATACCTGCAGCCCTGCTTGCGGTGCTGCGGAAAGACCACCTGACAAACTGCAGTTTGCCCGGCCTTACCGAGCGAGCTCTTCCGATGGCCAGGCCGTGGGAAGCCAGGCGGCCCACTTTGAGAAACACCCTTGTGCCAGAAGGCACAAGCTGCCAGGAGAACCCCTCTGACAAAGGTCCCATATTATAATGAATGGCACTGGTGCAAGAATACATTCGTGCCCTTGTGCATGCCCCATTTATTTCAGGGGGGGGAGGGATCTCTGGAGGAGAAATGTCCAGTAGATGATGCTCCCAGTGCCCTCTCCAGGTGAATCTACTGCAGCCTGTGTGTGCCTAGACTGCATGGATTTCCTCAGGGATTCGAAGACATTAGCCCAGCATTCTCCAACCTGGTGCACTCCAGATGTGTTGGACTACAACTCCCATAATCCCCTAACCATTAACCCATGCTATGCTGGCTGTTCTGGACCACTACCACCACCCCGGTTTCCCGATTTGTTCTTGCTTACAAGTCTGTCTATCTGCCTGCCTATCTAGTTGTGCTCTGTGCACTTAAAAACTTGTAAAATTATCTGCTGAGAAATTCAACTCCGATTTGGAGAAGTCGTGTAATTAAGGCAACATCACGCAGTGCGCTTTCTTGACTGACGTGCTTGATTCTGACTGGACAATTTGCTTTGGGATAATTTGCTTTGGGGCAGGGCATCTTCGGCAGGAAAAAGCCACTGCTGCCGAGCAGCAGCAATCAGGGAGCGGAGGCCCCCATGGACCATCTGGCTAGCATCATAAAACAGAGGGAAACGGAGGCCGGGTCAGCACCATGCAGCTGCACACCTGTGTCTCTGGGTTGCTGCAGTGGTTAGGCCAGGGATCCCCAACCTGGGTCAGTGGAAACATCTGGAATTTTGAGAGAGTGTTGTGGGCGCTCTCACAAAGAGGCTGCCGGTGGGGCCCTTGCCCATTCATAAAATGACTGCCATGGTGGGCGTGGCCAGTCACAGAACACTCAATTAGCAGAAGGCAAACAGGTGGGACCAAAAGAAAAGTGACTTGCTCAAGGACCTAAATACAACAAGGGCAAGCGTGTACGTGGCGGGAGGGTCTGACCCTCTGACCTCCAAAAATACAACACCATTCTATTGAACCCAAACAGCGGATGGTGCCCGTGATTCGAACTCTCAGCTTCATTCTGGTAAAATCCCACCTCCACGACTCTCTTAATCTCCTCCGCTGCCACCAACCCCTTCCAGGGTAACCAACTCAGACCACTCCTTTTAAATTTTTAAAAAGGAAACAAGTTTATTTGTTTACAATCAGGGGTGGGGAAATAGATACGGTTAAAGGATTCTAAACTTTGTAAACTCCCTCTCTCTCACTCTGTCTCTCTCAGACAGCACTACCCAATACTCCCCCTCTCTCCCTAGACACTCCACTCAGACCCCCCTCCACCCCCTCTTTCCTCCACACACCACTCCAACTTCTCCCTCTGGGACTCCTCTCTGCAATACAACTCAACTGTCCCCCTTGAACAGCACCGCCCACTGTTTATATAACAGGCTTCACCCCTCCTTCTCACTCTCTCGGCCAATCAGCAGACATCCAACATTCCACACTCCTCCCACACTCCCCCTCCCCTCACATACTAACAGGTGTAACGTTTTGCCCGTGGGCGGGCAGGGTGGGGCGTGACAGTGGTGCTCCGCTTTGCGGCATGCCAACCTCCCAATTAAAAAAAAAAAAAAAAACCAGCAGTGAAAAAAAACCTTAAAATAAAAATCAGAAGGGGCCAGGAACCTGGTAGGTGCCAAGAGAGGTATCTGTGGGCACTATTGTGCCCATGGGCACCACACTGGAGACACCAAAGTGTCACACTAGGACTGAGCTCAGATCCTCAGTCAGCTGTGAAACTCACTGAGAGAAACATCTCTCAGCCTAATCTCACGGAAGTGCTGTGAAGATGAAATCGCTGTGGTGCTGGGGACACACATGCAACCATCTATGTTGCTTAGAAAAAAAGGCGAGTGAGGGGAGACATGATGTGGAGAAAGTGGATCGGGAGACATGTTGGACTGGGACTCGGGAGGTCTGGGTTCTAGTCCCCGCTCTGCCATGAAACTCACTGGGTGACTTTGGGCCAGTCACTGACTCTCAGCCTAACCTACCTCACAGGGTTGTTGTGAGGATAAAATGGAGAGGAGGAGGAGGAGGAGGAGGAGGAGGATTATGTAAGCCGCCTTGGGTTCCTTGCAGGAAAAAAAGGTAGGGTATAAATATAATAAATAAATAAATAAATAAATAAATAAATAAATAATACTAGAACCCAAAGGGGTCACCCCATGTAGCTGATTGGTGGGAGATTCAGGACAGATAAAAGGAAGCCCTTCTTCACACCGCGCATAATTAAACTATGGAATTCACTTCCACCAGATGTAGTGATGGCCACCAATTTGGAGGGCTTTAAAGGGGGATTGGACAAATGAATGGAGGAGAAGGCTATCAGTGGCTACTGGTGGCTATGTGGTACCTCCAGGATCAGGGACAGTGTGCCCGTGTACACCAGTTGCTGGGGAGCACGGGCGGGAGGGTGCTGTTGCACTCATGTCATGTCCTGCTTGTGGGTTTCCCGTGGGCATCTGCTTGGCCACTGTGTCAACAGAATGTTGGACTGGGTGGGCCCTTGGTCTGATCCAGCAGGGCTCTTCTCATGTCACCTTGAGCACCTTGGAGGAAAGGTGCAATATAAATGTGATAGATAGATAGATAGATAGATAGAGGTTGCCCATCTCTAATGAGGCACTTGCCTCTGCTTCTTCCCTCACTGCAGGGCTGCCCCTGTTTCTGAGCTCTCTGGCATGGTGGCTTCCTTCCTGACTATGGACACAGTGAGGTTCCAGTGTGGTGGCTTGGAGCCTTCTGCCACCTTGGAGTCTTCTGCCAGCCCTTTCATTCAGAAAAGCAATCTTCTGGAGAGCCGTCCCTCCCCGCCCCCCTCCCCTCCCCTCCCCATACATCCCCTCCTTGGAGCCGATTTGGGCCCCTGGGGAGTCCTCCAGACACTGCTTGGTTCTTGAGGGTGTTTTTTTTTTTCCCCTCCTTTGCGTAATTATTTTTACGAGCTTCTGAGAAGGAAAGTGCCAAGGAAATAGAACTAAGTAATAGAAATAGAATAGCGGAATTTCCCGCTGGCTCCAGTTAATTATGGCAAGGACTCCCTGGGAGTACAGTGGTTGTGGAACAGGAGGCGCCAGCAGGGAATAGATTGCCAGGTGGCCTCTCCAGTCTCCAGCTGGAGTCCTTCGCCTGTGATCCTCGGTGTACACCTTTACCTGCATCAGAATGTTGGTCTCTCTGCGCCATGAGAGATGCAGAGAATGCGAAATGATATCGCTGTTGCTTTTGGGGAGCTGATGCTCTCTTAAAACGAGCCCTGCCTCAGCCTCTGTCTGCTCCCACCCCACCCCGCACGCATCACATATAAAAGATATATGGCAAAAGCACCCTAAGTCTTCAGGACTCTCGCCCTTTACAAAGAAACTGCTGTCATAAAAGGCTCCCTTGGAATTTCCTTTCAATGCGTAGTGTGTGAACATACCCTCAGTGTTCTGTAGCCTAAAAGGAGATGAACTAATATTTATAAAGATAGGTTGCCTGGAGGCAAGTCTTCCTCTCCACTCTCAATTGTTCCTTTTAATTCAAGAGCACGGATGTTGTTGTTTTTCACATACATATGTAGTAGAGCAGGGGGGTGTTTATAGTCGTATGCCTGGATATGCTGCTCACACATGTGTTATTTCTTTTCTTTTTTTTAATATTTTATTTATTTTTCAAAACAAATTATAACGCAGAAAATATATTTAGCAAAATACAAAATTATCACACAAATATAACATAATCAACATACAATAAATCATAAAGTGCTCCCCCCCACCCTCCAAGGGACCAATTAATATACTTCTATCCTCTTGATCAAATAAAGTCTAAATTCCAAAAATATAACATAGAATCATAGAATCATAGAAAAGTAGAGTTGGAAGGGGCCTACAAGGCCATCGAGTCCAACCCCCTGCTCAATGCAGGAATCCAGGTCAAAGCATCTCTGACAGATGTCTGTCCAGCCGCACCTTGAATGCCTCCAGACTGGGAGAGCCCACCACCTCCCTAGGTAGTTGATTCCATTGTCTTATTGCTCTGACAGTCAGGAAATTTTTCCTGATGTTTAGGTGGAATCTAGGTTCCTGTAACTTGAGCCCATTATTCCGTGTCCTGCAAACTGGGATGAACGAGAAGAGATCTTTATCCTGACAAGGCATGTTACCCTTCCCCTTTATTAATACATAGTCTAGTAATTGATTCCATATCTCCATAAAATTATTCTTCTTTAGCAATCCTTTTTTGCATTTGATACTACTAGTTAGTTTATCATTTAGGGCTATGTCCCAAACTTCCTTATACCAGTCTGTTATTAGGAAAACATGTTGTACTTTCCAATTTCTCGCTATCATTAGCCTGGCCGCAGTTAACAATGTTATTTCTTTCTAAGTTGCACCACGGGGCACGGGGCCAGAATCGGGGTGGGGTGGGGTTCCATAGTGCTGCCTGCATTTTTGGATTCTCCTTGGGGCCGTGGCGATGGAGACTGTCATGATGAGCTTCATCACACACTTCAAAATTTAGCATTACATCACGGGCGGTAATATATGATGGATGGGGAGAGAGAGAGAGAGAGAGAGAGAGAGAGAGAGAGAGAGAGAGAGAGAGATGATCTCCACAGGTCAAGCAGAGGGATACGTGACTTGGAGATGTATGCCTAGCGCATAGGCTCATTGTTTACACACAACAATAGGTGTGCAGAGCTAGCAAGTTGGCCAGGAGGAGCAGTGCTTCCACGGAATTAACCGCATCGCATGTGCTCTGATACCCAGTTGGGGTTGGGGAAGTGTGCAGCAGTGGGCAAAACGCTTTCGAGCTTGCATGCCCTTCTTCCTTCGGTGTAGCTGGTGTTCAGAGCAACAAAGCAAAGCAAAGCAAAAGGAAACAACAGATCTCCTTACTTGGCCTGACAGATGGTTGCACCTGAGTGTGTCTGGTGATCTGAGAACAAAGGAAGCAGCAACAGCAGGGAGAGCAGGGAGCTCACGCAGATCTCAGCCTTTGGCAACTTTTGCAGTCTGGAAGATACTGTCAGGGATCCTGGCTGACCATCCTTTGCTAAGCTGATTGGTTACTAATGATTCATTAGTGGAAGCTAACTATAGGACATCTTTCCCTGATAGCCTGGGCATCACCCTCCAGTACTGGAATGCTATCCCCATCAGAGTTTGGGAAAGTGACTCCTAGCCCTAGCACTTCGGGTGAGCCTTCCCTTCCCCAACATGGGCTGCAGCAGTGCCCATCACCCCTGAGCATTGGCCATGCTGGCCGGGGCTGTTGGGAGATGTACACCAAAACAGATGGAGGGACCCATCTTGGGGGAAGCTGAGCTGGTTGGAGGGGTCAGAGAAAGTGTGTGGGGCCAGTTTGCAGTGTGAATTAGAGGAGAGGAAGAGAGACTAAATGGGCTGGAATTCTGCACCTCAGGACGCAATTCACGCTGTGGGAGCCTGAGGCAGGACTAGTGGGTTTGTTGCCAGCTATCAAAGTGCCCCCTTTGCCTCCACTAATCTCTGCTGGTAGATCTGGAAATAAAACACAAATGGCAAAGGCACTACAAATCTTCAGTGTCCACTCATCCAAAGGGAACTAAATGCTATAGCCAATGCCCCTGGAATGTCTCTCTGTTCAGGGGAACAGGAAATAAGTCAAAAATACTTTTTATAAAGAATGTCAGAGTGCAGGAAAAAAGAATGCAGAGCACCTTAAAGGCTAATGCATTTATAGTGGCACAAGCTTTTGTCAGATGCATGAAATGTTATCCTCAATTGTATCCGGAAGTTGTGTGTGTGTGTGTACATCAAGAATAGGCGATCTGGCGCCCTCCAGATGCTTTGGATTACAACTCCCATCAGCCCCAGCCTCTGTGGCCAACGATTGTGGGAGCTGTAGTCCAAAACATCTGGATGGCACCAGGTTGCCTACCCCAGGCCTACACACACAGAGGGGGACAGAGTTTGTAAACAGTGGGGCTGAAAGAAAGCCTATGAAATGTAAATGGCAGGAATAGGTCTGTCACAGCCATATTTTTAAATATAGTAAGCGGTATATAAATCTATTAAAGAAATAAATACTATTGCTACTCTTCTCATTTAATGGCCTTTTGGCAATTATTGTTTGCAAACTTTTTCTCCTCTCCCTTTGTACCCATATGCTTCCAAAAATTATTTGGCTTTTGTGAACTAGGTGGAGAGGCAGGCAGCTGAAGTCCCATCCTTGAGCCAGGGATGTTGAAGGGTCCTTGGTCTCGAGTCACGAGTCTTTGGACCCGAGTCTTGAGTCCGAGTCCTTGGTCCAAAATGGTGACTCATGAGTCACGAGTCACAAGTCACTCCCAAAGCTGACTCCATGAGTCCCTATTAAAATCAATGGGGTTTTTCCCCAACAAAATAAGGCTATTTCAGATGTGTGGCTTAAATAAATTCTAGGCACACGTGTGCCTTTTTATTTCAAAACTCTGCAACTGATTTTGGCAAGAACAGACCAGGCAGACAAACCCAAAATAACCAGACAGGCAGAGGAGGCAGGGAACCCCAAAGCAGGCAGGCAGAGGCAGCCAAACCCAAAATGTCTGAAAGGTTGCATTTTAGGAAAATGATTTTAAAAAATAGACTTGCTGTACTTCCTAAAACCTATCCATGTTGCATTTGAGGAACACGATTTTGGAACACGAGTGCTTGGTCTCGAGTCCCGAGCCGAGTCTCAAGTCCCATTAAAAATATTGGGACTCGAGTCTGAGGGGGGACTCAGTCCGACTCATGAGTCGAGTCCTGGAGTCCGAGTCCCCATCCCTGCCTTGAGCACTGGGATTCTTGCCTTCGATGCTGCGTGTGCCCACAGTTCTCCTGGTTTGCCTTATGACCTACTGAAGCGGGGCAAAGCAGCAACCATGTCGGATGACGTCAAGAGCTGCTGAATCAGTAAATCAAAACCTCCCTGGCTAGAAGGCCAGGCTCCCAATAAGAAATCCAGCATGGTTGGTACCCATTAGATTGCTCCTGCTGGAGGAGAGGACATCATCTTAAGGGGTCGGTGGACTGGATGCATGAGGGGGCTCTCCATTGGCAGTACCACAGCTCCTCCCCCTCCTCCCCACCCACCACCACTGTGTCTCATTGGTACAGGAGCTCTTCAGCATGTGTTAGAACAGCTGTCTCCAATCTGGTGTCCAGGGCAGGCCTGGTTGGGCACCTGCCCAGGGCCCACACCCCAGCAGGGGCCCACCGCCAAAAGCCTCCTGGAGTTGCTCCTCCTCTTCACCATGGCAACCTACTTGTTCACCTGCCTCTCTCTCTCTGGCCCAGACACTGGTGGTGGTGAGGAACCTCGATAGGCTGGAGCGCTGGGCCGAAAACAACAGAATGAAATTTAATAGGGATAAATGCCAAGTGCTGCACCTAGGGAGAGGAAACCAAATGCAGAGTTACAGAATGGGGGACACTTGGCTCAACAATACTACAAGTGAGAAGGATCTTGGAATTGTGGTAGATCACAAACTGAATATGAGCCAGCAATGCGATGTGGCTGCAAAGAAGGCAAATGCTATTTTGGGCTGTATTAATAGAAGTATAGCTTCCAAATCGCGGGAAGTGATAATTCCCCTTTACTCGGCACTGGTTAGGCCTCATCTTGAGTACTGCGTCCAGTTCTGGGCACCTCACTTTAAGAAGGACATAGACAAACTGGAGAGGGTTCAGAGGAGGGCAACAAGAATGATAAAGGGACTGGAAACAAGGCCCTATGAGGAGAGACTGAAAGAACTGGGCATGTTTAGCCTTCAGAAGAGGAGACTGAGGGGAGATATGATCGCACTCTTCCAGTATTTGAAGGGATGTCACACAGAGGAGGGCAAAGATCTCTTCTCGTTCATCCCAGTTTGCAGGACACGGAATAATGGGCTCAAGTTACAGGAACCTAGATTCCACCTAAACATCAGGAAAAATTTCCTGACTGTCAGAGCAATAAGACAATGGAATCAACTACCTAGGGAGGTGGTGGGCTCTCCCAGTCTGGAGGCATTCAAGGTGCAGCTGGACAGACATCTGTCAGAGATGCTTTGACCTGGATTCCTGCATTGAGCAGGGGGTTGGACTCGATGGCCTTGTAGGCCCCTTCCAACTCTACTTTTCTATGATTCTATGATTCTAAGAGGAGGAGGAGGAGGAGCAGCAGCAGCAGCAGCAGATGCCAAGGCAGACTTGCTCACTGGCCCTCTGCCTGCCAATCAAGCAAGCGGTAGCAATGAGGTGAAAGAGGAGGAGGACCCAGAGCAGCTGCTGGCGACAATGGCGGTGAGAAGGTAGACTCGCTGAGGGAGGGGGAACCCTGAGGGTGTCTTGCCCAAGGGCTCTCAAAAACCTGGAGCTAGTGCCCTTCAGATGTGTTGGACTATAACTCCCAGCACCACCACCCCCAGCAGCTATGCAGGCCGTGGGATGCTGGGAGTTGTAGTCCAAGCTATCTAGAGAGCACCTGGTTGGGGGAAGGCTGGCTGCATTAAGAGTCTAGAGTCTCAAAGATGCTGTTAAGAGTCAACAGCATCTTTGGCTGGAGTAGCGCCCGCTGCTCAAGGAAGCCGAAACAAAACAGATGGGTGTTGGGGTGTGTGTGTCTGGTGGCTTGTCATGTCATTACTCTCTATTATTATTTTTATTATTCATTTCATTTCTATACCGAAGGCCCGTTTCTACAATCTGCAGAGTCAAGTGGTAACACTTTTCCTGGTCTTCACCACCTCAGTCTGCTGGTGAGGGAGTTTAACCGTGGAATATTCTGCAACGAAAAAGAACACGCGACTCCCTCCATGCCGATAAAAAAAATAGTATGCCGGGGAGAGAGCTGTGCCGACAACCTTTTTAGCCTATCGTTTTCCTTGACATACTATTTTTCTGCGTGAAAAGGTGTGTGTGTGTGTGTGTGTGTGTGTGTGTGTGTGTGTGTGTGTGTGTTTTCTGGAGCATGCAGACATTCAATATTTATCCCAGGGGGGGTTGACCCTGGTTCAGCCCGGGGCGGAATTCCATTTCGAAGAAGCTCTCCCGAACTGCATGGGGGGCGGAGCCCAAAGCAAAAGGGGCGGGGCCAAAATACCAGCATATTGTAGCTTCAAGCTTTTCCTGCCAGTGACTCAGCCTTAGGAGAGGTACCGTATTTCAGCCTTTTAGAATGGGGGGGGGGGGAGAGAAAAGCTGCGCAAGAGCTGGGAAATCACCCAATGATTGGATGCCATGGGAAACAGAACGGGACCAGGGAAAGGGGGCGTGGCCATCTGGGCTTGACCGGCACCCAAAGTGGGCTAGGTGGGGACCCCGGGACCTGAGCTTCGGTACCCCTGGCATACACACATCTACTTGCAGACTGAATTGGTAGAGTTCCGGAGAAGATTTCCTGTTTCCGCTGATAGCTGCGTCAGGCGGCTCACGGGGCTTGCCTTGGTCGGGCACCAGGCTCTTCTCCCGCTTTCCACCCGTCTGCGGGTTGCATAAAACCATTCCTCACTGCAGAGCGCACTTAAAGCGCTAACGACACCTGCTGCTGATGATACTTGAAACGAAATATTCAGATGCTTCAGTGCAATGTGATGCTGTCCGATGGAAGCTCATGCTCTTTGAATAAGGGCAGGAACGAACTGGGGCGGGAGAGAGATTCTCAAATAAACCCCAGGGTTGTTGCTGTAAAATGGGCAGGGGCGGCCTTTGCAGCATCCTGGTTGGTTGAAAGTGTTGCGGCCTTCCCCAGTACCGTGCCCGCCAGCTGTTTTGGACTATAACCCCCATCAGCCCTAGCCAATACGGCCAATGATCAGAGAGGTGATGGGAGCTGCAGTCTGAAGCAGCTGGAGGGCACCACATTGGGGAAGGCTGCCTCTGCCAAAGGCTGCCTATGGGCGGTGGAGGCTAGGGGGTTAATCATTCCAGCTGTGTGGAATGGAGGCGAGGGAATAAGATCCCTGCTGTGTTACTCTCTCTCCCTGAAAGAGAGGAAGCAAGGTCCCCATTCCTGACGGCTGCCTCAACTTAACTGCCCAACTTCTAGAGTTGAAAGGCATGCCTGGTTCCCACTGAAGTGATAAACCTCGGTCTGGGCTGTACCATGTCAGGCTGCCGGTTCACACGATGGAGTGCCCCTTTATATATAAAATGAGATGTCTGGGAGGCATCGAGAGCACATCATGCAGGCCACATGCTGAAGCTAGGCAGGTACAAGCCCGGTCTGTGCTTGGATGGGTGACTGCCTGGGCTGCCCACATCTGTTCTCTTGCACTGAGCAGGGGTTGGACTTGATTTATTTATTTATTTAATTTATTTATTTATTTATTTATTATATTTATCAATCGCCCATCTGGCCGGTCACCCGGCCACCCTGGGCGATGTACAATTAAAATACAGTAAAACACAATAAAATATAATAATTAAAACAATATAAAAAATTCTCATTAAAAACCTAACCCACCCCGTATTCCCGCCTGAACAGCCATGTTTTTAATGCACGGCAGAAGCTCATCACGGAGGGGGCATGGCGAAGGTCACTAGGGAGGGAGTTCCATAATGTGGGGGCCGCCACAGAGAAGGCCCTCTTCCTAGTCCCCACCAGCCTGGCTGCTCTGGCTGATGGAATAAGGAGAAGGCCGTCCGTGGCAGACCTTGTTGAGCGGCCTACTTGATGTTGCTGGAGGCGCTCCTTGAGATAAGCTGGGCCGGAGCCGTGTAGGGTTTTAAAGGTCAAAACCAACACCTTGAATTCGGCTCGGCAAGCAACTGGTAGCCAGTGCAACCCATTAAGCACTGGCGTGATGTGATCACGCCGGCGGCTGCCCTTAATCAGGCGAGCCGCCGCGTTCTGTACCAGCTGAAGCTTCCGGACCGTCTTCAAGGGTAACCCCACGTAGAGCGCATTACAGTAGTCTAGGCGAGAGGAGACCAAGGCATGAACCACTGATGGGAGCAGGTGATTAGGAAGGTAGGGGCGCAGCTGCCGTATCAGATGGAGTTGATACAGCACCGCCCGGCTCACAGCTGCCACCTGAGCCTCCATGGACAGCTGGGAGTCTAGAATGACCCCCAAGCTTGATGGCCTTATAGGCCCCTTCCAACTCTATGATTCTATGTAACTCTATGCAGAGTTCTAGTCTAACCTTCTTCCCTGACCTGCTAGTTTTTCTTGTTGTTCTTATGTGCAAGGAAAAAAGGTTGTACAGAGGAGTATTCCAACATGAGAGCTAATTGGTACAGCCCAGAGACACAGGTTTACCCTCTCAGTGAGAATGAGGCATCTCTTTCACAGGGATGGGGAAAGTGTGGTCCTCCAGATGTTGTTGAACTTCCAACTCCCATTGTCCTTCACCAATGCTGGCTAGGGATGAGGGAAGTTGCAGTCCAGCAACATCTGGAGGGCCACACATTCCCCATCCCTGATGGATCCATCTATCAGTCACCTGGTTGGCTGAACCTTGAGGCTCAAAGGTTAGGCCTGAACAGGTAAGCCAGCCTACCCCAACCTGCTGGAATCCAGATTGGAATCCATGCTGGCGGGGGTGGTGAGAGTTCAAATCCAACACATCTGCATGGCCCCAGGTTGCAGAAGGCCTGCGGTAGGCTTTGCAATGCTTCCAAAAGGTGCTCAAGGTTGGTTTGGCTTGGCTGCATTTGTAGTGGGAGGGAGTTCCTTAAACCGGTAGCAGCCACTGAGAACGCCTCCCTTCATGCGGGGTCTGAACCTGGGATCCTTAAAGGTCAATGGATGTAATATTTTCCCAAACTTTTTTTTTTTAATGCAAAGCAGCCTTGGGTGGGAAAGAGCAGCTGGCAGTTTCAAGAGGAAAAGCAACCAGCTGGTTAAGTGCTCCTCTTCCCACTATGTCAGTGTTCTCCAACCTTGCCGGCTGGGGCATGCTGGGAGTTGTAGGCCAAAAACATCTGGGGACCCAAGGTTGGAGAACACTGCACTATGTCCACCCTGCCTTTCCTCATTCAAAACTTCAGCCTCCCCAAGGCTGCTTTGCATTAAGGGGGGGAAAAAACCTCAGAAGAATGCTTCGGGTATCTGTGAGTAAGACCCAGGTTGGACTTTGATGGCTTTTGGAGGTAATTAATGGGGCACGTGATAGAAATCTCTCTGTAAGGCAGCCTTCCCCAGGCAGGCACCCTCCATGGGTGTTGGACTACAACTCCCATGATCCTTGGCCAGCATGTTGGCTAGGAATGATGGGAAATATCATCCAGTACCTCTGGAAGGCATCGGATTGGGGAAGGCTAATATAAGGTATGCTGGAACTAAACTGTGCATAATGGGGCTTGTTGGATTCCAATGACCCAGTTGAGTTTTCCCAGCCCTGCTGTGCAAGCAGTAGCCGTGGGCTACTCCTTTTCATTTACAGCTAGGATCAATTGAGATGCTGAGGCCGAAGATGACAAAGTTGACCTTTGTCTCATAGCGACAAAGCCAACTTTTTACTAAGGTGCGTGTTTCATCTGGAATGGTGCTATTATTAGCAAGACGCCTTGTGAGAGTGAAAGGGAATGAACACCATCTCCTTTCCAGGAGAACAATCCGGTAGAACATCTTAACAAAATCGGGGGTGTGGGTGGGAGAGAGAGAGAGAGAGAGAGAGACTGACTGGCACAAGGCTATCCAGTGACCCTCTTTGCCTGAGCAAGGATTTGAACACGGGTCTTCCCAGTGTAACTCCAGTACTCTAATCTCTAGACCACACTGCTGATCGCTACAGATCAAATGACTTCTTCAGAAACTCAGCTAAAGGGCTCATTCAAAAGGTGGCAGCCCAAGATAAAAAAGTGACACTGTGTGATTATGAAACAGGGTTTCTTCCTAAGCCTTTGATGAGTTGTGCAGGAGGGACAATTTGCTGTAGACACAACTTCATCTTCCAGAGGGTTGTAGAAGTGAGCAAAGTTGCATCTGCGAGAAGAATTCTGTATCCTCCTACTCAAAAGTATTAAAGGCAAATGAACTGTAACTGACTGAGGCTGAGAATCCCCCAGTTCAAATCTGTTGTAAACCGCCCAGAGAGCTTCGGCTATTGGGCGGTATAAAAATGTATTAAATAAATAAAATAAATAAATAAATCTCCCCTCCCCCTTGATCTCAATAGGTGGCCTTAGAGTTAGGTAAGCCACTATTCTCTTAGACCTTCCCATTTGCAATATGGGGGTAATAATACTGACCTATTTTTCAGGGCCATTGCAAGGGTTACTGGGAGGAATGTTAAGTAGTTGCTTCCCCTACCACTTAATATTCTTTCCCCCCAGCCTATTTCTATAGCGTTTCCTCAGGGTCAATCCACCTATTCAGAAAAGGCTTGTGGTAAAGCCCTCCTGGTACTCTACCATCTCAGAATGCAGGTACCGGTAATCACATGATTGGATGCTCCCCCACCCCATCACTCCCTGTGCTAGTTAAGCATATCAGGGGAAAGTGTTCTAGTTTACCCCTCTCCTTGATGTTCTAGTTTTCTAAATGCAGAGATTTCTGTTAAATGGCAGAGCATTCAAATGTGACTCCCCCACTTGCCTTCAGAAGTGGTACAGTCCTAGGAATGCTGGAACCATCTCCCATATATCACACATTCAAATAATTTACCATTCTTGCCGTTCTCACAAATAATCTCAAATTTGTCTGGGTTTTTTTTAACTTAAATTATGTTTACCAGATTAGATATGAATATGATGTTCTAGCAGCTAACTGGTGCTGTTCTCTTATATCTTGCATATGATATTTCACTGCACTGCCTGAGCCAACGTCCTTGTCACTCATTTTGTTTTTATTCCTTTCAAGTCTGCAATGGTTTATTTGTTGCTATGCTCGATTTCATTTTAGTGCTTTCGGCCTAGTCCTCTAGCAGAGCAAGATCAGTTTTTTAAAATATTTAGTGCGTCCTCTATAGTGGTTGCAGCTCCTACACCTTTTGTATCATCTGAAAAACGGATGAGTTTTCTTCATTCTAGTAATTAAGAAATGGCGAACACCGCTGGGCATCCCAGCGGAATCTCCTTTGTTACCTCCCCTCAGCCAGTTGTTGCCCTGTTGGTTCCAAAGAAAGTGATACGAAATAGATTTGTTTTGCTGGACAAACTTCTACTGGTGTAGGAGTATGCAAGTTGGTCCAATAAAAGATACCAGCTTACCTGTTTTGTTTCTTTTCACGATTTGGCACTGAGCCATGATGTGCTACACTTTGGATGCAACTTTCTGACAAATTGTGTATCCATTTTATGGTCATGCTTTGTACACTACTGCTATTGTTACTACTACTATAGTTTTTGCTATTATCATTGAAATGATAGTAATAGTAATAATAATAATTAATAATGGTTGGATTCCCCCCCCCAATTTTTCAAAATATAAAACCTAGCTGCTGCTCAGAACTGTCTCCATCCTAGATGAATCACATACTGTAGGTTCCTCACTCTGTAGAAAACAGGAGTAGAGAGAAACTAGGCAGCCTTTATATTAACAAAGCTGGAGATAATTTTAGATGCTGTACTAGTTGAAAGAAATCCTCCTGCCCCACACTCGAGAAAGAGGATTTTATACCACCTGAAGCTGGGACTTTATTCTCTGAATTGGTTCATCCCCTCCAACTGCTAGGTAAAGCTACCCAGTTTGACTTCTACTGACTTTTTAAAAATCTAGTACAACATTTGAGTAACTTTTCGGTACACTTGTCAGGGAGCCAAGACTGGAGGCAGATCTGTATTTTCCTTGCATAATATGTGAAATGGCTATAGAGCAGATTGCCTAGGAGAGTTGTGGCATCTTTAATCCCACCCACCCACCCACCTGCTCTCTCTGACCCAAGGCTGGTCAAGTTCTTTTGGCACCTGAGACAGCGAATCCCACAAATGCCTCTTCCTGGGAATGAAAAGACAATAATAGTACATTAAAAAGTAACAATTTGCTGCCCTCAGTTGCCTAAGGCCGCTGCTTCACCCTGCCAAATGGTAGGACTGGGCCGGCACTGCTAGGCCCAAAATCACTTAGTGAGCTTCATGGATGAGGAGGGATTTGAACCCAGTTTTCCCCAGTCCCAATCCTCTATACCAGAGATGGGCAGAAAGGTGCACTCCAGATGTTTTGGAGAGCCAGTGTAGTGTAGTGGTGAGAGTGTTGGACTGGGACTCAGGAGATCCGGGTTCTAGTCCCCACTTGGCCATGAAACTCACTGGGTGACTTTGGGCCAGTCACTGACTCTCAGCCTAACCTACCTCACAGGGTTGTTGTGAGGATAAAATGGAGAGGAGGATTATGTAAGCCACCTTGGGTTCCTTGAAGGAAAAAAGGCAGGGTATAAATATAATAAACAATAATAAATAATGTTTTGGACTTTAGGTCCCAGAAGCCCCTGCCAGCATGGCCAATGGTCAGGAATGCTGGGAGTTGGAGTCCAAATCATAGAATAGTAGAGTTGGAATCTGGAAACCTACTTTCTGCCGACCCCTGTTCTACACCCCCTTGGCTCCCACTGGGGAAACTGTTCCTTGAGAGCAATTCTAACTGGGATTGGGGCCGGGAGCCAAGTGGTGGATTGCCTGCCACTTCCAAAGCCTGCCCAGCTCACGCTGGCTAAGTCGGCAGGGGTGTGTGGCTTCACAAGGCCTTCCAGGCTAAGGCAGGCAACCGGGTGCCCCCCAGATATCTTGGACTCCAACTCCCATAATTCTCAGCCAGCATGGCCAGTGGTAAGGGATTCTGGGAATTGTAGTCCAAAGCAACTGAAGTTAGTTCCAGACTTAGTCATGCTTGCAGTAGACACATTCAGATCAATGGGACAAGTAACTCACGACTAACTTAAATCCTATTAATGTCAATGGGTCTACTCTAAGTATGAATAAATCTGGATCCAGCCCCTGATGGGCACCAGGTTGCCAAGCCCTCTGGTCTGTAGGACAAAGTAGAGTGTGCAGATTTACTGCTGATCTGCATTTATTTATTATTGTGTAGTTGTATTGTTGTGTTTTATTTATTGCTGGTTTGCTTTGTAATTGGTCTTGTAGGTTCACCACCTTGATAACTCTGTGGAAAGTGGTACAGTAATACCTTGGATTGCAAGTAACTTGGTTTGAGAGCGTTTTGCAAGACAAGCAAATTTTTAAATATTTATTTAATTTTTTTTTAAACTTGATATACAAGCGACGTCTTGCAATACAAGTACTGTAGTACGGCTTAAATTAAAAATCTCTGTACAAATTTTTTTGGGGGGGATTTCATTTTGATATAAGAGTGTTTTGGATTACAAGCACATTTCCGGAACGAATTATGTTCTCAATCCAAGGCATGACTGTATATAAATTTGGGTCATAAAATAAATAAATAAAAATAGTGGATGTTATTTGTTCAGAATCCCCCCACACAATTGAAACCAATGCGGCGGCGGGGGGGCGGGATAGCTACTCCAGCTCTAGCCTGACATCACCAAGGGGCCCAATCTGGACCCAAAGCCTCCACCCAGCACCCGTCCAGTTCCTGGAATGTTCCATTTGGGGGCCTACCACTGGCAGGAACACCACTGCCGGCAGTAGAGTGTTCGAGGATCGGGATATTTGTAAGAAGACCAAAACACTGGTTTATGAAGCCATTGTATTACCAACTTTATTGTATGTCTGCGAAACATGGACTATCTATAAACGTCACTTCCACCTCCTTGAAAGGTTTCATCAACGTTGCCTCCGGAAAATCCTGCGAATTACTTGGGAAGATAGACGAACAAATGTCAGTGTACTGGAAGAAGCAAAGACTACTAGCATTGAAAAAATGATCCTTCAACGCCAACTTCAGTGGACCGGTCATGTTGTTCGAATGCCTGACTGCCGTCTTCCAAAGCAGTTACTTTACTCCCAACTCAAGGATGGAAAGCGGAATATCGGTGGTCAATATAAGAGGTTTAAAGATGTTCATAAGGCTAATCTAAAAAAATGCAATATAAACATCGAAAACTGGGAAGCTCTGGCCCATGAACGATCTAAATGGAGGTTGGCCTTTCACAAAGGTTCCATGGACTTTGAAGAAGCCCGAGTGCAAGGTGAAAGGGAGAAACGTGCTAAGCGAAAAGCACGTCAAATGAATCCTTTACAGGACCATCTTCTATCTGGTAACCTGTGTCCTCACTGTGGGAAGCTTTGTGGATCTAGAATTGGCCTCCACAGTCACTTACGGACCCATCGCTAGAGTCTACACAATCTTCTTTAGAATTTCCTCCTTTTATCCCGGAAGACAATCTTACTCGGTCACGAGTGATCGCCTGATGATGATGATATGCCCATGGAGCTTTCTGCAGGCATAACAGGGTCCTTGGGGAGAGCAACCGCACCTGAACCAGCACCCCCCACTGTACTGGTGGGGGGGCACCTCTGCTGCATCCTAACTGGGGGGGGGGCTTTAGACGTCTGTCCAAGGAGGTCAGGATTGCTCTGCTCATTTGTTTAGCATTAAAATAAAATATATCTGAAGCCCCATATGTGGGAGATTACAGCAGAACTGTTGACAATATAATCAGGAGCAAGACTATCTTATTAGTATCCGGTGCCAACATCCCCCCACCCCCGAAACAGCAGAATGTGCAATATTTAACGAAGATTGTAAATGTTATTCCAGAAACATCTGGTTGTTATCAAAAACCCTTTGGATCCAGTGGGATAGTACTACTGGCACTTCATTGAAAAGACAGATTTAGCATTTTTATTTTGCTTGACCGTGGCAGCTAAAATGAGTATCGCTCACTTTGGGGAGGAGTGGTCTGCGCCTAATAATATGGTGGGTTCTTTAATGTGTGCAAGGGCAGCCTAATTCAGAAGCTCATGGATAGATTCCAAGGCCATGCCCAGGGCTGTGTGAACACTGTTCTTCTGCATAACAAGAGAAACAGCACCCCGGGTGCTATATGGGGTCAGACCTCAGCTTCCCAAGAACCTCAAAGAAAGCTTGTAGTCCTTATGGCTCTAAGTCGGGATCTGAGCAGAGAGGAGTGATGCAATCAAACCTCCAGTGGCTAGAGGGTGGGCTTTCACTCCCCTGGGCATAGCTCTTTTCTCCTCCCCCTGACTACCAGATGTAGATATGAATTGTGCATAATAAAAGGAAGCATGCCAATGTGCTGAACCAGCCTTCCCCAACCTCCTAGCTGCCAGGTGTGTTGGACTACAACTCCCATAATGCAAGATGGCTGGGGAATTATGGGAGTCGCAGTCCAACACATCTGGAGGGCACCAGGTTAGGGAAGGCCGCCATAGGGAACCAGCTTCACTGTGACTTAAGAGAGTTTGTAAATTTTGGGGAGGTATCCATGCATTAGGTTTTCTCCAGTTTATGGCTTGGATCAAAAGGACTCTCTTTAGGGTTCGGAGATACCAGAAGGGATCCTTCACTCCCCCAACCCCGTTGAACCATGGAAACCGCCCCGCCCCCACTCCATGCGATAGCACAAGCTGCTTTTGCAAGTCTCTTCAGTTTTAAGGCCATTTGTCACGGGGCATGGTGGGGCGGGGGGGGGCTCTCGTTCAAGCAAGAGGGGGGGAGCAGTGGGAGGAAGTGAGCAGGGGCCCGTGATGCGCCCGATCATATGCCAGGCACATCGTGGGCCCTCGGGCAGACAGCCCACACTGCATGGCTTGTGCCACAGTGTGGATTGTTGTATCGTAAGGAACCCACCCTATAAGTTCGGGAGGGGCCACAGCTCAATGGTAGAGCACCTGCTTGGCCTGCGGAAGGTCCCGGGTTCAATCCCTGGCATCTCCAGGCAGGGCTGGAAAAACTCCTGCCTGAAAGCCATTGCTGCCAGTCAGTGTTGACAATCCTGGGCCAGATAGACCAAGGGTCTGACTGACTCAGTGTAAGGCAGCTCCCCATGTTCCTAATGAGTTGCACAGTTCTTTGGCTCCTGGCTGATGGTTCTAAACACGAGAGTTAAGTTAAGATCGGTTCTGATGGGGTTGGGGAGCGGCTGTGGGTGTAGGTGGATGAATAAACATGAGCAGGAGTAGGCAACCTGCTTGCCCTCAGATGTTCTGGACTAAAACTCTCATGGGCCCCAGCAGCACAGCCAATGATCAGGGATTAAGGGGTGTGACCTTCTGGGAAACCCCACAAGGCCAGAATGGGATCCCTGAAGGGCCAGATTTGAGGCCTGAGGTTCTGCAGCCGTATTCTAGCTGTTCTGGGTTACAATGCCTTTGCTGGCTGCTCATCTCTGACAAAAGGGAATATCTTCGCACGTCAGACTTTGCAGAAACAAAATGAGCACACAACAGAGAGTATTTTGACAGATTCTTGCTGAGTTCGGGGTTTTTTTCCTTGTTAAAATGAGACAAGACTATTTTGTCAAGGAGTAGGTGGAACAGGCCAAGTCAGTAATGCCAGTGCCAGTGAAGATGCATGCCAGGATTATTATTGGTGACGAATGAGATCCAGTTTGTACAACAATCAGCAGCATCAAGAGAATAATAAAGCATTTCCTGGACTGTACCACTTCAGACTGCAGGCGAGGGGTGGCGTGTTTGGATACTCTCCTCTGGGAGAAAGCCCCACTGCATGTAGAAAAATAGCATTTCAGGGGAAAGGCTGGCATCGACCTTTCTCACTGGCATGACAACTGGGCAGCAATCAAGTTATGAGTGACTGGTGTGTGTGTGTGTGTGTGTGTGGGAGAGAGAGAGAGAGAGAGAGAGAGAGTTGTGTTCTATTATCTTTTCCTAAGGCAGCCTTCTTAAAGCAGGGGTTAATGGTGTATTTTAGGCAAACAGTGAAAGCACAAAATATCACATATTTTAAAGCAGCCTAAACTCCCAGTATGCCCCAACCAGCCCTGGCTGGGGCATGCTGGGAATTGTAGTCCAACACATCTGGAGGGCACCAGGTTGGGGAAGACTGTTTTAAAGAAATCCCAGAAGGAGGTGAGCTGCGATTCCACCGCTTGCCTGTGACATGCTACCATATTCACATGAATAATGGCCATGCAAAATATACCAATCCCTGGTGAGATTGCTCGGCGCACCACGTCATCCACGTCACCACCCACCACATCAGCTGTTTGTCTGAATTCCCTGAAACCAGCAGCAAGCAGAGCTGTGAGCCAAGGCGTCTGCTTCAGGACCCTGGACAGCCCCCCCCTTCAACGTCAGGGAGGACTGGCTGGTGTGCAGTCTGGTCTATCCCATTCCCAGACACCAGTGCAGTGTTGCAGTGGAGACAGGGACCCAATGGAGGAACATAGATTTCATAGATCATAGAGTTGGAAGGAGCCTACAAGGCTATCGAGTCCAACCCCCTACTCAATGCAGGAAACTAGAGGAGGGGTCTCCCATCCAAGTAATAACCAGGCCTGACCCTGCTTAGCTTTCCACACCCAGACAAGCTGAGCCAGCGTGAGCCAACGCTTGCCTTCTTGTCATCTGACCATCATTGGGGGGGGGGGGAGGAAGGAGGGAAGGAAGGCCTTTTGACGCCTTGATAAGAGGGATAGCCATTGTCTTTAGTGACAGCCTTGTTGAGCCAAAGTCCTCCCTTCTCTCTCTCTCTCTCTCTCTCTCTCTCTCTCTCTCTCTCTGGCATCACTGGTATTAATAGGAACCCAAAGAAGAGGGAGACAATGAGATGCAGTTGCCTCCCCCAAATCCTGGTCACACTGGTCCTTTTGGTGCATGCACCAAAGACAAGAGGATGCACCCCACTGCAAACAAACCATTTCTACTGACTGCTCATCTGTACTCAAATCTCTGTGCTAAAATCTGTTCCCTCTTCTCATTTGGCCTGCTGCTGACACCCTCCTCCTTTCCCTAAATGTTCAGGATCTCCAAAGTGGCATCAATTATGTAGAATAAGTTAATATTCTACATAAATAGATGCAGATTTATTTTCTTTGCGTATCACATCCTGGGAGCAGAACGGGATGTGGAGGCTACTACAGACATTGTATACCCTTGCCTGTAGCCATAGATGTTGGTGGATATGGAGGTGAAAAAATATACATTCACACATGCACTGAGCTAGCTTCCCTACACATATAGTCCTTAGTCAAACACTCTTAATCTTCATCTATACATCTCTAAACCAGCCGTCCCCAATTCAGTGCCCTCCAAACGTGTTGGGACTACAACTCCCATGCATGCCCATTGGCCATACTGGTGGGGGTGGGTGGGAGTTGTAGTCCAACACATCAAGAGGACACCAGGTTGGGGAAGGCTGTCTTCAGCTTCCCTATTCTTATTTTACATAACCACCCACTAACCCTCCCTCCATGGAGAAACATCTATCAAACGGCACAATTTATTTCATTGGCACTGTAGCATGGCAGACAGAGTGTTGAACTGGGGAGACCCAGGTTCAGATCCCACTCAGCCATACATTTATTTATTTAGAATATTCTTGGATTGCCCCGCTACTTAATGGTGATGTACAATAAAAATATATATATAAAAATTAAAATACATAAAATACAAAAACCCTATACTATAAAGCCCACTGGGAGGCCATGGGCCAGTCACTATATCTCAGCCTAGTCTACCTCACAGGGTTGGTGTAATGGCATATATTCCTATGTGTGCCATCCTTAGCTCCTTGAAGGAGAGGCAGGGTACAAATCTAATAAATGAATGTCACATGTGCTACACATCCATTCTTTAATGTAGATTGGCATTTTTGTTTCCACAGCATAGTAGATCTGTATTTCTGAATTATAAAAGGGTCGGCAGGTGGCTCCAGCTTCTGTGAACATACCTGCACCACACTGGTTTAACTGTTACTGCTTATTTCTAAAAACACACACACACACACACAACAACCCTGAGAAATGTAGGAAGTTAAGAATCTCTCATTCTGAGAAGCTTTGTAAACCAACATGGCACAGAGAGCAGAAAAGGGTGAGCAGGAAGCCAGGATAGTTAAACTGGTTCTTAAAAACCAACTTGAGCTTGTGAGTGACTGCGGTTCAGTGAGTGGTCCACTACGTAGGGTTCTTTGTTCCTAGTTGGATTTTATTTGGGCCAATGCTTGATTGACCTATTTGTTGGTATTATTGTGGGGAAACTGTATTCTTTGCCTCATCCAAGGTCTTAGAGAAGTATTTTAACCTCACAACAGCCCTACGAAGGAGGCTACATCTAAGAGAGACTCAGAGTGGGGGAGGCTTGCCCAGTGGCAGTCAGTGGCTAAGCTGGGATTTGAAACCGGGCTTCCTACGCCCATGCCCAGCACTTTGTATCACGTTGGGTTTCTGATCCTGAGACACGTATACATGCCACGCACAAGGCCTGCTCCACTAGCCTGGGACAGAGCCAGGTGCTCAGTACCACCAAACATTCTCCACCCTGCTCCAAACACTATGCAACATTAATTTGTCAGAGAGTTTCTCAGGAATAAACACTTATTTCGTGCTTATTTGTTAGGCAACAACATTCTCTAGGTTCAATTTGCATTACACTCAGAGGGGTCTGATGAGGGCCAGGTGATACACTCAGTAGAAACAAGTGAATTTCTTTTTTTTTCACGCAGTGCACCAATTTGGGCTCCCAAGTGTGTGTGCATGTTCATATGTATGTGTGTACATGCACACGCACACATGCATGCAAAGTTCATGTTACATTTTTGAATGCCCTCAGAAAAACTCCCTGCATGCCGAAAAGTAGCATATCAAGGAGAAGGTTTCTCTGAAACCTTCTTCCTGATGTACTACAAGGAGAACAACCCAGAGTCTTGTGGCACTTTAAAGACTAAGGGCGTAATTCTATGCATGTTTAGTCAGAAATAAATCCTACCACTCCCAGCATTTTCCAGGCAGCATGCTAGGAGTTGTAGGACTTATTTCTGACTAAATAAGGATTGTATAGGATTGTGCCAACACATTTATTCTGGCAGAAGCTTTGTGGGCCAGAACTCACTTCATTCAATGCATGAAGTGGCCTCTTAAGTGGGTTAGTATACTTACCGTGAGTACAAAGAGCAGAATGCTTTTGTTTCTTGTTTTCATAGAGTAAGGCCAAATAGCCACACAATGCAAGAGATAGCAGACAATATGTTACATTGCTATGCAGAGTGCAAATGATCACAGAACTGAATCAAATGAATGTAAGATCTAATCAGTATGGGTGTGGCCTCCTCTCAGCTAGTGACTGCTGGTGATGAACAGGCATGCACACACAGAATGAAAAATATTAAAGATGGCCATTCCTTTTTTTTACAAGTGAGCTGCAGCTTTTGCTTATTCAGTTATGTTTATCTCACACTCCTGTCAGTATGTCAAAAAAAGCACCAGAGACTGAGTGTTTGGGAAACATGCTAATTTATTTAAACTTCATCCCTTTGATTAATTGATTTAAAATGGCTTTATATGGTTGACAGCCCTACTTACTATTGGATAGCCATCAGTCTGTTTTCATCCTGTTACGTTTTTTGTAATGTACTGAAATTTATGTGAGCCCTTCAGATGTAGCGGTTTGTGTGCTGGAAATGGAGAGAGAGATATAATGTGATTAATAAGGGTTGTTAAAGGTGACTGTAAAATAATTTCAAATATTTATTTATTTATTATGTATTTATTATATTTATATCCCACCTTTTTTTTCCTGCAAGGGACCCAAGGCGGCTTACACAATCATCCTCCTCCTCTCAATTTTATCCTCACAACAACCCTGTGGGGTCGGTTAAGCGGAGAGTCAGTGACTGGCCCAAAGTCACTCAGTGAGGACTAGAACCTGGATCTCCGAGTCCCAGTCCAAATAAATAAACAGGAGAGGGAGGGAGGGAGAGATTAAGGTTATGCTCGCATGAATGGCATGAATTGGTAGATGTAGCAAGTCTACCTTTTTTACTTTCCATGATACCCGTGTTGCTTTTCTGACAGGTTTCCTTTCTGCAGCGGGAACACCCACAGCACCAGGCTCTGACAAGCACTTTCTTCGCTGCCTCTTCCATGGCTTGGTCCCCTGGCTGGCCTCGACAACTCCTTGTGGCCCCTCCCCCTGGAGCTCTCTAGGATGAACACAGGTGGCAGCTGGGACTGAGCAGGTAAGCAGAGGAAGCCACCATCCAGGACACGCCAACGCTATTCCAGGGTTTCGCCTCCTCTTCCTTCAATGTGTGCCTTTTCCCATCCCCCTCCACAGGTGTCTCCTTCCGTCTACCAGGCTGACCTAGCCCACGGCAACTGTTCATCCCCTGCACATCTGGCCCAGTGTTGCCAACCCAGCCCAGCCCGGCTGCAGCTCACCTCCACCATGGGAGACATGGCCAACAGCTCAGTGGATTTCTACCCCAAAAACCAGCGGCGAGAGCTGAACCATGCGGGCGGCTTTGGCTGCACCCTGTCGGAGCTGCGCTCCCTCATGGAGCTGCGCGGGGCTGAGGCGCTCCAAAAAGTCCAGGAGAGCTACACTGACGTCAACGGGCTCTGCAGGAGACTCAAGACCTCCCCCACCGAAGGTACCAGATTTGTGGGTGTTTGGGCAGAAACAGGCACACACGGTCCCACATTCTCACATACTTTTAACTGAGGGCTGCAGAACCTCTTTCAGTCCTCTTCTAACCGACGCCTGCGACAACATGCATGTTCATTATGTAAAAGTATGCTTCTTGCTTCAGAAATATTGTTTCTACCCTTATGCAAATAGATGCAAATTTAATTGATAGATTTAGGGCACAATCCTATGCAAGTTTAGACTGGGGGGGGGGAAGGCCTCCAACTCCCAGCATGCCTCAGCGTAGCTGGCTGGGTGGGACTGCACTTTGATTTACTAAAACCCATATGATTAAAATGTCTATAATTGGGTAGCAACCTTGGAGGTAAAAACAGGCCCAAATACAAACGTATGCAAGTTGTCCTTCCTTTCCCAAAGGATCATGGGGAATATATTTCATTTTAGAAATCCATGTATGTGTGGGTCACTCACACATACTACCAGCAAGAGCCTCCAGGAGACTGAGGGGCAGGGACGGGAGGGGGGCAGAAGGGAGATGGTGAAGGGGATATAGCAATCAATGAAAATGTCACAAAAGTTAAGATTGTATAGAGGAACAAAGAAAAAAGATACTTTTAAGAAGGATTGGCGACAGTACATAGAGTATATGAAAAAAAAGATTCAAATAGATCAGTGTTGATGGAAGTGTACAAAAAATGGTGGGATTCACGAAAAGAAGTAGTTTATAAAGAAGACGTAGTTTATAAAGAAGTGAAATATAATAATCTAATGTGGGTTGAGTGGGGAGGGATTGGGGTGGGTTTATGTATGAATATTGTTAAGTTTTATTTGTTGTTGCTGTTGTTGTTGTTGTTGTATGTATTTTGTTGATTTTTGTTGTTGTTTTTTGGAAATGTAATAAAAATTGATTTTCTTTTTTTTAAAAAAAGAAGGGAGATAGTGAAGGGGAAGCGGTTTGAAGCTTCCAAAAGTGTTTGAGAGGGTATGGTTACGTATCAGGTATATCTACTACCATGTGTTTCCTGCAGTCCTGCTGTGGAACAAAATGGCCAGAGAGTGCTGTGTTGTGTCTGTGGTGTGTGTGTCTTCATGAAAGGAACAGCACCACCTCAGTCTTCCTTCTGTCACTTTAAGGCAGTGTTCTCCAACCTTGGGTCCCCAGATGTTTTTGGCCTACAACTCCCAGCATGCCCCAGCCAGCTGGCTGGGGCATGCTGGGAGTTGTAGGCCAAAAACATCTGGGGACCCAAGGTTGGAGAACACTGCTTTAAGGATACCTGGTCAGTGCCACCCTGGGCTCCATGACAAAAGAAAACAGTGGTGGTTTATAGCCCCGCGAAGTGTTTCCTTCCATTGGGGCTCATTTAGACTATTTCCCCTAAGTATTTCTCTCTCTTCCTCCGCTCAGCTTATTTGGCGGGTTTCTCTCTGAGAAAAATGTCTTTTATTTGGCATGCTGAGCATTGGCAAACAGCACTTCGGGAGATGACGCCAATGACCCTGCAGTAAAAGAAATAAATTTTAAAAAGCGGGGGAGGCAGTGCTCTGTCCCTGCTCCGCTACACCACTGCATGCTCTACAAATAAAAAACAGTTCCTGAGCCTCAGCCAAGGAGCCATGGGAAGTAAATTTTTCTGATACAGCTAATGAAGAATTATCAGTAACCTCACAGTGGAAGCTATGGCAGTTCAGCCGCTTACAAATTGGTTTCCACTTGCCATGGAAAGCTAAGCAGGGTCAAGCCTGGTTATTACTTGGAGGGGAGACCCCTCCTCTAGTTTACTGCATTGAGCAGGGGGTTGGACTCGATAGCCTTGTAGGCTCCTTCCAACTCTATAGATCTATGAAATCTATGTCCTTGCTCAGCTTCCTTCTCCTACAGGAGGACACTGGCTGTTGCAGCTACCAACTGGCAACATGGCCTCGCATGCAAGATGACTTTCTGGACAAAGGTCCACCTTGTTCAATGGTAGGGCCTTTGTCGTATATAAGGTGCCTCTTTCACAACTGCAATGTAGCCAGTTCTGGAGCGTGGCAACTTTAAGCTGGGGTAGGCAACCTGGTGACCTCCAGATATTTTGGACTACAACTCCCATAATTCCTGAACATTGGCTGTGCTGGGATACCCTCCAACATTTGTAAGAGGTATGGTTAAGAAACATGAAGGTGTGATCAAGAGGGTGTGGCCAGGCAACATGAGGGCGTGGCCAAGGGTATGGGCAAGCAACCAAAGAGCATGGTCAAGTACAAAAGTTATTACAGGAAACACACAAAATCTTATATATTATAATTATTACATTATTATATTATATATTATTTTATAATATTTTATTAGTGGCTTTTGTAATATTTTTTTTTACCTTACTTAAACCCTTAATTGTTGATATCTGGTGTTTTTCGGGGGGTGTGTGTCAGTGCTTGCAGGGCAATCTCTTTCTTTTTGTTTTAAAATGGTCAGGATTGGCACAAATTCAACAGGTGAAGCTTACCCACCCACCCCACACCCCCAAATATGGAGCTTCAGAGAGAAGGAGAAGTTTCTTGCATTTCCTTCTGACACTGTAAACTCACCTGTTAAGAGGTACAGAGTCAGCTCTGTTAGGAAATAAAATCTTTGGCAATATAAAGGTAGGAATCATGTGATAAATTCCCTCATTCACCTCTCCCTCCCTCTGTCCAGGTGCAGCCTCCTTATCAGCAGGTATAGCATGCAGGGCCGGCGCTACCGCTAGGCAGACCCAGGCGGCTGCCTAGGGCGCGTGGCGGAAGAGGGCGCAGAAATGCTGCGCTCCTTCCTCGCCGCTGGCGTGCTCCTGCCCCGCCTCGCCGACAAAGGCACCGGTCCGCAACCACCAGGTCTGTGCGGGGGGGGGATTGCGGGCGCCGGGCGGGCTCGCGGTCGTGCTCGGCTTTCCTCTGCGCCCGGAGCTAGGCCGGGTCAGGAGCATGTGCGGCGGTGGCGGCGGCGGCCGGTAGGCAGCGGGGAAAGCGGCTGCTGGAGGAGGCGGCCGGCGGGCGGGCGGGCGCTGGGCAAGCAGGCATTTCCCGGCTGCTTTGCTCTGGAGCCCTCCCCCCCCCGCACGAGAGGGGGCGCGCTAAATATAAGCCAGCCTAGGGCGCCTGCACCAGTCCTGATAGCATGTGTGCACCATCCTCCCAGCATCTGTCTCTCCATGGAGCTGTTCGAGCCTAAAAAGAGCTACACTTAAAGGGGCCATGCCATGGGCAAAATTGCAGCTAAGCTTGCAGTTTTAGCTTAGCTACAATTTTGCCCATGGCATGGCCCCTTTAAGGAAAGTTTAAAAAGTTTAAATTTGGGACTCTGCATGACAAAGTGAGAAGCCGGGTTAAGGGTTTTCATGACAGTCCTGGCATTTTCGGGGCAGTTGGAGACTATGTGCTGGCTGGGCTGATGGGAATTGTAGCCCCAAACATCTAGAGGACACCAGGGTGCCTACCTCAGGTGTAAGCCAAGGGTGTCAAGTGTCAACCATAGGCATTATTCAGACCCTTTGAACCTGGGGTGCAGAGCCTCTTTCAGACTGAGGGCCGAGTTCCATTTTGGAGAAGCTCTGGGGGGCAAGATTCCAGTGGTGGATGGGGACCAAAGAGAAAAGGGGTGGGGTCAAAATACCAAAAATACCATCATGTTTTAGCTTAGAGCTCTTACTGCCAGTAGCTAAGCCTTAGGAGAAGCAATTCAACCTTTTAGAATGGAGAAACCACCAAATGATTGGTGGTTGGAATAAGGGGGTGGAGCCAGGAGAAGGGAAGGAGCCTTCTGGGAAACCCCAGAGCAATTTGGTACCCCCTGGAAGGCACGATTTGACCCCCGGGCCTGAGGTTCTGCACCCCTGCTTTAAACAGAATTGCTTGCGTCTCCGGAGGATGAGACAATGGTTCTTTTTAATAAAAAGTTCCCTCTGCTGGTGGCATGGCATGGAACAGGCAAATAGAAAGACATATTTTTCCTATTGCTTGAACCCAGGGTCATCCAAAGGAGATGAATGGTAGGAGATTTAGGACAGACAAAAGGAAGTACTTAACAAGGACCTAGTCAGACTATAGATCTCACTTCCTCAAGATGTGGTGATGCCCACCAACATAGATGGCTTTAACAGGGGTTTGGATTAGACCAGTTCATGATGGATAAGGTGATTAATGGCTACTAGTCGTGAATTATGATGGTCCTCCAGGATGAGGAGACCCTGCTTCTTCATGCAAGTTGCTGGGAACTACAGAAGGAGAAGTCTGCTGTTCCATGGTCCTGCTTGTGGGCTTCCCACAGGCAGCTGGCTGGCCACTGTGTGAACAGAATGCTGGACTAAATAGGCCTTTGGTCTGATCCAGCATGACTCTTCTTATGTTCTTAAGGATGCAGCTGCCCCTGGATTGTGAAATGATATCATCTATTTATTACGTTCTGTGTAAGCCATTGCCCCTTCTTAGACTGACGGGCATGTCTTCATGACAATTTATGGGTTTAATTATACTGAATCACCTTTTTGTGATTATTATTCCTGTTATTTGTAATCTAATTGAAGTTCATCTGTTCAGTCCATTCTGAGTTGCATTTGCAACTCAGAAGTAAAACTGACTGTCACTGCTAGAAGCATAAACGTTGGAGATTGATTCATGTTCTGTAGATTTCTGATTTAAATTTTCGGAAGTGTTGTTTCCTTTTGCAGAGAGGCAGAGGTAATAGGGTCAGGGTCAAGGTACAGCTGAAAAACCATTATGACATCAAAGATGCACGCAGTCCTGTGCACACCCTTGGAAGTAAGTCCCATTAAGCTCAGTCCCATTAAATAAAAAACATGCCTGCAAGTAGAAAAGTAGCATGCAGAGACCATACCCTCCACCATTTCACAGATGAAAATAGGGACACACGTGAATTTTTAAGAGGTATGGTTAAGCAACATGAAGGTGTGGTCAAGAGGGTGTGGCCAGGCAACATGAGGACGTGGCCAAGGATATGGCCAGGCAACCAAAGGGCATGGTCATGTACAAAAGTTATTACAGGAAACACAAAATCTTATATATTATAATTATTACATTATTATATTATACTATATTATTTTATAATATTTTATAAGTGGCTTTTGTAATATTTTTTTAACCTTACTTAAACCCTTAATTGTTGATATCTGGTGTTTTTTGGGGGGGGGTGTCAGTGCTTGCAGGGCAATCTCTTTCTTTTTGTTTTAAAATGGTCAGGATTGGCACAAATTGAACAGTTGAAGCTTATCCACCCACCGCACACCCCCAAACATGGAGCTTCAGAGAGAAGGAGAAGTTTCTTGCATTTCCTTCTGACACTGTAAACTCACCTGCTAGAGGCACAGAGTCAGCTCTGTTAGGAAATAAAAGCTTTGGCAATATAGATTTCATAGATTTCATAGATCATAGAGTTGGAAGGAGCCTACAAGGCTATCGAGTCCAACCCCCTGCTCAATGCAGGAAACTAGAGGAGGGGTCTCCCATCCAAGTAATAACCAGAATCATGTGATAAATTCCTTCATTCACCTCTCCCTCCCTCTGTCCAGGCCACCGGGTGCAGCCTCCTTTTCAGCAGGTAGGGCATGTGTGCACCATCCTCCCAGCATCTCTCTCACCATGGAGCTGTTCAAGCCTAAAAAGAGCTACAGTAATACCTTGGATTGCAAGTAACTTGGTTTGAGAGCTTTTTGCAAGACAAGCAAATTTTTAAATATTTATTTTTAAAAAATTGACTTGATATACAAGCAACGTCTTGCAATACAAGTACTGTAGTACAGCTTAAATTAAAAATCTTTGTACAATATTTTTTTGGGGGGGATTTCATTTTGATATAAGAGTGTTTTGGATTATAAGCACGTTTCTGGAACGAATTATGCCCTCAATCCAAGGCATGACTGTACACTTAAAGGGGCCATGCCATGGGCAAAATTGCAGCTAAGCTTGCCGTTTTAGCTTAGCTGCAATTTTGCCCATGGCATGGCCCCTTTAAGGAAAGTTTAAAAAGTTTAAATTCGGGACTCTGCATGACAAAGTGAGAACCGGGGAAGGCTTAAGGGTTTTTGTGACAGTCTCAGCATTTTCAGGGCAGTTGGAGACTATGAGAGACGCCACCTCATGACTGTTCCATTTTTCATCCCTTCAGTTTGTGGGCAAGAGATCAATTTTTTTTAAATTATCTCCTACCTAATGAAAACTTGTGGGCCAGCCCATTTTTTGCATGCTACTTTTCTACTTGCAGGGATGTTTGTTTTTGTTTTGTTTTTTACTTAGGAGAGCATTGAAAAATGTGATTCACTACCTGCAATCGGAAGCCCTACAGTCCGTACTGCCACCTCATAACTCTATCACCCGGGACTGGTGCAAGGCAGTTTGGTGCCCTAGGCAAGATCAGATATTTAGCGCCCCCCTTCCCACTTGAGAGCGCTGTATTTTTTTTCAAGGCGTTTCTGGTGCTCCCTTTAGCCCTGCGCCCTAGGCAGCTGCCTAGTTAGCCTAATGGTAGCACCAGCCCTGCTATCACCTCACCCCCTATCTTCACTCTGGTAAATTATTCTCCCACGGCTTATGCTGGCTCAGCTTGTCTGAGTGTGGAAAGCTAAGCAGGGTCAAGCCTGGTTATTACTTGGAGGGGAGACCCCTCCTCTAGTTTCCTGCATTGAGCAGGGGGTTGGACTCGATAGCCTTGTAGGCTCCTTCCAACTCTATGATCTATGAAATCTAATCTATCAAATGTGTAGCTCAGGCCTTGGTAGGACTTACTGTTGTGTAAGCATGCATAGGATTAAGCTACACAAGCTTTTCAACTCCTCAATTTGGTTAGGTGTAAACTGTGGATGTTGCTAATGTGGTTTAAATCTGAATGTATATTCTAGCCAATGTACGTTTCACAATCACATGTTCAGGAGTTCGTCCATCCATTCCATTGGCCCTGGGCTCAGTGGTAGAGTCCATACTTTGCATGCACAGGCTCCCAAGTTGACTCCCCAGGGATCTCCAGTTAAAAAAAGGTGTAGGGCTGGGAAAGGAACAGCCTGTGCCTGAGGCCACGGAGATCTGATCCCAGTTGGAGTATTACTACCACTACTACTACACTACACTACACTACACTATACTGCTGCTGCTGCTGCTGCTGCTGCTGCTACTGCTGCTGCTGCTATTATTATTATTATTATTATTATTATTATTATTATTATTATTATTATTTCATTTCTATACTCCCCAATAGCCGAAGTTCTCTGGGCAGTTCACATCAATTCATAAAACACAGATACAATAATAAAAAATACAGCATAAAAATACAGATAAAATTTCAGCATACAGAATTTAAAAACAATGTAAGCAACTAAAACAATTTCAATTAAAAAAACTAGACCCATTGAACTAGACTTGTTTATCTAGACCTGTTAAAACAGCTGACGTGTCCCATCATATGCCATTCAACGCCTGGGAGTGGAGGGCAGTCTTAACCTGGTGCCGAAAAGATGACAATGTTGGCACCAGGTGGGCCTCAGCAGGGAGATCATTCCATAATTGGGGGGCCACCAGTGAGAAGGCCCTTTCCTTTGTCAGTAGATAGTAATGGGCTAAATCGGGTGGGCAACCTGTGGTCCTCCAGATGTTGTTGAACTCCAACTCCCATCAGCTCCAACCATTGGTCATGCTAGCTGGGGCTGATGGGAGTTGGAGTACTGACTCAGCACAAGCAGCTTCTCATGTTCATGATGGGAAAAACCTGACCGATTAAATTCCAGCATGTCAAGCTACTGTTAAAGACAGAGGAGCGGGCCAGAATCCATGCCTAAACAGTGCAATCCTATGCATGTTTTATGCAGAAGTAAGTCCCACCATGTTCATGGGGCTTACTTCCCAGCAAGTACATTTAGTATTGCAACCTGAGGGAGATAAGGGAGAGAGACCAACACAGATTGTCCAGTTTCAGACCACTACAAATGGATACTACTGGAGTAAGTTGTGTCCATCTGCATTGACCATAATCTCCTGCCCTTGCTTCCCTTGACATGGCAAAAAGTAGGAATTATGCTGGTTGGTTGGACATCAGAGGTTTATATGCACAGACGCACTAGCAAAGCCTTGGAAGGCCAACTGGGTTTGGTTTTGTGGGCAATGAAAAATAGATGGCCCACCTTTTCTGCAGGTAGATTGACCCTACACTTAATATCCTTCCCTGACTGCTGAATACGCCAGTTTCTTTTTTTGGAGGCTTGGTTCATCAAAGGGCAGAAGTTACCATGTAGTCAGAGTGTTTTTTGGCTTTGTGCTGGCCCCATTTGATCCTCTCTGCCTCTAGGTTTAAAGGCTCCGACGTCAGGAATGGATTCCTCCCGCTTCGTTGTCTGTCCAATTCTGACTCTGTGTCAAATGACAAAGGAAGAGAGAAGGCAAGGGGTCCATGTTCTGAGCAGGGGAGGCTGGGACGGACCATAGCTCAGTGTGACAGAGCACCTGCTTTGCATGCAGAAGGTCCCAGGTACGACCCCACAGCCTCCAGGTAGGGCTTGGAAAGAATCCTGCCTGAAACCCTGGAGAGCCAGTGCTGCCAGTCAAGTGTCAACGCTGCTAGATGGACCCATGGCCTGACTCAGTGTCTAAGGCAGCTTCCTATGTGTCAGTGGGGCTCCTCATCCATTGCAGCGTTTATTCTAAACTTTAGAGTAGCTATCCATGGTGCTGCTGTACTGCATCCCCAAAATAGGTTCACCACCATGCAGCACCACAGAGAGCTCCACAGAGAGCTGGCGTGGCATAGTGGCGAGAGCGCTGGACTGGGACTCCGGGAGATCCGGGTTCTAGTCCCCGCTCGACCATGAAACTCACTGGGTGACTTTGGGCCAGTCACTGACTCTCAGCCTCACCTACCTCACAGGGTTGTTGTGAGGATAAAATAGAGAGGAGGAGGAGGAGGAGGAGGATTATGTAAGCCGCCTTGGGTTCCTTGCAGGAAAAAAGGTGGGGTATAAATATAATTAATTAATTAATTAATTAATTAGGAGCCCCACTGACATAGGAATCACCAGCTTCCCCTGCTTCTAAGGTAGCTTCCCCTAACCTGGTGCCTTCCAGATGTATGGGACTACAACAACTCCCATCATTCCAGCCAGCATGGCCAATGGCCATGGTGGGTGGGGATGATGGGAGTTGCAGTCCCATACATCTGGAGGGCGCCAGGTTAGAAAAGGCTGTTCCAAAGCTAGACAGCAAGTGAACGGGGGAAAGTGAGAAAGTGAAGAGAACCCAGGTTTCCGAACCAGGGTTCTCTTCACTAAAACCATGGTACGCAAAGAACCAAACAGGGCTCCCTAAGGATAGCACAGGCACCGATTCCTCACTGAATCCGTCTCAACCAGTTATTTTGCAAAATGCTTTCAAGCCAGCATCCAGCTTTCCCTTGTCTTTGTCATTGAATCAACATGGGTGACCACGTTGGGTCGTCCTCCGGTGTAGTTCCAGTCCAGGTTTGGAGGCGAAAATTAACTACCAGTTCCTATCCTAGTGTGGGGAGAACTCTTGGGGACCCCTAAATCATTCCCTCACATGCACTTGGCATAGCACAGGTAACTCAAGAGTGGAAGAGAACAGCGTGAGGGGACATGGCAATGCTGTTTTGTTAAAGCTAAGTGGGTTTGCTGGGGTCATAGCTTGAATGGGAGCCCCACACTTGTGAGGAACCCCATATGGATTTCAACTAATACACCCTCACTACTTTTGAAGCCAAACCTATCGTGGGCCCCTTCTCGTGTTCTATTTGTTAGGTCGGGTCCAGATTTAGTCATCACTAGCTTAAATCCCATTGATTTCAATGGGTCTATACTCTGACTAAATCTGGATCCAACCTGCAGCTGTTGCAGCGGGGCTCCTTCCTGAGCTGAATACAGGGCACGAGTCCATCCCAGCACCTCCCCAGCCAACGCAGCCCCCGGGCTTCTCAGGTTACCCCAGCAGTGCTGAAAGGAGGAGACGGAATGCAGCGGCTCCCACACTGTGGACGGGGGGGGGGGGGGCTGGCTAACTGTGCGAGCCAGTGTGGCGTAGTGGCGAGAGTGTTGGACTGGGACTCGGGAGATCCGGGTTCTAGTCCCCCGCTCGGCCATGAAACTCACTGGGTGACTTTGGGCCAGTCACTGACTCTCAGCCTAACCTCCCGCACAGGGTTGTTGTGAGGATAAAATGGAGAGGAGGAGGAGGATTATGTAAGCCGCCTTGGGTTTCTTGCAGGAAAAATGGCGGGATATAAAATCATCATCATCATCATCATCATCATCATCATCATCATCATCTGACTGCATGGTGGACGCTGGCAGTGCTGCCCCCCCCCCCCGCAGCAGCTTGGAATCTGAGTGCCGCGATGCTGGGTTTCAGGGTGTGACTGGTGGCCCCAGGTGCAGCCGCCTCTCTCTCCACGAGGCTGCAGTCCACAATCAGCAACCAGGTTCTAACGAGGGAGGCGTGTGGGATCATGTCTGCTCGAATGCCAGCATAACGTAGAGCCGCCTTCCCCAACCTCTAGATGTGTCGGACTGCAACTCCCACCATCCCCAGCCAGCATGGCCCATGCTGAATAGGGAATTGGATCGCTCTGTGCCGTCCACTCAATGGAAGGCTGCCCTCGCTTCCTTGTGTACGATTTCTGTAGATTTAGAATTGAGACTGAGTCAACAAAATGAGTGTTTCACACATCTATTATCAGGCACCACCGGGGCTTGTGAAGAAGAAGCTGGCCAGCTGTGCCAGATGCTGGCGGTGGAGTGCGGACCGGGCCTCATTGAGGCTTAGGATGTGGGCTTAGGGGAGGCTGGTGGTGACTCCTGTGTCAGTGGGGCTCCTTATCCATTGCATCTTTTTGTTTGAGCTTCATGGGAGCTCTCCGTGGTGCTGAACTCCACCCCCAAAATAGGAGCACCGTGGAGAGCACCTATGAAACAAAACAAAAAAAAAGATGCAACGGATAAGGAGCCCCACTGACGCAGGAGTCGCCAGCCTCCGTTCACGACACACCGTGGCCTATTAACGCTGATACTCAGCCTCTGATATGTCTGAAGGGCAGGGTTCTCAGCACAGAGAAGCAGTAATAAAGAAGGGAGAGCTTCTCTGAGCATGTGCAGAGTATATTTCCTCCACCTCACTCATGGGCTACCAAAGTCAACGCTGGGACTAGGGGGCAGGCCTTCCATTTTCAGAAGGCATTCTGGTAGGGCAGTGTTCTTCAACCTTGGGTCCCCAGATGGTTTTGGCCTGCAACTCCCAGCATGCCCCAGCCGGCGTAGCCAGCTGGGGCATGCTGGGAGTTGTAGGCCAAAAACATCTGGGGACCCAGGGTTGGAGAACACTGTGGTAGGGGGATGGAGGCGCCCCAGCGAGATCATTTTTGTCCTCGTCGTTGAAGAACTGAGCCTCGGCGGCGACAATTAATGTCCTTACCAGCTGCCATGGGTTCGGGTTTCGATATGTCCACGCTTGTGTGTCCCTCTTCCTTCTCACTAGGAAAAGCAAGTGGGTACCTTTCTTTGCACCCTGTAAGGATCCTTGCTTCCCAGCGTGTGGGGGAGATGGTGGTGATGCCCAACGGGTCCCTGGCAGCAGCCAGAAGATTAAGTGCAGATGGGCTCAGCCGGCCGGGCTGCTTGCCTGCCTCCATCTCTCCCTCTGCTGCCTTCCCCTTGAATTGTCCTTGAGGTTGCCGCAGCAGCAGCAGCAGCAGCCGCCGCCGCCACCGCCAGGACCGGCTCTCTCTGCTGCAGGGAGCTGCAGGCTCCAGTCCTTTCCCATCACACAGGAGAGGGGGAAGCGAGGGGGGGATCCGGCAAGGGGGAGGAGGGCAGCAGCTGACTGGGGGGGGCAAGTCTTCTGGGAGTGGGGGAGAGAAACAGGCAAACCAAAGAGCAGCCAGAAGGTTGGAGAGCCCTGTGCTGGTGCTTACCTTTAAAGCCCTAAATGGCTTGGGGCCCAAATATCTAAAAAAGCACCTCCTCCCATATCAACCTGGCTGTGCATTAAAATGGTTAGAGGAGGCCCTTCTCTGTATTCCATTTATAAGAGAAAGTCATTTGCATCTCCACAGGACAGGGCCTTCTCTGTGGTGGGAGCCCTGATTTCGGAATGCTCTCCCACTGGAGGCACGCCTGGTGCCAACACTGTACTCTTTGCAGCACCAGTTTTGCGCAGGCATTTCGAATTTAAGTTTGTATTTTTTAGAGGGTTGAACTTCTGTTAAAGGTACGGGAACAGGCCAGGCTTTTTCCTGATCAGTTGACAACCCAGAGAGGGAACTGCTTGCAAGGACTGTAGAAATAACATTGTGAAGTGCTTTGGCGTAGGTGGGGATGAAACAGCTCTGCTGTATAAGGGCAAAAAATGACACTGGGTACTAGAGAGAGAGATTGGCAGGTAGCTGTGCTGACTAAATAAACTTTACCTTGTACCACTGGAAATCCATTGTCTGTTTTCTTTAAGAGAGCGAGATAGAGAGAAAGAGAGAGATTTTTTTTAAAATTGTTGATAGCCACAGGGACTAGAAACTTGGATTTCCACCTTGAGTGCCATTTTCTTAGTAGAAAGGCAGGGTACAAATCAAATAAATAAATTAAAATATTAAATAGTGGTTATGATTCTAAGGATTTGTGCAGTCTACTGGATTTCACTATTAGAGTTCCTTTTCTGAGCATTGTCACTCACATTCAGGGTACCCACCTGCCTAGGATCCACTGATAATTTTTGTGCTTGAATTGAACAGCACTTACAGTGCAAATAGAAACTGTTAGGGTGCAATCCTATGCATGTTTAGACAGAGAAAAGGCCTACAACTCCCAGCATGCCCCAGCCAGCCAAATCAACCAAGTAAGGGCCTCAAAAAATGGCTAGGTGGTAGTAATCTAATCTTGAGCAGATGGCCAGAGTGCCATACCCTCCAACATTTCACAGATGAAAATAAGGACACACGTGAATTTGTAAGAGGTATGGTTAAGCAACATGAAGGTATGATCAAAAGGGTGAGGCCAGGCAATGTGAGGGTATGGCCACCCACCCCAGGATGCTCTAACCATTTAAGGGCTCTGACCACTCTGAAGCCACTTTGATCTCCAGACCTATGATGACGATGATGATTGCTGTTGTCATTATTATTATTGTACCATCAATGTGCATGGTGCTTTACCGAGTATAAGAGAACAGTTCTCTGCTCCAAAGAGCTTACAAGCTAAAATCTATCTACCGGTATATATAAAAGGTGTCCTTCCTGACTGACTGACTCATCAACGCCCAGCTCAAATCGTTTAATCTAGGAACGTGAAATTTTGAAGGGACATTGCTTTTATGACGTAGACCCCCACTAAGGAAGGATTTTTGGAAATTCCGTCCCTAAGGGTGTGAAAAGGGGGGGCAAAAAAGGGGGCAAAATTGTCCCACTCTCATATCTGCAGTTCTGCAAATAGGCCTCGCCTCATAATTGCTGCAGGAGCCAACTTGCTGCAGGAGCCAATAGTAGCAGTTATGCAAATAGCCCATATGACACTTAGAATGTTCGTATGAATTCCTGCAAGGGCCAATAGGACTGGGTATGCAAATCTCCCCTAGGCCATTTAGAATGTTCTCTGAGGGGGTGAAAAGGGAGGGAAACTTTTTACATAGATTAGATTTCATAGATCATAGAGTTGGAAGGAGCCTACAAGGCTATCGAGTCCAACCCCCTGCTCAATGCAGGAAACTAGAGGAGGGGTCTCCCATCCAAGTAATAACCAGGCCTGACCCTGCTTAGCTTTCCACACTCAGACAAGCTGAGCCAGCGTAAGCCACAGGCCTGTTGTGACTGACTGACTGTTGTGGGGGGGGGGGCATCGTCGCATAGGCTCCATCACGTTTAGACGGATCTACCCCAAATTTGGCATTCTCACTCTTCATCACCTGTAGACTCTCAGGATTAACCTGATTTTTCTTTAAGAACAGATATTTCTGTCACAAAAGATTTCTGCTGCTAGCATACATGTTTCTTTTAAAAATAATTATACCAAATCCTAAAATCCATGCAAGCGCAGCCGCGGGCAACAGCTAGTATAATATAGAGGTGAAAACAAATGGTAGGAAGGGGTAAACCTCAGAGGAATATACCATTATTTCAGTCAAACATAACTTTCAGCCTACTTTCCCCACGTTGTGCAGGAAACTCCTTGTTTTAAAGATCTCCCTCCCACTTTAAAAATGAATCCCTCCATGGTGGCTTTGTTCTCATTAGTAGTTTGCCAAAGAAATAATAATATTTAACATTTAGATATCTCTGAGTGTGCAAAGATCCGCCACGGATGGCCTTCTCCCTGTCCCATCAGCCAGAGAAACCAGGCTGGTGGGGACTAGGAGGAGGACCTTTTCTGTGGCAGCCCCCAATTTATGGAACTCTCTCCCCAGTGACCGCCGCCATGCCCCTTCCTTGATTAGCTTCCACTGGGCATTAAAAATGTGGCTTTTCAGGCGGGAATATGGGGTGGGTTAGGATTTTTAATTGTGTTTTATACTCTGTGTGTGTGTGTGTGTGTGTGTGTGTGTTCCCCCCCCCCCTGTATTTTATTGCATTGTACATTGCTCAGAGTGGCCGGATGTCTGGCCAGATGGGCGATTCATAAATATAATTAATTAATAAATAAATAAATTGGTCCACAGGCCCACCCTGCAAGCTCCTATTTTCTCCACTCAGAAAAAAGCACATGGGCTCTATTGTACTTTATTCAAACAAAAAACAAAACCAAGAACAACAACACTGTGATTGAACAATACTGTCAAAATGGAATGGTGATGTTTGTTGCTGCTATTTGAGGTAGTTGGGATTTTTTCTTTCTTTCTCTTGAGGAGGGTGTGTTTTCTGCTCTCTTCTAATGCATTAAAAAAAAAAAAAAAAAAATCCAAAATCCCTGCAGAATAATCCTAATCATTACTGTAGAGAGCTTTCTCCATTGCACTTCAGCATGTGTTAGAAAAAGACTTTCACATGGGGTACATAGGTAGAGCCAAGTAAAATTTACCAATGCTCTGAAAACAGAATAACACATGCAATCCTCTGCATGGGTACTCAGAAGTAAGTCCTATTACGTTCAATGGGACTTGGCAGGAAAGTGTGTATATTTTAAAGCAATCTACAACACTGACCATCACATCTTGTGGCAGCAAATTGATTATTCATTGTGTGAAGAAGGATCGTGTAATTGAGGGATCATTGTGAAATGCTGCTCCTTGCTAGAAGAAGAGGTAGCAGCAGCAGTGCCAGTGCTAGGATGAGTTTTCCAGAATTATATTATTTTATAATATTTTATAAGTGGCTTTTGTAATATTTTTTTACCTTACTTAAACCCTTAATTGTTCATATTTGGTGTTTTTCGGGGGGGGGGCTGCGCTTGCAGGGCAATCTCTTTCTTTTTGTTTTAAAATTGTCAGGATTGGCACAAATTCAACAGGTGAAGCTCACCCACCCACCCCACACCCCCAAACATGGAGCTTCAGAGAGAAGGGGAAGTTTCTTCCATTTCCTTCTGACACTGTAAACTCACCTGTTAGAGGCACAGAGTCAGCTCTGTTAGGAAATAAAATCTTTGGCAATATAAAGATAGGAATCATGTGATAAATTCTCTCATTCACCTCTCTCTCAGTCCAGGCCAGCACACACATCCTCGCGTCTGTTCCCTCCCTGCTTACTGTGGGCGGCCCTTGGAGCCTAAGCAGAGCTATCTTAAAGGGGCCATGGGCAAAATTGCAGCTGCTAAAAGTTGTAGCCCATGGCCCCTTTAAGAGGCAGGGGAATTCAGGACCCTGCATAACAAAGTGAGAAGCCATGATGGCCTAAGGGTTTTCGGGAGGGTCCCAGCATTTTGCGGGCAGTTGGAGACTATGGAGTGCTAGTTGTGTGAGTATCCAGCCCAGGATACTCACACAGGAGGTTTTTACTGAGGCCTGTGATTCCAGCCACCCAGAGTACCAGTGGCCTTTGCTGGGTGGGTACCAAGGCCCCCAGAAGGCAGTGATGCCTAGTTAGAGGGAATATGTGGGGGGGGGGCTGGGATCTGCTGCTCTCCCCCATAGCCAGCTGTGGAGGGAATTTGTCAACAGCCCCTGAGTTGTGATTCCTGCTGGCTGCCTGGGTCCCTGACATTTTTAATATTTCACAAAGCCCTCCCAGCCCGCATCCAAGGCTATGCAAAGGCTAGCAAAGGAAGAGAAGACAACTGCAGTGCCACCCTGGGGCCCTTTCATCTCACAGGAGCCACGGGATCCGGGCCTGGAGCGAAAGCCTCCTCCTTCGCCACAGGTGCTAACCCTTTGAAATGTCTCTGCGAAGCAGAGGTACACCAGCTCAGGTCAGCTTTCGCTGGGTAACAATGCTCTCAGCATTGCTGCCACCTTTGCCAATTTGCTGGGACAGTCCCAGAAACACTTAAGCCATCAAGGCTTCTTACTTTGTTACGCAGAGTCCCGAATTTCCCTGCCTCCTCCCACAAGCTATTTAGCTTACCTGCTGCCTCTGACCAGGCCCCCTGGGGGTAAGTAAGTAAGACCCATTAAAGACATTTGTACCTACTCCTGAGTAACTGTGCATAGGATTGCACAGTTTGTTTTAACTTAATTCAAGTTAGTTAGATTCTGTAAGATTATTCCAGTTTAAGTGTTTCTTTAAATCTAAACTGTGTGAATAGAACACAGAAAGTGCTTTAAACTGGGGCCTTTCCACAGTAACCAACAACAACAACAAAGCTGTTCAGCCCCTCAAAGTTACTCCTTGTGCTTAAAAACCAGAGGTAGAGGTGTTGGAGCAAAACGCTGAAGGGGCTCAAAAATCCCAACATGACTTTTTGTATTTTCCTCCACCCAAAAGCTCCCCCTCCTCTGCATCTCCTTCTTTTCTTCTCCTTCTCCAACTGCCCTGAAAATGCTTGACCAATCCTGGCAATTTTATAACAAAAAGAAAGAGATTGCCCTGCAAGCACTGACACCCCCCCCCCATGAAAAACACCAGATATCAACAATTAAGGGTTTAAGTAAATTTAAAACAATACAAACTCCATTAATAAAATATTATAAAATAATATATAATATAATAATGTAATAATTATAACATAAGATTTTGTGTGTTTCCTCTAATAACTTTTGTTGCCTGACCAAGCCCTCTTGATCACACCTTCATGCTGCTTAAGCATACCTCTTACAAACTCACATGTGTGTCCCTATTTTCATCTGTGAAATGTTGGAGGGTATGCTTTGTGTGCATCAGCCTTATTATCAGTGGTTCATGCCTTGGTCTCCTCTCGCCTAGACTACTTTAATGCGCTCTACGTGGGGTTACCCTTGAAGACGGTTCGGAAGCTACAGCTGGTACAGAACGCGGCGGCTCGCCTGGTTAAAGGCAGCCGCCGGCGGGATCACATCACTCCAGTGCTCAAGGAGCTGCACTGGCTACCAGTTGCTTGCCGAGCCGAATTCAAGGTGTTGGTTTTGACCTTTAAAACCCTATACGGCTCCAGTCCAGTCTATCTCAAGGAGCGTCTCCCGCAACATCAAGTAGGCCGCTCAACAAGATCTGCCACAGACGGCCTTTTCCTTGTCCCTTCAGCCAGGGCAGCTAGACTGGTGGGGACTAGGAAGAGGGCCTTTTCTGTGGCGGCCCCCGTACTGTGGAACTCTCTCCCGAGTGACCTCCGCCAAGCCCCCTCTCTGCTGAGCTTCTGCTGCTCACTAAAAACTTGGCTGTTCAGGCGGGAATATGGGGTGGGCTAAGATTTTAAAATTTTATACTGTTTTAAATGTATTTTATCCTGTTTTTATCTTATGTACATCGCCCAGGGTGGCCAGTTTGCCGGCCAGATGGGCGATAAATAAATGTAAATAATAAATAAATAAATAATAAATTGTCACACAGTCAGGACTGCAGCCCCTGAAGTACACGCCCCTGCTCCCCTCATTTCACTTGGTTAAAGTCTTGTCTCCACCTGCTGTACGTGATGAAGCTGACCCTAATCCTTTACTTAGGAACACACACAGCAAAACCTCTGCTTGTTCTGCTGCACGGAGGCCTGGACGTCTGTCCAAAGTCCTGCCCCGACAGCACCCCTGACAGGACCAGACCTCAGCTGGGTCTTCCTTGGTTAAGCACCGAAATGCCGGCGCAAGGCGTCCCTTCCACAGCTCTCCCTCCCAAAAGGAAAACATGCCATTAGACGCGCACACGCGGTCTTTAAAAATGGGAAATGGTTACGGTCAGTCTACTCACATGCCTGGCTCAGAAGGCAGTGCAGGATGGGGGAGGCAAGGGACGCTTAGGCAGATATCTTTGGTATAAGGGTGGGGTGGGGGGATATAATAATTGCACAGCCCTGCCAAATGTTGAAAAATGTGCTCTTCTTGCCCCGTGTGTAGATGGAGATGGAACTACAAATACCTGGCTTGGGCCAAATGACATGCATTCCATGTTCTAGGCGTCCTAGTCAAAAACGTCTCACTGAGCTACTGTTTATATCCCCCCCCCCTTTTCCTCCAAGGAGCCCAAGGTGGCAGACATGGGCCTCTCTCCTATTTTATCCTCACAACAACCCTGCGAGTAGTGACTAGCCCAAGGTCACCCAGTGAGCTTTATGGCAGAGTGGGGATTTGAACCAGGGTCTCCTCAGTCCTAGTCCAACACTTTAACCGTTGCATCGCACTGGCTCTCTGAGGTGGTAAACCTGTTGGGGGAGGGGGGCTATACCACTTTGGACTAGAGATGAGGGCTCACGTGTTTAAATGCTCCTCCACACAACTAAACAAACAAATAAACAAAATATTTCCATATAAAAAGTAGCCTATTGGAGAGAGGTATTCTAGCCTACGCCAAAAAGAGAGAGAATGTGTGGAACTGGGTATTATATTTATTTATTTATTACATTTATACCCCGCCTTTTTTCCTGCAAGGAACTCAAGGCGGCTTACATAATCCTCATCCTCCTCTCCATTTTATCCTCACAACAACCCTGTGAGGTAGGTTAGGCTGAGAGTCAGTGACTGGCCCAAAGTCACCCAGTGAGTTTCATGGCTGAGCGGGGACTAGAACCCGGATCTCCCGAGTCCCAGTCCAACACTCTCACCACTACGCCACACTGGCGCCACACTGGCTCACTTATACAGAGAGGCACACTTGTATCTTTTTGTAAATGCATTTTTTTACTAGTATGTTTAAACTTTATACACCACTTTGTGCATTTGAATGGAAATGCGGGCAGGAACCCAACATAAATCAGCTGGTTTCCTGGAGTGCTGGGGTGCTTGCTGTCTCATGTCAACCTGGTCTCTCTTCTGCCCCCAGGTCTCTCGGACAACTCAGCTGACCTGGAAAAGAGAAGGCAGATCTACGGACAGAATTTCATTCCCCCAAAGAAGCCCAAGACCTTCCTGCAGTTAGTATGGGAGGCACTCCAGGACGTGACCCTGATCATTCTCGAAATTGCTGCCATCATCTCCCTGGGGCTGTCTTTTTATGCACCACCAGGCGAAGAGAGCGAAGGTGAGATGTGGTCCTCATAGACTCTGACACTAGCTCTGTAGTTGGAGATTTGGGAGTCATCATTTTAATTTTCCACAGTGTCCCTGGCATAGTATTAGAACATAATAATGTAAGAAGAGTAGTGCTGGATGAGACCAAAGGCCTATATCTCGTCCAGCATTCTGTTCACAGTGGCCGGCCAGAGGCCTCTGGGAAGCCCACAAGCAGGACATGAGCACAAAAGCAACATTCTGCCCATGTTCCCCAGCAACTGGTATTCAGAGGCATGTTGCCTCTGAAACTGGAGATAATATATACCCATCACGACTAGAAGCCATTGATAGCCTTATCATCCATTAATTTGTCTAATCCCTTTTAAAGCCATCCAAGTTGGTGGCCAGCACTACATCTTGTGAATTCCATCATTTAACTATGCACTGTGTGAAGAAGTACTTCCTTTTATCTGTTCCCAGCGCCCCGGCAGGGCCAACCGTAATGCCTGCCCTGCACCTTGGTTAAACGTTCCCCCTGCCGCCCAACATCAGGCTGCCATTTTTATTTCCCACAATACCTCATCATAGCATCGTTCCATGGCATTGTGTGAAATTTAATTGGTGGAACCCAACTGAGGTCTGGGGGAGCTGCCACTTTAATTTTCTACAGTACCCCAGAGCAATTATTGTTTTAGGGTGCTTCCAGATGGGGGGGCAGGGTCCAAACGATGTCATCATCCACTTGTAATCCTCTCATGTTTTCCTACTGCTTCGTCCGTCTTTTTCTTACTGTGGAAAATCCATCAGGGCAGAGAAGATGGAAGAGCTGCACAGTGCCTTCCTATTGCTAGGATCCCTCGGTCTGGAAGCACCCAGAGTTGGTGGCTTGCCATCAGACACCCCCTCCTCTAGGAAGTCCAGGTTTGAACTAGTCATTACCAAGCCTGGTTATTACTTGGATGGGAGACCCCTCCTCTAGTTTCCTGCATTGAGCAGGGGGTTGGACTCGATGGCCTTGTAGGCTCCTTCCAACTCTATGATCTGTGAAATCCATTTAGTTGCCCACTGCTGAGACTTCCACACTTGGATGCACCTATCCAACAATCCTCTCAGGGCAACGTTGGAAATCAATCCATTTTTGGGTTTGCAGTCTTGAGCCAGTCAGTAGATGACAATAAGCAAAATAATATGGATTATCATCATTTATATTCATGGAACATAACTTTGAGAGTTGTATGACATTTATCAACACTAGAAAGTTTAAACTGCAATCTTTTGTTATTCTCTCTCTCCCAGGGAAATGGTAATGGTAGTTCTTCGAGGAGTGGGGCTAGGGAGCCAGTAGAAGGATTATTACTTATATTTATTTATTAAATTTCTTAGATGCCTTTCTAAAAAAAAAGACAATGCAATTTACAACAAAATTAAAACAGACAAAAATGTTAAAAAGCTAAAAACAATTACAGTCATGCCTTGGATTGAGAGCATAATTCGTTCCAGAAACATGCTTGTAATCCAAAACACTCTTATATCAAAACGAAATCCCCCCCAAAAAAAATTGTACAGAGATTTTTAATTTAAGCCGTACTACAGTACTTGTATTGCAAGATGTCGCTTGTATATCAAGTAAAAAAAAATTTAAATAAATATTTAAAAATTTGCTTGTCTTGCAAAATGCTCTCAAACCAAGTTACTTGCAATCCAAGGTATTACTGTATTAAGAAAATACCACAACCCCATAAAACAACTAAACCATCAGTCACAGCCATAAGTCCATCATATGCCATCAAATGCCTAAGAATAGAGGAAAGTCTTAACCTGGCGCCGAAAAGATGACAATGTTGGCACCAGGCAGACCTTGCTGGGGAGAGCATTCCACAGCCGAGGGGCCACCACCACCAGAAAGGCTCTCTCCCTCGTTGCCATCCTCTGAACCTCCCTCGGAGGAGGCACTTGAGAATACACTTGAAGAGAGAAGAGTGATGTGGCCATAATGATAGGAGCCTGCCCCCCACAACACCTTTCTTCCCCATTTCCCAGCCTGCGGGAACTTGGCGTCTGGTGCAGAGGATGAGGGCGAGTCAGAAGCTGGCTGGATTGAGGGTGCTGCCATCCTGCTCTCGGTGATCTGTGTGGTGCTGGTCACGGCCTTCAACGACTGGAGCAAGGAGAAGCAATTCCGTGGTCTGCAGAGCCGCATAGAACAGGAGCAGAAATTCACCGTCATCCGCAATGGGCAACAGGTCCAGATCCCCGTGGCTGAACTTGTCGTGGGGGATATTGCCCAAATCAGATATGGTAAGGGGCAAGGAAGGGGGTGGATGATCGGCTGGGTGGGGTTTATTAGTGTGGGCCTGCCGAGGATGTGCCTGCTGGGGGAAGTGCTGGATGATGTCAAGGGAACACTCAGGCACTTGATCTCTGACCATCCTGGCATCTACCTTGCCTGTCTGGGAATTCCTGAGATCTTTGTTGGATGAAGGGCGCTCCTGGTGTCCGCTGGGGGCTGATTCATAGCTGTGGATCAGTGAACAAGGACATACCTCTGCGTCAGCGTCTGTTGCAGATGAGGTGCATCGATGCCCAATCACGGCGATGGCAGAGGGCAGTGGCACAAGTGGGGCTGGACCTTGGGGCCAAAGTTCAGGACCCCACTGCCCAGGGGGCAGGATGGCAAAGGACTGCCCAGAGAGCAGCAGGAGATGGGCGCAGTGGCAAAGTGGCGTCAGCGTCTGGGTTGGCGCGGGTATGCCTTGGCCTGCAAGGGCCAGCACTGCTCACCACAACAGCCTTTCTTCTTATTTTCAAAAACATTTTATAGTTTGGAGGTGGCCAGCTGGGCATGTACATGGTTACAGGTGCTCACTGTATTATTTTTACTTTAAAAAGATACTATCCTTTTCTTTTACAACAGAATGGTGCTTATTTGTTTAGCATCAGGGCAGCAGAAACGAATTCCATTTTATTCCTGTAGTCATGATGGTCCTATGATTTAAGTGGGTTTAACATGCAAAACTGCACATGCTCACAATATTATTATTTTTTTTTAAAAAAAAAAATTCAGGGCTGGCAAATAGGTTTTGGCTTTGTTTTGTTTTTTGTTGCTCTAAGACAGTGTTCTCCAACCTTGGGTCCCCAGATGTTTTTGGCCTACAACTGCCAGCATGCCCCAGCCAGCGTATCTGGCTGGGGCATGCTGGGAGTTGTAGACCAAAAACATCTGGTGACCCAAGGTTGGAGAACACTGCTCTAAGATATCAGAAATGTAGAAACATTTGTGAAGCATGGAGGTGGTGGTGGTGGGAGAAGAGATACACATGGTTGTTTAAAGGGAGCCCCCATGAGAACATCAAGGCCAGGATCTACATTTACCTAGCTGCACCACTGGCAATGGGGCATAGGGAAAGGAGGCAACCTCACACTCTGTTGAGTCTCCAGGGCTAGGCAGTGTGGAAAGCTAAGCAGGGTCAGGCCTGGTTATTACTTGGATGGGAGACCCCTCCTCTAGTTTCCTGCTTTGAACAGGGGGTTGGACTCGATGGCCTTATAGTCTCCTTCCAACTCTATGATATATGAAATCTATGAGACCCCACCACATTCCCCAAATGTAGTGTATGGGTGGGGGATCCAATAGGCAATCCCGGTAGCTCTAAGACAGGCGTGGGGAAGCCCTTGCAGTCCCAGCGGCAGCGGCAATTTCAGAGAAGCTCTTGGGGGGCCACATTCCTGTGGTGGGTGGGACCAAAAGCAAAAGGGGTGGATCATTTATTACAACAACAACAACAATAATGTGTTTTAATATTATGTTTACATCTGATGTGTTAATATTTGTATGTTGGAGATTTTTAATATTAAGCAGTATATAAGATGATGATGATGATATTACTTATATATCGCTTAATATTACAAATCTCACAGCGATTCATATACAAATATTAAAAATCACATTTAAATACGATACTAACACATCATAATAAACAATTTCAAGTACAACAAAACAAATACATTTAAAATGCACCATTAAAAACTGCAAGAACAATACAGAAACAATACGAAAAAACAGTAACATGGAGCAGCAAATGATCAACTGCAATTCTTTACAAGCCAGAGAAGGCCCGGGTGAACAAGTGCATTTTCAGGAGGCATTTGAAACGTACCACATTTTCTGCCTCCCAAATTGCGTGGGGGAGGGTTTTCCAGAGGGTGGGTGCCGCCACCGAGAAGCCTCGCCTTCGAGAGATTACATGGTGACATTCTGTTGGTCGCAGAACGGCCAGCAGCAAGGCCTCTTCTGGCTGGGTATATTTAGGGGAAGGCAGTCTGCTAAGTATCCTGGTCCCAAGTTGTTTAGGGCTTTGTATGTCAACAACGTAACCTTGAGTATGGCTCGGTAGCTAACAGGCGGTTCTGTTAGCACAGGTGTAATTGTGGACATAGCAGGGTGCCCCACTCAGCATCCTAGCTGCTGCATTCAGCATTACCGGCAGCTTCCACACTAGGTACAAGGGCAGCCCCACATAGAGCGCATTACAGTAATCTAATTGTGAGGTTACCAATGTATGGATCACCGTGGTTAGGCTATCCCTATCCAGGAACAGGCATAGTTGGCACACCACCAACCAAAGTTGGTTCTGGGCCACTGAGGTCACCTGGGCCTCCAGTGACAATGATGGATCCCCCCAAAAATGCCAGCATATTTTAGCTTAAAACTCTTGCTGCCAGAAATGAAGCCTTAAGAGAGGCATTTCAACCTTTTAGAAAGGGGGGGAAACTACACAAGGACCAGGAAACCACCAAATGATTGGCAGTCATGGGAAAAGGGGCAGGACCTCAGGAAGTGGCTATCTCGGAAGCATCTCCGTGGGCCAGATTGGAACCCCAGGAAGGCTGGATTTGGCCCCCCAGGCCTGGGTTTTCCCACCCCTGCTTTAAGAGATTGTGATGGGAACTAGGGCGGAAGGAGATATCTGGAGATTAACAACACCCTCCTGTGCATGTCTACTGAGAAGTGAGTCCCACTGAGTCCTATGGGACTTACTCCTCCTAAGGAAGTGTGCATAAGAGTCCGGCCTAAGTTCAGTGGTCCTCTGAGTCCATCGTTGTGACCTGTTTGTCTCCCCAGGTGACCTGCTTCCTGCGGACGGGGTGCTTATCCAAGGGAATGATCTCAAGATTGACGAGAGCTCCTTGACGGGGGAGTCAGATCATGTGCGCAAATCAGCGGAAAAGGATCCCATGTTGCTGTCAGGTGAGGGACACTTGGGAGAAAGGGCTGCACCTCCAGAAAGCCGGAGGGACCGCGGGTTGTTCCGGTCACTGTGCACTTGATCCTGGAAGGGGCAATGGATCCGAAACCTCCTAGCTGTGGGGAATCCATTCCCACACTGACAGGTCTGTGAGGAACCCCTGCCTGTCTACTGTAGAAGCCCCTGTGCGGGGCCAGCGTCAGGGGTCGGCATGGTTGGGGCACTGCCGAGGGCCCACACCCCAGCGGGGGGGGGGGGCTACTGGCAAGAGCCCCTTGGAGTTGCTCCTCCTCTTCACCATGGCAACCTGCTTGTTCACCTGCCTCTCTCTCTGGCCCAGACGAGGGCGGCGACGATGGTGAGAAAGAGGAGGAGATGCTGCTGCCTGCTTACTCACTGTCTCCCTGCCTGTCAAGCAAGCAAGCAAGTACGGTAGTAGCAATGAGGAGAAAGAAGGAGATAAGGAATAATAATAGCAGATTGTGATCATGGCGGTGAGCAGAGAGACTCACTGAGGGAGGGGGCCCATTGAGGGTGTCTTGCCCAAGGGCCCTCCAAAACCCGGAGCTGGCACTGCCCCTGTGATTCGTGAAGGATGCCACGGCATGTCTGGGATACCCAGATGGTCCACATAGAGTGTCGCCACCAAATGGACTGAGCCCTAAAGCAGGGGCAGGCAGAGGACTGATCGGGAGCTGCGGCGGGTAGATCTTTGGGTGACTTGCAGTAGATCAACAAGAGTTTCTGACTCCCAGTAGCAACGACGACAACAAAACGGCTCTCCACCCCCACCCTAAATGACACTGTTGAAATGGAGAAAGCATGGGGTAACCAGGAGTAGTGGGGGGGGGGGTTTGCGTGGAAGGACTAGTTCTGGTGCTCACAACAAACTCCTGGGCTTAGAATTCTTTAATTCTACCTTCTTTTGCACCAGGCTCCGCTAGGTGGGGGACTCGGGGTTCTAATTAAAAACAAGCCAACACACAAGCCTGAAGTCTGCCCACCCCTGCCCTAAAGAACACGCCCACCACTCCCCCGTGTCTGCACACTGCAGGGAAAGATGAGTCACGGCGGGCAAGCTGGGTGTCTGCCTGCCATTACTGACTTTCTCATTGAGAAGGCCCCGATGAGCCTTCCGAGGAACCTCAGGGTTCCCCGAGACTCCGCTTGAAAGCCACTGCTGTAGGAGAGCCGCCCACTAATGTTGCCGCCATGGCATCCATGGGGACTTCGGCAGATGGACCCCGACGGCAGCTGAAGCCTTACCAGGAAGCCACTTGGAAATGGTTCCGTCAGACACAGGGCCAGAGCCAAAATGGAAGGGGAGCATTTTTTCAGGAACGTATTTGCCCCCCTGTGGAAAATGTCCCGCCTTTCGAAGTCCTTCACGGTAACACTGAAAAGGGCGGCCAAACCGTGCAGGACCAGGTATCCCCACATGGCCAGGGAACCAGCTCAGTCCTCTTTCTGTCTGCCGTCAGGTGCTGCAAAACTGCAGCTCAGGGATGTGAAGCCTCAGGCCTGTGGGTCAAATCCAGCCCAGCTGGGGGTCCCAGTCTGGCACTCGGGGGTGTTCAGATGACCACGCACCCTCCCTCTGGTCCCCACCGATTGTTTGGTGGTTTCCCAGCTTTGGTCGGTGTTCTGAAAGGTTGAGATGCATCTAAGGCCCAGTTATTGGCAGCAGGTACTTTAAGCTAAAATAGGCTGGTTATTTTTAGCTTTTTGGGCCCGTGCCTTTTGCCTTCAGCCCTGCCCACGGCTAGAATATGCAGCCCCTGAGTGCCTCTCCAAAATGGAATTTGGCCGTCGGGTTGAAAGATGTTCTGAAAAAGTGTTCTTTTTCAACCATCAAGTTAGCAAGGGGGGGCAGATTTTAAATTATTCCTATTGTTAGACTGTAGAGAGTCAGAAACCCTTGACAATCTACTGCAAATCACCCAGAGATCTACCAGTAGATCCCAATCTACCTTCTACCCATCCCTGGGCTGCAGGATCTTGTAATAAATCCCGGGGATCTGCCCTTTCTGCTCCTGATTCTCCATCTCATTTTTCCATCTGATGTCTTCCTGACTTTCCCCAGGTACCCACGTCATGGAAGGCTCCGGGCGGATGGTTATCACAGCCGTTGGAATCAACTCACAGACTGGGATTATCTTCACTTTGCTGGGTGCTGGTGGGGAAGAGGAGGAAAAGAAAGATAAGAAAGGTAAGGCCTTCCCTCTGGCCTAGGTAAGCTGCTCCCTAGTGTCTATCCGTATCCTTTGTGGTGCATTTCAGTCTTCATGCTCACACTTGCCATTTTGTTTGCCAATGCAAGGGCAACGTGATCAGCCTCAGGTCCATCTCCCCATAAACAATGCTTTCAAATATAGCCAGCTTTTGTCTGTGATGTCTGCAGTCTCTACACGGTAGTATTAAGTGAACAGACACAATCATGGTTACAAGACAGTGGAACCTCATTACAGTATATTGCCTTCAAGGTCATTCAATTCATTCAGGGCGCCTCGTGTTCAGCATCAGCTGCTGCCCTTGGTTACACAAGCAGTGCCTGTGCCTTATTGATACGTACTCTTTATCTCGCACAGTAAGATGCCACCCAGATCCATATCTGAACCCTCTGTTTACCTTACTTCATTAAACAAGAAAAGGAAATAGAAATAACTTCGCATACCATATCAACTCAATGGCACCGGGACAGGATCAGCAGCACCGGATACCAAATAAGCGTCTGGCAGGCTGTAGATTTTGACCCCGCGTTGCTGGATCGCTTGTTAGGTTTGGAATAGTTGCTGGGGGAGGGTTCTCGGAGTGGTGGAGAGCAAACTCTGGACCTTTTGTGGGGGCTGGAATGGAAACTATACCACCATACTTCTGGTGGGCTCCATGAATCTCCTTGGCCCACCAGCTCTTTTCCTCGCTCCATCCTTCCCCACCTTGGCTGGATCCTGCCTTTTCTTTTTGCCAGCCGTGGGGCAGGCAACCTGATTCCCTCCCGATGTTTTGAATGGCAACTCCCATAATCCCCAACCATCAGCCATGCTGGTCGGGGCTGATGGGAATTGTAGTCCAAAACATCTGGCGGGCACGAGGTTGTCCACCCTTTGTGTGCCCTTCCTGTGACTTCTCCCTCTGTGAAACCAGCCACTTACAGCTGTGTGTGCCACTTACAGAGAGCCCTGCTCATCTTTCCTGCTCTCGCCTATTCCTGCCCTTCTTGGCCATGTGAGCCTCTCTTCAGCTTCCCTGGTTAACCCAAAAGCCCTTCTGCCTGTGTTTCCCTTCATGCCCACCTGGACATCTGCCTGCCTTCACTGGACTCCGACCTCAGCCTGTCTCTTGACCTGCGACCCCGCACTTTGCCCACTTGATCCAGATGCCTCGATTGTATCTGGAGGTTTGCAGGTCACCTCTCCTCCCTGGAAGCACAACAATCCCCCCTCCCCCATGAGCACATGACGCAAGTGCCCTTTAGACGCTCTTGCAGCCAGAGGGGAATTGCTCACCCATGAGCAGCTACGGGGGAACATTTAAACAACCCAACCATGTGCGTTTGGGTCCATCACCTTGGTCTTTTCCATGGAATAGGCACTGCTCCTGTTAGGGGGTGTGTGCCAGTTCCTTGGGAAAGACCCATGTGATTGGAATCCATCCGTGCAACCGGCTTATTTAAATGTTCTCCCAGCTATACACGGATAAGTGACTCCCACGCTGCTGGGAGAACGTCTAAAGGGCACTGCAGTGTAATTGCATTTGACTCCGCACTCTTGGCTCAACATGGTTGAAATTGGACTCAGCCTGCTGAATTACGGCTCATCATTTTGGGAGTCTGACTCAGATAAAAGGCTGGTCATGACTTTGGCATTTCTCTCTTTACGGTTGGGTCTTCCGTAAAGCAGGAGTTCAAGTCATTAACCACGTCAACCCACATAAACCATAGAAAAGTGGGCGCAACTTCACTCCCTCCCTTCCAGTACATAAAGGAGCCGGTTTTCAAAGAAAGAACTGTACAAGACAAAATCTTTTCACTCCTCAGATCTCCTTCTTCCAGATAACCAACTTAATTCTGTACTAACTCAAGACAGTTGTGTCCAAAGTTAACTTGCTCCACAGCTATTTTTTAAAAACCTACCACCACTAGTCACTCTGCTAAGTGAATTGTGGTAAAGGGACATTGACCTAAATCCATCATGGCCAATGGACTTTAAACCAATGCCAGCATTAACTGGTTCACTGCCAGTGATCATTGCTGCCTGCAACAGCATCATTTATTGATCAGAATCTGTCTGTATCAAACTGACAGTATCAATAGCTGACTCATTGCCAATGTATAGATCAGAAGCCAGCATGTCAGCCAATCTGGGTCAATCGCTGGCTCGGCTTGTCTGAGTGTAGAAAGCTAAGCAGGGTCAAGCCTGGTTATTACTTGGATGGGAGACCCCCTCCTCTAGGGAGTCCAACCCCCTGCATTGAGCAGGGGGTTGGACTCGATAGCCTTGTAGGCCCCTTGCAACTCTATGATCTATGAAGTCTATGAAAATCTATGAAAAGCCACCATTCAGTCACCCCAATCAGACTGAGAATCATTGCTTTCCCCTCTGTCCAAAGTGAACCGGCACCATCTGTCATCACTCATCAGCTCCATATTTGTATATATTTTCCTAACATGATTTGCTTCTATGTGCTCTGGTCGAAAGGCACATGATAAGCAGGGCTGGGTCTGGTCAAGATCTGGATGGGAGACCACATATGAGTCCTATGTACTCCTCGAGCTCCATGGAAGAAAGGCAGGATGTGCATTTAATAAATAAATAACCAGAACTAACTGAGAGACGGTAGTTGACATTGGCCTGAAACATCTGTAATTGGCTCACTCAGTGATGCCATCTATGATTGCCATTGTGTGTCTATCACAATCAATTTAAATACAATGGCAAATTGGTTCACTGTCGTGCTGTATTAACTCAACCCATTGCTAAGTGACTCTCAGTGCATCTACAACGACGCAGCACCATCAGTCATTCACATCAGCAATGAAGTACACGAAATGCCATAGCGATGATACATATTTAACTATTACCAAATTTAATTGATCCTTAGTAGACATGGGCCTAATATCTTCATTTATTTTATTTATTGGTTTGATTCATTTACACCCCACCTTTCAAGATCAAATCCTTCCAAGATGGTTTACAATAAAAAGAACATAAGAAGAGCCCTGCTGGATCAGACCAAGGGTCCATCTTGTCCAGCATTCTGTTCCCACAGCGGCCAACCAGCTGCCTGTGAGAAGCCCACAAGCAGGACATGAGTGCAACAGCACCCTCATGCCCATGTTCCCCAGCAACTGGTGTACATGGGCACACTGCCTCTGATACTGGAGGTACCAATGGTAGCAAGTCGCCATTGATAGCCTTCTCCTCCATGAATTCATCTAACCCCCTTTTTAAAGCCATCCAAGTTGGTGGCTGCGACGACACGGTCCCTTACACTTTAGGACCAGGCGCATAAACCCTTCTCAGGCTAAGCATCAACACTTAAAAACCTGAGTGGAGGGTCAAATGAAACATTTCCCCTACTAATGAGGGAAAAGATTAATTCTGGTTATTAAGGAACTATTTTTAAATTTATGATGCTGTGTGGCTACAAAGGTGTGTGTGTAGATTTAAAAGTAAAGCAGGTTAATAACGCCAAGCTGACACGTAGGATTTGGGTAGCAAACAAAATAAAAGTAAGTTTATTTTAATTCTCAAAATCTTAGTTCCAGAAAATAACTTAAAACCTGCCTACACCAAACACTTTATAATTAACCTAAGTCCCTATAACTCCAAATATTCTCACTCCTCATACAATCACTGATTCCTCTTAAAACTCCTGACAAGACACAAATAACCCACCTAACCTAACTCCCAAATTCTCTAACACTCCCAACACACTACAACCAACCCACCAACTCCCTTAACTCTACTAACTCTGACGTCACTCAAACACTCCTTATATACTCCCCCCCACCCTTTCCAAGACATCACAAACCACACCCACTCGGTTCAACATTCTAGACACACTAAACATACCAAAGCAGACATACACCAGGGAACTGAATTGTGGGGTTACTCCACAGTGGCCATCACTACATCTTGTGGAAGTGAATTCCATAGTTTAACTATGTGCTTTTAAATAACCAGACTAATAACCAATGCTACTGATTGCAGAAGAGTGCAGTATGTGAGCTGCCTGCCTTGCTTCTACCAGCATCATGTCACTTACTGACATTAATATGAAATTCTCTCTAAGAGGCTCATCGTCAGTGGATCTTGACCCTGCACCATAATGAATTCATTGCTGGTGGGCTCAGCATCATAATTAGCTAACATGGTTTCAGTAGACCTTGGCCCGGTATGACCATCAGTTCAGTCATTGTCCTTGGGACATGATGACCACATGTTGTCACTGACTGGTTGTCAATTGACCATGACAGTGTCAGAATGAACTAATTGCAGATGAACTTTCACCCAGTAGCATAACTAAAGGGCAGTGACTCAACGCCACAGCTAAGGGTGCATCCAGACTTGTACTCTTGTCTTGTTTCATTTCCCACTTCCCTCCATTTTCCTTCATTTGTCTGTACTCCATGCATATTCAAATACATTAAGAGAAATTCAAAGATGGAGCAATGAGATTTCACCCTTTGTGTCCCTGTACTAATCTTTGGGTGAAGACAGATGTAACATTTTAAGAGTAGTGGAGGTGGTTTAAAAGCATCTCCGTTGCTCTGTAACCACATGTGTGTCCCCAGGGTGAGCTCTGGAAAAGAGCAGTTCTTCAGGGCTTTGGAGCAGCCAGGCTTGAATGGAGAAAAGCTGGATTTAGAAAGAACATACTGGCTAGTGCTCGTGACATTGGGTCAACATACCTCCGTACCAGTCCTGGTGTGATTTTGTGACATAGAATCTGATCTGGCTGGTGGGGGGTGGGAGAATAAAGCAAAGCAGGGAAGTATATCAGCTTTTCTAAACTGGGCTGTTAATCCGCTGTATCTACTTTTGGTTTCGTCGCAGAGTTGAGATCGAAGCACTACACAAGGAGTGCTTCCTTTCCTGCTTTTCTGCGACATGACCTCTAGGTGGCATTGTGGTATAGTGGAATAGCTATACAATAGCCATACAAATGCACAAGTTAAAAAAATGTTTTCTTTCGGTTTTACAGTTAAATACCACACTTTCCCTGTTCTTAAAAAAGCTTGCTGAAAGCGCTCTGCAGACACAGAAGTGAAACTGGAAGGTCACGATGTTGTCTAAAGAACCCATAAAGAACCATGAGTAGGGAATGACAAGTGTGTGATAAATGCCTCGTGTAGAAAAACCCTATGTGTATAAACATGTACAGGCCACTTAAAAAAAATATTTGAGAAGACATACAGCTTTCCTGATGCACAAGGAAGGGGGCACAACTGAGGGCTGATTCAGCATTCAGCTTGCGGATGTGAGGCTCCCCTGCCAGCTGAGTCAAGATGGGTAACGGTCAAGGAATGGGCCTTCTCAGTGGTGGCACCCTGTTTGTGGAATGCTAGCTGTCAAAACTCTGGGTCCCCTTTAAAAGGGGTTTTTGACAGGGCAATGGGTGATTTGTGATAGGGGCCTATACAGCTCGCCTTTTGATAGCTGTCAAGGGAAAACAAAGGAAAGAAATAGCCTCTTTGGAGCCTCTTTGGGGCAATATCCACAGTTGGTATTTGCTGCACATTGATAGCCCAGGACATTGATCCAGCTGAGGCTTCCAATTTCCACAAGTGCGGCTAAAAAATATAAAATAAAAACGGGGGGAAATGCTCACATTGTGGGCGCAAAACTTATTATTATTATTATTATTTTTTAATGTTTGCCAACCACTGACAGCCTCTCCAATGTGTTGCTTGGGCACTTTGAAGGCGCAGTCACTGGCTGTCAAAACGGAGATCGCAATCTCCAGGGAAAAAATGGTTAAAGGGTCAAAAAAGATGCAGTGAGCTAAAAAGGCTTGTAATTGCAGCGCGGGACACCCAGCCAGTGCCAGTCACCCCAAAGTGCCACTTGGGCACTTGTGGGGTGGCTGGCACTGGTGGTGGCCTGGGTGAGCTTGGCAAGAGTGGCAAGGGGTTTTTGCCAATCCGCTCACTAGCCACTTCCCCGGTACCCATGGTGGGGTCGGTTGCCCGGGTTTGGAGGAGACGACAACCCCTAGAACAAGGTATGGATTTTCAGGGTGGTTTGTTGCTCTCAAACAAGCCACCTTGTGGGAAACAGTCCAGGTTTTGATGAAACGACAACGCACTGTGGCTTGTCACCCATGATGGGTTGCCGGGTCGTGCAAACCCAGTCAGTGGGCACGTTTGCATGTCGCACTAACCCACCCTTGCAATAAGCCATGGTGGGTGGGTTGTCGTGCAACCCACCCACAGTGTGCCAGAGAGACAATCAGACTCTCCGTGGGTTGTTGGCCCCCTCCTTCCCGCTCCTCCCTGCTCAGTCCTCCAGTGGGCATCCCAGGGGACACTGAGGGAGGGCCAAATTGTCTCCTACCTCCTTGCCACAATCGCAAGCTGTTTCAGGCTCGCCGTGGATTCCCCCCCCCCCCTAAACATTTTTCCCCTTCAGATCACAAAAGCCAGCTGTCAAGTATACAGGTATACTTGTGGCAGGTAGGGGGGAAGCCAATGCCAGCTGTCCCAAGTGCTGCTTGGGCACTTTTGGGGTGGCTGGCACTGGCGGTCATCCAGGAACCACTTGGCAAGAGTGGTAAGGGTTTTTTTTGCTGCTCTTGCCAAGTGGCTCAGTAGATGATTCCCGTACCCATGATGGGGTCGGTCATCTGGGTTGGGACCAGATGACAACCCATCGTGGGTACAACAACCCATGGTTTGTTGGGGTGGCTTTTTTTTGCCCGTGAACAAGCCACCCTGGAGACATCGGTCCAGGTTCACACGACACGACAGCCCACCATGGGTAGCAATTCTCAATGCGTCGCCGTGCCGTGCAAGCCCAGTCAGTGTCTCTAATGCAAGTTGCAAAACAGGGCTCACAATCACACACCACAGGTGAAGAACCACTGTGGCTATTCTTCAAATCCAGCATCTGTCTTCAGCCTTTGTGCATTTCCTGCTGATATCCACTTCCTCTACCTGGAATTGCAGGCTTGGCTTAAACATTTCTTCCCCTGCTAAAATAATGCTGAACACACAACTTCACTCATTCATCTATAAGCATCCCAATACATGAAATGCAGTGTGTCTCCCAAACAAGATAACCTTTGTCAAAGGGGACGAAGGAGCCTAGAGATGAGACTGTAAAGTTGCTGTGTTCTGGGACCAGGTTTAGCTTTTGTTAAAAGAAATTAGTTGAAGAAATCAACAGGGGCTCCAAGGTGAATGGATGTAAAGGTGCAATTTTTCATAGATTCATAGATCTGATAGAGTTGGAAGGGGCCTACAAGGCCATCGAGTCCAACCCCCTGCTCAATGCAGGAAACTAGAGGAGGGGTCTCCCATCCAAGTAATAGCCAGGCCTGACCCTGCTTAGCTTTCCACGCTCAGACAAGCTGAGCTTAGCTTTCCACGCTCAGACAAGCTGAGCCAGCGTAAGCCACAGGCCTGTATATGGTCAAGTGGTCGAGGTGTTGGCACCCTGCACAGTGCTGAGAAAATCTCTATCACCAGCGGACCAGGAAAGATGCAGAATGAATATGCACTTTTTCTCAAGCACATCATTTTCATGGGCTGTAGAATTAAGCTTCCTTAGCACAGGATTATTATTTTTTTCTGCAGAGTATAGAAAACCTGACCCCAACCCCGATCATCCATAATATTCAGTCCGCCTTCCATTTAGGGTCCTGGACTACGTAGCAAATCCTGTGACCTTGAGCCAGCTGGGTTTCTGCCGTCCTGCTGGGCCTAGTAGAACTTCACTCACTAGGGCGCTGCCAAATGTTCAGCTAACGACTTCTCCCAAAGGCTACTCGAAGCTGAGACCCGCTTCTGCTGCGGTTTAGCGTCCTTTCTTAATCCCATGCAGCTGGGGGGGGGGAGGGAGGCAGGAAAGTGGGGGGAGAGAGATGGATTTACAAACAAGTCTGCGGATGGGTCGGAAGAATTCATCAGTGGGAACCAGCAGTAATCGTAGATGGTGTCTCCTTCCGCCATGCGTAGCACGGGGCCCATTTAGCCCATTTAGCCCACTCAATCTTAGAAAAGGACTCTGATAATGAAGCAGAAGGGACAGAACAGTGTGGTTGAGATAACTATTATTATCATTTCTATAGTCATCCCCGTTCATGGAGTTGTACAGAGCTGCTGCCCACAAGGAGCTTACAGTTTAAATTTCGACAGTGGGTGGAGCCAAGAAAGAGTATGGAGAGTCAAGAGCAGCCTTCCCCAACCTGGTGCTCTCCAGATGTTTTGGACTACATCTCCCATCATCTCTGACCATTGGCCATGCTGCCTGGGGCTGATGTGGCTTGGGGTCCAACAACATCTGGAAGGCCACAGGTTCCCCCGGTAGTCCAAAACATCTGTAGGGTAGCAGGTTGGGGAAGGCTGGTCAAGAGTAATAGGGACTGAATGTCCAGGAAGTGGAAGACGTACAAAAATAAATAAAAATGTACGTCTTTAGCGAGGTTCAAGGTTTTGCACAAGAAAAAAAACCTTTGAAGTGCCAAGTGAAAGGTTATGGGAATCTGTGCAGACAGCTCTACTTCCTGGTCTGATTATCAGTAGCAGCTTGTGTGTGTAAAGGTGGACCTACTCTAATTTCATTTAGTGTTGATGGATGTTGCTCCAACACCATAACTAGTAAGCAGCAGAATAATCAATTCTCGCTGGTTGTCAGTGGATATTGCACCATACCAGATTGACTTCCCGTCAATATGCTTCGACTCAACATCATTCATGGTCTGGCATTCATTATTAAGTATACACTTGTGCTACTCACAGAAGTCACCATCTGACTCCGTATCAATGGGCATTACCATGCTTTTCCGTCACCAGCAGGCTCATTATGGGCTCATTAATGAGATCTGCAGCATCATTGATGAACTGAAAATAATGGTTTATTGATCAATACCATCATTTTGTGATGAAGCTAGATGTACCATTTGGGGCCGTTTTAAGTTGACTTAAAAGTTGCGAATTCTTGACCTATGGGGCTCCAACAGTAACCTCTCTTACATCTTAATGTCTTCCATTGCATCTGCATAGCTACTACCTTTCCTGAGCCTTACAGTTTGCTTGTTTGTTTATTCTGTTTCTGTAATAAGCTCACACAGCGGCTTACCTGGACATCCGAGCGGTCTCCCTTCCAGGCACTGATCAAGTCCAGAATACATAGCTTCAGCATTATTCCTGAGCTATTCACTGGGAGAATGGATCATTGATGAATGATACTTCTCTGTGCTCCGTGCCTGAGGATGCCTGCGCGGCTGGGATAGGAGGGTGTTTTGGCACAAGGCCCGTGGTGCCCCACGGCATGACAGCCCCCTCAGCAACGTCAGCACAGGGATCCGTCTTTGCGCATCGCTGGGCCTGCTGCCTCTCAAGGGTGCCACTCCAGTCTTCTTATTAATGTCGCCTCTCTCTCTCTCTCTTCCCTGATCCTCACCACGTTTGACCCCTGGTGCACCCACCACCTTCCCCACATGCGTCCCAGTCTCCCCTGTCCCATGGTTCTTTCTTTCACGGGTTTCCCCTAGATGCCAAGGCAGATGCTTCCAACACGGAGAGGACAGGGGGTGTATGCACGTGCCTCTGGGCCTCCAAATTGCACGCCATAAGCTCCCGCACAGACCAGCCATGAATCCCATATTTCAGCATCCATTACACACACACACACACCCATCGGGACATATAATAATAGGAGCTCTGTTGGCTCTAGGGTGGCCTCTCTTACGGAGGACAATCCTCTATTTGAAGATATCCTCTATCTGCCCTGTCCAATTCCAGTTTAAAGACAGAGAGCCATACAAACTGTTGTCCATCAGCAGTGAGCACCTGGACAACAGGGCTGAACAGGCAGGTATACAGCTCACATGGCCACAGCCTTCCACAGTATGTACGGTATGTATGTATCATTGCATTTATATCCCGCCTTTCCCCCTCTTGCACGGAACCCAAGGCGGCTTACGTGGTCCCCCCTCTCCATTTTGAGGCGTGCGGTCGGTATTTCTATTTCAATTATAATCGGTTGGATCCAGATCTGAGCTGGACCAACTGTGCAGATGGAAGTGGACCTCCCTGCCCGCCCCTCCCCACGGCAGCCCTTCCAGCCCCCTGAAAATGCTACTCAGAGAGCCTGGAGCCCCTCCTGAATGGGGTGAGCTGTGGCTTTATTCCAAGAAGTAGGGTTTTACTAGCCAGATCAGTAAATATACTGATTGATTGGCGACTGGCATCCAAGGACAGCATCTCTGGGCACCTGCCAAGGTCCACACCCTGCAGGGGAACAACCACCGATTGGAGACCCAGCCTGGCTCCTGCTGCTACTCCAACTTGCTGTTACCACCTGCTTGCTCACCCTCTCCTTGCAGCCCAGTCTGGGCCCAATCCCAGAGGGGGAGAGCAGGTTAGGGTGTCTACTTACGCATCACCAAAAAAGACAACAAAAGGCATCACCCAAAAAACAGGGCACAGATTTGTATTAAATTTGCATGTACTAATGCATAGTAGGTACAGATGCAAATTTGGGAATAATTGCTATAATATAAATAAAAATACAATCCATCTGTAGTTTGGGGGAAATATTTTGGGTCACAGCGGGGAAGGCCATGACCAGGTGACCTGTGTGCTGCTCAGTCTGCTGTCCAGGTGCCAAGTGTTGATGGGCAACTCCAAAGCCCCTGCCGGCTCTTCCTTCTTATGTTTTTTTTTTTGTTTGTTTTTTAAAGCAGACTCGGGCCGGACAGCCCTGGTGGCCAGGTGTCCTCTTTTACAGAGGTCAGTCCTCTATTTGAAGGGCTGCCAGAGGACTCTATTTTGAAGGTGCCCTCTTTTTGAAGGGCTATCCAGTCCAAGTCCCATATCAAGATAAAGAACCATCAGAAGGAAGAGCTCGGCCTTGAAGTTTCCCATCAACAGCAGACTGAGCAAGGCACACAGGTCACCTGGTGTCAGTCTTCCACACTATGGTCGGATATCAGTTATTTCTGTTTAAATCGTAACAATAATAATTTTGAAATGTGCAGCTACACATATAAATTAGCATGTGCACATTTTACGTAAACTGGTGTCCTCTTTTATCCTCTTTTTTGGGTGAGCTTTTCCTCTCTTTTGGTGATTCATAAGTGGTCACCCTTCAATAAAGGGCTGTCCTCTGTGAAACAGGGCACATGGCCACCTTAGGCGAGCTAGTGAGCAATGAGGAAAAGGTGGAGAAGGAGGAGCAGCCGCCATCTGCTAGCTTGCTCAGCCCTCCTCTTGTTCTGGAGGAGGATGGAGCAAATGTGGGGGTGGCAGCAAGGTGGAGGGACAGACCACCAAGGGTGTTTTGCCCAAGGGCCCCACAAAAAACGGCACCAAATCCAACAACAACAACCCATCACAGCATCAGTGGCAAGAATCCGCATTTAAATCATGTTACCGCCTCAAAGTCCTGGCAGAATGAAGAAGTATCTCTAAAGATGGTGGTAGAGCAAGCTTGATGACTAGGCCGCTCTAAGGAAGAAGCCCCTCCATAGGGAAGGGGCTCTTTTTCAGTGCGTTTCCCTTTAAACACCAACAAAGCACTCCAGATCCATTACTGTATTTACGCACAGTTCTCCCAACTTTACTCATCTTGTACTCTATGCTGATGTATGCTATGTGTACATCTACTGCAGGGGTGGTGGAATGTGTGGCCTTCCAGATGTTGTTGGACTACAGTTCCCTTCATCCCTGACCACTGGCCATGCTGGCTGGGGCTGATGGGACTTGGAGTCCAACAGCATCTGGAGTGCCACAGGTTCCCCAATTTATAGTGCTTGAAGTGAGATGGGATGGCATCCCTCTTCTTTTCAGGGGGACCTGAAACTATCCAACTTATTTTCAATGAATGCAAATCCATCCAACCTAACTTGAAACTAAACTATCCCTATTCCATTCCCCTCTCCCCCTTTGAGCACTTTGTACATCTCTCAGATGAGCGTATTATTAGCCCCAAGTGTTCCGTGGTCAATGAGATATCCTTCCTCATCACACACAGCCTGGACTATATCCAGGTTGTGTGTCTACTAGCTGGCTCAGAAATGACGGCGCCGGATTAGGCCCATCTTCTTCTAGCTCAATAGACCTGTGTCAGCCTTCCTTCTTGACCTGGAGCTCTGCCGATGTGTTGGAATACAACTCTCAACATCTCCAGCCAGTGGCCCACATCGGCAAGGCGACGGGTTGTGGAGGAAGGATGCCCTGTGCCCTGTGTCCTTCTCATGCCTCCTGGCCCACCGGGACCTTCCCATGGGGCAGGGCGGGAGGGGAGAAGGAGCATCCTTGTTTGTCAAGACCCATGCTCTCCATAGTGTGTGTGCTGTGCTGGTGCCATGTTGTCTGTTCTCAAGCGTCCTGTGTTTGTCGTTCCCTTCTTCTTTGTAGGGAAGCAACAGGATGGGGCAGTGGAGAATAATCAGAACAAAGGTAAAAAAAAAATCCCGGGACGCTCCCCCAACGCATCCTTTGAGTGCTGACTCTTTCGTTCTGCATTGAGGGGCGGGTAACAGACGTAGCACAAAGGGCTCACCTTCTCTAGGCCTTCACAGCCTGGTTCCACATTTCCTAGCCACGCCCATAATTTGTGCTGTATTCAGAAAACTGGGCTGTTTTAAAAACGACAAAAACCTCTCTTTTTGTCTAGGCCCGGTGACCAGAGGCAAAGACATACGGTCCTCTTGTTACGGTTGCTACCTCTCGAAATATAAAACTCCAACATCCACAGTTGGGCAATAACTTTATTAGAACCAACAACAATGTCACAAAATAGCGGGCATGCTTTCAAGTTCTCTAGAGCAGTGTTCTCCAACCTTGGGTCCCCAGATGTTTTTTGCCTACAACTCCCAACGCTGGCTGGGGCATGCTGGGAGTTGTAGGCAAAAAACATCTGGGGACCTAAGGTTGGAGAACACTGCTCTAGAATTCTTCATCAGGCTGGGTGTTTCACAAAGCAGCGGATGGGGCAGGGAGGTAGACAAACAACAACAAAAAGTATCTTGAAGCCATGAGGTCTGCATTTAGTCTCAAGATAAAGATTGCAGATTTGGTGCTGCAGGTATCAGGTTGCACCTAGGATTCTGGGACAAAAATTGATGGCCGACCATCATGTTTTGAAAACATGGATGCCCTGTTGTTACCCAGCCTGAAGTGAAACACACAGGTTCCTGGTTACACAGAGCGCAGTCGTCATATTAGCAAAGCCAAAGGTTAGTTTTGGGTGATGTACTAAGTAAAAAGAAAAAGTCCGTTGACGCCTAATTGTGTAGTATTACCTTGTGGTTGGAGCGAATGGAACCTTCAAAATGCAAAGTCCCTCTTCGGGTAGTAAAAATGATCTTTCTCCAATTGTGGATTTCAGGTGGGCATTGAGCTCTCTGGCTCAGGGGACAAAGCCCAGAGAGAGCCTGGAGGGGAGGCAAGGGCAGAGCCCCATGGAATTTTGATGAGTCTGGGGCAGAGCCAAGCCTCTGTTGGTGCGCTGGGGAGAGTCCAGCCATTTTTGGCAGGACTATGGGGGTAACATCTAGGCTTCTTGCCTGTTCCTTATTTCAAGGAATGGTTCTTTATTTATGAACCTTATTGATTCGTGATATGTACCATAACTGCAAAAAAAAACAACCTAAATTTAATACTTTGCACAGACAGTATATTTCAAACCAAGTAATAGGGTGTTTTCTTACAGTGTTCCTTATTTTGGAGCTCTTCGGGTGGCAACCCGAGGTAGAGCCCAGCACAACATCTGTCTATTCACCTAAGGAAGGGGTGGGGAACCTGTGTCCCGTCCAGATGTTGTTGGGCTTCAACTCTCGTCATCCCATGACCGCTGGCCATGCTGGCTGGGGCTGGTGGAAGATGAACTCCAGCAACATTTGGAGGGCCGCAGGTTCCTCACCCCTGAGCTACACTTTATTGCTAAAAAACAAACAAGCAAATGTGTGTGTGTGTGGGGGGGGATTACTTCACCCCTTGCTTATCTGGCAACTGGCCCAAAAGCATAAAAATCAGCTAGGTTTATTTATTTATTTATTTATTTATTTAATACATTTTTATACCGCCCAATAGCCAAAGCTGTCTGGGCAGTTTACGACAGTTAAAATCATAGAATACAATATAAAATATAAAATTTAAAACCACAGATTAAAAACAAACAGCAGAGCTAGCAGCAGCAGTTACAATAACGGAATTAAAAACAATTACAAGATTAAAACGATTAAGGTGATTAAAATGATTAGGTTGTATTTGTCCTGGTCAGGTGGCAACCAGGCATAGTTTTTCTCATGCCAAGCGGCGCCTGCACAGATTCTCCCTTCTGTACAATTGTCAAAACAACAGGAGTGGTGTTTGCCTTTGCCTCTGGTCACCCTAACAGGATCCTTGATCCCCGAGGCGCTATTCAGAATGACCATGTGTAGGGAGCCACCCCAGTCTGAACATTCTCTGCAGTGTTGGCAAAAGAACATAAGCAGCGTGCCACGGGTAGAGTAAAAATGTAAGTGACGGTTCATAGGAAATAAGCGTCTTGTACAAAGTCCGGTGGGAGAGTGTTATCAAAATCCATGCTGGAGTATCAGGCAGTGCTGGGCATTTAGAATCAAATGGGGGGTGAGTGGTGTGTGTGTGCATGTGTGCACGAATGTTCTCTTGGTTCAGTGTGTGTGTGTGTGTGTGTGTGTGTCAGTGTCAGAGAGGATGCGCCCATCTGAGACACAAGCTTTCTGGAACCCACCATGTAAAGAGGAATTGTGCATCCTTGTGCACCGGAATGGCTTTTCCCCAAGGGAACCGAGGTTTGTGTGACAGTGCTGAGATTTTTGTGGGAATGATCTCCCTCAGAGAACTACCAAGTCCCAGAGTTTACTGGGAGAGGCCATTTTGTTTGTTTGTTTGTTTATTTATTTATTTAAGCAAGCTGCTTCTATACCACTTGACATCCAAGGATCTCCAAGCGGTTTACATAAAAGCCCATACAACACAGTATAAAAACTAGCATCAAAACTGTATAAAACAATAAATACCTTAAAAACATTACAACAAAAGCAGTAGAACAGCAGTGTCACGCGATCGCTTGCAAGGCAGAGAATGGCCATGACAATTAAACCTGTCAGTTTTAAGCAGTTAAATCTGCACTGTGTTGTGCAGACACATGTCCTATACGTTGGAGATGTTTATGTGAGAAGAGTGTATGAGAGTGGTTGTATTTTATTTCTTTGGATAACTGGGGAGTGCATGAATTTGGGGGTAAGAGAATGTAGGCCAATGTTCTCCAACCTTGGGCCCCCAGATGTTTTTGGCCTACAACTCCCAGCATGCCCCAGCCAGCGGCTGGGGCATGCTGGGAGTTGTGGGCCAAAAACATCTGGGGACTCAAGGTTGGAGAACACTGATGTGTAGGCCCCTTCCAACTCTATATATGAATCTATGAGACAGCAAGTTGTTTTTGAATGCCTATTTGTGTATATACTGACTTCTACTGGACAGATCTGAAACTGCTCCTCTGGGAAACCAGTTCTGACTCTACCCTAGCACAGAAGCCCCACTCGGGCAGAGTCAGTATTTAGGGCGGCCGTCTTTTTCTGCCCCTGCCCCTGTACTTTTAATATCCACTTGACTTGACACACAGAAATTAAGTACCGGAAGCTTTTCTTGGGAGGAAGTTTAGATGTGTGGAAAAGCAAGACACAGGAGCAGAGCCAGTATATATATAAAAAAGTAGCAACCCTACCAGTAGGATGAGGATGAGGAAGGAATGCTTTGCTTATGGGTGAATCAGTGTTTGCACCCTGTCTCTCTGCAGCCAAAAAGCAGGATGGGGCAGTCGCCATGGAGATGCAACCCCTGAAAAGTGCCGAAGGCGGTGAGATGGAAGAGAGGGAGAAAAAGAAAGCCAGCGTGCCCAAAAAGGAGAAGTCTGTTCTTCAGGGGAAGCTCACCAAACTGGCCGTGCAAATCGGGAAAGCAGGTACAGTGAGACAATGTGCCCTAGAACCTAGTGGTGTTCCACATTGGGGGAAGTCAGCTGGGGCAGATCCAGGGGGATGGCAAACAGGGTGTAACCAGGATGTGCTAAAAAAAAAAAAAAAACTCTTCCCAAAAAAACCATATTCTGCAACCTGTATGATTTCCTTTTATTTTGCATGATTTATTCTTCCATTTTACTGTTTTTCAGTGTTATATTCAAGCTTTGCTTGTTTTGGGGAGGTAGGGAATGAACTGTCCCAGGCATGGAAGCTCCACCCAGGATCACTGGAAATTTTATCTTCAGACACCCCTCTGGCTTTTAAGATTTCAGCAGGCATTGCCTACATACTTTCAGACATATCTTCATAGCCATAAGGGCTAGAAACTTGCTGTCTTGTTTTTAAAGAGGGAAGGTGAGATTCTCAGGAAGGTGAACTCTACAGATACACACAGCCCAAGGTATAGCATCTTTCCCGACACAGACTGGAGACAGTGATGCCAATGGGCCCTGCCCTATTTTTGAAAACTCTTTTAACTGGTAATGTTTCGAGCCAGGCCACTTGGGTATGTAAAGTGGAGGAATGGCTCTCGCTCTCTCTAAGCCTCAGCACTTATGTCTGGTCATTGATGAGAGACAATGGGCACTTGGGTGCTCCCAACATCTTGAATGGAAGTCACACCCAACTTACTAAGGTGGAGGTTCAAAACAGTTTTGTTTGATCTTGGAAAGGGCAAAGGAAGTGTATGTACACTGAGAACTGAATAATGGTGGATTTGTTTTTGAATAGATGTTGGACAGATGTTGCTGAGGGGTTGCACTGCTCACCTGTGTGCTTATTCCTGCACTTCTGTCATTCTTGCTCAATCTGCATATTTGTAAATAAACAAATTATTACAAAGACACCACACATCTCTAGTGCTCTGCGCACCAAAAGCAAATGTGAACTATAAAGGCTGCCCTTAACTTCCCAATGCCACTGAGCATGAAACAATATAAAAGAGGGTGCCCTTTGATCCTTTTTTTTTCCTGCTCACCCACCCACCAAAGTCTGAACATTTCTAGTTCCTTTGCCTTTCATTTTCTAGATAGCCAGTAGCTTCCAATAGCCTTCAGCTTAGGAGTGTAAACTGATCTGGGCGGTAAGATTGATCTAGTAATGTGCTAAGGGGCTCTCTGGGGAGACTTAGGGTGCTTTCCTACAAGGTTTCTATCCCACAATCACCCCGCCTCGGTCACAAAATATTATGGTGGTTCGGGTTCCAGACAATGGGTGAGTTTGCACGTCATGCTAACCCATCCTGGCAATAAGCCACGGTGGGCGGGTTGTCGTGCAAACAACCCATGGTGCGCCCAACAGACAATTGGGTTCACTGTGGGTTGTTGGCCCCTCCCTCCCCTTCTCCCCCCCTCGGTCCTCCCATGAGTTCCCAGGGGACACCACGGGAGGACCAAGTTGCCTCCCCCCTCCCCACTGCGATCATGAGCCATTTTGGGCTCGCCGTGGCTCCCCCCCCCCTTTAAACATATTTTTTTTCTTCCGTTCGTGAAAGCCAGCTATCAAACCAGCTTTCATGATCCCGGATTTGACAGCTACAGACAGCCCCTTCAAAGTGCCCCAACAGAACCTTGCAGGGGCTGCCTGTGGTTGCCAAGCAAAAGTGCGAGCCGCCCCATTTGCTGGAGTCGTTACCCTTGACAGCTGTCAAAGATAAAGCTCCATTTTTCAGGTGGGATTTAGAAAGGGTTAAAAGAAAAAAAAATTGACAGGGAAGTATACAAGTATATAGACTCGCACTTTTGCATGTTCCCGAGGTGGTAGTATCTCAGGAACAAGTACAAAAGTGAGGGACACCCTTGCAATACATGAGTCCCACGGGGGGGGGGGACCACGGATCTTGCTGCGAAAAGGGGTGAAACAACACGCCACCCCCTTTTGCGAGCTAAGATCACTCACACGCCTTTGGGTACATTTGACAGCTCACCTTCTGACAGCTTCAAATGTAAACAAAAGGAAAAATAAACTGAACTGCCTCCTCTGTGGAGCAATGCCAGGGTGGGTACCAGCTGTACTTGCAGCAGGCACGCCCTGCACAGTGCCCACCCGAGGCTCCCCCCATCCCCGCACCCGCGTAACTGTGAACGCGCACAGCTGCACAGTGCAGGTAAAATGTTTTCTTAAAAAATAATTTTTGCAAATACTTGCAAAAATTAGAGGGACAATTTAAAAAAAAAAAAAAACAGCTTGGCAACCACAGGCAGCCCTTCCAAGGTGCCACTGGGGCACTTTGAAGAGGACTGTCCATAGCTGTCAAAATGGGGGGTTACAAAAGCGGCCTTGACAACGGCTTTTGTAATCTGAAGAAGAAAAAACGTTTTAAAGGGAAAAAATCCACGATGAGCCCGAATGGCTCACGATCGCACTGGAGAGGGGGAAGCCAGTGCCAGCTGCTGCCATGTTCCATTGGGCACTTTGGGGGGTGGCTGGCACTGGTGGTCAGCCGGGAGCCCTTGGCAAGAACAGCAAGGGTTTTTTGCCGCTCTTGCCAAGTGCTCAGTATAGCCGATTCCCTGTAGGCATATGGAGTCAGTCACCAGGTCAGACCATGCTAAAAACCCATTGGGTACAACACCCCCTACAATAACCCTGGGTTGTTGGGGTGGCTTGTTGCCCATGAACGAGCCACCCTGAGAAATCGGTCCAGGTTCGCATGACACAACAACCCATCGTAGGTAGCATCATCATCATCAGGCGATCACTCGGACCGGAGTAAGATGTCTTCCGGGATAAAAGAGGAAATTCTCAAGAGATTGTGTAGACTCTAGCGATGGGTCCGTAAGTGGACTGTGGAGGCCAATTCTAGATCCACACAGCTTCCCACAGTTGAGGACACAGGTTACCAGATAGAAGATGGTCCTGTAAAGGATTCATTTGACGTGCTTTCGCTTAGCACGTTTCTCCCTTTCACCTTGCAACTCGGGCTTCTTCAAAGTCCATGGAACCTTTGTGAAAGGCCAACCTCCATTTAGATCGTTCATGGGCCAGAGCTTCCCAGTTTTCGATGTTTATATTGCATTTTTTTATTAGCCTTGAACATCTTTAAACCTCTTATACTGACCACCGATATTCCGCTTTCCATCCTTGAGTTGGGAGTAAAGTAACTGCTTTGGGAGACGGCAGTCAGGCATTCGAACAACATGACCGTCCACTGAAGCTGGCGTTGAAGGATCATTTTTTCAATGCTAGTAGTCTTTGCTTCTTCCAGTACACTGACATTTGTTCGCCTATCTTCCCAAGTAATTTGCAGGATTTTCCGGAGGCAACGTTGATGAAACCTTTCAAGGAGGTGGAAGTGACGTTTATAGATAGTCCATGTTTCGCAGGCATACAATAAAGTTGGTAATACAATGGCTTCATAAACCAGTGTTTTGGTCTTCTACAATATCCCGATCCTCGAACACTCTATGTTTCATTCGAGAAAATGCGGCACTTGCGGAGCTCAGACGATGCTGGATTTCATTGTCGATGTTAGCTGTAACAGAAGATAGCTGCCAAGATAGAGAAAATGATCGACATTTTCCAGTATTGTCCCGCCAAGCTGGATAGATGGCATCACCAAAGGATTGGCTTGCACTGCTGATGAAGCACTTTGGTTTTTTTGATGTTAAGTGAGAGACCAAGTTTTTCGTATGCTTCTGCAAAAGCATTAGGATAGTTTGGAGATCATCCTCTGAATGTGCGGAGACCACATTATCATCAGCATACTGAAGTTCCACAACGGAGGTTGTAATTACCTTACTTTTTGCTTTCAGCCTGCTGAGATTAAAAAGCTTTCCATCTGTTCGATATATAATTCCCACACCGGTGGGAAGTTTCCCCTTGACAAGATGTAAAACCATGGCGATGAAAATGGCAAATAATGTTGGGGCGATAACATCCCTGTTTAACACCTGATCCCACTTTAAATGGAGCACCATGAGAGCCGTTGTTGTCCAAAACCGTTGCCGTCATGTTGTCATGGAGAAGTCGCAAGATATTCACAAATTTATTGGGGCATCCAATTTTCATAAGGATAGTCCAGAGAGCTGTACGGTCTACAGTATCAAAGGCCTTAGCCAAATCGATAAATGCCATATAAAGGGGTTGATTTTGCTCCCGGCATTTTTCTTGGAGCTGACGTGCAGTAAAATCATGTCTACTGTCCCTCTAGAGGGGCGGAAACCATATTGAGTTTCAGGGAGGATCTCTTCTGAAATAGATAGAAGACGGTTTGCGAGAATCCTAGCAAATATTTTACCTGCGGTTGCTAAGAGAGAAATGCCCCGATAGTTTCCACAGTCTGTTCTATCACCCTTCTTAAAGAGGGTGATAATTATGGCATCCCTGAAGTCTTCTGGGATCTCTTCTCTTATCCAGATTTTTTCGATGAGTTTATGAAGATGTTGTACAAGTTCGGGCCCCCCTTCTTTAAAGATTTCAGCAGGAATCCCATCTGGTCCACTAGCTTTGTTGTTCTTCATTTGATTAATGGCTTTTTTTACTTCATCCAAAGTGGGGAGTATTGCAAGTTCCTCTTTAATTTGTTTTTGCGGGATTTGCGAAAAAATCTCATTATCCACCTTAGACTTACGATTTAAAAGGTCATAATAATGCTCTTTCCAACGCAGTGCAATAGACTCTTTGTCTTTTAAGAGTTTGGTGCCATCTTTTGATTGTAAAGGGTTTGTACCATAGGTTTTTGGTCCATAAATGGCCCTTGTGGCCTGCCAGATAAATGGCCCATTGTAGGTAGCAACCCACAATGGGATGTCGTGTTGTGTGAACCCAGTCATTGTTGTCTTTTATTTGTAGCCCTCCCATGTTTTCCCACTGCTTCTTCTTTTTTCTTACCAGGGAAAAAAAAAAGCTTGTTAGGGAGGAAAAGATGAAATAGCTACACCAGGGGTTGGCAGCTTGTGGCCTGCCAGATGTTTTGGCCTTCAACTCCCATCAGACCTAGCCAGAGTAGCCAATGGTGAGGGATTATGCGAGTTGTGGGCTAATATATTTGGAGGGCCACAAGTTGCCCACTTTTGAGCTACACAGTGCCTTTTGGTTGGTAGCACTAGGAAACACCCTTAGTTCTAATTCCTCATGTTCTGGCTTTAGATCCAAATGTTCTCAAAGTGTGTGGTGGGTGGGTGGGTGGGTGGAGTTATGGTACTCAGACACAGGTCTCAGTGTCACACCTGAAGTTCTGTTTTCTCTCCTCTCTCTCCCCTCCTGCCAGGACTGGTGATGTCAGCTATCACTGTCATCATCCTGGTCCTGTATTTTGTCATTGAAACATTTGTCGTTGATGAGAAGACATGGCTGGCTGAGTGTACTCCTGTCTACGTGCAATACTTTGTCAAGTTCTTCATTATCGGCGTCACTGTCCTGGTGGTGGCTGTACCTGAAGGCCTGCCGTTGGCCGTCACGATATCCCTAGCCTATTCCGTCAAGG